>CM044014.1:32719689-33339689 GCA_024085815.1 Flaveria linearis
TCATTGATGACATACTTATCTACTCCAAGACTAACACCGAGCATGAACTACATTTGTGACAAGTTCTTGAGTTGTTGAAGAAAGAGAAATTGTATGCGAAGTTCTCGAAGTGTGACTTCTGGCTCGAGGATGTTCAATTTCTAGGACACGTGATGAATAACCAAGGAATTCACATTGACCCTGCAAAGGTGGAAGCTGTGAAGAATTGGTGTGTTCTCACGACTCCGACCGAGATTCGTTCTTTCCTTGGTCTTGCTGGTTATTACCAGCGATTCATCGCCAACTTTTCAAGGATCGCGAAGCCGCTCACTTCCTTGACACAAAAGAAAAAACCATTCGAGTAGGGGCCCGAGCAAGAGGAAGCTTTAGAAGCATTAAAGCTTAAACTGTGCAATGCTCCTATCTTAACCCTACCCGATGGAAACGATGATTTCACCGTATATTGTGATGCATCAAAACAAGGCCTTGGTTGTGTTCTTATGTAACAAGAAAAGGTCATAGCTTATGCATCGAGACAACCGAAGGTTCACGAAGTGAATTACACAACAAACGATCTCGAGCTTGGTGCTGTTGTTTTTGCTTTGAAGATTTGGAGACATTACCTTTATGGTACATAATGTATAGTCTACACCGATCATAAAAGCCTTCAACATGTTTTTAATCAAAAAGATCTCAATATGAGACAACGTCGTTGGGTTGAGTTGATTAGTGATTATGACTGTGACATTCGTTACCATCCTGGGAAGGCAAATGTCGTAGCCGATGCACTAAGTCGTAAAGTCTATAACAAGATGATCTCGTTTCAAGAAATTCGCGATCGATGACAATGGTTTTATACTTTGAGAGGATTCGATACTGAAATTCGACTAGATGTCAACAAGGCTACCGTACTGCTACAAAACTTGAGAATAGATAGTGGCATCGAGTCTAGTATCTAGAAAGCTCAACAAATGGTTCAACAAGAAGGAAGGATGAAAGATGAACTGGAGCATAACCTTCTAACTCAACTGGAGACGAAACCTAATGGGTTGATGTATTTCGCAAACCAAATTTGGGTTCCAAATCATGATAACCTTCGTACCCTTGTCATGAACGAAGCTCATCAAACTCGTTATTCTATTCACCCTGGCTCCGATAAGATGTACATGGATCTGCGTGGTCATTATTGGTGGCCTGGGATGAAGAAAGACGTAGCGACTTATGTAGGTAAGTGCCTCACGTGTAGGAAGGTTAAAGCCGAACATCAACATCCAAGTGGATTACTTGAGCAACCCGAGATTCCTATGTGGATGTGGGAACACATATCCATGGACTTCATAACCAAGCTACCCCGAACCTCTTTAGGACATCATAACATATGGGTGATCGTTGACCGATTGACCAAATCGGCACATTTTATACCCATACGTGACCTTACAAGACATCAAGGTTGGCTCGTATATACGTTGATGAAATTGTAAGTCGTCATGGGGTACCTCTTCATATCATATCCAACCGAGACGCTCGTTTCACTTCGCACTTTTAGTCGTCTATGCAAGAACTCTTGGGAACTCAATTCGATCTAAGCACGGCTTACCATCCCCAAACTGATGGTCAAACCGAGCGAACCATCCAAACCTTGGAGGATTTGCTACGCCTGTGTGTCCTTGACTTTGGTGGTGATTGGGATACGCATCTACCGCTAGCGGAATTTTCGTATAATAATAGTTACCACTCGAGTATCAAGATGGCACCGTTCGAAGCGCTTTATGGTCGTAAATGTCATTCGCCGATCTGCTGGACCGACATTGGTGAAAACTTCATCACTGGTCCTGAACTTATACAAGAAACAACCGATAAAGTCTCTGTAATTCGCAAGAACCTTGAAGTGGCAAGAAGTCGGCAAAAGAGCTATGCCGATAAACGACGCAAGCCATTGGAATTCCAAGTTGGGGAGATGGTTCTTCTTAAGGTTTCACCGTGGAAGGGAGTTGTTCGCTTTGGAAAGAAGGGTAAACTAGCTCCTATATTTGTAGGACCTTTCAAGATTCTGAAAAGGATCGGGAAAGTGGCTTATAAACTGGAGTTACCTTCCGACCTTAGCGGGGTTCATCCTGTTTTCCATGTCTCAAACTTGATAAAGTGTTTGGCTGACGAGAGTCTGCATGTGCCATTGGACGACATCCAGATCGATGAGTCATTGCACTTTGTTGAGAAACCTGTTGAAATCATGGATCGCATTATGAAGAAGACTAAAACCACAATTACCCCAATAGTCAAGGTTCGTTGGGAGAATAAGCGTGGAGCTGAGTTTACTTGGGAACGTGAGGAGCATATGAAGAAGAAGTACCCGTTTTTGTTCGCATAGTTTCACTCTTAATTTTGGGACGGAATTCTTTTAAGTTGGGGAGACTGTAACATCTTGCATTTTTGTTAATTAAAAGTTAATTTTGTTAATTCTTATAAGGACTATTTATGCTATTTATGAAACTTGTTGGGTTGTTTATGTATGACTCCTTATGTAATTTAAATTTCTAAGCTACCTAAATAATAATAATGATAACATTGATAATATTAATAATAATAGTAATAATGATAATAATAATATTAGTAATAATAATAGAATAATAATAACAATAATAATAACAATAATAATAACAATAATGATAATAATAATAATAATAATAACATAACCATAATAGTAATAGCAACAACACTAATAATAATAAGTTTTGCAAGTTTGAAAGTTAAATTATATAAAACTTAAGGTGTGATTAACTCAAGGGGCCTTGGTGTCAATTTACAAACTTTCAAAAATAAAGTTTGTACATGAAATGTTAACAAACAAACTTTGGGGACCATTTATGTAAAAATCATAAAACCAAACACCCTTTTCCCCCTTGACACCGATTTTCTGACGGGAGCTCCGACCAAACTCCGGCTGAGCTCCGGCCACCTCATAAACATCAATTTTGGCCGTTTCTTGATCCCAAAACGTTCCAAATTCATTCGTGTATGGGTTTCGAATGAGATTGTACCATTTAATCATGTTTATGAGACGGTTACAACCTGCAATCGATCGAGTAACTGGCGACTTAAACTCCATAGCCGTTCAAGCATTAAACCTCCATAATAATCCAATTAAATGAACATAAACAATCATCTAACTACACCTAATCGTTCAAGACTCTCAATTGCACCTGAGAAACACAAAAAAATACGCATTCAATTCCCTCTGAAACAGCGACCTGCACACGAGTCGAACACCATCCTCTGGAGTTCAAGGATCAAAATTGGTAGAGGGCTTTTAGTCCTGACCATCATTCGAAGCTATCTGAAAGTTTAATTGGATTATCATTGAGGATTGCTCATCCATTGGGTACCCACGGTCGCGACTTGTTCTTCGATTAGGATCATCTTCAATTCAAGCATTATACGGGTAGTTAATCACACTCACATACTCGGTTTTACTTGGGGATTAAAAGCCCCAAGTTTAATTTCTTGATCATAATCGAGTTGGGGATCGATTTGGAATTAAACGATTCTAGGGCTCCTATGTGATTTGGGGTTTTTGTTAATTTGGTATTTAATAATTAAAACCTGTGTTCTATCGCGGCTGTAAGCCTTAGTTCACTGGTTAAGACTTTGCCCCACATTCATGAGGTCCCGGGTTCGAACCCGGGCACCCTCATGTATTTTTTTAAAGGGTTTTAGCCCTAAAATTAATTATATAAATTTTTTAATAAATATAAAAAAATGTTTTGTAAACTTTAAATATTTTTATAGACATCAAATAATTTTCTGTATTTTTATTAAATTTAAATAATTAAATAAATTTTCTTTAAAACCTTTTAACAAAGGTTATTCTTGGGTTAGTTCTAATAAAATGGATTTCATAATAAATAATAAATTATTGAACCAAATGTTATCTTTTTTAAAAATTATGATTAGTTTTTTTGTTTACTTAGATTCCATATTTAGACTCTAATAATTGTTAAAAATGGTTTAATTTTATTTTCTCTCTATTAAAAATACATAAGTGGTAAATTCCTTATTAAAATATTTAATATACTTACAAAATCCCCAAATTCCACTTAAAACCCTAGTTATCGTTAGAACGTTAAACTTATTATAATTAAACTTAAATATTGTAAATATATATTCTTAGGTATGTCGTGAAGTTTACGTTGGAACGTTGCTTATTATTCTTATTAATCGACATTCTTATACTTATTTGCCATGTGAGTTTCCTTGCCCCTTTTTTATCTTTTCACATTAGTTTGGGGTGAAACATGATTACTTATACATAATACACTTGTAAACGTTTAGACTTGTAAAACACTTGCAATTCATATTTTTGTCATGGTTATTTGTGTGTTGTAAGTGATTATATGAGATACATAGTTTGTTTACAATCATTAACAATTGTTAGCCTGGCGACGTCTTAGATCTTTGGGCCTGACAAGCCTATTTGGTGCTAAAGCCGAGGTATTGCCGGCTCCTTATGACATATGCTTGTTCATCATGGGAACCAGATACACTTAGCCAATCTTATATACTTGTAATCAAGTCGAGGTTTGGTTGTAACGATATGTGTTCTATAACCTTGTTAGCTTATAACCTATGACATGAATTGCTACTTGTAATCTTATTATATTATGTATGAAAACCTTGGAAACTCACTAACTATTTTTAGTTGACCTTTTATTTTTATCATGTTTCAGGAAATGCCCAAGTTTAAAGTGATCTTTTGAAGCTTGCAATAATCTAGGATTTGGACCTAGTTAATGGAATAAAGAATTATGTTTTGTTATATTATGTTTGAACTTATTGCATATTTGAGACTTATGTTTGTAATTTCTTTTGAAACTTATAATTTGAATATTTACATTTAAATATAGCGTTATGTGGCTGCGAACAATGTTAACCCTCACATCTCGATGATTCCGCCGTTAAGGTTGGGGTGTGACATTAAATGAGAGTTATTAAGAAAAATTTTTAAAAGTCAAAAATTTACCCAAAATTGTAATTTATTGTGGTGGTGACACATGAACAATTGTAGGTAGCGTGGACATACTAGAAAATAATCATGTGGCATGTATAGATTTTGTTTTATTAGATTACATTAAGTTAGGCATTTATGGAAAATATGCGGTCAACTATCTGGATTATTTGTCCTATGCCGGTTTATACGAAAGGGTAGTTATTCAAAGATTTTTTTAAATAGTACTTTTTTGAGATGAAAGTTGATAAGGGGGCAAATCTATGCTGAAGTTGACATGAAGGTTACCCGCCCCTGGTAGGGGTGGGTTCTTCACTTAATTTGACAAACTGCAATTGACCAAGAGACCACGCCCTTCCCAAGGGCAGGTTCTTCCCATGAATGCTACGCATGTAATTTTTTACGCATGCATGTGATTCTGTGATGTGACTGGCCAAGAGAACTCGCTCTTCCCAAGGGCGGGTTCTCTCCAAAAATCTCAACCACAAATTTAACCTACTTTCCTAACCGTACACAAACATAATTCCAATAAATCACGCGGGTTCGATATTTGATATTCACATTTTCATATTCAATCCCAATATATAAAAACAACTTAGTCATTATCATGTCTCGGCCATATTTTTTACAAATATATTGCGGTGGTGATATTTCATTCGAAAATGGAAATATCATATGTGATTTCTACTAGAAGTTCAACCATTATCATTCGTAATAAAATGTCATACGAAGAATTTGTTGATTTAATTTATATTCATATTTAGTTTCAAAAAGAGTATTATAATTTGAAATTTAAATTATTTTACTCATAAGATGGTTTCTCTCAAATCTCTGAAATTTTCAATGACTCAAGTCTAGAAGTCTTGTATTATTTG
Source organism: Flaveria linearis (assembly GCA_024085815.1). Classification (NCBI taxonomy): domain Eukaryota; kingdom Viridiplantae; phylum Streptophyta; class Magnoliopsida; order Asterales; family Asteraceae; genus Flaveria; species Flaveria linearis. The sequence goes on from CM044014.1 coordinate 32,725,546, forward strand.
GGAGAAAATGTTGAAAATTTCCAAGGATTGTCATTAAGCCGAAAATGTTTGTACAACAATCCAATTATATGGATCTCGTACCGGTATCAGAAGCACCCGATCCGTTAAGCAATTCTCATCATCAAGGCAATGTAAGATCACATGATTATGAAGCCAGTCCGTCAACCAATTCTCATTATCAAGTTGATAATGATAACAGAGATTTTGATAAGTCAGATGATGGTACTTCGGACAATAATGAAGATACTGAACTCATTTCATCACAATAAGAATCCAGTGATGATGACAACAACAGCTATGAAGCTTCAAACAATTATAATTCTAGTGTTAATACAGGATCTTACGGGGAGGTGAACTATTCTGAAGATCCTCAGGAGTTAAGAGATTATGAAGCTGCTGATTTTGACGATGAAGACCATATGGATATATGGAATGAAGAGTCAAAAGAAATCCATTTTGGCATGTACTTAAGTCGAAAGATGAAGTGATGCATGCGGTGTGTTTATAGAATCTTGCACGTAATAGAGAGGCTGTAGTAGTTGAAAGTAAACGTACAAGATGAAAAGCAAAGTGCTACAACACTAGCCCTAATTACATCAAAAATCTTCATAATGGTCCTCCATGTACATGGTATGTTTATGTTTCCAAGAACCATAATCATCACATGTGGAGAATTTCAAGATGGGTGAATGCACATAACTGCTTTGGTACTGTTGTTGGTAACAACAATAGAAGTTTCAAATGTCGAGATATTGTTACCCGTATCATCCATTTTATTCGTCAAGATATTGCTTTTTCCATCAAGCAAATTCAAGCATATTTAAAAGACACGTTGAATGTTGATGTTTCATATAATAAAGCCTGGCGAGCTAGAAAAGCTGCTATTGAGAATATTTATGGTAGCTAGGACTGTAACTTTGAGCAATTACCTACGTACATCAATGCATTACAAGAGAAGAACCTTGTTATTATGGAATGGTTACATCATCCGACCGATACATCTGCTTATTACACGTTTAAATATGTGTTTTGGGCATTCGGTCCAATAATTAAAGCATTCAGGTATTATCAGCCGGTGATATCTGTTAATGGCACTTTCTTGAAAGGTTCCTATCGTGGTAAAATGTTAATCGCGGTTGTAAAAAATGCAAACAACTACGTAATGCCGGTAGCTTATGCAATTGTAGATGAAGAGATGGTAGAAAGTTGGAGTTGGTTTTTCCAACAATTTTGATCACACAATGTAGTTCACCACAATTCTATTGGTTCGGGAAAAAACTTGTGTTATTTCCGATAGGCACAAAGGAATTATTCATGCTATGAATACTCTTGAAGAATGGAAAAATAATATTGTGCATCGATTTTGTCTCCGACATGTTCGAAGTAACCTCATGCAAAAAATCAAGGTTTCTAGCTTAAAAAGGCTATGTTGGTCTATCGGAAGCACCACCCAACAAATGAAGTATAACTATTGTGTAAGCCAAATGAAAAACATCAATCCAGAAGCGTGGGAATATTTAAAAGCTATTAAAGAGAATAAATGGTTGCTTCTACAAGATAAAAATCATCGTCGGTGGGGTAACCTGACCACGAACATGTCCGAAAGTTTCAACAATACATTGCGAGGTGTCAGGCTTATGCCAATAAAAGCTATTATTAATTGTATGTTCGAGAAAACAGTTGAACAATTCAGAAAGCATACTGACATCACAGCCAACTGCGACATCGCGTTACCCCCGCATATGGCGTTTGTCTAATGCACGTGATATTAACTCGCAAGAGCCAACCGAATTTGATTACAGAGAGTCAAGATATAGAGTTCTGTCAAAGATCCAAACAAATAAAGCTGGTGGAAATGATTGTACTGTGGAATACAAAAACAGAACTTGCACGTATGGTAAATGGCAGATGCAAAAATTCCCGTGCTCACATGCAATTGCAGTTTACCGCCATAGAGGTGAATCACCTCATAACACTGTTCATCAGGTCTATAGTATTGTTGTTTATCAAGAACAATAATATAACAGTCATTTTTACCCGCTTCATCATATGATTATTAGACGAACCCGGGTTAGAGGATAAGAGGCGATCCATCAAAAATCACCACGTCACGAGGTAGGAGAAGCACGAGAAGGATACACAATGAGATGGATGTTCATCATCCAGATGCACCTATCATACGTAGATGTTCAATATGTAGACAAATAGGTCATAACATGAACACTTGTCCAAACTCATATTCATGAGGAGATTGTTGTATATTAATTTTATTGGATGTTTAGTGGTTATTATTGTTCAATATTATTATGTTTGTTTTATATTATAAAATATAAATATTAAATATTTTCTTCCAAAAACACTCCTATAAATATCACCACCCTTCTCCTTAAAAATCACTATATTTCACAACTTCCCTTTCAAAAAAACACCAGATAACCCATAAAAATGGCACACCGACCCGGTAAAGAACCAGCTCATGAGCTCCGATCGACGAGTTCAATTCTACAAAGGTTGAGGCGTCCAAAGAAGCAACATGAATCATCTTCGTCAGAAAACAACCCAGTGCATACACCATTTTTAGTTGCAGATCAAAAAGAATCTAAGAACTGGTCCAAAGATGCTATTGACTTCTATAATAATGGGGATGTGCCATATTGTGTTTAGTTCTATTTGGTGGTGAGTGGCTTGGGAATGATTTGTTGGGTGCTTTATTAGGCTACGAATGCGATGGTCGTTTTTCTCTATTGGTAAAAATCTTATATATTTTTCAGTTAAATAATTTAGTTTTATATAATATTTATTAGATGTTATACTTTATATCACAACATATAAAATGTTGGGTAAAACGGATGATGCGGATGAGACGTGAAAAGCTTGCAAAATTTGGACCATCAGGGTTGAATTGGGAAATTTTACCATATCAGTTTCGGATGAATTATGTGTGTGAGAAGATGTCAAGCCTGTCAAATGTGCAATGGAACTGATAAGTTGTATCCTCCATTTTGGGATGTGCAATATGTTTATATTCCAATACTTATAAAAGCAGTAGAAGATTGGTTACTTATCATAATTAACTTGCATACAGTGGAGATCCTTTGGTATTGGTCAAATAACTTATATCATGAACTATATCATGAGTTAGTTCTCCCTATTTTAGATTTTGTTCCATGTAATTTTTATTGTCTGATGGAACAGATCGGTTACTGGAAAAAATATACTGGACCATTTATTCATCTTGATAAAAGGGATGACATGCCTTTTACAACTACTGAGGAGTACTTGCCTAAGGACGGGGGTGATCTTGGTGGTGATTCAGGGGGTTTTGTTTGTATGTTAATGCAAAAGCTAGTTCAAGGAAAAACCTTAAGTATGGAGGGAGATTTTAAAGACACGTGTGCAGGATATTGACGCTATATGGCGAAAGAGTTTATCTGTATCGTTATACATATAGTCACCCTAAATGGTTCACGGAAAAGATAATCAAACGCAAGACCCACAAGTGACATACCTTGTTGTATTACCGCTTTATTTGTTACTTTTATTGTACTACTTGTTAGTTATTGGATGCTTATTCTAATAATATTGTATTTTATGTTTGTATTTTATAATAAAATTGCATTCTATAATTAATAGATAAAAGCATAAAAAATTACATAATCAAAAAACTAAAAATACAACCTAAAAATATAAAAGAAATAATATATAACGAGTGTCATCATTATCGTTTGTTGCTTCATCATTTAAGTCGAATTGGCAAGGAGATGCACTAAAAAACTGGTCAACTGATTGAGCCGTCTCTTGAAATTGAGGGTAATAAGGTAGCGGGGGAAGAATGGTGAAATGATTGTTGATAACTAGTATTAGGGCTTTGATAAGGATTTGACGAGCCCCGTTCAAAATTTTGGGTACCCATTTGACTAAAATGTGGAAACTGAGTACTTGAGATACCACGCTAAAAAAATTCTGGGTTGCCCATTTGGCTTAAAAGAGGGTGTCGAACTGTTGTTCTGTGGAATCCGTTTGTCCTGTCATATTCTGTTGCTCCACATTATCATCAACAACTTGTTGACCAACCCACCCTCGTCCTTTACCCCTTCTGCGTAAACATTGTGTGATAGGAGAAAGTTGAGTATCATCAACATTCTGTGTCACATGCGTTGGTAGATAACTTATATGGTTTGCATGTGCAAATTCCATATAACGGCTTGCCATATTCCTCCCCGTTTCATCCCCTGGTCTTTGATAAAACTGACTCATCCCATCCATCTATAAAATAATAATGATGATGATAATAATAATAATAATAATAATAATAATAATAATAATAATAATAATAATATAATAATAAATAATAATAATTAATAATACATTAATCTCAATCTTTGTCCATCATTTTGGAAGCCATGAGGGTTCGTGTCTTGATGAGCCGGGTTTGTTGTATACATAACAGTACGCTCTAAATACCACCTCGTGTATGCTTCAGAAGCAATTGGGGAATCAATGTATGCTTCATTAGCAACTGAATTATGCCGAGACGCCCATGCTTGAATAAAGATATTATGATGTTGTAACCGGTTTTTATTTCTACCACCTTTACGAGCAATCAAATGTAGATTTGTGTGTTGCTCCCGGGTTAGTAACACACTTGTAGGGATTGGTTGAAACATTTCAAACTATCTTAAAACCCTACTTGGAATGTGACGCTCAACAAGTTCTCAACATATAAGGTATGTGTCACTTCTCCAGCTTTGCTATCCACTTATGCAGATATCAGGTAGAAGGTGGATAATATTATCATAAGGTCTCCAATTAAACTGAAATAGAAAATATGAATTAATATGTTTTCACAATGTTAATATCTACAAAATAATATTAGATTAATACCGTGGCCTCGCTTAATGAATGCAGCTGAAATCGATACGCGCTCAAACAATGTGTAGTGGTATTTACATAACTAAGTTCACCCTTCCAACTGTAATCAAGTTTTCAAATATACCCAGTTAACTAGAAAAATATAAGATTACTAAAAAATAGTCAATACATAAGATTTTTTAACATACCGTGCACCATATTGTAATCTGAAATCAATAAATTCCGTATTCCGGGAACACATAGAAGGTAATTTTTCCCATGCCCATAATTGCAACAAGAATAAAGGCCTACCAACCTCTTGATTTATGACACTCGTTGCCTTACATAATTGTCTATACAAAGATGCTAAAACTGCACTTCCCCAACTAAGTCTATCACAGTTATTTAAGTTTTCAATATGACTTAAATAATTTGTGTGCACCTAATTGCTAAAAATATCAGAAAATAAAGTGGCACCAATCATAAATAATATAATTAATCTAGCTTGTTAGATGCACTAAAAATCTGTGGCATTATTAGGGAATGGTTTTATTATTTGATCAAAAATAAACCTTAGGTTTAACTTATAACCACTTACACCGCTTGTAGCCAGTGTACAACCGGTTAAATACTCAAACCTCATTATAATTTCAGATGCACCCATAATATAATCAGTGCCAGAAACAACATCATCTTCAACCGGCAAATCCCATAAAACTTGTACATCTTGAAGGGTTATTGTGGTTTCTCCAACCCGTAAATGAAATGTGTGTGTCTCCGGCCTCCATCTCTCCAACCAAAGCTGAGATAAGAGAACCGTCAAGTTTGAGATAACCATACTCGATCACACCCGCAAAACAAGCCAACCTTATATATCTCATAATATTTTCAGGGATAGGCACTTCATCAATGTAATCCCAAAAGCTTTAGCAACTCGTCTAACATGTAAAATTCCTTCATCGCTTTCTGGTTCTCGAAAATAATAATTAGCTCTATGTTGACCACTTAAAAATAACAGATAGTTATTTAGTGGACCTAGTGTAATTCTCCAGTTCATTTTGATTTTTGAAAAAAAATATGAAATTATAGAAAAATTAAGTTCAAAGATTGTGAGAAATTGAATTAAGGATGATTTGAACGAATACTGAGAAATTGTGAGGGAAAAATGTTTGGTGGTTTCACAAATAAAGAGTGAAAGGTGGTGAAATGAATAAATGGTGTGCAGGGATGGTAGGTTAATATTTTGGTCAAGGAACTCAGAACCCGCACCTGCCAAGGGCGTGGTCTTCTGAGCTAAATGGCGGTTCAGATTAAATATGGTTAGTAGATCAGACGGTTGAAGGGTTTTGGAGAACCCGCCCTTGACAAGGGCACGGTCTCCCTATCACATGCATTAGTCACATCACATTCACATCACATGCAGTCACATGCAGAATAAAGTTGGTCAAAGGAGATGCAGAACCCGTCCCTGGCAGGGCGGGTACCCCTAAAGTCAACACCCATAAAGATTTTCCCCTCTTGTCAACTCTCTCTCTCTAAGAATCCTATTTTTTAAAAAAAAATCTTATTCAAAGCTTTATGCTAATTATTTATTATATTCGGGGTTATTCCAAGCTTTATGCTAATTTTTTCATTTTATTAGGTGTTCTTGTTTTAATCGATTCCTAAAGGGTCTTTGATGAGCTTTTTTAATTTAGGAAACTTTCCTCTTGCATAAAGAAAAAGTTGACATTAAATTGATTATATTGGGACTCAACAATTTTTAGAGATCATATCTAAGCGAAATAAAAAAATGATCTTTTTACAAACTTATTAATATTTTTGATTTCGATTAGACATATCTTAAATAACCTAAGATATAAGCCTAACAAAATTAATTATTGCTCCATAGTTATTTATTTAATGCTCCACAACTATTAATTTGAAATTTTTGCGTTTTCATTTTTACATTTGGATAGCACGTCTCGGTATATATTTCCAAACATTAAAGATAGGCAAATTAGATGTTCAGTATTTATGTTCAGGTTTTTATACCATACATTTGGTTTATTTTTCATCATTAAACGTATGATTAAATTGTAAGTTATGTTTCTTTTCGTTCTATATGCATGTGTGATCTTTCATTATTTTAGCTTGTGCGTGAATGACCTTTAATCGTTATTTAACAACGCGTATGAATTATTTCATAAATCATTTATAATTTAGTTTTTATCCACTCTACTTTTTACCTTTAGCATAACCCACATATATTTTTATAAATACACTTTATTTGCCTTTGACTAATAGCCAAGTTTGTTATGTTGGTATTAATCCCAATCAATTAGTATTTAGATACTAAGTAAGTTAAATATGTTATTATTGCATGTTTACGGCTAGTTACATAACTATTGTAAGGGAATCATGCATCACATCATTTGTAAACCATGACGTTGTTTCCTTCCCTATGACTATATAAGGAACGACCAGTGATCCTTCATAATCAGAAATCAAAATAGAAAAAAAAATCATTTTCATTATAATTGTTATTTACACTATCTTCATTTATCAAAGAATGACTCTAGTTATTAAATGATTGAACAATCAGGAGCAATTTACTTACGAGACTTAGTTGATATTAATAAAAAGTATAATGAATTATTAGTTCAATACATTTTTTTGTAGAAAGACGCGATGTTGCATGTTCATTATCAGAAAATCCCTTTGTTAGGTTTAAATAATCTATCTAGTTGGGGCAACAAATTGGTATTAAGGCCAGAAATCAAAGAACACAATCGTGTGATATTTAATAACCCCAATATCACAAACCCAAAATCGCCTTTCATATCAACAACGATCTTGTTGAAACAAGAAATTTCGAAGCTATAGGTGGGTCGCAAATCAAAACTTGCAAAACACAATTTCTGAAAAATGGAATCTACTATTTAGAAACCAAATCAGTTAAGTGCCAAATCACAATTTGTAACTTCAAAATAAGAAGAAAAAAAACCAAAATTTTTATGAAATTAATCAGCCAAAGAATAAGGAACAACAAATTGCAATGGTGCGATTAGCTTGAAGCCGGCGGTGGAAAAACTGCAATGTGATTAAAACCAAGCCTTAAGCAGATGGTTAAAATAGGAAGGCAAAGTCAACAAAGAGTAATAACAATTAACAATTAAGAAATTATTATCATTAGCAATTTTAATGTCAAATAAATTTAAGTTAATTATTACTAGCTTAAAGAAACTTGAATAATTTGAAAGTAAGATTTGTAAATAAATAACAAAAGGAAATCAGTCAAGAACACAACATAGGAATTTTTGGTCCAGAAAGAATTGATCAACGTCAGTTTGGTAAAGGTTTGGTCAAATCCAACGGTAATCGAAAGACTGGTGATCTATTATCGCAAGTAAGAGGATGTCAGAGATTCGACAGGAACTGAAAGACTAGTGAGTTGTTTTTGCAAGTATGTGACGCAACCTGAAGGATTTTAAAAGGTTCAAAGAATTGAGTATGCAAACTTAAGAAGTCAAAAAATGGACTAAAACAAGCATCTCGACACTGGTGTCTTAAATTTGATGAGGTCATGAAGAAAAACAAATTTATTTAGAAGGAAATAGCTCAATATATGCCTGAATATGAGTGGGAATAAAATTACAACCTTTGGGCATGCTACATGGAACAAAATGTTTGTCTTGTTTGTGTGACGTGAAAGATCTCGTTGAAGCCTCTTAAATGATAGAGAGAGAAATTCATTGAGATCGACCAGGTGGGACTTTAGGTCTATCTTGAAAAGCCTACATTGAATGCATATTAAAAAATCTAATATGTCGAATTGCTCACCTCCAATTTCTTGAGAAAAAGGTGACGTATTTGGGCCTCATCGGTGTTCAAAATCACAAGCTAAAATTACCAAATGAGAATTATCCCAAATGTATCTGTAGTTGAAAGTATTACGTATGATCATGTAAGGCTCTGTTTTCAAGAGACCTTACAGTCGGGTTTTTACACGTGAAATGTATTTCTTAAACTTTAACATCCTTTCGTCGTTGCAGCAGAACTTAAAAGTCATTGCACAATCATTTGTCTTTACACATTGCATCAAAATATGACATAAACTATCAACTAGGATGTCACTCTTGAATAGTATATGGTAGCCACTCCATCTATGCTAAATTGTCATCTTTATTGTCCTTTATAATTTACATATCAAATTAATATTTATACAAAAGTCAAAATATATTTTCATGTTAGCTGAAGGCCTTATATATTGGAGGAGTCGTATACAAGAATTGACGACAACATCAACCATGATAGCTAAATATGTGGCATGTTGTCATGCTACTTGCCAAGCAATGCTCTTAAGAAAATTTCTTGACGGACTCAAAGCAGTAAACTCCATCTCATATTCGTTAAAGCTTTATTGTGACAATAATGCTATGATTAGTTTATTAAATGGGAATAGTTTGACAGGTGTTAGACTATGTCTCAACATACTGGGAATAGTTTGTTAGACTATGTCTCAACAAAAAGTATCTTTTTAACGAGAAACTATAGAAAAAAAAGTATACATACCGAGTATATTCATAAAAAATGTTAGAAGTCCTCTTTACCGCCCATAACTAGGCCGAACATGTCGTCATATGAGTACGCCACAGTGACTTTTTAAGTTTTTTTTATGTATCTTGTATACTAAATGGATACCATAATATGTGAGATATAATAGCTACGCTACTACTCTATCTCTCTGTATAAGTTTGTAATAAATGTTGTGCGTGCACTTACTAAGTTCTTAAACAAACATTAAACATATAACTGCTTGATTAAAGGCAAATTAGACTTATGTAGTGATAAGCATAAGCTTTTTAGTACTGATATGATGTATAATTGGTAGATGTCTCATGTTAAATGTTACATGTCAAACGTACCTTTTTCCTAGTATTATTATGAAATTTTGGCGTAGCATTAAACTAACATTTAGCCACCTGATTCTAAATTGATAGTTAATAGGCTAAGTGGGAGGAAGTAGGAATTGATTAATTAATATTAACAACGATTTTAAGCCAAAGTGGTTGAGGTAAGATATCCCAAGACTTCATTAAAATAGGAGGTCTTGAGTTCAAGTCACACTTGTAAATTAAAAAAACAAAAAAACAAGAGGTTCGAGATTGACCGTTTAACCTATGATAAGTTTCCTTCTGAGTGCGATCTCAGGTTCCGTACTCGATCGAGTAAAAAAAATGATCGAATGAGCTACTAACCCGTTAGTAACCCAATCAGCTAGTCGTTCAAACAAAAATTAATTAATATTATATATTACATGTGACATCCGGTGATTTTCCGTTACCAAACTCCGTTAGTTCCGTTAAGTTTTACATACACGCGTCGTAAGCACACACTAGTTGTCGTTTGACGTTGGTGACCTAATAATAATTAATAATGTTAAATTAATAATAATCTAGTGGATTAGATGATTATTGTGTTATGTTTATGTGTTTACGCGATTTAAAGACTATTCGGGGATTTTATCGCGTAACGCGGAAACGCGTGTGTTAATTCGTATGTCTTGTGTTTTTACAAAATAAAATATCTAAGGGTTACCATTAGTTTATATGTTTATATTGTTAAGTTAAAAACGCATTACAAAGAGTAAAAAACTTAATTTTTATAAAAATACAAAATCCAAGTTTTAGAGGGGGTATTTTTGTAAATTAGATAAAATAAAACACCCCAAACCCCCACCCAAACACCCATCGACCGACCTGCACATCCTCCAGCCCTCTTTCTGCGATTTTCAGCCTAGAATCATCAATCCATCACGGTTTTGATCAATCTCAAGCCATAGAACGCGATTTGGACCTTCATTAACAAGTACACACGTGAATTGAAGGTTAGTTTTGTTGTTTTTGTGGGTTTTTCATTAGGGCCGAAGCCTATACTCGAAATTGATGTTCATGGGGCTGAAATCTTGATGTTTTGTTGATGTTAACATGTTAGTTAGGTTGTATGTATGTTGTTTAAAGTTGATTATGCAAGAAAACTACACTTTTGATTGATTGATTATGAACCATAATGAATATGAGCCCTAATTCAAAAATTTTGGGGCTTTTGTGGAACTGAAAGTTGTTTGATGTTGTTGGGATGTTAATTAGTTAGTATGAATGTTAGAAACATGCATTATGCAAGAAATTGGTAAATTGAGAACCTTGTTCATACCTTACTATTAATAGTAACTTTTGTGCATGAACTTGATAATTCAATGATGAATTGATGGTATTAGGGTGTTAATGATGTTGTATGAATATTAGGATTATGATATGAATGCTAGATTGTTGCTAAGAATGCTAGAAATCTTAGGTTGGATGTTGTTGTTCATATCTTGCCAAAAGTAGAAACTTTTTAGATATGAATTGATGAATTAGGTTGGTTTGATGTTGTTGATTATGCTTGGATGTTGTTATGAGTTTGAAATAGTATATTATTGATGAATTGTATGTTCATTGGGTGTTTAGTAGGTTGTTGTGTGATTTATGCACTTTGATGATCATGTATAATTTGGTATGTTGATTAGTAACTAGGACATCATGTTTGGGACTGGAGATCAATCATGTTGATGTATGTGGTATGTATTGGACATATTGAATGTGTTGTGATTAGTATGGATGATTATTTGGTAGATTATCTGTTTTGACCAATATATGCTAAATCATGGTTATAGGTTATATAAGTAGGTTATGCATGATCTAACCTGTTATATGATACACTAGTTGTATTATGAACACACTGAGTATGCTAGAAGCTAAGAACATACATGACTTGAATGATATATGCTCATGTCTGTTTAAATGGTTTACAACACATAATGTCACCAACGGGTCAAACGGGTCAACTGGGTCAAACATGTCTATTCTTCTAAAACCTTGAGTCCTTGGTTACAGTGCACTTAGGGTTTCTCATATTCACTGTTTACACAAACTCATGTACTTACATGATCTAGGTAACCTTGAGGGTTGACTGTCCACTTTGTCTTTCAAGTAAACTCTAGTACTCAATACGCGTATCAGGTGAGTTCATGCCCCGCTGTTTTACTTGATCTCTTTTGGGGGAGATAGCATACTGGTAACTTTACAAACGCTTTTAATATTTAAGATGTGTATGATATTAATATAGTGATGTTTACCATGATAAAGTCCTCACACTTTCGAATTGTTAATATTGAATAGCGAGGAAACTTGGGTAGTACTACTACGTCTGACGAGCTCCACCTGTGTGACTCGAGGTCAACCGAGTGCAATTTGTCCTATGTACATTTGTCACGATATGGTAAAGTCGTGACAGGAGGCAAACATATCACAGTCAGCTTCAATTGCGAAATCACTATGTATTAATATCTATTTGTTAATGGACTAGCTATCTATTACAATGCACATGCTTATATATATCACGATTGTTAAACTGTTATGTTTAAACGCAAACTCTTGAACTCACCAACTATTGTGTTGACTTTTAGTATGCTATTCTCAGGTCGATAATCTGGATTGCCGATAGGAGCACTGCACGAGTCAGCATGCATACTAAGACATAAATATTGACACATTTGTTATCTTTATATTTTGGGTTATTTTAAATAGTTGGTTGGCGCATGTTTTGCCATGTTATCTATTTTTACGTTTTGGGTTTGTTTTAATTACTATACGCTTCCGCACGATTTTAAAAGTTTGAACTCTGGTTTGGTTTATGTTAAATATGACATATAGAGTCGTTCCGAGTAACTATTGACTGTGATCCTGGTTTGCTCACATGCCTCGCGGTAAAACTCCGCACGTAGATTTTGAGGGTGTGACAGATTGGTATCAAAGCCATTGGTTATAGAGAACTAGGTTGCATACACACTAGACTATAACCGCACACAGTTAGTTAGTTACTTGTTCCTGATTTTTCTACTGTATAATCATTGGCATACACAAATCACACTCTCTACAGCATGGCATCTTCATCGAGAGCACCTGGTAAACGACCAGCATCACCCACCCGATCAGAGTCCCACCTCCGGGACCAGTACCCAACGATGGACTTGACTGGCCTGTTTGGACTACCCACGAGGTGAGTTCGACTGGGATCAACCGTTTGTGCCACCTGAATGCGACCCTCCACGAGACTGGAGTTTCTACCCTAAGTTCGTAGATCACCTCATGTATAGAGAACGTGTACCAACACCAAAACCCAGAACTAGGACCAACACCGAACAACCATTACCTTCACTCCCACGGACAGTACAGTCCAATGAGTAGGTGATTGCGGCATTGGTGGCAGCACTGGACACGGAACAACACCGGGTCTGGCCACTCCCGAGCGATATCTGTACACTACAGCACGAGGTGTACACGCTACGACATCAGCTGGATGTACTCGAGGAGCATCATGGTAAGACCTTGAAGGGGTGTTACCAAATGCAGGATGGTTACCAGACGCTGAGTGGACGCATGACCGTACGAGAGCAACGCGACGAAACAGCCGACAACAGGATTGCTGCACTAGAAGCTCAATTGGCGGCGCTTGAGATCGCCATAGCTCCTGTTCCTGTGGAGGCCACCGAGGAGGAGGAGAACCTGAGGAAGAACCAGTGGAGATGCAAGATGATAGTGACGGTTCAGGCATAGTTGATTGATTCTATTTTATTTCCTTTAAACGACTTGGACTATATAGCGTTTCTTTCTTTTGAAACCTATGTGGGAAGAGTTGTTCCCCACCCGAACAACAAACTCAAATTTTGATATTGATAAATAATTTGTGACTCATTTGCAATTTATTTACCCTTGGTTATTATTTTTGTTATAAATGTTGTGGTGGTGATGATTCATTAATTTCTTATTGTTTACTATACTTCAATGAGTAACATCAAACAACGGTTTTTGTTCGATTGATTCATTACTCATGATTGTATTTGTGAATGTAGAGTGAGTAATGGACGCCCGAGGACGTGGACGTGGTCGAGGACGCGGGCGTGGAAGTGGCGCCGGTGACCAAGGTGCCGGTGACCAAGGCGCTGGTACTATAAATATGACCCCTGCGGAACTGGCTGTTCTAATAAATGCACAAGTCCAGGCAGCAGTAGCTGCTGCTCAAGTAGGACAGCCAGCAGGACGCCAGCGTGTACCTACAAGTCCTTTATGGACTGCAAGCCTCACACCTACAGTGGAACTGAGGGAGCTGTAGGGTTGGTAAGGTGGTTTGAGAAGAAGGAGTCCGTTTTCTCAAAGTGTAACTGTCCACCTGCCGACCAGGTGAAATACGCTACCGGGACGTTGGATGGTGTTGCATTGTCTTGGTGGAATGCTCAAGTGCAGATGCTAGGGCAAGCCATGGCAAATGAACTCCTGTGGAATGAGTTTAAAGATATGATGACCGAGGAATACTGTCCTCGAAGCGAAGTCCAAAAGTTGGAAATGGAATTTTGGCAGCTGAAAATGCAAGGTTTAGAGATCGAGGCTTATACCATAAGAACTCATGAGCTAGCCACACTATGTCCTGGAATGGTGAACGAGATGCACAAGCGAGTGGAACACTACATCCGGGGATTGGTGCCTGAGATTAGGAGTATGGTGACTTCCTCCAACCCAGGCACTATTCAACAAGCTATTCGCCTAGCCACAAACTGACTGATGAAGCTGTGGAGCAAGGACGATTACCAAAACGGGGTGCTGCGGCGAGCGTGCCTGACAACAAAAAGAAGTGGGATGCCTCCAACACCAACAACAATAACGATAAATCATCATCGTCCGGTGGTCAACATCAATCTCAGCAACAACCACCGCAACAACAACAAAAGAGGTTCGACAACAATCGTAATTTCATCCAGTCAGCCTCAAATAGTCAACGACCCAGCGTTACGGTGGTAAACAGCCGAGGTGTACGCGATGCAACTATCATCATGTTGGAAGATGTGACAATTTCAAGTGTCAACGGTGTGGCAAAATGGGACACTTAGCCAAGGATTGCCGTGGTGATTTGGTTAGGAAGCCACAGCGACCTCATGAGACTCCAAAGGGTTGCTTTGAGTGTGGGAAAGAAGGGCACTACAGACGAAACTACCGGCAGGTAAGAAAAAACGATAATGGCAATGGCCAAAACAACAACAATCAAGGTAACAACAACAATAATGATGGAAACGGTGGTAACAATAATGGAGCCAAAGGGAGAGCCTTCGTCATTGGCTCAGGTGAGGCTCTAATTGACCCTACAACTATTACTGGTAGGTTTTCTGTCAATGGATGTTTTGCTACAGTACTGTTTGATATTAGAGCCGATAGGAGTTTCATATCCTTAAAGTTCTGTAGTCTTCTAAGTGATATCCCTTCTGCTTTAGAATCCAAATATACCGTAGAATTGGCCGACGGTAAACAGATCCATGTAACACACATCCTTAGAGATTGTAAGATAGAACTCGCTGGTCATACTTTCGCTATAGATCTTATGCCTGTTACACTAGGAAGTTTCGACGTTGCGGTAGGCATGGATTGGCTCTCTAACAAGCAAGCGGAAGTCATATGTCACGAGAAAATCATACGAATCCCTGTTGGTGACGAAATCCTTACAGTTCGAGGCGATAGGAGCGGTGCAGTGATGGGCATTATCTCTTACATGAAAGCACAAAAGTTATTGCGAAAAGGCCGTTTGGCTATTCTGGCACTCGTCACCGATAAGCAACCAGAGGAAAGAAAAATAGAAAACATTCCCGTGGTACGAGACTTTCCAGAGGTGTTTCCAGAGGATCTTCCTGGACTACCACCTCATCGTCAAGTGGAATTTCAAATTGAACTGACTCCCGGTGCAGCCCCGATTACTAGAGCACCTTATCGATTAGCACCGAACGAACTACAAGAGTTGTCATCACAACTTCAGGAGCTTTTAGATAAGGGCTTTATTCGACCTAGCACATCACCTTGGGGAGCCCCTGTTCTCTTTGTTAAGAAGAAAGATGGCACGTTCCGAATGTGCATTGATTATAGGGAGTTAAACAAAGTCACAGTCAAGAACCGATACCCTCTACCTCGTATCGACGATTTGTTTGATCAGCTTCAGGGATCAAGATATTACTCGAAGATCGACTTGAGGTCTGGTTATCATCAACTCAGAGTCCGTGAGGAAGACATTTCTAAAACTGCATTCCGTACTCGTTATGGTCATTACAAGTTCTTGGTCATGCCTTTTGGGTTGACTAATGCACCAATGGTGTTCATGGATCTCATGAATCGCGTGTGCAAACCCTATCTTGATCAGTTTGTTATTGTGTTTATCGTTGACATACTGATATACTCTAAGACCAAGGAGGACCATGAAGAGCATCTAAGATTAATCTTAGAACTACTGAAGAATGAGCAACTGTACGCCAAATTTTCTAAGTGTGACTTTTGGATACGCGAGGTGCAATTTCTAGGTCACATTGTTAATGAGAAGGGAATACATGTTGATCCTGCAAAGATCGTGGTGATAAAGAATTGGGCTATACCTAAGACACCAAGTGAGATAAGACAATTTCTAGGATTAGCAGGGTATTACCGACGATTCATAGAGGGATTTTCTAAGATCGCACAACCTCTTACAGCCTTGACTCACAAAGGAACGACATACAAATGGGGAGAAAGTCAAGAGACGGCTTTTCTGCTATTAAAACAGAAACTCTGTAGTGCACCGATATTGGCACTGCCAGAGGGAACAGATGATTTCGTAGTGTATTGTGACGCATCCATTC
Organism: Flaveria linearis; assembly: GCA_024085815.1. Lineage (NCBI taxonomy): Eukaryota > Viridiplantae > Streptophyta > Magnoliopsida > Asterales > Asteraceae > Flaveria > Flaveria linearis. The sequence continues at coordinate 32,742,128 of CM044014.1, forward strand.
AAGGATTGGGATGTGTCCTGATGCAACGGGATAAGGTGATAGCTTAAGCCTCGAGACAACTGAAAGTTCACGAGAAGAACTATACCACCCATGACTTAGAATTGGGTGCAGTGGTTTTTGCCTTAAAGATTTGGAAACATTACTTGTACTGTAAGGCCCACCTTTCTCAGGTAAGCCTCACAGTTGGTCATTCACAACAAAACAACGATTTAAAACAGTCATTTACTCATATGTGTATAAATATATATTGCAGCGGAAAATACTGTAAATTTCAATCCATTACAATTGAAATATAAACATTGTCTTTAATTCTTAAAAACTATTTAAAGTCCTCTTAATCTTTACTTCATCAGGGATGCCAGTCTTCTAGTGCCAAGAAGCTTCAGTCCCATGCTTCTATCCCATAGCTCTAACTCTCACCTGTCAACTGATATGCATACAAAGTCAACTTCGTTGAGTGAATTCTAGGTTTACTTTGCTAAATAACTTTTGTAAAATATATTAGCTTTATCAGTTGAAAATAATCATTATCTATCAAAATATAAATACACACAGGCTATCACTTTATCAATACTTTATCATTGATTGTTATTTGTTACTCTTCTTTATCCGTCAATTCTCTGTCACTGTCGGTGCCTAGGCTCGCCTAGGACTTTAACGACATGCCAATTAAGGACTTACTGTCGTACCCGATCAGGCCATTATTGTCATGCCAATGTAGGACTTACTGACCTGCCTATTCGGGCATACTTTATCACTTTATCACAGGTGAGGGTACAACGAATGCAACCATCCTTTATCAATTGCTTGCAAGACTTTACTTTATCACTTTATCAAGGTACATGTTGTGGGCCCAATAACAATTCTTTAAGTTTCACTTATATCTTTAGTTTTCACATACGCTTAACACATAATAAGAAGCAAACTCTTAGTCTAAGCATTCACATTTCATCAATCATGAGAGATAAACTAGATAACTAACACTCCGCGGGACTGCGAGGGGTTCGAGGGCGGCAGCCCCTAGTGGGGTCCAAGGGGCAACGCCCCTGGCTGGGGCCGGGCTGCCAGGTCAGCGCGCCCGAAAATTATTTTGAACTATTTAAATGGCACATTTTACTTTAGGAAATTTATTTTCTTGATAAAAGGTCTTAAAAACCATCATCATAAAAGTATGTAATTTAGTATGCACATCACCCCAAAACATTGAAAACGGGTAAAGGAGGGGTCTAGAACTCACCTGAACTTGTCCAATAGCTTAGATTCTAAGTCACTTAAGCTATAGCCTGAATACTCTAGCTGCACGAAAGTTAATATGCAAAAACATCATTTTTTCATAGTTTCGCCCATAGTTTCGCTACAACGAAACTACAGTTTCACTGCCAGTTTCGCTGGGCAGCACTTCTGCTAGTTTCGCTAGACAGATTCGCTACCGTGAGCGCCCAACTTTCATTGTAATTTCCTAGTTTCGCAATGTCTAAGGTCAGCCTAAGTACTTAGCGAAGCTATCAGCGAAACTGTAGTTTCGCTGTAGCGAAACTGTAGTTTCGCTAGGATTCTCCTAGTTTCGCTGGATAAATGCACAGTTTCGCTGGATGAATACTTAAATTCGCTGGATCGGGGCCCAGTTTCACTGGATGAACAGAAACTCAGATCCAACCCGTTTTTAACCCAAAACCTTAACTTTTTACGTCCAAATCCTTAGTTTACCTTCCATGAAACCAAATCTAAGCTTTTTACACGTTTTCATACGTAAAAATTCGACCTTTATGTGTTTCTTTAAACTTTTCAAAACCCCAAAACCCTAGAATCCGGGTTTGATCTACAGAGGGCCTTAGAGGTCGATTCTTACCTTGTTTTGTTGCTCTTTCCTTGTGTTTTGATGCTCCAATCCACCAGAACTTCAATCCTTCCAACCTTCAAGCTCCAAATCTTGAATTTCTTCACTTTCTCTCTCTACTTTCTCTCTCTACGAATTGGTGGCTAGGGTTGTAATGTGATGGAATGGGACTGATTATGCATGTTTAAGGGCTGATTAGGGCCCTTAAACCCACCAAGTCTAGCCCATTAAGGCTAATTTGATCCATAGCCCACTAATTTACCCCTTTATTTCTTAAATTAACCCTTAAAAGCCCATTATTATTAAATGGCTCGTTTCGGGAAATTTCGGGGCGTTACATGTACGGTACCAAATGCACTATCTACACCGATCATAAGAGTCTTCAACATATCTTTGAGCAAAAGGTGCTGAATATGAGGCAACGACGTTGGGTGGAACTTCTTAACGATTATGATTGCGCTATCAAGTACCATCCTGGAAAGGCGAACGTAGTTGCCGATGCCTTAAGCCAAAAAGAAACAGCTAAACCCAGGCGTGAACGAGCTTTGCAACTTACGATCAGTACCCATTTGCCTGAACAAGTTAAGGAAGCACAGATAGAAGCGTTAAAAGAGGAAAATATTAGCTCTGAGTCATTACGGAGAATGGATAAGCAATTGGTAGTGAAAGAGGATGGAATTCGGTACTTCATGGATAGACTTTGGGTGCCTGTCTATGGAAATCTGAGGGATTTAGTCATGAGCAAGGCACACAAGTCTAAGTACTCTATACATCCTGGATCTGACAAGATGTATCATGACCTAAAGGCGCACTATTGGTGGCCTAACATGAATGCGGACATAGCTACATATGTGAGCAAGTGTTTGACCTATTCGCAGGTAAATGTGGAATACCAAAAACCATCCGGACTGTTACAGCAACCCGAGATACCAATGTGGAAATGGGAAAAAATTTCTATGGATTTTATCGCTAAATTGATTTTATCGCTAAATTACCCCGGACTAATACCGGTTGTGACACAATCTGGGTTATTGTGGATCGGTTGACCAAGTCCGCTCACTTTCTTGCAATTAAGGAAACGGACAAGATGGAGAAACTAACCCGATTGTATCTTAAGGAAATCGTTTCGGGACACGGTGTACCGATCTCGATTATCTCTGATCGCGATACTCGCTTCACGTCACACTTCTAGCAATCACTACAGAAATCTCTGGGCACACGATTGGATATGAGTACTGCTTATCATCCACAGACTGACGGTCAGAGTGAGCGTACCATACAGACTTTGGAGGATATGCTACGTGCTTGTGTGATTGACTTCGGGAACAACTGGGAAGTTCACCTGCCTTTGGTGAAATTTTCCTATAATAACAGTTATCACACTAGCATACAGGCAGCACCTTTCCAAGCTTTGTATGGGAGAAAGTGTAGATCACCGGTTTGCTGGACTGAAATTGGTGATAGTCAACTAACGGGTCCCGAGCTAATACATGAAACCACTGAGAAGATTATGCAGATATGGAATCGTATGACTGCAGCGCGAGATAGACAGAAAAGTTATGCTGATAAGAGACGAAAACCACTAGAGTTTCAAATTGGTGACAAAGTCTTATTGAAAGTCTCACCGTGGAAAGGCGTAGTTCGGTTTGGCAAGCGAGGAAAGCTGAATCCGAGGTACGTTGGACCATTTGAGATACTAGAAAGAATAGGTCCAGTGGCTTATCGACTAGCCTTACCTGATTCGCTGAGTGGAGTTCACAATGTGTTTCACGTTTCAAGAAGAAGTGTTTATCGGATGAGACACTAATTGTACCACTAGAAGATGTTCAAGTGGATGAACAATTACGCTTTATCGAAGAACTAGTCGAGGTGATGGATCGCGAGGTGAAAACACTTAAACAAAGCAAGATACCCATAGTCAAAGTTCGTTGGAACTCGCGACGTGGACCGGAATTCACGTGGGAACGTGAAGATCATATGAAGCTTAAATACCCTCAACTGTTCGAGACGATGCCTGCAGACAATGGTATTGATTTAAATTTCGGGACGAAATTTCTTTCAACATGGGGATGATGTGACAACTCATCCAAAACTCACTCGATTTCGATTTCTGTGTGCCAATGCAGTAGACCAGTGATGGAACACTCTCACCATAGGATGAAACACTCTCACCATGTAAAGCAATTTTCGGGATGAAAATTCTTTCAACATGGGATAATGTGACATCCGGTGATTTTCCGTTACCAAACTCCGTTAGTTCCGTTAAGTTTTACATACACACGTCGTAAGCACACACTAGTTTTCGTTTGACGTTGGTGACCTAATAATAATTAATAATGTTAAATTAATAATAATCTAGTGGATTAGATGATTATTGTGTTATGTTTAAGTGTTTACGCGATTTAAAGACTATTCGGGAATTTTATCACGTAACGTGGAAACGCGTGTGTTAATTCGTATGTCTTGTGTTTTTACAAAATAAAATATCTAAGGGTTACCATTAGTTTATATGTTTATATTGTTAAGTTAAAAACACATTACAAAGAGTTAAAAACTTAATTTTTATAAAAATACAAAATGCAAGTTTTAGAGGGGGTATTTTTGTAAATTAGTTAAAATAAAACACCCCAAACCCCCACCCAAACACCCATCGACCGACCTGCACATCCTTCAGCCCTCGTTCTGCGATTTTCAGCCTAGAATCATCAATCCATCATGGTTTTGATCAATCTCAAGCCATAGAACGCGATTTGGACCTTCATTAACAAGTACACACGTGAATTGAAGGTTAGTTTTATTGTTTTTGTGGGTTTTTCATTAGGGTCGAAGCCTATACTCGAAATTGATGTTCATGGGGCTGAAATCTTGATGTTTTGTTGATGTTAACATGTTAGTTAGGTTGTATGTATGTTGTTTAAAGTTGATTATGCAAGAAAACTACACTTTTGATTGATTGATTATGAACCTTGATGAATATGAGCCCTAATTTGAAAATTTTGGGGCTTTTGTGAAATTGATTGTTGTTTGATGTTGTTGGGATGTTAATTAGTTAGTATGAATGTTAGAAAACATGAATTATGCAAGAAATTGGTAAATTGAGAACCTTGTTCATACCTTACTATTAATAGTAACTTTTGTGCATGAACTTGATAATTCAATGATGAATTGATGGTATTAGGGTGTTAATGATGTTGTATGAATATTGGGATTATGATATGAATGCTAGATTGTTGCTAAGAATGCTAGAAATCTTAGGTTGGATGTTGTTGTTCATATCTTGCCAAAAGTAGAAACTTTTTAGATATGAATTGATGAATTAGGTTGGTTTGATGTTGTTGATCATGCTTGGATGTTGTTATGAGCTTGAAATAGTATATTATTGATGAATTGCATGTTCATTGGGTGTTTAGTAGGTTGTTGTGTGATTTATGCACTTTGATGATCATGTATGGTTTGTATGTTGATTAGTAACTAGGACATCATGTTTGGGATTGGAGATCAATCATCTTGATGTATGTGGTATGTATTGGACATATTGAATGTGTTGTGATTAGTATGGATGATTATTTGGTAGATTATCTGTTTTGACCCATATATGCTAAATCATGGTTATAGGTTATATAAGTAGGTTATGCATGATCTAACCTGTTATATGATACACTAGTTGTATTATGAACACACTGAGTATGCTAGATGCTAAGAACTTACATGACTTGTATGATATATGCTCATGTCTGTTTCAATGGTTTACAACACATAATGTCACCAACGGGTCAAACGGGTCAACTGGGTCAAACATGTCTATTCTTCTAAAACCTTGAGTCCTTGGTTATAGTGCACTTAGGGTTTCTCATATTCACTGTTTACACAAACTCATGTACTTACATGATCTAGGTAACCTTTGAGGGTTGACTGTCCACTTTGTCTTTCAAGTAAACTCTAGTACTCAATACGCGTATCAGGTAAGTTCATGCCCCACTGTTTTACTTCATCTCTTTTGGGAGAGATAGCATACTGGTAACTTTACAAATGCTTTTTATATTAAGATGTGTATGATATTAATATAGTGCTGTTTACCATGATAAAGTCCTCACACTTTCGAATTGTTAATATTTAATAGCGGGGAAACTTGGGTAGTACTACTGGGTCTGACGAGCCCCACCTGTGTGACTCGAGGTCAACCGGGTGCAATTTGTCCTATGTACATTTGTCACGATATGGTAAAGTCGTGACAGGAGGCAAACATATCACAGACAGCTTCAATTACGAAATCACTATGTATTAATATCTATTTGTTAATGGACTAGCTATCTATTACAATGCACATGCTTATATATATCACGATTGTTAAACTGTTATGTTTAAACGCAAACTCTTAAACTCACCAACCATTGTGTTGACTTTTAGTATGATATTCTCAGGTCGACAATCTGGATTGCCGATAGGAGCACTGCACGAGTCAGCATGCATACTAAGACATAATATTGACACATTTGTTATCTTTATATTTTGGGTTATTTTAAACAGTTGGTTGGCGCATGTTTTGTCATGTTATCAATTTTTACGTTTTGGGTTTGTTTTAATTACTATACGCTTCCGCACGATTTTAAAAGTTTGAACACTGGTTTGGTTTATGTTAAATATGACATTTAGAGTCGTTCCGAGTAACTATTGACTGTGATCCTGGTTTGTTCACATGCTCGCGGTAAAACTCCGCACGTAGATTTTGAGGGTGTGACATTACATGATCTTGTGACTATCAATAGTTGGTTTAATTATCATTATGTTTTAATAATTAATCATTGCATTTATAAATAAGTTAATGTAATCCTCAGTTTATTAATAATTGCAATTAGTCCCTTTATGAAAATATTTTAATAGGAAATAGTGGCCTTAGGTATAATTACAAATAAAAAGAATTATGTTTGTAATTCTTTTTATCGTCAAATTTTCAACACAACTTACTCTCTCTCCATCATAATTTGGGAATTAGAGAACATTAGAGACTCATAAAGCATCATCTTCTTAAAAACTAAAACCACCATCTTCTAATAGCTACGTTGTTAAATTTCGTTCTTTAATCTTCTCCATATGTTGAAATAGTTCATTACAACTAACATCAAAGAAAACTGCTAGTATTTAAGGACTTAGAAGTAACATAAATACATATTATGTCAAGAAACGAACGTGAGCTTTTCTGAAAATTTGTATAAAGACCCATGTTATCCGAATATGATGAAACGAAACGTGGTGTTGTATATTAATGTGCATCAGTATACATTTATTGTAGATAGTGCTAAATTAACTTACACATGAAAAATTGGAGGACACTCATTTTCTGTATTTCCTAATATTCCCAGCTAAAGCAGGTAGCATTGTCTCCTCACCAGAGCATCCCTAAATGTATCCATTCATTTCCTATGTCTTGAATCATCATCGCGTTGATTTAACAGTTGACGAGAGATCTCGAACGCTTTTATGCAAAGTTTTTTTCACATATGATATTCTATTATGGTGGAAACATGCTGTAGGCGATTCATCTTTTGGCTTATGCAAAGCACAGCTGCAGTTTCTATGATAAGGTCTATGGTCCTTCTCTATTTCCGATACCGATAGACTTCCTTCCAAAATATAATGAATATCATATCGGTGTCGTCCCGAGTGAGTACACTGTACACAAGCCTGTTTAAGTGTTTATGAAGCACTTATATCTGGCTTGAATGTGTATGACATATGTGTGAATTTGTTTCACGGTTTAATGTGTTTACATAGTAGTATCAGAATATGAAATATATACGATCTACGGAGTTATCTAAGCAGAATATAAGTTTAATTAAAAGTATCTCGAGGATTTCGAGAATGGTTTGGTATAGATTCTTCATTTTAATGCAGATTCTATTCAAAAATAGCGGATTCCTCTAAGAACATTTGTGTTATTTTGGAGGTGGACCAATGGAGAATCTGACAAAGAGACCATGTTGTGTTGTTTTAGTTTGGGTAGTTGGTATGATGTAAACGAGACGACAAAGATGAGTTCTTCTGTTTTTATTTAACATTAGGTTAGAGCTAATGAATTATTGAATTATATGGGTAGAAAAATAAAATATGTTAATACCATTAGTTTTATAAGTATTTTATTTTCTAGATGTTATTAGTTATTTGTGAAATAAAAATATAATAAATATCTAAAAAATTATAACAAATAATAAAATTAGAAATTATTACGCTATATTGAAAGATAAAATATATCTAAAATCATATAATCTAGTATGTATTAATAAATTATTAAAATAAAAATATTATATTTTAATTGTTTTATAGTTTGATTTACTTGTTTAAAATAATTATCATTTAATATGAATAGACAACAAACACAAATATAGATATGTTTGTTTTAACATATTTTAGTAAGAAAGAAAAGTCAATTGATTGTTGTTATAATTTATGTATTTTTTAGGAAAGAGATGCTGGAAATAATTTTTTTGGTATGCTAGAATTATAACATGTGTCATTTAATATGCTAATATGATAACACGTGTTTCAAAAAAATCTTCTTTTGTTATATGTTATACATTATAGATTGCAGATATATATTATAGATATATGAGAAAATTGCATAAATAGTCCCTGTGATTTGACCAAATTGCATGTTTGGTCCCTACAGTTTCAAATTGCAAACATAGTCTAAACATTTGACTTAAGGTTGCAAAAATGGTCCCTACCGTTAAACCCAGTTAGTTTCTGAAGTTAACTAAGGGTATTACTGTCATTTTACATTTTCTTATTTAATTAATTATTTTAAAACCAATATATAACTAGGGTTTACATCTTTTTCTTCTTCTTGTGTTGAGTTTCAGAGATCAAGAAGGAGCACACAACTCAAGTCTTCATTTTTGTGGGGGTTTCGCAGACCCATTCTTGAATCACTCGCTTCTTTTGTCAACTAATCTTCCATGGCTGTTTGTCATTGTGGTAAGGTTGCTATTGTTCGCACTTCATGGACCGATGGTAACCCAGGCAGACGATTTTACTCTTGTCCACATTCGGTAATGACATTTTTATGGTTTTGATTTTACTTTGTCCAACTCCTTTGCTTTTACTTCTTGATTTTACAATCGATTTCATGCTTTACAGAACTCAAGTTACGGATTTCTCGGGTGGGTTGATCGCCCAATGTGTAGGAAGAGCATGGAAATCATCCCAGGCCTGCTGAGAAAGACAAACAAGCTCGAAAGTGAAGTTAAAAAGCTCACTTCACTTAATCGTTTGAAGAACATTATCATTTGTGGGTTGTTGGTAGTTTTAGGGCTCATATTTCTAATGTAGTTTCTTATTCAAGTCGTGGGCTTGTTTGTGAAATATGTACTTGGATTTTAAATAAAATGGTAGGTTGTTTGTTTGAAATCAAAGAAATATGTAATTTTTTCTCTATCTATAATGTATGTGAAAGAAATCAATATTGGGTGTTTGGATATTAGCAAGTTATATAAACAACTTGATCAAATGAGTTGAAATAAAGTGATAATGGTCAAGTGATGATGGAATTGGTTAAGTTGTAAATTGGGAAATTATAGTACAAGTATTAAGCTGCAAAGTTCATATGGTGAATATTGGTTAAGTTACAAACTGGATGCCATGTGCATTTGAGCTATAAGAAGTTAATAAATATGCAAAGTTCATAGGGTGGATATTAATTCTATAGTGCATATATGCATATGAAGATTCATTGAGCCATTCTATTTCCACAGTAAGTTCGACATTCAAATCCCACTCTAATTCCATTTGACCCATTTGACCCACAAACAACATTCATTCTATTTTACCCGTTTGACCCATTTCCTTACATAATCCAACGCGCTAATAATAGGTTTGTCCCTTCCTTCGGTTGTCCTTGCATTAAGAACTTCACACATGTTGTTTAAAACATATCCGTTTGTGCTCTCCTTAAAACAATCCAAATGGGTGATTAGTATGTTTGTTTAGGCATCATCATGTGAATGCTTGCTATGTTATGAAAGAAAGTTACCTGTGAAGTAAGCTCTTGACCAGTGTTGTGGAGGTATCTTTACCAACCAATTGTATGCATCATATTGTGCTTTTTTAATTCCCTCATCTTAGCTTCAAATTCTGGAACAGTTGTTGATGTTGCACAATTCCACAAGATGTCTTTGAACCCTATAAAAAGAACCATAAACACAAAATCATAATAATATTCTTATCGCACTGATTTATGCTTAAATCCATATAATCTTGCACTAACCTTTCCTCTCCATTGAAGCTTCATATTCTCATGGATATGTCTTAAACAAAATCTATGCTCTGCAGATGGAAATACCTTGGAAACTGCTGGATAATACCCTGCAACAAGAACCATATCCATAAATATATTTTTTAACTAAAATAGAACAAACACACTTAAACTTGTATTTACCTTTTGCCTATCTAAAATGAATGTGAAGTTTGAATTTATGTTTAAATCCAGATCATGTTGAATACATTGAAGGAACATATCTATGAATTTTTGTTTTCAGCTTCTACAATGGCATAAGCAAGAGGGTAGATGCCATGTTAGGGTCAATTCCAACTGTAGTCAACATCTGACCAGGGTAAGGTCCCTTCATAAATGCTCCATCTAAGCCCAACAACTCCATTTTACATGCCTTAAAGCCATCTTTCAAAGCTCAAAGACATATGTACACTCTTTTGAATATTCTAGTCGGTGAATCTGGATTAATTTCAGGCTCCACAACAAATTTAATTGTTGAGCGTGGATTTGCATTCTGCACCTCAACAATATAATCTCTCAACTTCGAATATTGTTCTTTATAGTCAGCCCGAACTTGCATTGTGGCTTTTATTTTTGCTCGAAATGCCTTGTGTTTGTAAACCCCCAATTCATACTTCCTTTGGAATTGATCTTGAATAATTTTGTTTGAAACATTAGGGTTTGACTCTATCTGACTCATAACCCATGACTCTTGACCCATAAATGAAGAAGTGAATGCTTTTATGGATCTAGATTGAATACATGTATGCTTTTCTATATAGGTTTTGACTATCCAAGTCTCATCTTCAGCTGTGAGTCTCAATACATACAATACCCAAGGACAATCACATACTATTTTTCTTTTCTTTTTAGGTTTGTCCCCACTTCCTTGCTTACTTCCCTATAACAAATAAATAACGACTTAATATGTTTACAAGTGAAGGTTAATAATAAGACTTTATTGAAGAAAGTAACTTGTGAAGTGACACATTGACTGGTAACTTTGTTTACACATGCTTACTCACTAGGTCCATCACCTCTATATATTGACACATTCCCCTACATAATCCAAGCTAATTATTAGTAACTTCGTTATGCTTAATAAATAATAACAAGTGTTTGGTATATAAAGTTACCTGAAAAATGACTCTGATCCTTCTTTTATCATTTCTCAAGAACACCAATTGTCTCCTACTTTCAATTGCATATCTCCTAACTCTTTCCTTCACCTCATTTGCATTTCCAAAGATCTGACCAACATAAAATGTTACTTGAGTAGTACTAATTTGTTGCTTCCTTATGTTCCTAAGTTCTTTCAGTTTTCGACTTCTTGTAGTTTCAAAATCATCCTCTGAATCTTCTGTTAAACTATCAAATGACTCAAACCCCATAGGATAAGAAACTAGATCACTAATATTATCATTCGGGTTGCTTTCAAAACCATTCTGACAATCATTTATGCTTTTAAATTCTTCCCCATTATCTACAAATGCATCAAACTCCTTCATGTCTACTTCTACATCATCTACTTCATTATCATTATCAACCATAAAATCACTATCATCAGAATCTTCACCAGAAATAGGAAACTCTTCTGAAAATTCAATACCATCAAAGCTATAATCAAAATTATCATCAATAGGTTTAGTCCACTCAGGGATACATCTTGTAGTTCCTCAATAACAACTTTTGTCGATTGTAGAGAAGTGTCGCAACTAGTAATTTTAGTCCCACCGTACTCAATGTACAAGTCAAAAAGTTTGTTGTCCTTAACATATTGCCTCAAATGGTTAACATCTAAAAGTGCTAAACCCACATCTAAATTCTTACCAGGAATTTTAAAGTGAAAATAGAGTTTTTTCTTTTGATTGTTCAACCCTAGTTCCTCTATATAGAACTAAACCCATGTATAGAAAACTCATCAATATCCAAGTAATCAACAAACATAACTCTACCATACGCATATCTTCTTCCGGGAAAGTTTTTAAACACACCATCATAATGAATCTTGACAGAAAACAAGTTATGGTGTCCATCTATAGATAAAGAAAGCACATTCATTGACACAAACACTTAGGGTTTACAAAAATCAAAAACTTTTTATACATATACAATCAAAATCGTGAATATACATGAAGAAGAGATGAAAACGCACCATAAATCTAGTCTGGTACTACTTCAATGCTTGATTCTCTAGAGACCCAATGCATTTTGCCTCCTTGATGTTTCCAAATCTTGATCGAAGATGAAAAACTTGCTGATGTTCGATACTCCTTGCTCCCCATATGATCGATGTTTGAATTTGAAGAATAAGGTTTGAATGAACGTATGTATGAAGTTGTATGTATATTTTTTAGGGTTTTAACTTAAATGACCATATTGCCCTCACATGTTAATCACATGCAACTAAAATTTTGTTAAAAACTAACGGTGGTTAACGTAGGGATCATTTTTGCAACCTTAAGTCAAATGTTTGGACTATGTTTGCAATTTTGAAACTGTGGGGACCAAACATGCAATTTGGTCAAACCACAGGGACTATTTATGCAATTTTCTCTCTAGATATATATATAGAGATATAGATTATATGATAAATTTGGTGGAAGATTTAATCAAGAAATCTTTTTAATTAGAAAGTCAAGATAAAAATATCAAACCGGAGAATAGGTTGTGTCGATTGGTAAGTTAGAATGGTTAAAATGATAGTTAATTAAGCGTTGAATATCGTGGGTATAAATACACACATGCAAGACATTTGGTTGTTTGTACGAGTAAGTGTGCATGTATACAGTGATGGATCAAGAAAATTTTTCTATAGTTATCAGAATTATTTGGTGTTCTAACATCCATCATCAGATTTTAGATTTTTGGTTCCGGTCGGTTCAGGAAAATAATGACACAAAACTCATTACACATGTAAAAGTTATACTATTAAAAATATATAATATTCTTCGTTTGTTCTCTATGAAATTAATCTATTGAAAACCGGTATATTATGTATTCTAGACTAACTATTTTAAGTAATTTTTTTGATTATAGATACAACTATCAATTTGATATAAACATCGATTAATGAAAAGTTTTTTTTTCTCTAGTCATTTTATTATTATTATTGTTATTGTCATGTTACTAAAGTTTAACAAATTTGATAAACTTCAATGATTGGTTAAAATTTTTACTAAAACGTAGTTTTATTTTATATATACATATACATATATATATATATATATATATATATATTATATATATATATATAATGTAAACATGAATAAATAAAATAGCGCTCGCATACATGTATACTTGAAGAGTTTTCATGTTATTTCATGTTTTAAAAGATATAAATAAAAAAGATACTTAGAAATTTAGTGTTTCAGTTTTGAGTGGATAACAAACTAGACACATTATCCGGAAACTTATTATACTATTTAATAATTAAAATTTTAAAAGTATAAAGAGTAAGTTAAATACTAAATTGTAAAAGAATAATCATATATTTAACTTATACTTAATAAGTAGATAACATTAAATAAAATTATAAATTAAATAATTGAAATGGTGATGGACGAATTACAAATTAGAGTATAGAGTTATCTAAATAATATAAATTAGTTTAAAATTAATGAAACATATTGGAATTTTAAATTTAAATTTAGATTTATCATATTGTCTATCAGACTTAGGGTTGTTAGTTTTCGTCTGACCCGGCTGACCCGGTCAGCCGGTTAGCTGGTCAGTCTGTTTGCTGTTGGTGAAATCATGTCTGATCGGGTCTAATGGGCTGACCCAGACCTAAAATTCATAAGAGCTTATCACAGCTGATAGCAACCAAAAAGGACTGCTGGAATGGAGAAGAAAAGGGGCAATGAGCACCCCTATCATCGGCGAACCCTCGGCACCGCATCACCGACGACCCTCTCCCTCCGGCGGTCCTCCCCATCGTCGGTGACACTCTCCCTCCAGCGGCGACGCTCTCCCTCCGATGGCTACCCTCTTCCTACGACGGCGACCCTCTTCCTCCAGCGGCGACGCTCTCCCTCCGACGGCGATCCTCTCCCTCTGGCAGCGACCCTCTCCCTCCGGCGGCGACCCTCTCCCTCCGGCGGCGACCCTCTCCCTCCGGTGGAGACCCTCTCCCTCTAGCGGCGACCCTCTCCCATCCTCGGAACCGCCATCGTAGGTGGTCCTCCGCGAGCACCTCTCCCTCCGGCGGCAACCCTCTCCCATCGTCAGCTCCCCCATCATCGGCGGCGACCCTGGTCGGAAATTGGCGGTGGTTGTGGTGGCGGAGGGGTTTGATGGGGAGGTGCGAAGGTGGGTTGATTGGAGAAGAGCTTGAGCTTGCATGGTGGTGGTGGTGGTGGTGGTTATGGTGGATTTGATAGATGAAGGTGTGTGAAGAAGATGAAGGTATTTTAATGGTGGTGTGAGAGTGTGTAATCGATACAAACGATGTTAGGAGTGGAAGAGTGGATGTGAGTTTTTTTTTTACTTTTTAGGTGGTGGGCTTGACTTGAGTATCATAATTAATTCAAAACCCTATCTAAAATAAGAAGCTAAATATATAAATTTTTTGGCTTTTTATTTTTAACAATGTATGAATTTTAGAAATATATAAATTAAGTTATTTATCTTTATCATTCAACAGAGTCAGCCAGATACTAAATCCAACATGTAAGTTTCAGTCAGATGTAAACCTAGCCAGAACTTCTAACTAGGTCAGCTTCTAACTCAGTTAGATCTTACTGAGTCAGTGTAATCAAACAGCCCCTGTCACTTAACCTACACCCATCAAGTACAATACAAATGTAGAGTATCATTTGTTTACACTTTTTATATTACTTTCTCTTTCTTCATTACTTCATCTTCTTCATCTTTCTTTTTCTCATCTTCTTCATTTTCTTCATCTTCATAGCTTCTTCATATTCATTTTCACGCCTCTTAAGGTTATGCTTTTCTCTTTTCATCGTTCTTTCTTTCACTTTTATTTTTTTCATGGGGTCGATGTTAAAACTTTTTAGGTGTCGCTCGAGATACGATTGTATATGTGTTAAAAGAAATATTTTTTTCATAGGTGTCGGATGACCCCAACCCGCAAGGATGGGTCCGCCCCAACATGTGTGCGTTTTATCTTCTTTTATTCCATGTCAAAAGTCCCTAGAGATTCGTATGAAAGCTCCTTAATTGATTCATCTAAAACATATTAAATTGATCGAAGTTATTATCGATCCCATACATTTCAATTGGTATTAGAGTAGAGGTTCAAGAAAGATGAATCAAAATGCAAACTCCATAAAACAAGATTTTATGTATTAAATTCAATCCTTTGTTCACGAATTAGAAAGAGACTCAAATTAATACCAAAAACCAATGAGGAAGCGATTATCGACTTAGAAATTACCGTCAACATTAGACGATCATAAAGGTTTCTAGTATGAAAGACTAAGAACCTGTTTTAAAGGTTTTAATAAGAGAATTCAAAATTATGGCGAGACATTGTAAACAAGAGTTCGACTTTAGCATAGGCCACAGAGAAAATCAAACGAAGAAGATGCATATTTCGGGAAACCATGATGGACTGATCATGGTATGCCCATTTTTCCCATAATGATTTCAAACTATACAACAGGTCAAAAGGAAGAGGAAGGTCAAGAAGTTCAAGGGAACAAAAGTCACGTTACGTTATGCATCAAAGATTGGAGAGTTTTCAAGGATATTTCAAGTTAATGAAAGAAAAAAAGTATTGAGCGCAAATTTGATGAATAAAATCAACTTTAAGCTTATCTTTATTTGGGGAGTGAATGTTGAAAGATTGATAAAGAATTCTTGCGTAATTAAATAGTCAAAATAAAAAAAAGTTAAATTTGGATAGGTTATGTTGATTAGTTAGTTCGGTGTAACATCTAAAATTTTGGGTGAAAACTTAAGGAAATAAAGGGGTGGTTGTGATTTTAAAAGAAAATTTTGGGTGAAAACCTTAGAAAGCAAGAAAGAGCATATGTGAAAACCTAATTTAACAAAATAAAGGGGTGGTTGTGATTTTAAAAGAAAACAAGGACTAAAGATGGACAAATGGAAACTTGAATCTCCAAAACCCCTTTGTAACACCCGTAAATTTTATAAAAGAAAGAAAAGAAGAGTAAAAAGAAAGAAAAATAAAATAACCCAAGTTAAGGGGCTAAAGTTGTGCAAGAGGCAAACTTTATTATTATTATGTTTAAAACGATGGCATGGCCGTCCACTACTTTCTTCACCCACTGCTTTTGACTTTTTAGAGAGAGAGAGAGAGAGAGTTCCATCGGTTTTTAGAGAGAAGAAGAAGAAGAATTTGCTGAAAAGGTAAGTTTTTCTTGTGTTTTGTAAGATTTCAACCGAATTTTCAACCTGTTAACCGAGCCTTATGTGTTTGGGTGTGTTCGTTTGTGTGCTTTGGCATGATTAGGTGTTAGAACTCTTTGAGAGCTCGTATTTGAAGAAGTTTGGTTCAAAGGCAGCAACAAGTGAGTTCTAGATCCCCTATTTTTCCGTTTTAAATGTGTTTTGGGGCTGAAAATATATGCAAATAACTTTTACAACTTACAAGTATTTTTACCGTATGTATTACTCTTGTTTGTACGGATGAATGTATGTCTGGGTATGTATGGTTGTATTTCCTGTTTATATGCCCGTTTATGTGACAACCCGAACTTTCAGGTTAACCCAATTCTCTTAATCTAACCCCCTTCGTTATCTTCTAATTAATTTATTATTACTAAATGATATTAGTTGTTATCTAATTATTATCATTACCAATGTCTCACTCTAAATAAACTAATTTCAGTAAACTCAAAATGCAAATTATGGTTAACTGAGGGACTATTGTTGTCAAGTCGAAAAACTTAAATTTATTAAATAACCCAAACTTCCCCACGGTTCTTTCAACACCATCCGAATCCCACTTTCGAAACCCTAATACCCCACGACAGCCATAACCATCCTCATATTCCCCATCACCGGCAACCTCTAGGCAACCCGATCTACACCATCGGCAAGCCGTTTCCTCTACCCAGACGCACTCCGGCAACCCCCACAACTCCAACAGACCCTTGTTCGTGCGACGTCTTTCTGAAGATTTTCTTAGGAACGACAACCGGCACCTCCGCAGCCCCCAAGCGAAGAGCCCTGCTCTTGGTTGTGTCGCATCATTTCGGTGACGCCCGTTAGTGATTGCTAATCGTCGTACGTTACGATTCATTCGTCCTTCACCTTGTTCATAGCGTACGGTTTCGGTGCGTGCGGTTTCGTTGCCTCTATGATCTCCGTATTAAATGTATGTGCGTTGCATTCGTGGAGTTTTCGCAGTGTATGCATGTATGTATGTGATCCGTATATGTGTTGAGTATATGTGTGTGTTCTATAACATGTGATGATACATACATATATATATATGTATGTATGTACGCATGTGTAACCATGCATGTGTTTATCATGTATGCCTTGTGTGTGTACATATGACCGTGTGTGTGTTTTGTGTGGAAGCCCCTTGGTGGGCGCATGGAGCCCCTTGGTGGGCGCATGGAGGCCCTTGGTGGGTGCATGGGACATATGTATATATGTGTGAGCCGTAAGATATATGGACATGTACATAGTTGTATATCTATTGCTAATGTGTATGCATGTATATTCTTATGTATGTATATGTATGCGCATATATGTTTGAAGGTGTTAGTTTTCGCAGCCGTGAATTATTGTGTTTGTGGGCGCATGGGGGACACGTGTGGACGCATGGGAGGTGCAATGCGCCCATGTGTATGTGTATTGGTACATTTGTGTCTTGCATATGAATCTCATGTTGGGCGCATGAGATTATTCATGCATGTGTGGTGTGTATATGACATGCATAGCATGCATCATATGATATGGGGTTTTGCATTGTCCGAATGTATATATTATATATATGGTTGTGTTCATATGAATGCATGTGGGTGTGTCTTTTGGATATATGAATGCATGTGTGTGTGTTTAATGGGCATTATAGGTACATAGGTAGGTGTTTACATATATGTATATATATATATAATATTCATATTCTAATAGTTAGAGGATAATGTTCATATGATATGGGATTTGGTACATGAATGGTGTGCATAAATAATTTGTTTATGTATGAGAATGAAAAATATAATTTATAAGTAAAACCATATATTGCATGTTTATGAATAAAAGAGTAGTGTGGTTGTAAAACTCAGTAAATTCCGAAGAACATAACCAAGATCTCAATCTCAAGAATACGGAATGTAATGAGATTGGAAGAAAAGAAGCAATAGTTCACAAATGATTTCAATTGATAATCGAGTGATTACAATCTTGTGCGAATTGCACAGAATGATTACAAGCAAATTAGCACTATCAGAACTGTCAAAAACTTCTCTACAAAAGCGAAAAATACATATTTATACTAAAACAAAAGTTCTCGCGTGAGTAAGCTTTTCGCGCGATTATTCCTTTCGCGCGACTATTTCTTCTCGGTGACTTCCATTTTCGCTTGACATCTTCATTTCGTGTGACATATCTTTGATAAGCATAATCTTTATTCAGTGTTTGTTGTTTTGCCGAGCCTTATACAGTCTTCTACAATCTCCCCCTAGGCTCGGTGAAACACTCAGTCAAAATCTACATTAGCTTTCTTGTAAGATCCGGAATATGCATACCACTTATTCCTTAGGATTCGATCAATCATCCAAACATACTGGCAAGATAAGAAGTAAACAGACTCGTCAGCTGAGATAGGGCAGTGTAGCAGCTTATTCAAGTCGTCTTTGCCAAATTTCATTAAGTCAGCTGGATCAATGATTCTGTAAGATCTATCACACATTTGATCACAGCCTGACCTGAATCCTTTCACAACTCCAAGAAATAAATTAATTCAAAGAATTTGGAGGAACAGGAGCATGAACTGGAACTTTCTTTATGTATTTAGGATGTTGATAGACTCTGATCTTCATTGGAGCTTTGGTACTTTCATCTATTCTGGAAGAGTCATCAATCACCTTTGATTTTGCAGTTCTGAAGTCTTTGAAATTATTTTTCATCTCTCTTTTAATTTTTGACCTCATCAGTTCAGCTTCTCCATGATTGCTCTCATTGAAAAATGGAACTTTACCCATTGCATACAAATCACCAGCTCGTAATGAGTGAAAATCTTGAGTTCTCTTAGGGTAATCAATCTCTCCATTCCTTCTTTTATCACATACATCTTTTTCTCTTCATCAATGCCCAGCTCACATGTGATATCTCACCACATTTGTCTTTTGGCTTATATACAAACAAAAATGAGTTTCTTTAGGAGGGTTGGTGGAGCTCGAAACTGTATTCCACCTTTGGTATACAAAGAAATTTGACTAGCAGAATCCTTTGGTATTGTAGCAGAGGAGTTGGTTCACTTACAGACTCAGTTGGAATTTCTCCTTCTTCCAGATTAATGTCTTTAAATAAGTCTTGTAAGTTGTTCCCAAAGATATCTGTATACTCATTTGGTTCATCTACATCATCAAATAAACCAAATTCTTCTTATGTAGCTCCAGAAGATGCAGATTGCTGAAAAGATATAACTCTTTCTCGTATAGATCTTCAGTGGCAGGGTCCAATGGTTCATATCCTTCTGGATCACTAGCACTTGGTCCTGAGACATTGTCAGTGCTAGTATCACCAGTTGGATTAGACGATAAACCACCAAATTCACCTCCATCATCATCATCATCATCACTAGCATTATCATCATCATGATTATCATCATCATCTCCACCCATCATTATCATCATCATCATTTATCTTTATCATCATCATCATCATCTGAATCACCGTAATCAACCAAATCTTCATCTTCTTCTTCATTAGCAACAGGGATAGGCATCATATGCTCAGGCTCAACAAAAGCTGTAGGTGTAACAACTTTAGTGATAGGTACTTCAGATGTAGTTGGAATACCTTCAGTAACACTAACACTTGGTTGTGTCTCTGTAGTTTGAGCTTCGGTGACTTTCTCAACTTCTTGTAAATCAGCTGTAGGAGATGGACTCGGTGAAAACCTGCTCGTCTCACAACCACAGTTGTAGAATGTACAACCTGCGGTTGACGGAAATAAGTTTGAGAGATAAACTCTCTCAGCTCTGTAACTGCCTCTCTAAACCAGCAGAAAATCATGATGACATTCTTCATCTGTATCTCCAGAGATATGATCCTTGTATCTTTGATGCTTGAATCCAAATGAATCATTGTAATCATTTTGGTTTTCTCCTCATTCTCTTTCCTCAACTCAGAAATAATCTTCATATTCTCATAACTTTCCTTTTCAAGATTCTTTACCCTTTCTTCCAATATAATAGATGTAGATTGATGAGCACCGGAGATTCTTCTCTACTTCTAAACTCTGGGGGAGTGTTCAAGAAGGTATCAACATCAAACTCCAAATTCTCTTGTCTAGGTGGAGTTGAAAACCCGACTCAGAAATATTAGTTGGTTCAGAAACAGGAACAGTCTCTGTCTCAGAAACAGTAGTAGTGACATCAGCTTGAGTTTCTTCTTCAGTCACCACTATTTCAGGTGATCTCTGAATATCAGAAGTGGTAGTCGGTTCAATTCAGTGATAATCACTTGAGTTCGTGTCGTTTAGGAATACCACTTCTCCCTCTTTTCTTACTGAGAAATCTTTCCTTTTAGCCATTCGCTTCAGCCTCAAGGAAGTACTTGGAGATTCCTCAGGAATATAATCAGTATCTCTTTCTTCACAGATCTTTTCCTAGAGGAAGTTGGAGTAGATGTGTCTGATCAGTCTGAAGCACATTGCACATTCCCTATCTGATCACTCACAGTATCTGAACTGGAGGCTGAATGAACTTCACCTTCTGCTCTCTCAGCTTGAGTTGGTTCATCCTCGAATAATCTCTCAATCTCCTCATCAATATCATCTCTTGCACCAGAGGTAGAAGTACCAGTCTGTGCATCAACAGTATGATCTCTCTTTCCATGTCTCTATCACTGTCATCAATCTCAGAAAACCAACCAATCTTTGCAAAACTTTCACCAGAGCATTTATTCCCTCGAGCTCCAGTCAAATGTGTAAAGATCTCCTTATTGATAGTTTGAACAACATACTTAGAAGATCTAAGTGTTGCAAACTCTGGATAAGTGTTGGACCAAGAACCAATGAGCCAGATCAGAAAACCTTTAAGTCCCACAGATATCATAACAACTGCTAAAGACTTCATCAGCTGATGATGACAACACTGAAGACTTCATCAGCTGAAGTACAAAAACTGAAGATATCAGCTGATGTATAACACTGAAGACATCAACTGATGTACAAAGACTGAAGACATCAGCTGAAGTACAAAGACTGAAGACAACAACTGAAGACATCAGCTGAAGACATCAGCTGACGACAACAACTAAAGTTCAGTCTGAAGTTCAAGTATTGAAGACTTCAGAGGTTGTCACAACAGCTGAAGAAGTATTCTTCAGTTGTTGTGTATGGTTTCTTTTTGTAGCTTCCTTTCAGTTGTTTCCTTTTAGTAGTTTCTTATCAGTAGTTTTATTTTATGTTTCAGTACTTTGTAAAACGTCTGAAGAGCATGTTCTTCAGACGTTGTAGTTTCAGTAGTTTCTTTCAAGTAGTTGTAATAGTTTACACTTGTCTTTTGTAAGAAGATGTCAGCTGTTAGACATCTTCAGTAGTTTAGTCTACTTTCAGTAGTTTGTTGTAATAACGGTTAGATGTCACTGTCAAGTGACATCAGCTGACGTCATCTTTCCTATTAAAGGAAAGATGACCTAATTGTAAAGGTGCCGAAGCGTGTGTTGAATGAATATATACCTTTTGGTAGAAATTCTCTCTCTCTATAAACCATACTATTTCATTGATACATCTTGTGTGTTCTTGCTATAATGTTCTAATTCGTACGCTATTCCGCTGCAAATCCAATCTAATTGATCAACTAGATGCTTAGATCCTTTCAAATGGTATCAGGCTAGTAATCATTGATCGATTTAACAATTGATCATTGAAACTGCTCTTTTGGTATCTACGTTTGATCGAATTAGCAAATTTGCAAGAATAGGTTATAGTGATTGAGTTTCTGTTGCTTCTGGTCATTCAATTTGAGGTTCTACGTGGTTTTGTGCTAGATTTACTAAATTACTTTGAATTTGCTTGAATTTGTTCAATGGCGACACCAACAAATGATCCTCACAATACTGGCTCCTCAACAAAGCCTCCGATGCTTGTTAGGAGTGAGTATAACATATGGCAACACGTATGCTCCATCACTTGTCAATCAACAGTGCAGGTTGTTGAAATCTGTGGTGCATGGACCATACAGCCTATGGTGAGTATTACGGAAACAAATGAGAGGGTTCTGAAGAAACCTGATCAGTATTCGTGAGATCTAAAGATGTTTGAAATTGATGCTAAACCCCATGGAATTCTGGCTATGGCACTGCCTAATAAAATCTATTCAGGGCTTATGCATCATGAAACTGCTCATGACCTCTGGTTTGCTCTGAAGGAACAATTTGGAGGAACTGATGAGGTCTTAGCAAACACTAGGGAAATCCTCGCCCAACAATATGAGACATTCTCCCATAGGAAGGGTGAGACTCTGACTCAGTAGTTTGAGCAATTCTCATGTTTGATTTCTGAGCTAAAAATGGTTAAACAAGAGTATTCAAACAATCAGATGAAAAACCGATTCCAGATCCCTGCCTGAGAGATGGGACACATACACTATTGTCCTATGCTCTAGTGCAAATCTGAGCACTCTATCTCTCGCCCAACTTTATTGGAAACTGCTGATATTTGAAAGAGAGATAGAACAGAAAAGGAAGTTCCTCATCTGGAAAGCTCACTGATGACTTTGTATCAGGCAATACTGCACTGATAGTCGGGGAGTCAGAGTATGCTGCATCAGAAAGTGCCTATAATGAGCATATGATTTCTCTACTAATGTAGAACATGCTTTTGTTGGTATGGACGGTAGTTCAGGTGGCGGCAGTGATAATGGTGCTTTTTGATGGAAGATTTGAAGGGCATTCCAGATGATGATCTAGAAGCGATGGATATTTTGAGCCAAATGGTAATGATCAATATCAGATCTCAAAAGTTCTACAAAAGAACTAGAGGAATTTCCTTGTCTCTCTGGTAAAACCAAAGTTGGTTTTGACAAGAGTAAGTTGAGTGTCACAAGTGCCATAGGCTTGGACACTTTGCTAGAGAGTTAGATCATCTAGATCTAACTCATCTGCACCCTTTGTGACCTTCCCAAGCAATAGCTCACAAAACAAAAGGCAACATTCCACTAGTTCTGGTCATCCATCACAAGCTCAATCATCACCTGCATATTTTGTTCCTCAAAGTTCTATGCCATATCCTTACCCCTGCTTATACATGCCTCAGACAAGTCAGGTTCAACCACCCATTGCTCAACAACCACATGCCCTTCCTGAGCCTCATCCATCATAATCTCATCAACAATTTCAACCTCAACACATAGCCTTTTCACCCCAGGAGTTGTTGACTGGAGTAGTTTACCAGATGATATGTCTGGTCATGAACAACTGTTCCTGGTGCTGGTCAACATGGTGGTGACAATCCTTTGGAAACCTTGCTCTCATGGCCCTGGAGTCTGCTGATGATTCATCTTCAAATGCTTCATCACAGGTATCACAGGTATCTTCAGAGGCCAAATCAAGTTATGTTCTGAATCATGCATAGCCACATTTGCATCTATTAGAGAAGCAAATGTAGCTTTAATTAATAAAAATCTTGAGCTAGAGCAAGAACTTTCCATAAGAAAAGCTGAGTTTGAGTCTGTTTTGCATGATAAAAATGATGAAATTTATACTAAAATGCCAAATCATAGATGATAAGGCTAGGGAAAAGGTACTTCTAGAGAAGTATAAGGACCTCAAAGAACACTTCCAACTACCCACGTAGAGTGTGAACGCTGGGTAACCTCCTGTAAAGGTTTTGAAATGCTTCTCAGCAAGCAATCAACTTCAAATGTGAAGTTTGGAATTGGTTATAATCACACTGCTCCTCCTACAGATTTTACTCCAAAGGGAGAAGTAGAATTTGAAGGAGAAACAATAACCCATCCACCTCATCATGTGATTCATCTTCTGATAAAGAACCAAATTCAGAGGATGAAGTCAGCATTAATTCCTCAGAATACCAATCAGCTAATGCTGAAACAGCTGATGGTTCAAATGCTGACAGTCACATGATCAAAGAGTTGATCACTTCAGGTGTTGTTTCACAAAGTACGGAAGTACTGAAGCATAAGTTACAACACCTGAAACACACCCCAAACTACTGCAAGTACTGAAGGGAAGAAAACTGCAAGTAGAAAGGGTTTGAAAACTACTAAAGAAGATATCAGGAAAGCAAGTACTGAAAGGAAGAAAACTACAAGTACTGATAGAAAACGACTAAGAACAAATCTTCAGTAGTTTCATCTTCTTCAGTAGATGATCAACTAAGATGAAGAAGAAGCCATGTGAAATATGTGGCTTATTCAATCATCTTACTGATGATTGCTGGTATAGAAAGGGTTCAAACTCAATCTAAATCAAAACATTAAAAGAATTAACTTTGAAACAAGTTTGTACGAGCAACATCTCAATCTGAAACCCCAAAGTCCTTAAAGAAATCCAAAAAGAAGGAAGGGGTTCATCAGGCAACAGCTGAGGTTGCTCAAAGGAAGATGGTGCAACACAGGAACCCATCACACCAAGCGCTGATGTGTCTGATGAGTTGAAAGCTTTAGCAAACAATCGGACACAATTGTCATGATGGTTCAACATCTATTGGGGGGAGTCAACCATTAGATGCTCCTGTGCTGAAACCACAGAACAGGAAACCAAGCCAAAGGAATCCTTTTCTACACCATCTCCACCACCTCAGACTGTCAATCATAACAAACAATTTAGTATTAAATCTGTTGATGAGAACAGACCCAAAACGAAAATGGTTTAGGTCTTAAAAACTAAACTAATTTGTTGTGATGCATGCAGGGTTCTCAACATGCCAAAGAAGCATCTGGTATGTAGACAGTGGAGGATCCATGCATATGACAGGGAGCAGCTCTCTTCTTATGACTACTCTCAAGGAAAGAAGGGGTTGTGTCTTTTGGCAATGATGCAAAAGGTTACCATCCGGTAAAGGCTTTGTTTCCAATGGTAAATAAGGTTTGATGATTTTAACCATGTGGAGAATCTCAAGTACAACCTCTTGAGTGTCAGTCAAATGTGTGATAAGGGCCATGTTGCACTCTCACTAGCCAGAACGTAGGATTCTGTCATCCAAAGTTCTGAGTTTGATTGACAAGGTGTTGGAAGAACATACTCTCCTGAAGGCCAACAGGACAGGAAGAGTATATGCCTTAGATCTTTCAAAGAAAATTAATCTAAAAGGCCATCCTTGCCTATTCTCCAAGGCTTCTCCTCAGGAATCTGAACTATGGCATAGAAGGCTTTGTCATGTGAATCTCAAAAACATGAATCAGTTGATTCACCATGGTTTAGTAGAGGGTTGCCTATGAAGGAGTTCAAATATGATGACAACTGAACTGCCTGCTTAAAGGGAAGCAACACAAAGTATCATTCCCTCCAATTGAAGAGCTAAAGTCCACTGCCTGCTTGCAATTATCATATGGATCATTTTGGTTCTGTCAGAGTGATGAGCATGGCAAGAAGAAATATTGTCTGGTAATTATGGATGATTACTCCAGATTTGTATGGACTTTCTTCTTGCACTCCAAAGATGAAGCTGCACAAGCTATTATGAACTTTGTGTTGTATGTTGAGAAACAATATTCCCTTCCAGTCAAGTGTGTGAGGAGTGACAATGGCATAGAATTTAGAAATCACACACTTGATGAATTCTACTTATCAAAGGGAATCAAGAGCAGATCAGCATTCCAAGAACTCCTGAGTAAAATGGAGTAGGGAGAGAAAGAACAGACACTGGTGGAAGCTGCCAGGTCAATGTTGGCTGATTCAGGCTTGCCATTGACATTTTGGGCTGAAGCTATCAACACAGCTTCTTATGTGCAAAATAGAATATTAGTAAATCAGAGGTTGATGAAGACTCCTTATGAAATGCTACATCATTTGGCCCCTTTGATTTCATTCTTTAGAGCATTTGGGTGTCCTTGTTACATTCTTAACACAAAAATCCACTCCAGAAGTTTGAATCCAAGTGGATGCAGGGTATTTTGTTGGTTATTCATCTACTTGCAAGGCATACAGAGTTTTCAACTGCAAAACAAAGATGGTTGAATAGACTTTGCATGTGAAGTTTAATGAATCTCCAAAGGACAAGATTCTATAAAACCCTGTGGAGTTATTTGATTTGGACATACTGCAATATGTTCCTTATCAGTCTCCAGCTATTGTTCCTGTCAATAGTTCTCCACCTGGTGGTACTGATGATGATGTAGTCAGTACTTACCTTTCAGGTTTAGTGACCAACTGCCTGAATCATCTAAACCTCATGCTCCTGTAGCTTCAGCAGCTCCATCCACACAAATGCTGATGAGATTTTTGAATCCTCTACTTCATTTGAGTTACCATCACCAACATGGTTTCAAGAATCTTCATCATCGTCTGTTGCTACTGAAGGTCCTACAAACACTTATACAGACCTCATTGTTTATCAAGAGCTAAAGGATCATCCAATGTCTCAAATCATTGGTGATATCAATGCTGGAGTCTCAACCAGAAGTCAATTGTCCAATTTTGCTTCTATGCTCTCTTCATCAGTCAGCAAGAGCAAGAACTATCATGTTGTATTAAGAGACAATGGATGGGTTGAAGCAATGCAGCTTGAGCTTCTTCAGTTTAAAAGCAGCAAGTGTGGGAGCTTGTTCCTTTACCCCAAGGTAAGTGTGCAATAGGCACTAAATGGGTGTTTAGGAATAAAACAGTGAAAAGGCCAAATTGTTAAGAACAAGGCCAGACTGGTTGTACAGGGGTTTGCACAAGAAGAAGGTATTGATTATGATGAAACCTTTGCCCCTGTAGCCAGACTGGAGGCAATTAGATTGTTCTTAGCTTATGCTGCTTTTCATAATTTTAAAGTTTTTCAAATGGATGTCAAAGTGCATTTTTATATGGTAAATAAAAAAAGAGGTTTATGTGTGTCAACCACCAGGTTTTGAGGATAATAAACATCCAGATTGGGTGTATAGCTTGACAAGGCTCTATATGGGTTGAAAGAATCTCCTAGAGCCTGGTATGAAACATTGTCTAACTTTCTTCTTCAAAATAATTTCACTAGATGCTCCATAGATAAAACTTTATTCATTAAGAAAGTAGGGCAGCATAAGCTACTTGTTCAAATTTATGTTGATGATATTATTTTTGCATCCTCTGATCCACATTTGTGTGATGAATTTACAAAGTTAATGCAAAGAAGTTTGAAATGAGTGTTTGGGAAAAATAGTTCTTTCTGGGTTTGCAAATCAACAAAGGACTGATGGAACCTTTATTCAGAGTCCAAATATACAATAGATCTTTTGAATAAGTTTGATTTACAAAACTGTAAGCCCTGTTCTACTCCCGGAGCAACACCACCAACTGGATGTTGATTAGAAAGGTAAAGTGGTTGATGAAACCCTTTACAGATGTATGATTGGGTCTTTGATGTACCTTACAGCTTCTAGACCAGACATTATGTTTGCAACATGTGTCTGTGCTAGATTTCAGGCTGCACCTAAAGAATCCCATTTGATTGCAGTCTAAAGGATCTTTAGATACTTGCAAGGTACTCAATCTCTATGACTTTGGTATTCTACTATGCATTCTTGCAAATTAGTTGCTTTCTCAGATAGTGACTATGCAGGGTGCAAAGTCACCAGAAAATCAACTTCTGGTGGATGCCAATTTCTAGGCAATTGTTTAGTTTCTTGGCAGAGTAAGAAACAAACTTCAATTGCTACATCAACTGCTGAAGCAGAGTACATTGCTGCTGCAAGTTGTACATCCCAGGTACTCTGGCTTCAGAATTAATTATTATGGCATTACAGAGACTAAGACCATTACTCATGGATAGTGCTTCAGCTCTTTTTATTGTTAAGACTCCAGTCCAGCATTCTACCAAACATATTAAGATCAGACATCTTTTTATTAGGAATTGTTATGAAAAAGTCTGATTGATCCTAAGTTTGGTCCTAGTGCTGATGAGCTTGCAGATATCTTTACTAAGCCTTTAGACAGTGCACATTTTTAAAATCTGGTGCTAAGGCTTGGTATGCTGCAGCTGGAATAATTGACTAATACTAATGCTCTTAGGTCACAATACTAATGAGCATTAGTATACAAGTCAAAAATAAGTACTGATGAGTTATTTGTCTTCAGTATTTTTCATATCTACTGATGTGTTATAACTACTGAAGGCTAAAATACTTCAAAGTACTGAAGTACATTATTTGTTGAAAAGAACTGATGAAGTCCAACTAGTGATGTGGTTATAACTACTGATGTCTATTTCTAACAAATAAGTACTGAAAAACAAATTTGGTTCACAAGTACTGATGTGTAATCATACACATAAGTACTGAAGACAACATTTGTTCACAAGCTCTGAATAATAATTTATTTCATCAGACCTTCTGAACATCTGTTCACAAGAGCTGAAGAATAAATATTCACAAGCGCTGATGACCAATGAAACGTCTGAAAGATCAGACAAGTCTGATGAGTAAGTGTTGAGGTCAGAATGAAACAACTGAATTGACGACAACACTGATGAGTAACATTACTCTTCAGCTGATTAAAACAACTGATGACTAACACCAAAATCTTCAGTTGTTTTCTTTCAGTTGTTTCATACCCATAACCTATAAATACCTAACCCTAACTTCAGAGTTTTTTATTCTCTCATAAACCTAACTTCAAAAACTCCGAAACCTCTCTCCTCACATTAATGGCGACCATGCAGCTCAAACCAAGCACAACTGTGTTGCCTTCCTTACCAAATCACCCTTTTGGACCAAGTTTGATAATGCCATTGATCTAATGGTCCATTCTCCATACAAAACGGCCTTTCTTATTAATCCGACCATCTATGCCGAATCCCTAAATCAGTTCTGGACGAACGTCACCCTTACCACTGAGGGAATGACACCGGGTGTCTCTCCAATCGTTCATTAACAACCAAAGGTGGTCATCACTTCTGTAATCATTCACCAAACCCTAAATTGAATGATGCCACCTTCATCACTGAGTATCCAAGGGCACAACCGATCTATCTTTTGCCCACCATGGATACCAGGGTGATCTTAGTGCTTCTACCATCCTCAGAAGCACTTCCATGATGCTGAACGATTGATCTTTCACTTGGTCAATGTCTGTCTTGCCCCTAAAACTTCTTAATGGATCAACATCCAGGTGCAACAGTATTGTATTCCATGCACAAAGTGTTTAAATGTTTCTAAAATAATATTTTTTGAACTTTCTAAATATGAATTAAACCTTAGCTGATATGGCTAAACCTTTGCTAACCGATGGATATTACATCCAGGTTCATCATGGCCATCATGAAATCAGCTTCAAGCTGAGGGACTTGTTGGCCTTGAGTCCCTGCTCTGGCAGTATTTCCTGAATTATACTCCAGGCATAACTCAGACCAACATCTCAAAAGGCTACCAAGCTACTCAAACCCAAGCAGCGGGAACCCACAGCCTCCACCTCCAAATCCAAAGTCCCACCAAGCCAAGAGCCAAAAGCCCAAAAAGGCTACTCAGGGAGTTGAGTCCCCTTAGGTTTCCCCTGCACAACAAAGGCAGGAAGTACTACTGGTATTAATCCCCCAGTAGTTACAAGGACTCTACCAGCGAAAACCGCTCAGGCATCCTCTCACAGGAGCCTGAAGCAACCACTTCCGGGGCAGCCACTCTCTGGAACCTTTCTCACTTGAGAAGGTACCATTGAAGAGCACCACTCTCCCCAGGTGCAAAACAGATTCACCCTAATCTCCTACTGCAACCGCCCTAAAAGCCCCATATTTATCATAGTAAAGTGCTGACTCAGCTCAACCTCCACCCTCTCCCTAGGAACCTATCACATGGGAAAACCCCAACCAATGAGAGGGAGGAATCAAGTGTTGCTGAGAACCCCCAGCACAGGGATTACCATGTTCTATCTTCTAGTATGGCAAAGGAGATAAGAACATCTGGTGAGGCTGCCACTCTTCCTGATTAAGCACATGAACAGGATGCGGCTGGTACCGTCTCTAAGTCCTCACCAGAGGTAACTGCTGATGAGGATCCTCTCCTGAGGCAGGAAGTCCCCAGTACCAAGACAAAGGGGCACATGTGATTACTGAGCCAAACTCAACACATGTACATCCTGATCTAATCAGGAGGTCAGGTGATTCAGCTACACTAATGATGACCTGAGCTTCTTCTATATGCTTTAGCTCAAAATACCATTCTTGAGGATGAGGTGAGTAGACACAAAGAGCTACTTGCCAAAATGACTCAAGAATCAAGTCCATCTGCCACCACTAACCCTAGATGGCACCTTCTCCTGAAGGTCTCATAAACACAGAGCCACTCCCAAATCTCAGCCACCAGCCCCTGCTTCCAGCAGTATTTCTCGGGACAGAACCCCCCTGAGCAAATGGTTGCTATCTTTCAAAATTCCCTGCCTCTCATCACACCCATCATCACTGACATAGTGATAAACCCTTGATGAGAGGCTTGCCTCAAACATACAAACCCTGGTGGATGATGCTGTGACTAAAGGCTTTCTGACAGTCAAACCCCTGCAACCAATGCAACCCAAAGGGAGACTCAGTCAGTGAAAGCAATCAAGAGGAAGTGAATGGAGGAAGAGAAAGAGAAAGAGAGAAGAAGTAGAAGGAGGTAGAATTGAGAGGGAGATGGTAGATGAGACTAGGAAAGAGAAGGAGAGTGAAAGGGGAAGAAATAGAAAAGGTGACTGAAAGTGAAAAAGACTTTCATGTCATATATAAAAAGAAAAGGGTGATAAAAGGAGAAGGAGAAGGAGCTAGCAGTCCTTGTCAAGGAAGCTGATGCCCAACATAGTAGGTCAATGGATAAAATCATTGATCAGCTGCTTAGGCAAGGCTTTGACACTGCTGAGCTGATACTGAGATAAGGAAGTTGGAAGTAAAGGAGATTGAAAGCGATGGTCTGGTCATAGTGAAAAGAAAAGGAGAGCTTAGAAGCTATGGCCAGATTCATTTTGAAGTATCTGGGAGATCCGTCCTAGAAGTTAAATCATGGTCCAGGGACAGCATCTTGGCAACAACCACCAAGATCTGTTCGTCTGAGGTATTCACCAAGGGGCTGATCATAGAAGCCCTAAGTGAAGCTGGTGTTGGGAGCAGGACTGAACTAGCCAAGCACTCCCAAGCCTCACTTACATCCAAATTGCTAGAACAGCCTGCCCAATCTCCCACACCAAAACAATCCACATCACAACCCACAAAACCAACTCCCTTACCCACAAAACCAATAGCCGATGATGCACCCCAGAAGAGGAAGAGAAGGGTGTTGAGGCTTGAAGAAGAAGATGATGATGATGAAGATGGGGACAGGCTGCCAATTTCAGCTGTCATTCCATTGCCGAAGGCCAAAAGTCACCCTCCAACAATTACTCCAGAGATCCAAAGGCAAATTGTTAAAGTGAAGCTAGAAGAAGAATAGCTTCACAAACAGCATGATGAGGAATTGTTGAGAAGGGTTGACAAAGCTTATGCTGCCACTTCATCAATCATAAATATGAAGAAACATGCTCAGAGATTATACACTCTCAGACAAACATTTCAATATCAAAGAGAGAGTGAGGATTTGCTTGATCCTAGGGTGTTTCACAAGATTCATAAGAAAGACATTCCACAGAGATACAAGGGCCAAGTAAAGAAGATCGTAGATGAAGTGATCACACTGGCCATTGTAATATCACCCTGGGAGATCCTTGATGACTTCAAGAAAGCCTATAAAGCTAATCTGCCCCCACAAAAGATGCTGGAGAATAGAGTGGTCAAAAAGGGGTTAGTGTATAGGAGGCTTGAGGAAGTTAGGAAGATGAGCTTAAGTTGTTTCTAGAGGGTAATCACCCTGATGAATTTGCCTACAGAGTAATAACAACTGTGGAGCTCAAAAATGGGAAACAGGTCAAATACCACTCTGAGTACTATGGGCCTGAGTCACTTTTTGAGGGAGAAGCAGAAGAGCTCACCATGGAGGAACAAATAGTCTTCATTGAGGCCTACACAAGAGAGTCTTACAGACTCATAGTTAGGAAGTAGGTTTCGTGGATGGGGTAACAGCTCTGTGTCCTGTTCCCCAAGACAGAGTTCACATCCATCCTTTGATAATCATACTTTTTGAAACCTCTTGCCAGGCCTGTGCTGATCTGGGTCATTTCTTAGCTGATCCAGAAGAAAAGACCAATCTTTCTGCCAAATAAGTGGGACAGCAAATAAGCTTAAAGGTTTTGGCTGCATTGGTTCAGGGGGAGTTTGTGGGACCAAAAGAACCAGTGAGCCAGATCAGAAAAACCTTTAAGTCCCACAGACATCACAATAACTACTGAAGACTTCATCAGCTGATGATGATAACAACTGAAGACTTCATCAGCTAAAGTACAAAAACTGAAGATATCAGCTAATGTACAACAATTGAAGACATCAACTGATGTACAAAGACTAAAGACATCAGCTGAAGTACAAAGACTGAAGACAACAACTGAAGACATCAGCTGAAGACATCAGCTGATGACAACAACTGAAGTTCAAGTCTGAAGTTCAAGTACTGAAGACTTCAGAGGTTGTCATAACAGCTGAAGAAGTATTCTTTAGTTGTTGTGATGGTTTTCTTTTAAGTAGTTCTTTTTCAGTTGTTTCCTTTCAGTAGTTTCTTATCAGTAGTTTTATTTTATGTTTCAGTACTTTGTAAAACGTCTGAACAGCATGTTCTTCAGACGTTGTAGTTTCAGTAGTTTCCTTTCAAGTAGTTCTAATAGTTTACACTTGTCTTTTGTAAGAAGATGTCAGCTGTTAGACATCTTTAGTAGTTTTGTCTACTTTCAGTAGTTTGTTGTAATAACGGTTAGATGTCACTGTCAAGTGACATCAGCTGACGTCATCTTTCCTATAAAAGGAAAGATGACCTAATTGTAAAGGTGTCGAAGCGTGTGTTGAATGAATATATACCTTTTGGTAGAAATTCTCTCTCTCTCTCTCTATAACCATACTGTTTCATTGATACATCTTGTGTGTTCTTGCTATAATTTGTTCTAATTCGTACGCTATTCCACTGCAAATCCAATCTAATTGATCAAACTAGATGCTTAGATCCTTTCAATAAGCGTCATGATCACCAACTGAATAAAACGAGGATACATAATGAACTTCTTTCCAGGATTAGAAGTGGCATTCTTCTACATCTCCTGAAAGATAGCTCCAGAAATACTGAATGGAAGATCATCCACAAGGGAAACTAGTAGAGATCCAAACACTACGCTCAAACTATCCATTCCCGCCTTCAGATTACTCAGACAATGGATAACTACGTGAAATAAATACTTCCAGTATGGTGGTAACCATTTCTTCTCCAAACTGGGATATCTGTACTCATAGCCCATACATGTCAGACAATCTAAGACCACTTCATCTTCTAATCTGGTTGGAGCATCATCTTGATCATTAAATAATAAAACTCGTTCAGAATGGTCTGGGAAACAATCACCCTCTTGTCTTTGACTGTAGCAGTAATAATTGGTTTGCCTGCTTGATCCTTTCCAATGCAGCAGTGCTCCAGAATGAGTCGATCAACTCAGAGTAGATGGTTGGATCAGCAAAATAGCATATACAACATGAGAATTATAGCCCTTCAACATAGAAGTAAACATGAACATCATCCAAATAGGCCACACAATTATGATTATTCAGTCATCTGCAATTTCAATCATATCAAGACAGAAAAATTTTAACACTTAGAAAAATTTCAGATTTCTAATGCCTTAGTCGCGCGAAAATAGTTTAAGCTATAAGTCCCTTCAAGCGAACTAAATTTCACGCGAAACCACAATTCATGCGAAATACACTTTTCGTGTGAAAACTGCTTTTCGTGCGAAAACAATTTCCACATTAAAACATCTTGCGAAAGTTTCAATTTCATGCGAAATTAACTTTCACTCGAAAATCTAATTCAAGCGAAAACTTTTTCATGCGAAATCAAACTACATGCGAAAAGTCAGTTTCGCATCTGTTCATTTCTTTCAAGCGATTCGCGCAGACCAACTTTCAAATTAACCTTCAAACATATGATTTTGAACCATGAAATGCATTCGCTGACTATCGCCTAGATCCTTTATGTCCATTCAATCTTTCAATTTCAACATTCATGTACATTTTATTAGATTTTAAGTTAAAGTTGTTAAGTTCATTTTCTATTTTAATATCTTTTGTAACCAATGAAACTAAATCTACCTTGAAATCTCAGAATAGATGAAATGTGAACGAATGAGTGTCTCAGAATGGATGAAAGGTATGAAATACCCTCAGAATTTGAAAATATGAGTAAGTGCGAAAAGGGTTTTCGGATGAGAGGAATGCGAAAAGTGTTTTCGTTTTTCTTAACATTGTGATATATATATGGCATTAATGTTATGCGACTCCCCATTTCGCACGACAACCTTTTCGCGCGACAACTCCCATTTGCGCGAGTGTATTTTACACTTTGAAAATTTTTAACTTTTCAATTTTTCTCATTTTTTAAAAATCTTTTATTATCAACTATGTATTTCAACAAAATGTATTATTTACCAAGTGACCAATTAATTTAATGAATCTTCAATTTTCAAAAGTTTATCTACGATTTATTTTTCTTAATACCTAAACAAACAAAAACAAAAACAAAACAAAAACAAAAACAAAAACAAAAACAAAAACAAAACAAAATGAAAATAAATCAAAACAAAATAACAAAACTGAATACTTTTAAAGATTCAAGATCTGAATTGTTGATTGTTCAAAATTGTCTTGTGAGAATTTTCATAATTAGATCATATAGTTCTTTGTCAAGTCAAGATTCTGTCCAGCTTTATTTATATAAAACTAGTTAAGTTGATTGTCAATATATGTTGTCCATTTTAAACTTATACTTCAGTCTTTACTTAGAAACATAAGGAGTGATATTATCATGTTTTATATGGTTTTATATAACTTCAGTGGATCCCACAATCAGAACTTCTGTAAAATACTTATTAGTCTTCAAGACACTGTCGAGATTTCAAGTCATCTCAAATTGACTTAAACCATGCATTGTTGATCAATGATACCATATGTTTATTCCTAACATATATCTATTTGAGCATAACTAGCCTGAGAAATATTTCTTAACACGGAATATTAACAATTTTAAGGACTTACAAACAGCCATCCGGACTTACGTCTGCCCTCTCAAGATGTTTAGGACTTACAAGCCGTCCGGACTTACATGCCCCATCTTTTGATTTTGCCTTCCGTGATCAGAAAATATTCTTAAAGTAGAAAATATATATACCATATAGTATGTATGTCTTTAGACATATCTTTTGATTTGTGCACTTTGGCATCTTATATCCTATATGGCCTTTTTTGGCATCTTTTTGCTCATTTATTTTCTTTTAGTCTTTTTATTTCTTTTTGCATGTCTTTTTGTATTTTCTTTTATATATATACATAGTTATATATGATAAACACTGAATCAAACAATAACAGGCTTGAGTATGACAAGAATATAACTCTCAGTCTGTTTTAGAACATTTTTGATATTATCACAGAATCCTGAAATGTTACCCACTAAATCATATCACTTTACTTCACGTTTAATCACTCATTTATGATCTTTCCATTTCTGAAAGCAAAGCCTATTGACACATCAAACATAATCCAAGTCTTTTTATATGTAAGCTTTTGAAAGTACTTAGACTCGTTTTGAACTTAGTAATATCATTTCTCATTTAATCATGAAAATTACTTTTTGACTATTTATCCAATCTTGACTCCCCCTAAAACCAAAATATTTTTCAGAGTTTGTTTTTTATTTTCTCCCCATAAAATTATGATTGTTCTTTTAAAGAGAAATAAAACAATTACAATTTTATTCCTTAAAATAAAATGAAAAATCTTTGTGTGAAGATTCAAGAAATCAATTTATCCAAAGTTAATCATTCCCAATGATTGCACAAGGAAATCAAAGCGAGAATGATCAAATGCCTTGGTAAATAAATCAGCAATTTTTTCTGTTGATGGCACTTGTTTTAAATGAATAAGTTTACGATCAAAACAGTCACGGATGAAATGGATTTGGATGTCAATGTGTTTAGTTTTGGAATGTTGAATGGGATTTTTTACGATGTTCAGTACTGCCGTGTTGTCACACCAAATTGGTGTGTCATATATGTTGAGACCATAATCGAGAAGTTGTTGTTGAATCCAGACAAGCAGGGAACAACAACTCAATGCAGCCACATATTCAGCTTCAGCAGTGGATGTGGAAACAGTGTTCTATTTTTTACACTTCCAGGAAATGAGTCTGTTGCGCAAAAATTGACACCGTCCTGTAGTCGATTTCCTGTCTAAATTGCAACCACCATAATCACTGTCACTGTCAGTATAATTGAAATGAAAAAGTTCGAGGATACCAAAGACCAAGTTTTGGTTGACACTTGAGATACTTGAAAATCCTCTTGACAACTTTCATGTGTGATTCTTTTGGATCACTTTGATAGCGGGCACACTGACAAACAGGAACATGATATCCGGCCTGCTTGCAGTAAGATACATGAGGGAAGCAATCATTGATCTGTACAGATGTTGATCAACTATTCACCTAATGGATCTGGAGTGAGAGTAGGACGAGAAGACATAGGAGTTGGAGCCACTTTGGAATCCTGAAACTTGTATTTCTCTATTATAGTCTGAACATATTTTTCTTGATGAATAAGAATACCAGTTTCAGTCTGATTAACTTGAATACCCAAGAAAAATGAAATTTCACCAAGAGAGCTCATCTCGAATTTCTTCTTCATCACTTCTTCAAACTCCTTGCACATACTTTCATTACTAGACCCAAAAATGATATCATCGACATAGATTTGAACCAAAATGATGTCATTGCATGATTTACGAATGAATAAGGTTTGATCGAGTGCTCCTCGTGAATAACCATTTGCAAGCAAATGTTCAGTCAGGGTTGCATACCAAGCACGTGGTGCTTGATGTAAACCATACAATGCCTTATCCAATTTGTATACATAATCAGGATGATCTGTATCTTCAAATCCAGGAGGTTGACAAACATAGGTTTCCTCCTTCATTTCCCCGTATAAGAAAGCAGTTTTGACATCCATCTAATACACCTTAATATTCATGTATGAAGCAAAGGCTAAGAAAATGCGTATTGCTTCAAGTCTTGCAACTGGAGCATACACTTCTTTATAATCCAATCCTTCAATTTGATAAAATCCCTGCACCACAAGACGTGCTTTGTTCCAAACTATAACACCTTTTTCATCCGTTTTGTTCCGAAATATCCATTTTGTTCCAATCGGAAGCTTATCTTTTGGAAGTTCTACAAGATGCCAAACATTCAGCTTCTTAAATTGTATCAACTTATCTTGCATTGCTTCTATCCAACTGTTTTCCTTGAGTGCCATTTCAACATTCTTTGGCACTATCTGTGATAGAAAGCAAGTATACAAGCATGTGTTGATTGCCCCTGAACGACTTTTGGTAATTACACCTTCATGCAACGGACCAATTATGGCTTCTGTTGGATGAGTTTTATGAATTCTCAGCTGAGGAATATCATCTGCAACAATCTCTTCTTCCAAGTTAGTGATATGTTCAACATTATTGTTCACTTCTTCAGATGTTCTAGATTGATAGACAATATTTTTTTCAAAAGTGTCGTCTGAAATGTGAATTTCAAAAGCAGGAGACACATTTGGAGATTCTTTAAATGGAACTTGAATAACTTCTATTGGAGTATCAATAGTCTCAGAAGAAGATGAAGCAGACAATTGTGAATTCAGTGATTCTTCTGACTCCTGATTGTGAATCTGTTCTGAAAGATCGTCTGGTAAAACAGAACTTTCATACACATGCACAGAAGTAGTAGGAATACTCTTGGATGATGAATGAATTACTGAATCATCAGATATAAGAGATGGAATTTCCTCAAGTATTTTGTTCTCCAAAGATATTGATTGAGAATTAGCATCTGCAGACGAAGTTTTAGAAATTTTAAAATTTATGAACAATGATTCATAATCATAAACCCATGATGGAGCTGATCCTGCATCACTTATGTTAAGCTCGTGCCAATCAATATTAAATGACTCAATTATTAGTCTTGTTTGTTTATTATAAACCCGATATGCAACCTTATTAGCTGCATATCCCACAAAGTAACATTCGTCAGCCTTTTCAGAAAATTTGAGGTTGATTCGGTTGTGTGTAACAAAGTACAACAACAACCAAAGGCTTTAAAATATTTGACTTTGGGTTTGTGATTATAAAATATTTCATAAGGAGTCATATTTAATCTTTTATTTATTAGAACACGATTCTGAACATAACATGCAGTGTTTACTGCCTCAGCCCAAAAGAACAATGGTAATTTAGCAGCAGATATCAGAGTTCGAGCAGCTTCAATGAGTGTTCTATTCCTTCGTTCTGCAACTCCATTTTGTTGTGGAGTGCCTGCAGCACTGAATTGTCTCGCAATGCCTTTAGATTCACAAAACATTCAACGTCTGATTACAAAATTCTGTTCCATTATCACTTCTGATGCATTTTACCTTCTTATCTGTCTGATTCTCTACCAAATTAATGAACTTGATCAAAAGATGTGGAGTCTCATCCTTAGATGCTAAGAAAAACACCCAAGTAAATCTTGAAAAGTCATCAGTAACAACCAAACAATAAGATCGTCGACCCAAACTTAAAACACTTACTGGACCGAATAAATCCATGTGTAAGAGTTGTAAAATTGATTCGATTGAGTTGTGTGCAATTGGTTTGTGAGGAAGTTTATGTTGTTTACCCTTTGAACATGATAGACAATGTTCATTTAATTGAAATCCTTTTTCAGGTAAACCAATGACATGATTTCCGCGTACCAGTTTATTCATGTTTTTAAGATTTACGTGTCCCAACCGACGATGCCATAACATGGAATCATTCTCCAAGGCTTTGGATAATAAGCAAGAAGTTGTTACCAAAGAATTAGAACAATTCATATCCAGAAGATATGTATCATTGTCTCTCGGAGTTCTCATCAAAACCCAATCATCAGGAATTACAAAACCCGGTTTTATTATTAAACATTCTTTATTAGTGAAGTGTGTAGAATATTGTTTGTCACAAATTTGAGACACACTTAGCAGGTTATGTTTTAATTCCTCGACAAAATTGACATTTTCAAAACTTAGGACACCATTTGAAACTGTACCACGTTTAGTGATACGACCTCCTTTGTCACCGGCAAAAATTACTCTTCCTCCATTATGTGATTGACATCTTGAAGTAGAGACAAATTCCCAGTCATATGTCTTGAACAACCGCTGTCTACATGCCATAAGCTTTCAATAATCTTTTACGGTTGTCCCTGCATAAGTAAAAGAATTACTTAGTCTTTGGTACCCAAGTCAAACAAGACTTGAGCACATTCTATGTTGCAGTTAGACAAAATGATTTGAGATTGTTATATTTGTTTTGTACATTAATCTTTTCTTGAACATTTTTCAATTTGATGTTGATTTTTAAATCATTTTTCAAACGTTGATTCTTGTTCTTTTCGACAATATTAACATTGTCAACTTTTGAATTCATTGGTTTTGAAAATTTTCCACGAGTGAAAACATTTTCCTATTGTTAGCAATAGAATTATGAAATCGTTGTTTGCTTAAAGATTTTTGTCGAAAAGGACAGTTATTAGCAAGATGATTTATGTTTCCATACTAATAACATTTCCTTTGTTGTGTGTGGAAAACAAACTGTGGATGACAATTATGAAAATTGTCATAAAAACCAAAGTCAGAATGACATTCTGGTTTAACTTTCTGCACTATCTCTCGAATTTTTGCTTCATTGTTTAATTGCTTGTTCATCTTAGACAGATTCGAGGAAATGGGTGATTTGTGAACACTAGTAATGTGAGGTTTATCTGCTTTGACTTTTGGAACGGATGATGCTGGAATTGGACGAGTCTTAGAATGTGCTGGAGAAGGACCAGGCTTTGTTATTCGAATTGATGCTGGAGAAGGACAAGGCTTTTGAATTTTCAGAATTGATGAAGAAGGACCAGTCTTTTGCACATCTGGGCTACAAGTATCTTGTTTCACAGGATTAGTATTCTGATGAAGTTTATTTTTAAAGAATCGAAAATTCGTTTCTTTAAAAATATAATCTTCATCTTCAATTAAACCTTTAGAAACAAATCTATTTTTAAAATCTTTTTCAAGATTCACTTTACGATTTGCCCTTTGTCTTTCATTCAATTTACAGTTGATATTTGGTTTTGTTTCATTTAAATTAACAATCTTTTCATTCCTTAACGAAGTTTGATTACAATCAGATTTGAAATCTTTTACATTCTTATTTTTTAAACTCTCTCTTTCATTCTCACTCTCACAATCACTTTCCCACTCTTCAACCAAACCATCCACCTTCATATTATCTGCACAAAAATTTTCAGTCGATTGTTTAATTTTTGTTATTGTGATAGGATCAACAGTCAAATTTATTTTGACTGAAGGTTTTAAGTCTGAGAAAGGTGAAAAACCTATCCTATAACTCATATCATAATCAGAAATGACATCAGACGAAGGCAAGCATGAATAATCATGATTGATTGGTGGAGCGATGTTTGAAAATCCAACACCACATTTTCCACCTTTTATCTTCTGAGTCATTTGAGATTTGATAATACCTTCAACCATGTTTGATGAATGTTCAAACTTTTCAACAGTCAATTTAGCCGGCTAGTTCACTGTTGAGTCGATTAATTTCCAAGGCGAGTTCATTAATTCTGTTAGTCAAATCATTATTTGTATATTCTTTATCATGAAGATTTAATTGTAAGTTGTACACCGTTTTATTTAAACCTTCAAGTTTTTCTTTAAAAATCTTTTCATTTGACTTGTGTTTTCGAGCTTGATATTGAAGTTTTTCAACTTCCATGATCAAGTTTTCATTATGAACTCTGTACCTTTGAACTTTCTCAATACATAAATTTGTACATAAATCATCATATACCTTTGTTTTTGATCTTCCTCCTTCAGAATCTTCAACCTTCTTCACCATGAATGCTTTCATATCATTAACTTGTTCTTCCACTGGAACAACATCAACAGTCTTTGAATCTTCACACTTGTAATTGACTGGAGGCTCAATAGTGTACTCTTCAAGTTCCTTCTTCTGCTTAACAACCTTCACTGCCTTCTCTTCCTTCACAATACTTTCATCAACTTTAACTTCTTCTTTCTCTGATTCCTTATCAACAAACATACCATCCAACAGATCATCTGATACAAACTCAGCAAACAAATTCTCATCCTCTTCTGGTTCAGAAACAATTTAAGCAACCAAAGCTGTAGATAGCTTTAAATCAAGAGCTTCCATCTAGTCTGACCAATCATACTCAGCATTAGTTTGGGAAACCAATGCTTTGTTATCTCCAGAAGAACTTGCTTTATCCATCTTTGTTTCAACCTCCACAGTGACCATCCTTTTGGTTCCTTCAGCTTGACCAGACTTGGGTTCAGTACATTCTCTAGCAAAATGACCTGGTTTATCACAGTTGTAACATCTCAGGTTGGACTTGTCAAAACCAATTTTGCTAGAGTTGTTTACTCCAAACATCTTTCTTCCAGTACGTCTAGCAAAATTCTTAGCCCTGTACACCACCATTGCCGTTTGATAGTTGATATCATTTTCTTCCACATCATCAGGGTTTACTTGTTGAAAATCATCAATCAAAACATTTGAAGCAGAGAGTCTACCAGCCATGAAAGCTTCATAGCTTGACATGAAAGTAGTGAATAATGCAAGATGTTCCTCAGCAATCTGAACAGTCTGTTTTGAAGGATTAGTGGTAGCAACATAAGCTTGTTGAATGCTCTGTGGAGCTGGAGTTTGAGGGATTTGTTGATGGATGATGGGAGAATACTGTTGAACAGCTGGAATTTGAACTTGTGGGTTCATCACTGGCTGAATTTCTGGAGATGCTGAACTTCCTATTTGCTATTGCTGACACATCTGAGTATAACTGACATAGTAATTAGGATTACTAGCCATTTTAGCATAAAGAGCAGTTGCTTCAGCACCCAAAGAACTTAAATGATTTGCATCTCTCTACTTATCATCCATTTCATAAGACTTGATGGTGGATATTAAATCAGTCAAAGGAAGAGTATATAAGTCTTTTGTTCTTTTGATCAGAGTACAGTTGTGATTCCAACTATAAGAAAGTGAATTCAGTAGTTTCTTGTTAACCATGATAGGCTCCAGTTGTATTCCAGCACTTTTCATTTTCGTAACCAGTTTCACAAATCTGGCTATTTGAACATCTAACACCTCACCCACAACATGATTAAACATGTTAAACTCTTGGTTCAGTATATCTTTCTTGCTTTCCTTCATGTCTTTGTTACCCATGATCTGAATTTCCAAAGCATCCCATAACACCTTCGCTCCTCTGAATTCCTTAAACTTATGAGAG
This sequence comes from Flaveria linearis, assembly GCA_024085815.1. NCBI lineage: Eukaryota > Viridiplantae > Streptophyta > Magnoliopsida > Asterales > Asteraceae > Flaveria > Flaveria linearis. The sequence goes on from CM044014.1 coordinate 32,785,008, forward strand.
ATTTCAGTGGTTATGGCCATAGTGATAGTAGCATATGCCTTGTCATCAAGCTCGAATCTCTTCATATCGTCCTCATCCCACAAGTGTTCAGGTTTCTTAACCATCTTCCCTTTATCATTCTTGTACAATGGGATATAAGGACCATACTTGATTGACCTCCACATCTTAGGTTCAGTATAGATAACATGATTTTCGAACCTATACGCCCAATCAGCATAATCATCTTCACTGAGAAGTCTAGGTGTCTTATTCCCAGTGCCGATTTCAGTGTCTAAATGAAGAGATGCAGTAAGATGCTTTAAATTAGGAGTTGATGAAAAAATGTTGTTGTAGTGAATCAAAGATCAAACTTTCGTGCGAAAAATCAAATCGTGCAACAACCCAATTCGTGCGAAAACCTCGTTCGTGCGAGAATACAATTTGTGCGAGATTCCAACTTGTCCACCAAGCGAAATCGCGTGAAAAACAGAATAACTGCCTGTGCGAAAAAACAGTTTTCGCACACGAAAAGTCCAGAATGTTTTCACACAATCAGTTTTCCAATCTATGAATTTTACCAACTTTTCACCTCAAATTCACTGATTAGTTCTAATTTGATTCATTTTAATTCAAATTAATCAGGTTTCTTTCAATTTTTAAGTCCAAATTTGATTAAAACTTAATCAAATTCTACTAATTCAGTCCAAATGATCAATTTCCTCGAATTTTCAGCAGCACAACCACTTCATATTGAATTCTTAAGTAACTAAATGAATAAACAAGATGAAGAATGTCTCAAATCAGTCAAAAACAGCTTTTAATCTTGGTTCTAGAGACAAATGCTCTGATACCAAGTGTAAAACTCAGTAAATTCCAAAGAACAATAACCAAGATCTCAATCTCAAAAATGCGGAATGTAATTGAGATTGGAAGAAAAGAAGCAATAGTTCACAAATGATTTCAATTGATAATCGAGTGATTACAATCTTGTGCGAATTACACGGAATGATTACAAGCAAATTAGCACTATCAGAACTGTCAAAAACTTCTCTACAAAAGCGAAAAATACATATTTATACTAAAAACAAAAGTTCTCGCGTGAGTAAGCTTTTCGCGCGGTTATTCCTTTCGCGCGACTATTCCTTCTCGCGTGACTTCCATTATCGCTTGACATCTTCATTTCGTGTGACATATCTTGATCAGCATAATCTTTATTCAGTGTTTGTTGTTTTGTCGAGCCTTATACAGTCTTCTACAGTGGTTCTTGAGTTCAGATACATATATTATGCACTAATGCATTGGATGAATTATTTTGGTTATTTGGGAATATATGTACATATTATATGATTAATGAACGTATATATGACAATAGGTGTGTTACGTGTGAATTATTTTTGCATTGTAAAGGCATTTGATTGTGTGTGACGGGTGGGTTTGAGAACGAGAAATACCGATAGCCCGCATCGTAACCGAGACGTGAAACGCGAAACCGTACGATCACATTATTGATATTTAATATTAATCGAATATTAAATGAAACTCAGGATAATTGGAAACCGTCCCTTTTGGTGCTTACGTTTTTGGTTGCAACGCATTCAAGGTGAGTCTTCACAGCCCCTATTTTACTTTCTTTCCTTTTTGGGGAAGAAAACATGCAAACATATTTTATAAATGGTTTTAGCATTATTGATATCGCCTGTTATGTTAGTGCAACATACTTAAAAGTCCTTACATTCTCGAACCGTTAGTAACGTGTAGCGAGGTAATTCTGAGTAGTACTACTGGGTTTGACAAACCCCGCCCGGGCTAGTCGCGCTAGCTTGATTGGAGGTCAAACGGGTGCATTATTGACCTAACATTTGTCACTGTCTGGTGAGACGTGACGGGAAGGCAACAAACATACGAACATAAAAATAGTCAGCTTCGGTTTGAAACGCTAAGTAACTTGATTATAGGCTAGCTACCTATCGATATGCTTTAATTACTATACCATTCAAACAGTTACAAACATTTTATCTGTGATAAAACCTGTGAACTCACCAACTTTATGTTGACACACTTTAGCATGTTTTCTCAGGTAACAGGAACGCTTAATCTCATGATGCACGATTAAGGAACGCACTCAGGACATGCATTCATCAGATCCATTTATTTTGCATTAGACATTGTTTTGACTTAGCATTTCAGACTTTCAGTATTGTTTACATTTCATTTATTCGCTTCCGCACTGATGTTTATTTCTTTCATGTTACTCTGATTTAAGTCAAACGTTTATTTTAAATTCATATAGTGTCGTTTGATATGACCGTGTCTGAGATCCTAGTATGTCACACGCCTAATGGTAAAACCCCATTTGTGGAAATTGAGGGTGTGACAGATTGGTATCAGAGCCACTGGTTATAGAGAACTAGGATTGCATTTGCATCTAGACTATAGCCTTAGACACAACACTAGTATTGCACAGACACTCTTACATGATTGCAACTATTGTACGAACTTTCTCCCAGCATGCTAACCTTACATTACTGAACGATCATAACATCATCCACACTATCCATGTCACCTGTATCGTCCTCGACTAACAGAGGGGCGGAGAGTCCCGCTCGCTTACTTCCAACATCTACACTTGTTTCTTCACTCCTGGAGTTGAAGCAACAACGATTTGAACCTAACATTACCACTTCAGAACACGTAAAAATTTTCTAACACGCATGACTAACCTAACGACGACAAACAAGGAGAACAACACACTTTACTTTTCCAACTCTTTCACACTTGTTTTCTACTTCCAACATACCCTATCTTCTTCACTAGCCTGAACAGTAAATATGGGACAACTAAAACGATTTGAAGTCTATCAGAGAATCGGACTTAGATATGCGGACACTTAGAACTTCAAAGGGGAATATGCTAACTCAGATCGCCGGATTAATTTCCATCCAACACACAAATATATATTGAATTATGATTATTTGATTTAAATACGTTGTGTTTCCTACAATTATTTTTATCAATAATTATTATTCGATTAGTGACTGTTGTGTATTGTGAATTCAAGAATCATGTCTGGAAGAAGACCTGGATGCCCAAGTGGACGAGGAAACATCAACATGACTCAAGCTGAGTTGGATGCCATCATTAATGAGCGTGTAGCTGACGCGCTTACAGCCTATGAACAGACCCGCAATCAGAACCAGAACAACTAAAATCTGAATCAAGGAGGTAATCTAGAATCAACAGACACGTTAGTTTTTCCTATGATAACACAAATTGATTCTTAAACAATTATATGTCCTTTTGATTCAGGTCCAACTATCTATACCTTCTGTAACACCCTGAAAATTCAAAACGAGTCATAGAGGATAATGAGCTTAATTTGTGGGTATTTAATAAAGGAAGGAAATGGGTTATGGGCTAATTAGGCTTATGGGCAAGAACCTAAGTGATTTAGGGCCCATAATCAACCTTCAAACCCACCTAATTAGCCACCATCTTCCACACTTGAATCCTAGCCACCAAAATTCATAGAGAGAGAAAGTAGAGAGAGAAAATGAAGAAAACTCAAGATTTGGAGCTTTAAAGGTTAAAAGATTTAAGATCTGGGTGTTGAAGCATCAAACCATAAGAAAGGAGCAACAAATCCAGGTAAGAATCGACCTCTAAACCCTTCAGTAGATCAAACCAGGATTCTAGGGTTTTGGGTTTTGAAAAGTTTCAAAGAAACACATAAAGGTCAAATTTTTACGTATGAAAACGTGTAAAAAGGTTAGATATGGTTTCATGGATGGTAAACCAAGGATTTGGACGTAAAAAGTTAAGATTTTGGGTTAAAAACGAGCTGGTTCTTCATTTCCGTTCATCCAACGAAACTGTGCCCCTGAGCAGCGAAACTGTGCACTCATCCAGCGAAACTGTGCACTCATCCAGCGAAACTAAGAGAGTTCCAACGAAACTACAGTTTCGCTGGTGCGAAACTACAGTTTCGTTGGTAATTTCGCTAGTACCCAGGTTGACCTATAGACATTGCGAAACTAGGAACTTCCAACGAAAGTTGGGCACTCATGGCAGCGAATTTGTTCAGCGACACTGGCAGAAGTGCTGCCCAGCGAAACTGGTAGCGAAACTGCCAGCGAAACTGCCAGCAAACCTGCCAGCGAACCTGCCAGCGAAACTGCCAGCGAACCTGCCAGCGAAACTGGCAGCGAAATTGTGAACAAAACGACGTTTTTGTGTATTAACTTCCATGCAGCTCGTGTATTTGGACTATAGCTTAAGTAACTTAAATTGAAGCTATTCTACTAAGTTCAGGCGAGTTGTAGACCCCTCCTTTACCCGTTTTCAATGTTTTAGGGTGATATGCATACTAAAACACAAACTTTTATCAGCCCGGCCCCAGCCAGGGGCGTTGCCCCTTGGACCCCACTAGGGGCTGCCGCCCCTAGAACCCTGCTATCAGGGGCTGCCGCCCCCGAACCCCCGTTGTCCCCCTCCGAGGGTCAGCTATCTGGTTTAACTCTCGTGTTTGATGAAATGTGAATGCTTATACTAAGAGTTTTCTTCTTATTATGTGTTAAGTGCATGTGAGAACTAAAGATATAAGTGAAACTTAAAGAACTGTTATTGGGCCCATAACGTGTACCTTGATAAAGTAAAGTCTTGCAAGCAATTGATAAAGGAGGGTTGCATCTGTTGTGCCCTCACAATGATAAAGTATAGGCTTGAACAGGCAGGTCAGTAAGGCATGGATTGGCATGACAATAATGGCCTGTTTGGGTACGATAGTAAGGCCTAAGCCGGCGTGTCGGTAAGGTCCTGTGTTTATCATAGGCACCGATAGTAACTGGGAATTGACGGATAAAAAAGAGTAATAATTAACAAGTAATGGAAAAGCACTGATAAAGCGATAACCCGTGTGTATCAATGTTCTGATAGATGATGATTATTTTCAAATGTTAAAGCTAATACTTTTTACAAAAGTTATTTAACAAAGTAAGCCTAGAATTCACTCAGCGAAGCTGAGTTTTTATGCATATTAGTTGACAGGTGAGCGTTAGGGCTTATGGGATGGGAGCAAGGATCCAAAGCTTCTTGGCATCTAAAGACTGGCATCCCTGATGAAGAAGAATTTAGGAAGATTTTAAAGACTATTTGATGTTTAAAGACAATGTTTATATTTTAATTTAACTATGTTGTAATGAATTGCAATTACTATATCTTTCCGCTGCAATATATATACATATATACGTAAACGAATGTTTTAAATCTATGTTTTTGCTGTGAATGACCAACTGTGAGGTTTCCTAGGATTAGTGGCCTTACAAGCTGGTATCAGAGCCAATGTTTAAGAGATATGGGAAAACTATTTTATAAACCTATACTTAAACAGACAATGGGACCAAGTGTCAAGGATGCCAGTCCAAGAAGCTCCATGCCAAGAGGTAACAAAATATGTTGTAAGTATTATTCTGATGGGTAGTGCCTTCTTATTTAAGTTAGAATTGATGGTAGGGTATGATAATATTATCTGTGCTGCCTATTTGAATTTATGTGACCTATACGTGCATAGAATATGTATAGTAGGTTCTAGTGTTAGTGTGGTTCAGGATAGGAGAGTTTAGGACATGAGAAGTTCTGTAAGTAGTTAATCACAACTGGACATTGTTATTAAAAATTTACAAAACTTGTCGTGATCTGAACTTGCTTTGAAAGAACATATTGACATTCTGAATCTTATAGGAAGTAGAAAGAATGACACTAAAGAAAGCAATTCCAGCTATGGTCACCCGGAGAAGCACTAGGGGAAGGCCCCCTACTAAGGCCAAAGAAACTGCAAGTAAAGCTGCGAAACCGACAAAAAGGTCAACCAGAAAGCCAGTTGAGGAACCAGTTAAGGAGGAGGTTGAGTTAGAAACGGGAGCCGAGGGGCCTACCACTGACCATGCAAAGCTGAAGGAAATAGTAAAGGAAGCTATTACCCAAGAGGTGCACCAGATCCTATCTGGAGTGATGCCCGCTCTGCTTGCGGAGGTTGTGGAGCAGGTTAAGGGTGACAGTAAAAAGAGTACGGCTTCAAAGAAGGTTGATAAGAAGGAAACGGTCAAGACTGAGGAAATGAGCGATGAGGAAGATCGTCTGGGTAACAATGACGATTCTGAGGTGGAAGAGGTGACAAAGGGGTGCAGCTACGGGTCTTTTCAGAGGTGTATGCCCCCAACATTTGATGACACTGGTAATGCTGCTACTGCTTAGCGTTGGATCAGGGAATGGAAGCCGTGCTGAGGATCAGCGAGTGCCGGGAAGACCAAAAGGTGAAGTTTGCTTCCTATTCCCTTTTGGATCCAGCACTGTGTTGGTGGGATAACATCGTTGACTCTTACGGGGAGGAGGCTATTAAGAGGATGAGGTGGCCGGAAATGAAGAGGTTGGTGATAGAGAAGTACTGTTCGGAAAGAGAGCTTGACAAGATTAAGCAAGAGTTTGTGAGCTTGGAGGCTGGAAACATGACACATCAGGAGTACACCACAAAATTCAATAAAATGGCACGTCTAGTGCCTGACTTGGTGACTCCCGAATCCAAGAGGATCAAGAGGTACATACAAGGGTTGCCTCTGGACATTCGTAGGGACATGGTCACTGCCCGACCCGGTACGTTTAGGTCAGCAGTGGACCTCAGTGGAAGGTGTACGATCATCGCAGGCCAGTGACAGTGGGTGAAACGAGGAAGGCTTGGAATAATAATAGGAAGAGGTAAGGAAATGGTAACTACCTACCGGGAAACAAGAAAGCAAGGGTGGATGCAAAACAAGTGATTGTGCAGGGGGTCGATGAAGTTAAGGAATGTGGGAAGTGTGGGAGGAGGTATCCCGGAGAGTGCCGAGTGGGTAGCTATGGGTGCTACCGGTGTGGGAAAACTGGTCACATGGCTAGAGAATGCCCGAAAATGAACAGGTGCTTCAACTGCCACGAGTCGGGGCACCACAGCAGGGATTGCAAGAAAGCTAAGACGGGAAACTCGGGAACAAGCGGGAATAATGACAAAAGGGATGGTGGAAAGCCCAAGGCCAGGGCAAGGGCTTTCACCATGAACAAGAAGGAGGAAAGGAAAGACCCGGACGTGGTGTCAGGTATGTTCCTTTTCAATGATGTTTGTGCCTCCATATTATTTGATAGTGGTGCCAGTAAGAGTTTTGTATCTGTATCCTTCTGTGCTACTCTAGATATCCAAACTAAGGAAATAGATGATGCTTTCGAAGTAGAAACGGCCGATGGTAAGTCCATTCAAATAGTCAGAGTGTTAGAGGATTGCCACATTAAACTAGGCGGTCATTACTTTCCCGCACAATTCTTTGCCATGACCTTAGGAGGTTTTGATGTCGTACTAAGAATGGATTGGTTAGCTACCCATGAAGCTAACATAATATGCCAGCAAAAGATAATCCGATTAACGGCTCCCGATGGTAGTCCGGTTATGATCTACGGTGATAACGATTGCAAGGTTCCAAGGATCATTTCCATGATCAAGGCGGAGAAATGTATGAGGCGAGGGTGCGAGGCTTATCTAGCATATGTCAAAGATGTTAAGATAAAGCGAAAGTGTTGTCGGATGTACTAGTGGTACGGGACTTTCCTGATGTATTCCCCAAGGATCTGCCAGGGATACCACCGGATAGGGAGATAGAGTTTCAAATTGATTTACTGTCAGGAGCCCAGCCCATTGCCAAAGCACCCTACCGCCTAGCCCCGTCCGAGATGAAGGAGCTCATGTCACAACTGTAAGAACTTCTTGACAAAGGATTCATTAGGCCCAGTATTTCTCCATGGGGTGCTTCAGTGTTGTTGATGAAGAAGAAGGATGGCAGCATGAGGATGTGTATAGATTACAGGGAATTGAATAAGCTGACCGTAAAGAATTGATACCCTCTACCCAGAATAGATGATCTGTTTGACCAGTTGCAAGGGGCAAGCTGGTTCTCCCGAATAGATCTTAGATCCGGATGTCATCAACTGAAGGTAAGGGAGCAAGATATCCCAAAGACGGCTTTCCGAACACGCTATGGACACTATGAGTTTCTGGTTATGTCTTTCGGGCTAACCAATGCTCCTGCGGCATTTACCGACTTAATGAATCGCGTGTGTTGCCCGATGTTGGACAGATCAGTAATAGTCTTCATTGATGATATCTTGATATACTCAAAGAATGAAGGAGACCACGCTTGTCATATCAAGGAGGTGTTAGAAACATTACAAAAGGAGAAACTGTATGCGAAGTTCTCTAAATGTGCATTCTGGCTATGGGAGGTGCAGTTTTTAGGGCACGTTATAAATTCCGAGGGAGTTATGGTTGATCCAGCAAAAGTTGAAGCAGTTACGCAATGGAATTCCCCAAGGATGCCATCCGAAATCCGTAGTTTCTTGGGATTGGCTGGCTGTTATAGAAGGTTCATCAAAGATTTCTCAAAGATAGCTTCCCCATTAACAAGGTTAACGAGGAAGAACGTAGTGTTCGACTGGGAAAAAGAACAAGAAGATGCGTTTTAGGAATTGAAGGATAGACTAACCAAAGCTCCTGTACTAACCCTACCGGAGGGAGATGAAGACCTAACGGTATACTCCGATGCCTCTTACTGAGGGTTAGGTTGTATGTTAATGCAAAGAGGAAAGGTTATAGCTTACGCATCCAGACAACTAAAGGACACGGAGGTTAATTATCCGGTTCATGATTTGGAACTTGCCGCAGTAGTGTTCGTATTGAAGATATGGAGACATTATTTGTATGGAACTAAGTGCACCATATTTACCGACCACAAAAGTCTAAAATATTTCTTTGAGCAAAAAGACCTAAATATGAGACAGAGGAGGTGGTTGGAGCTGATAAAGGATTATGACTGTGAAATCCATTATCACCCGGGTAAGGCAAACGTGGTAGCCGATGCCCTGAGCCGAAAGGAAGGATATGAACCAATTCGGGTGAAGGCGTGCCAACTAGTAGTGACCCCAGATGTTATGAGGTTGATAAGCGAAGCTCAAATGGACGCTTTAAAAGAGCAACAAATCAGGAAGGAAAGGATGGTGTGAAAAGTAGATGAATTGGTAGAGAACACCTTAGGTATTAAGACCTTCCACAGCAGGATATGGGTCCCGAGGCAAGGCGACTTGTGAGAAAAGATTATGGATGAAGCGCACAAGACCTGATACTCGATACACCCAGGAGCAACTAAGATGTATTATGATTTAAAGAAGGAATACTGGTGGCATGGGTTGAAGAGAGATGTAGTTGTGTATGTGAACAAGTGCTTGATGTGTTTGCAAGTAAAGGCCGAACATCAGAGGCCCTATGGGCATGTTCAGCCATTAGAAGTACCAGAATGGAAGTGGGAACATGTTACCATGGACTTTATCACCAAATTACCACTCACGACAAAAGGCCACGATGCGATATCGGTGACAGTTGATAGACTGACTAAGAGTGCGCATTTCCTGCCAGTCAAGGAAGCAATTAGTTCAGAAAAGCTTACTGAACTGTTGATATAGGAAATTGTGGTGCGGCATGGTATGTCCGTATCGATTGTTTCAGATAGAGATACGCGGTTCCCCTTGAAGTTTTGGAAAAAGTTCAATGAACAAATGGGCACGAGGTTGCATATTAGTACCGCATACCACCCGCAGATCGATGGGCAATCGGTAAGAACAATCCAGAAACTGGAAGATATGCTTCGGGCATGTGTTATCGAATTCGGCGGTAACTGGGATGATCATTTGCCACTAGCAGAGTTCTCTTATAACAACAGCTACCACGCCAGTATTAAGATGCCCCTATATGAGTTACTGTATGGTCGACGGTGTAGAACTCCTATTTGTTGGGGTGATGTCGGTCAGAAAGAGCTAGGGAGTTGGGAGGTGGTGGAAGCCACGACAGAGAAATTGGAAACAATCAGAGCATGCATGAAGGCGGCAAAGGACAGACAAAAGTCATATGCCGATAAGAGAAGGAGACCAATAGAGTTCAGAGTGGGGATAAATTAATGTTGAAGGTTTCGCCATGGAAGGGGATTATTCGATTTAGAAAGAGGGGGAAGTTAAGTCCAAGATTTATCAGGCCATTCAAAATAGTGGCTCGGGTTGGGAGTGTTGCTTATAAGTTGGACCTCCCCAACGAGTTAAGTGGGATTCATTCCACCTTTCATGTATCGCATTTAAGGAAATGTTTAGCACCTGGTGAGGCAGTTGTGCCTCTAGACGACATCGAAGTGGATGAGAAGCTGAATTATGCAGAGCAACCAGTGGCCATATTAGACCGGAAGGAGAAACAATTGAGAAACAAAGTAGTCAAGCAAGTTAAAGTGGAAACATCGAAAGGGATCGGAAGCCACATGGGAGTCAGAAAGAGAAATGAGAGAGCACTACCCTCACCTTTTTAGTGATTTATAGGTTTCGAGGACGAAACCTTAATAAGAGGGGGAGACTTGTAACACCCCGAAAAGTCAGAACGAGTCATCAAGGATAATGAGCTTAATTTGTGGGTATTTAATAAAGGAAGGAAATGTGTTATGGGCTAATTAGGCTTATGGGCAAGAGCCTAAGTGATTTAGGGCCCATAATCAGCCTTCAAACCCACCTAATCAGCCACCATCTTCCACACATGAACCCTTGCCAACAAAATTCGTAGAGAGAGAAAGTGGAGAGAGAAAGTGAAGAAAACTCAAGATTTGGAGCTTAAAAGGTTAAAAGATTTAAGATCTGGGTATTGGAGCATCAAACCATAAGAAAGGAGCAAAAAATCCAGGTAAGAATCGACCTCTAAACCCTTCTGTAGATCAAACCCGGATTCTAGAGTTTTGGGTTTTGAAAAGTTTAAAGAAACACATAAAGGTCAAATTTTTACGTATGAAAACGTGTAAAAAGGTTAGATATGGTTTCATGGATGGTAAACCAAGGATTTGGACGTAAAAAGTTAAGATTTTGGGTAAAAAACGAGCAGGATCTTTATTTCCGTTCATCCAGCGAAACTGTGCCCCCGATCAGCGAAACTGTGCACTCATCCAGTGAAATTGTGCACTCATCCAACGAAACTGTGCACTCATCCAGTGAAACTAAGAGAGTTCCAGCGAAACTACAGTTTCATAGGTAATTTAGCTAGTGCCCAGGTTGACCTATAAACATTGCGAAACTATGAAATTTCAATGAAAGTTGGGCGCTCATGGCAGCGAATCTGTCCAGCGAAACTGACAGAAGTGCTGCCCAGCGAAACTGATAGCGAAATTGCCAGCGAAACTGACAGCGAACCTGCAAGCGAAACTGGCAGCGAAATTGTGAAGAAAATGATGTTTTTGTGTATTAACTTCCGTGCAGCTCGTGTATATGGACTATAGCTTAAGTAACTTAAATTGAAACTATTCTGCTAAGTTCAGGTGAGTTCTAGACCCCTCCTTTACCCGTTTTCAATGTTTTGGGGTGATATGCATACTAAAATACATACTTTTATCAGCCCGGCCCCAGCCAGGGGCGTTGCCCCTTGGACCCCACTAGGGGCTGCCGCCCCTAAAACCCCGCTATCAGGGGCTGCCGCCCCCGAACCCCGCCTATCCCCCCGGAGGGTCAGTTATTAGGTTTGATGAAATGTGAATGCTTAGACTAAGAGTTTGCTTCTTATTATGTGTTAAGTGCATGTGAGAACTAAAGATATAAGTGAAACTTAAAGAACTGTTATTGGGCCCATAACGTGTACCTTGATAAAGTAAAGTCTTGCAAGCAATTGATAAAGGAGGGTTGCATCTGTTGTGCCCTCACAATGATAAAGTATAGGCTCGAACAGACAGGTCAGTAAGGCCTGAATTGGACAATAATGGCATGTTTGGGTACGACTGTAAGGCCTAAATCGGCGTGTCGGTAAAGTCCTGTGTTTATCATAGGCACCGATAGTAACTGGGAATTGACGGATAAAGAAGAGTAATAATAAACAAGTAATGGCAAAGCACCGATAAAGCGATAACCCGTGTGTATCAATGTTCTGATAGATGATGATTATTTTCAAATGTTAAAGCTAATACCTTTTACAAAAGTTATTTAACAAAGTAAATCTAGAATTCACTCAGCGAAGCTGACTTTTTATGCATATTAGTTGACAGGTGAGCGTTAGGGCTTATGGGATGGGAGCATGGATCTAAAGCTTCTTGGCATCTAAAGACTGGCATCCCTGATGAAGAAGAATTTAAGAAGATTTTAAAGACTATTTGATGTTTAAAGACAATGTTATATTTTAAATTAACTATGTTGTAATAAATTGCAATTACTATATCTTTCCACTGTGAGGTTTCCTGGGATTAGGGGCCTTACACCTTCAAGATGTTTATGGACTGTAAGCCTCACTCCTTCAATGGTTTTGAGGGTGCTGTCACACTGCTTCACTGGCTGGAGAAGCTCGTGTCAGTGTTCACCATGTGCAACTGCCCTGCTGGAAGTCGTGTCAAGTACGCCTCTGGCACACTGGAAAGACCAGCTTTGACATGGTGGAACTCACAGGTCTAGACCTTAGGACTTGATGCTGCTAATGGTATGCCTTGGGATGATTTCAAGATACTGATGAAGGAAGAATACTGTCCCAGGAATGAAGTCCAGAAGTAGGAAAGTGAATTCTGGAATCTTAAAATGATTGGCTCTGAAATCGAGGAATACACGACTCGTTCACACGAGTTGGCTGCTCTATGTCCCCAGATGGTGACCCCGGCCTATAAACGGATTGATAAGTACATTGATGGTCTAGCTCCTCAAATCCAAGCTAGTGTTATGGTTGTTGATCCTGTCACTATTCAGCAGGCTATCCGACTAGCTCACAAGCTCACGATTAGGCAGTCAACAGGGTACTTTGCCTAAACGTGGCGTTGCCTCTGGGTCATCTGAACACAGAAGGAAATGGGATGGTAACAACAGCAAGTCTTCAAGCTCCGATAACACCCAGCAACAACAGCAAGCTAGAAAGTTTGATTCATCAAGAAGCTTCACCCACAACAATCAGAACAACAACAACAACAACAATGGTCAGGGATCGAGCAGTTATGCGGGCAAGTATCCAAAGTCTAACAAGTGCAACTTTCATCATCATGGCCAGTGTGATCGATTCCGTTGTCAAAGGTGTGGAAAGATGGGTCATGCTGCTAAAGACTGCAAGGGTGAACTGATGACCAGGCAACAACCTCAGCAACAACGACAGAGCGAAGCGACTAGAGGCTGTTTTGAGTGTGGTAAAGAGGGCCATTACCGGAAGGATTGCCCACAACTAAAGAATGGCAAAAGGGGTATCAAACAAAAGTAAAAGGGGCTCATAAGCCCATAAGTTAAAGTTTTTGTATCTATTAAACTGCTGTGGGGTCACAATCAACCCTGCACTTGGTCCCCGGTTGGCCTCTTCTAAACTTGTGTTTAACCGGATATTCCCGTAGGAAAGAACCAAGCCTCAGAACAGTGAACCATTCCTGCTAGGATGGTTCACCATAGTATCTTATTCAAAACCTGTTACATGCCACAAACGACCCCTCAGGATCTCAGTGGGGTACCTCCCTGTAGCGGGAGCCACTGTGCGTGGGGGATTCCCCAAATAGATCTATTCACGTAAAAACAAGCGGTTCACAAAAGAATTAATGATCATGGCAAAAGTATCAGCAGGTATCCAAAAAGTCCCACATACAAGCATCAAGTAAGCACAATCATAGTTCATAAAACAATAGATCATGCAAAACAGTAAACAGTATCACACATAAGAGTTTCAGTTTAACGGAGCATGCTTCATCCCCAAAACAAAAGTAAAAAGGGGAACACCGTTGCAAAGACTGCCAAAAGTGTGAAGTGAATCGAGCGTCACAATCAGAGATAATGGAAATCGGCACACCGTGCCGAGAGACTACTTCCCTTAGGTAGATACGAGTTAACTTTTCTATACGATCAGTCTCCTGGATTGCCAGGAAGTGTGCAGATTTCGTCAAGCGATCCACGATCACCCAAATGGTGTCGCATCCGCTGGGAGTTCGAGGAAGTTTCGTGATGAAGTCCATGGATATCTGCTCCCACTTCCATACTGGTATTTCTGGCTGTTGGAGTAAACCAGACGGTCGTTGATACTCCACCTTAACCTTAGAACAGGTCAAACATCTGCTCACATAGGTGGCGATATCTGCTTTCATGTTTGGCCACCAGTAAAGAACCTTCAGGTCGTGGTACATCTTGTCTGAACCTGGGTGGATTGAGTACCGTGATTTGTGAGCTTCGTCCATTACCAGTTCTCGTAGGTTTCCATACGAGGGAATCCATGTTCGATCCATGAAGTAGCGGATTCCATCAGACTTGGTTTCCAGTTGCTTCTCCATGCCTCGTAGCGATTCGGCTTTCAGGTTCTCGTCTCTTAACGCCTCAAGTTGAGCATTGCGGATTTGATCGGGTAAACCGGTGTGAATGGTGAGTTGCAATGCTCGAACTCGTCTTGGCTTGAGTGTTTCCTTCCGACTTAGGGCGTCTGCTACTACATTGGCCTTGCCCAGATGATACTTGATCGTACAGTCATAGTCATTTAACAACTCGACCCAACGACGTTGTCTCATATTTAGCTCCTTCTGTTCAAAGATGTGCTGACTCTTGTGATCGCTGTAAATGGTGCACTTGGTACCGTACAAGTAGTGTCTCCATATCTTGAGTGCAAACACGACTGCTCCAAGCTCTAAGTTGTGTGTCGTGTAGTTTTTCTCGTGTGTCTTCAGTTGTCGAGATGCATAGGCAATCACCTTATTGCGTTGCATTAGCACGCAACCGAGGCCTTGTATAGAAGCATCACAATAAACTACAAAATCATCGGTTCCCTCAGGCAGGGATAGAATCGGTGTTGTACAGAGTTTTTGCTTCAGGACTTGGAATGCAGATTCTTGTTTATCACCCCATTCGTACGTGGTGCCTTTATGAGTTAACGCGGTGAGAGGTTGAGCAATCTTTTAGAACCCTTCGATGAACCATCGATAATAGCCAGCCAACCCGAGAAACTGTCGTACCTCGGTCGGAGTCTTAGGCGTAGCCCAGTTCTTGATAGCAGCTATCTTTGCCGGGTCAACGTATATCCCAGTCTCATTGACTACATGGCCCAAGAAATGGACCTCTCGTATCCAGAAGTCGCATTTTGAAAATTTTGCATACAATTGTTCTCGTCTCAACAGCTCCAGAATCAATCTAAGGTGCTCCTCGTGTTCTTCCTTATTCCTTGAGTAAATAAGGATGTCATCGATGAAGACAATAACGAACTTGTCTAGATAGGGTTTGCACACTCGGTTCATTAGGTCCATGAAAACCGCTGGTGCATTGGTCAACTCGAATGGCATAACCAAGAACTCGTAGTGGCCGTACCTCGTTCTGAAAGCGGTTTTTGAAATGTCTGCTTCTCGAATTCTTAGTTGATGATAACCCGATCTTAGGTCTATCTTGGAATAGAAACTCGACCCTTGTAGTTGATCGAACAGATCGTCAATGCGCGGGAGAGGATAACGATTCTTTATTGTTGCCTTGTTCAATTATCTGTAGTCGATACACATGTGGAAAGTTCCGTCCTTCTTCTTGACAAACAGAACTGGGGCTCCCCATGGTGATGAGCTAGGTCTGATAAATCCCTTATCCAATAGTTCCTGCAATTGCGTAGACAGCTCTTGCAGTTCCCTGCAGCTAATCTGTATGGTGCTCTCGCGATAGGGGCGGCTCCCGGTACCAAATCGATCTGGAACTCGACTTGGCGATGCGGTGGGAGACCGGGTAGGTCTTCAGGGAAAACCTCAGGGTAATCACGTACAACAAGGATGTCTTCAATTTTCTTTTCCTCGGTTTCCTTTTCAGTAACCATGGCTAGGAAAGCGGTATGACCCTTACCCAAACACTTCTGAGCTTTCATGTAGGAGATGATTCCGGAGACCATGCCACTCCTTTCGCCCTTAACCGACAAAATTTCACCACTAGGTAGTGGTATACGAACGATTTTCTCTCCGCAGATGATCTCAGCTTGATTCTTGGATAGCCAGTCCATACCCACAACTACGTCGAAACTACCAAGTGTGACAGGCATCAGGTCTATATCTATCTCATGACCACATAATCCTATTCTGCACCCCTTAACGATATGAGTTGCCTCAATTAGTTTTCCGTCAGCTAATTCTATAAAATAACTAGGTTCCATGACAGCTAGGATTATATCTAAGAACTTAATGAACTTGTTGGAAACAAAGCTCCTATCAGCTCCAGTATCAAATAGTATAGAAGCAAAACAACCATTCAGGGGAAACGTACCAGTAACCACATTCTGGTCATCCCTTGCCTCGCCAGAACCGATCACGAATGCGCAACCCTTAGCATTGCCCCCATTATTACCCTTGTTTCCGCCCTTCAGCTGTGGGTTCTAGTTAGGATTGCTTTGTTGGTGATCATCACTTTTCTTTATCAAGCTCTGAAATTATATAAGGATACCAGGTGAGTTCTCGTGTTCCCCTTTTTACTTTTGTTTTGGGGATGAAGCATGCTCCGTTAAACTGAAACTCTTATGTGTGATACTGTTTACTGTTTTGCATGATCTATTGTTTTATGAACCATGATTGTGCTTACTTGATGCTTGTATGTGGGACTTTTTGGATACCTGCTGATACTTTTGTCATGATCATTAATTCTTTTATGAACCGCTTGTTTTTACGTGAATAGATCTATTTGGGGAATCCCCCACGCACAGTGGCTCCCGCTACAGGGAGGTACCCCACTGAGATCCTGAGGGGTCGTTTGTGGCATGTAACAGGTTTTGAATAAGAAACTATGGTGAACCATCCTAGCAGGAATGGTTCACTGTTCTGAGGCTTGGTTCTTTCCTACGGGAATATCCGGTTAAACACAAGTTTAGAAGAGGCCAACCGGGGACCAAGTAACAAATGGCGCCAGAGGTCGAGCTTTCGTGATTAGTTCTGGCGAGGCAAGAAACGATCAAAACGTGGTTACCGGTACGTTTCCTCTGAACGATTGTTTTGCTTCTGTGTTATTCAATACCGGCGCTGATAAGAGTTTTATATCTACTAAGTTTAGCAAGCTTTTAGATGTAACCTTGACTGAAATGGACCCTAGTTATACGGTAGAACTAGCTGACGGTAAAATGATGGAGACAACTCGTATTCCTAGAGGATGTAAATTAGAGCTATCAGGACACAAATTTGAGATAGACCTTATGCCTGTTACACTTAGTAGTTTTGACGTAGTCGTTGGCATGGACTGATTATCTAAAAACCAAGCCGAAATTTTCTGTCACGAGAAAATCGTTCGTGTACCACTCCCTAGTGGTGAAAGTCTTATCCGTTCCGCGTGAGAAAACTGGTGTCGTTTCTAGCATCATTTCGTATATGAAAGCCCAGAAGTGCTTACGCAAAGGCCATACCGCTATCTTAGCTATGATCACTGAGAAGACCACTGAAGAAAAGAAGATCGAAGATATCCCTATCATTCGTGATTTTCCTGAAGTGTTCCCTGAAGACTTACCTAGTCTTCCACCGCATCGTCAAGTCGAGTTCCAGATTGATTTGACGCCTGGAGCCGCACCGATAACTAGAGCACCATATCGACTAGCAACAAAGGAACTGCAAGAACTGTCTATGCAACTGCAGAGCTCTTGGATAAAGGATTCATCAGACCTAGCTCATCACTGTGGGGAGCCCCAGTCATATTTGTTAAGAAAAAGGATGGAACTTTTCGCATGTGCATTGATTATCGTGAGCTGAACAAAGTGACAGTTAAGAACCGTTATCCTTTACCTCGCATTGACGACCTGTTTGACCAACTTCAAGGATCAATCTTTTATTCAAAGATAGATTTGAGATCAGGATATCACCAACTAAGAGTCCGAGAGGAGGACATCTCAAAGACGGCATTCAGAACTCGATACGGTCACTATGAGTTTCTGGTAATGCCATTTGGTTTGACCAACGCACCAGCGGTTTTCATGGATCTCATGAACCGAGTGTGCAAACCCTACTTGGACAAGTTTGTTATCATCTTCATTGATGACATTCTGATTTATTCAAGGAACAAGGAGGAGCATGAGGAACACCTTCGACTGATCTTGGAACTACTTAAACAAGAACAACTATACGACAAATTCTCGAAGTGTGACTTCTGGATTCGGGAAGTCCAATTTTTGGGTCATGTAGTCAATGAGAAGGGTATACATGTTGACCCGGCAAAGATAGAAGCTATCAAGAACTGGGCTACGCCAAAGACTCTGATGGAGGTAAGACAATTTCTTGGATTGGCTGGATATTACCGACGATTTATCAAAGGGTTTTTGAAGATCGTTCAACCGCTCACAACGCTAACTCAAAAAGACACCGCGTACAGTTGGGGTGACAAGTAGAAA
The DNA here is from genome assembly GCA_024085815.1 of Flaveria linearis. NCBI lineage: Eukaryota > Viridiplantae > Streptophyta > Magnoliopsida > Asterales > Asteraceae > Flaveria > Flaveria linearis. The sequence continues at coordinate 32,803,390 of CM044014.1, forward strand.
TCAGCATTCCAGTTCTTAAAACAGAAACTCTGCATGGCACCAATATTATCCCTACCCAAGGGAATAGAGGATTTTTTAGTGTATTGTGAAGCTTCTATTCAAGGCCTCGGTTGTGTACTAATGCAACACGAGAAGGTGATCGCATATGCTTCCCGACAGCTAAAGGTTCACGAGAAGAACTACACGACACATGACTTAGAGTTGGGAGTCATTGTGTTTGCTCTCAAGATATGGAGACATTACTTTAATGGTACCAAGTGCACCATTTATACCGATCACAAGAGTCTTTAACACATTTTTGAATAGAAGGAATTGAACATGAGACAACGTCGATAGGTCGAGTTGTTAAACGATTATGATTGTGCGATCAAATACCATCCAGGTAAAGCTAGTGTGGTAGCTGATGCCTTAAGCCGAAAGGAGACACCTAAGTCGAAACGAGTTCAAGCATTGCAACTCACCATTCACACTGGATTACCCGATCAAATACGTAATACTCAATTTGAAGCTTTGAAAGACGAGAACCTGAAAGCCGAATCACTACGAGGCATGGAGAAGCAACTGGAAACCAAATCTGACGAAATCCGCTACTTTATGGACCGAATATGGGTTCCTTTGTATGGAGACCTACGAGAGCTGGCAATGGACGAAGCTCACAAGTCACGGTACTCTATTCATCTGGGTTCAGACAAGATGTATCACGACATAAAGGTCCTTTACTGGTGGCCAAACATGAAAGCTGACATTGCCACTTACGTAAGCAGATGCTTAACCTCTTCTAAATTTAAGGTGGAGTATCAACGACCATCTGGTTTACTTCAACAACCAGAAATTCCAGTATGGAAGTGGGAGCAAATATCTATGGACTTTATCACGAAACTGCCTCGGACTCCCAGCGGATGCGATACCATTTGGGTAATTGTAGATCGTTTGACCAAATCCGCACACTTCTAACCAATAGGAGAGACTGATAGAATGGAGAAGTTAACACGTATTTACCTAAGGGAAATAGTCTGTCGGCACGGTGTGCCAATTTCCATTATCTCCGATCGTGACGCCCGATTCACTTCACATTTCTAGCAATTGTTACAACGAGCATTGGGGACACGATTAGACATGAGTACCGCATATCATCCTCAAACGGATGGCCAGAGTGAGCGTACGATTCTGTCTTTGGAAGACATGTTATGCTCTTGCGTGATTGATTTCGGCAGCAGTTAGGAAACTCACTTACCGTTGGTTGAGTTTTCATACAATAATAGCTATCAGACATCAATCCAAGCTGCTCCATTCGAGGCATTGTACGGGCGTAAGTGCCGATTACCTATTTGTTGCGCGGAAGTTGGAGAGAGCCAACTTACCGGTCCTAAACTTGTGCACGAGACAACTGAGAAGATCGTGCAAATCCGTAACCGCATAGCGGCAGCACGTGACCGACAGAAGAGTTATGCTGATAAACGTCGCCGACCATTGGAATTTCAAGTTGGCGACAAAGTACTTTTGAAAGTATCACCTTGGAAGGGTGTGATTCGTTTCGAGAAACGTGGAAAGCTAAACCCTAGATACGCGGGACCGTTTGAGATTGTCAAACGGGTTGGCCCCGTAGCCTATCAGCTGAACCTACCTGAAGAACTCAGTGGAGTATATGATGTGTTCCATGTTTCAAACCTGAGGAAATGCCTTGCAGATGAGACTCTTGTCGTTCCGTTAGATGAGATACATGTGGATGAACAACTGCGTTTCATCGAGGAAGCGGTGGAAGTTATGGACCGAGAGGTCAAGACACTCAAACACAGTCGTATCCCTATTGTCAAAGTCTGATGGAACTCCAACCGTGGACCAGAGTTTACCTGGGAACGCGAAGATCAGATGAAGAAGAAGTACCCATAACTGTTCAATGATCAGACACCTACTTCATAAGGTATTCATTCTTGAGATACCTTTTCCTTTAAATTTCAAGACGAAATTCCCTTTCAACAAGGGGATGATGTCACAACTCTGTCAGAACATTACAAAGTCTGACGCATTACAAACCACCAAACCTAACTAAATCTCATACATTTGACTGAACCTATTGAATCTCATGCATTTGACCACTTATCATTCTAATTTTCGGGACGAAAATTCTTTCAACAAGGGGATGATGTGACAACCCGAACTTTCAGGTTAACCTAATTCTCTTAATCTATCCGCCTTCGTTATTTTCTAATTAATTTATTATTACTAAATGATATTGATTGTTATCTAATTATTATCATTATCAATGTCTCACTCTAAATAAACAAATTTCAGTTAACTCAAAATGCAAATTATGGTTAACTGAGGGACTGTTGTTGTCAAGTTGAAAAACTTAAATTTATTAAATAACCCAAACTTCCCCATGGTTCCTTCAACACCATCCGAATCCCACTATCGAAACCCTAATACCCAACGACAGCCATAACCATCCGCATCTTCTCCATCACCGGCAGCTTCTAGGCAACCCGATCTACACCACCGGCAGGCCGTTTCCTGTACCCCAACGCACTCCAGCAACCCCCATAACTCCAACAGACCCTTGTTCGTGCGACGTCTTTTCGAAGATTTTCTTAGGAACGACAACCGGCACCTCCGCAGCCCCCAAGCGAAGAGCCCTGCTCTCGGTTGTGTTGCTTCATTTCGGTGACGCCCGTTAGTGATCGCTATTCATCGTACGGTATGATTCATCCGTCCTTTACCTTGTTCATAGCGTACGATTTCGGTGCGTGCGGTTTCGTTGCCTATATGATCTCCGTATTACATATATGTGTGTTGCATTCGTGGAGTTTTCGCAGTGTATGCATGTATGTATGTGATCCGTATATGTGTCGAGTATATGTGTGTGTTCTGTAACATGTGATGATATATATATATATATATATATATATATATATATATATATATATATATATATATATATATATATATATATATATGTACGCATGTGTAACCATGCATGTGTTTATCATGTATGCCTTGTGTGTGTACATATGACCGTGTGTGTGTTTTGTGTGGAAGCCCCTTGGTGGGCGCATGGAGCCACTTGGTGGGCGCATGGAGGCCCTTGGTGGGCGAATGGGACATATGTATATGTGTGTGAGCCGTAAAATATATGGACATGTACATAGTTGTATATCTATTGCAAATGTGTATGCATGTATATTCTTATGTATGTATATGTATGCGCATATGTGTATGAAGGTGTTCGTTTTCGCAGCCATGAATTATTGTGTTTGTGGGCGCATGGGGGATGCGTGTGGACGCATGGGGTGGACGCATGGGAGGTGCAATGCGCCCATGTGTATGTGTATTGGTACGTTTGAGTCTTGCATAAGGAAACTTGATGAATCTCATGTTGGGCGCATGAGATTATTCATGCATGTGTGGTGTGTATATGACATGCATAGCATGCATCATATGATATGGGTGTTTTGCATTGTCCGATTGTATATATTATATATATGGTTGTGGTCATATGAATGCATGTGGGTGTGTCTTTTGCATATATGAATGCATGTGTGTATGTTTAGTGGGCATTATAGGTACGCAGGTAGGTGTTTACATATATATATATATATATATATAGACACACACAGACACATATATATATATATACATATATATATATATATATATTCATATTCTAATAGTTAGAGGATAATGTTCATATGATATGGGATTTGGTACATGAATGGTGTGCATAAATAATTTGTTTATGTATGAGAATGAAAAATATAATTTATAAGTAAAACCATATATTGCATGTTTATGAATAAAAGAGTAGTGTGGTTCTTGAGTTCACATACATATATTATGCACTAATGCATTGGATGAATTATTTTGGTTATTTGGGAATATATGTACATATTATATGATTAATGAACGTATGTATGACAATAGGTGTGTTATGTGTGAATTATTTTTCCATTGTAAAGGCATTTGATTGTGTGTGACAGGTGGGTTTGAGAACGAGAAATACCGATAGCCCGCATCGTAACCGAGACGTGAAACACGAAACCGTACGATCACATTATTGATATTTAATATTAATCGAATATTAAATGAAACTCAGGATAATTGGAAACCGTCCCTTTTGGTGCTTACGTTTTTTGTTGCAACGCATTCAAGGTGAGTCTTCACGGCCCCTATTTTACTTTCTTTGCTTTTTGGGGAAGAAAACATGCAAAATATTTTATAAATGGTTTTTAGTATTATTGATATCGCCTGTTACGTTAGTGTAGACATACATAAAAGTCCTTACATTCTCGAACCGTTAGTAATGTGTAGCGAGGTAATTCTGAGTAGTACTACTGGGTTTGACAAACCCCGCCCAGGCTAGTCGCGCTAGCTTGATTGGAGGTCAAACGGGTGCATTATTGACCTAACATTTGTCTGTCTGGTGAGACGTGACGGGAAGGCAACAAACATAAAAACATACAAGCAGTCAGCTTCGGTTCGAAACGCTAAGTAACTTGATTATAGGCTAGCTACCCATCGATATGCTTTAATTACTATACCATTCAAACAGTTACAAACATTTTATCTGTGATAAAACCTGTGAACTCACCAACTTTATGTTGACACACTTTAGCATGTTTTCTCAGGTAACAGGAACGCTTAATCTCATGATGCACGATTAAGGAACGCACTCAGGACATGCATTCATCAGATCCATTTATTTTGCATTAGACATTGTTTTGACTTAGCATTTCAGACTTTCAGTATTGTTTACATTTCATTTATTCGCTTCCGCACTGATCTTTATTTCTTTCATGTTACACTGATTTAAGTCAAATGTTTATTTTAAATTCATATAGGGTCATTTGATATGACCGTGTCTGAGATCCTGGTATGTCACACGCCTAACGATAAAACCCCGTTTATGGAAATTGAGGGTGTGACAGTTTAGGGTGCTTAGTAAGTTAGTTTTGGGCGAAGAATATATTAGGATGTTGATTTGGGGACTGAAATTAGTATGGTTAGACCTGGCAAAGTGCCCATGCGCCCAAGTGTTCATGCGCCTAGTGCCCATGCGCCCACTGCCCATACGCCTAAGTATGGACCCGGCCCCGAGCAGTGTCCATGCGCCTAAGTTTCCCATGCGCCCAACACTTTGCTCATGCGCCTAAGAATGCTCATGCGCCTAACTATCCATGCGCCCGTATAGTGTTCATGCGCCCGCATAGTGCCCATGCACCCAAATAGTTCCCGCGCACCCAAGTTTCCTCACACGCCTAAGTGTTCCCATGCGCCCAAGTAGCCATACGCCCGCATAGTGCCCATGCGCCTGCATAGTGCCCATGCTCCTAGTACCTTAGAAAATTTTCTAAAATTTTGAGGAAATATAAATTTAAAGGCTAAGACATGGAATGTTTAGTGATTATGTTTTGTTGGTATTAAGCATGTTTGTGATCAGATAATTATGTTCCATAATATGTAGTAGTACATGACTTTACGTGATGTGTTAATGCTAGTATACGTAAAGTATTATCATAAATGAAGTGAAAAATTAAAGATAATAAAAGTGGAACATAACGAATGAATAAAATTCTTGCAAGCAAAATTAAGGAGATTCATAACTCATTGAGAGTTGTTAGCTGAACTGTGTGTTATATAGCGTGCGATCTTAGCTAACCCATGAGGGTTCACACAAAGGGGGAGTCAGTCTTAGTGACTGATCCATACGTGTGGAACGGGATCCTTGTCGCTTAACCCCAAGACTGAGGTGGATTTGCGCCCAACGATGGGGTATAGCTTATGACAGGATCTAGATAGAAGTAAAAGATAATGAAGAAGTGCGAAATGAACAAATACGTGCGAATGGAAGATAATGAAATTAATACCTTGATGTATGTACGATGAATGACCATGTGCGAAAGCAAAGAACATGTTTTAAGTAAATGGAAAGTATTTTATCTATAAAAAAACTAGAACTCACTTAGCAACACTAACTTTTATGCATTTTCAATTCGTAGATAACTTGTTGCTGGGGATGGCACGAGAGTGAAGCTACTTGGTAAATAAGAGACTGGTATCCATCTTATGCATACATGTTATTTTTGTCTTGTAAGCAATTAAATATTATTTTGTAACATTAACAGCGACATATTACTTGGCAAAAGTAATTATTAATGCATGAAATGGTTTTTGTTAAATTATTCCACTACGATGATTTTATCATTCTAAAGAATCTTATTATGTTTTAAATATTATGTGCATGAAGGTCCAACTGTAAGCGTTTCGGGAACGGGGCCTTACAAGTTGGTATCAGAGCCAAAGTTTAAGAGAATTGGGTAAATATTTTCAAAACCTAAAACTTAAACTAAGAATGGGACAAGACAAGGGAATGGATGCCAGCCCAAGTAGCTACGTGCCATCAGGTAATTTTCTTAAAGCTAACCGGTATTTTATGCGTGTGTTATTTGACTTATGTGCTCTTAGTAGATTTGAATATTGATATAGTCAAGATAGGAAGTGCTTGGAGAATGAAGAGTAAAGTAAGTGGCCAATCACAACTAGCCACTATAATTAGGGACTTACTATACTTGACATTATCTGAGCTATTACCTTGACTAATCGTATTGGTGTTTAAATCTTATTGTGATAAGAGATGGCCGGTGGTAGATCATCAAAGGCCTCACGAGGTGGAATATGTGGTGGACGTGTTGCTAGACTGCGTGTCACGAGGAAAAGGGGTACAGCTGCCAAAACGGCACCTGAAGAGCCCAAAGTCCATCACCAGGAAGGTGGTGATGAGAGTGCGAACTTGAGGGCCTTAGTAAAAGAGGTAGTAGTTGAGGAGGTTCATCAAGTCATGCCAATGATTTTGCCGTCTGTGGTGACTGAAGTGATTAGGGCTGTGAGGAAGGATGAGAAAAAAGAAAAGAGGAAGACCGCTGAGAGAGGGAATGACGAGAGAGAGGAAAGGGAACAACCCGAGGCTAAGACGGTTGCCCCCAGTGATGATGACGAGGAGGCTGTGCAGGAAACTGCATGAGGCTGTAACTACGGGGTATTTTAAAAGTGCAAGCCCCCAACATTTGATGGGAATGGTAATACTGCTGCTGCTCACCGATGGGTGATGGAGATGGAGGCGATACTTGATATCAGTGAGTGCCGAGAAGATCAGAAGGTGAAGTTTGCTACCCACTCATTTGTGGATTCGACCTTATGCTGGTGGGATAACATTGTCCAGGTTGAGGGTAGCAGCGCCATAGGCCAAATGAGGTGGCTAGAACTAAAAAGGCTTGTTATTGATTAGTTTTGTCCTCACAGGGAACTCGAAAAGATCGAGAGAGAGTTCCTGCAGCTGAAGGCGGGAACCATGACATATCAGCAGTATACGACCAAGTTCAACGAGATGGAAAGGATGGTGCCAGACCAGGTGACACCGTGTCATAAAAAATCAAGAGGTATGTACAGGGTTTGCCGGCGGATACCCGCAGACACTTGATCGCCGCCCGACAGAGTACATTTAGGTCAGTGGTTGATCTAGCAGGGAGGTTGTATGATGAGAGAGACGTGGCGGTGGTAGAGGCGAGTAGGAAGGGAGGTGGTGACAAGAACTTGAATGGGAAGCGTTTGGGTTGTGGAGGTTTCACTCCAAATAACAAGAAGTCAAAGGTGGATAATCGAAGGGTGGTTACATCAGGTGCGGGGATGAAGAGGTGTGTTAAATGCGGAATGGAGCATACGGGAAAGTGTAAGTGGGGGGTGTGGTAAATGCGGAATGGAGCATACAGAAAAGTGTAAGTGGGGATTGAACGTCTACTTAAAATGTGGGAAGCCCGGGCATGTGGCAATAGAGTGTGGGGTTGCAAGGTGTTATAACCACGGTGAAGAGGGCCATCTGAGTAGGAATCGCAAGAACCCGAGGGGTGAAAGTTCTAGGGCGAAGAAGAAGACCGGGAATGAAGGGCAGAGACCGAGCGCCAGAGCATTCACTATGACCACGGAGGAGGCTAAGGTGAACGATGTCGTGTCAGGTACGTTCCTAGTAAACCAAACTTCTGCCTCTGTGTTATTTGATTCTTGCGAGAAGGAGTTTCATTTCTATAGCTTTCTGTAATAACTTCTTGGGGTAACTTTATAAAATAGTAACCAACTTTTAAAAGTGTTACAATTAGGTAACTCAAGTTTTAAAAGTGTTCCAATTAAGTCACTCAGTTTTTATATTTTATATAAATTAGAAGCCTTAACATGTTTTTTAGCATGTTATACTTTTGGTTTCAATTAGAAAATATTTTTTCTATCTTTTGATGCTGATATGGAACATTGACGTAAATTTTAGGTACTTTGTTTTATTTTTTTCATAATTAACATGTTTTTTTTATTTTTAATATAATTTTATATATTGCAAATTTTGACCACCACGTCTTCTCCATCGTTACTTACTTGACATAAGAAAATTTAATGATGACTCGATTTGATCATTTGATGGTCCAATTTGAGAAAAATATGCATGAGCGATTAAATTAAAACACTTTTGAAACTTGGTTACTATTCTGTGACATTTTCCCTAACTTCTTTGCTAGAAGTAGAAAGATAGATGAACTCTTTGACGTAGAAACTGCTATCGGTAAATCCACTAGGATATCTGATACTTTAGAGGATTGCGTGATAGAATTAGAAGGTCATAAGTTTCCTATGAGACTGTTTGTGATGACCTTAGGTGGATTTGATGTAGTCTTACAGATGGATTGGCTAGCAGCCTACGAGGCAAATATTATGTATCGTAAGAAGCTGATTCGATTGGTTGCGCCCGACGGGAGTTCGGTAACGATCTACGGTGATCGAGTTACTTCGGTTCCGAAACTAATTTTAATGGTGGTGGCAGAGAAGTATGAAACATGGATGTAATGCCTACCTTGCTTACGTGAAGGACGTGGATGCGTCAGTACCACAATTTTCCGATGTGCCAGTGGTGTGTAACTTCCCGAATGTGTTTCTGGAGGATCTATCCGGTGTGCCACCTGACCATGAAAACGTGTTCCAGATTTATCAAATACCTGGTGCTCAACCTGTTGCTAAGGCACCGTATCATCTAGCTCCAACTAAGATGAAGGAATTGATGGCTCAATTGTAAAAGCTATTAGATAAGGGGTTCATTCGATCAAGTATCTCTCCATGGGGTGCTACGGTCTTATTCGTAAAGAAGAAGGATGGTAGTATGAGGTTGTGCATTGACTACCGTGAGTTAAACAAGTTGAAGGTGAATAATTAGTATCCACTATTGAGGATTTACGACTTGTTTGATCAACTCCAAGGTACCAGTTGGTTCTCGAGATAGATCTTTGATCTGGTTACGATCAACTGAAGGTGAAGGAGCAAGAAATTCCTAAGACAGCTTTTCACACGCGCTATGGACACTACGAACTTCTCGTGTAGGTTTAACCAACGTGCCAGCTGCCTTTATGGACTTAATGAATCAGGTGTGTCGGCCGATGTTGGATAAATCAGTGATTGTGTTCATTGATGATATCCTGATTTATTCGAAAAGTGAAGGGGTGCATACCAGTCATATTCGGGAAGTACTGGAGACGCTTAGAAAGGAGAAGTTGTATGCCAAGTTCTCCAAAAGCGAGTTCTGGTTACGCGAGGTTCAGTTTTTGGGTCATGTTATTAATCCAGAAGGGATCATGGTGGACCCAGCAAAGGTTGAAGCAGTGGTGCAATGGAAATCTCCAAAGACGCCATCTGAGATCCGTAGTTTCTTGGGTTTGGTGGGTTATTATATGATATTCATCCAAGAATTCTCCATGATAGCTTCTCCGTTAACCAAATTGACCCGTAAGGACTTGAAGTTTGTATGGGGTCCATAGCAGAAGAAGGCTTTTGTAGAGCTAAAGGAGAGGTTGACGCAAGCTCCTATCTTGATGTTACCCGAAGGAATCAAAGACTTGGCGGTCTACTCGGATGCTTCCTATTCGGGATTTGGTTGCGTGCTGATGTAACGAGGGAAGGTTATAGCGTATGTGTCCTGACAATTGAAGATCCACGAGGCTAATTACCCTACTCATGATTTGGAGCTAGCGGCTGTGGTCTTTGCGTCGAGGATTTAGAGGCACTACTTGTACGGGACGAAGTGCACTATATTCACCGACCATAAGAGTTTGAAGTACTTCTTCGGGTAGAAGGATTTGAACATGAGATAGAGGAGATGGTTGGAGCTCATCAAGGATTATGACTGTGAGATCCATTATCATCCGGGTAAGGCCAACATAGTGGCTGAGGCCCTTAGCCGAAAGGAGTGACCCGAACCAATCCGAGTGAAAGCTTACCAGTTGGTGATGACCTCTGATGTGATGACACAGGTCAAGGGTGTGACCTCTCGTATTTTCGTTAAATTGTTTGTTAATTCCGTTATCTCTTGTAAGTGTTTGTTTAGTCATTAACACAAATAAAAGGGCTCATTTGTAATTCCTTTTATCTTGATCTTATTTGGTATTTAGAATTCTTATAATTTGTTAAGTTAACAACAATAATAATGATAATAATTATAATAATAGTAATAATAATAATAATAATACTAATAATAGTAATGCTAATAATAACAATAATAATGATAATAATATTAATAATCATAATAGGTGATAACCTATGAAATAAATAAAAAATTATATAAGTCTAATATGTTTAAAATTTAGAAAAACTTGTAAGTTAATTATCTTTAACATAAAATAATAAAGGTAAAACCGTAGGGACCAAACTGTAAATTTTTTTTTATAAAAAACAACAAACTCACTTTTGGATATATAATGCTAAAACACAAACCACAGGGACTTGAGTGTATTTTAAAAAAAATCCTCAACCCCAAACACCCGATTCTCCAGCGGCATCTCCGGCCTGCTCCGGTCGAACTCCGGTGAGCCCCAAACCGCAATTATAATGTGTTTTAAAGCCTCCAAATTGCCCCAATCAAATTGTAGAACCGTTTCGAACTTGTGAATGTGCATTAATTGTATTTTAAACGAGGTTTTGTTAGTCATTAAACTTGAAACCGAATACCATCAAATTTCAGAGTTGTTCTACACCTAAATCGTAATAACAATTTAATTAAACAGGCATAAACGTTCCTCTAATCATTTCACATTCAATGGCATGTTTGATTTTATTTGAAACGGCCGAACATGCATCAAATATGGCCCGTAACAACTGAGAACAACCTTGAACTCGTTGGTCACTCAAACGAATCGAATTGACACTATAAAATTAAGGCAAAGCACCTTATTCATGTTTCGTAATCTCTCGGCACACTCAATCTCACAAACAACACACACACACATCAAGATTAAATCGAGAACCGTCACGAGCCTTGTCCAAACTTGAAATCGACAATACCACTTCAATTCAGGTAATAAAACTGGGGATTACGTTCGGTTTTACATGAGGGATAAAAGCCCCATGGTTAATTTCATTATCATAACCGAATTGATGTTCAATTTGCTCGATTTGAGAAATTAGGTTTCGTGGGATTTGGAGATTTTCTGGGAAATACGTTTTAAGGATTGATTTGGGATTCATAACACAAAACAGGGCTTTGACCTACCGGTTAAAGCTTTGGAGTGTTAGGCAGTGGGCCCGGGTTCGAACCCGAGTCTCTGCACTATTTTTTTAAAAAAAATTGTTTTTGTTAAATATAAAATTTCAAAAAATCTTATTATATTATTAAATTTATGTAAACAAAATATTTTTAATCAGAATCTAAATTAAATTATTTTCTTTTAATTTTCTAGGAAATTAACTTAATAAACCTTTTATTTATATCTTGGAAATTATAAAAATTTTGTATAAGATATATTTTTGTTAGTTTTAAACTGTAATTATTCTTTAATTCTCAACCAATTTTAATTTGGTAAATCTTTCATTTTTTGAAATATATTTACAAGTTTAAATCATATATTTGAAAGAAAAGAAATATATATATATATATATATATATATATATATATATATATATATGTATATATATATATAATGTGCATATTTTAAATGTTTATCTATTATAGTTAATAGATTTATTTTAATCATTAAAGACTACAAATTATTATATCAAATAGCATTTAATAATTCTTTGATAATAAAAGTTTAAATTTCTTATTTATAAAATTATCACAAAAATTCTTATTTGGTCATTTAAATACTAAAATGTTGTATCTATCTTATAATTTAAAATCGTGGGCTAAACGATTTATAAAATCTCAAATAACATCATTATAATTGGTATCCAAAACCCCAAACTTTAAAGGAAACCGTAGATTCCCGAGTAACTGTTAATATATTATAATTATGAATTAACTTTAAACGTTGTTCTCTAGGTTGAATCTTAACGAACCTTCGGCGTTTAGTACAAGACTCCATATTTGTTCATCATTATAATTCATGTGAGTTTTCCATACCCCATTTTATATTATTTCATACATTTGGGGTGAAACATGTTAACCTTATTTAAAACACACTTGTAAAGACGTTTATACACTTGTAACACTCATGCAATTAATTTTATATTTTGTCAAGGTTATTTGGATTCTTGTAATTATTACGTGATTGACACTTGTAAAATACAATCGTTAATTATTGCTAGCCTAACGACGTCATAGATCTACGGGCCTAACATGCCTACTTGGTGCTAAAGCCGAGGTTATTGACAAGTCCTGGTGACTATTCTTGATCAGCATGGGAACCAAATACACTTAGCTAATCATATAATTTTGTGGTGGCCATATTTGTCAAAGTTTGATTGTTACATTTGTTTATCCATTTATATTTGCATTATCCTTTAACAAATGACATGAATTGCCATCTTAATGTTTATATATATATATATATATATATATATATATATATATATATATATATATATATATATATGTATGTTCAATCTATGAAAACTCACCAACATTATTTGTTGACCGTATTTTTAATATGTTTCAGGTAATGATCCTGCTTAGAATTACTCTAAGGGACTTGTAAACATCTAGGATTGGACCTAGAGAATAATAAAAGGGCATGTTTTATTAACTAATGCCAAATTAAACTTATGTTATATTAGTTGTTTTGAGACTTATGATTTATAATTTTGTATGTCATGAAAATTGTATTTAACAATATTTACACTTTGAATTAGTGTTGTGTGACATGAACAATCTTAACCCTCACATCTTAATATTTCATTCGTTAAGATTGGGTGTGACAGATTGGTATCAGAGCCCATAACTATAGGGAGCTAGGTTATTAGAAACGTTAGCCTAGACTATGGTTAATGTAGGGACCCTTTTTATGAATATTCGTTATGATCTTGTAAGTCTACTTATATGCTTATCACATGATGTTCCATGCTACCTGACGAATCCCTTATGTGCTATTTGACTTTACTTAGAAAATGGCACCTTAGGTGTGTGACTAGAATCTTGTATACCCCAACTTCCTAATCCTCTTCATCTGCCCTTAAGTTCTACCACGTCTAATCTCTTCTAAAACATATTCTCGACTACGTGTAGAATCTTACGCATCACACAAAGTGGATACAATCCTTTAGACACTATGTCTAAATCTTGAAAATCTCATCGAGGTTTTAATTCTAATAGCCTATAGGGAAGTGTGTGACACATAAACACATGTATCTTGAATTTTTTGGCAAAAAGCCCTCGAGCTAAGGTAAGCATTTCACATAAATCCCACTGCGGGACCTCTTATGCTTACCTGGGGACTTCCGGGATGAGTGATAAATTATGGTCAACATACACATTTTCCCTAAGGTAATTGTAATTAAATTACCTTGACGTGTCAATGTTCCTACTGGTTGTGTGGTACCTGTTAGGACCGTGTACATACGGAGTACTAACTGATTTTTTGTTATACCAGATCAAATAGTGTGGAATCCTATTTGATTGGTGATCCAATCAGAGAGAACGAAATCAAGATCAATCCTAACGATTAGAAAACGTTAAGAATGGAATAGGAATGATCTGGGACGTTCTATGAACTTGGAATGGACGATCTGGACGTTCTGGGTCGACTAGGGTTTCAAGTATTCGAAGTGTTTTGTTTTTCCACGAATTAAGTGGTATTTATAGGTTACAACTATCAGTCGTACGACTGAGCCAGGCGACTGGCTCAGTCATGCGACTGAGTCATACGATTGGTTCATTCGAACGACTGAGTCAGTCTTATGACTCAATCGTATGATTGTCTCAATCTCCTGGTTCAATCGTGTGACTGGCCCATTCACATGGTCCAGTCGTGCGACTGAATCAGATAACTTAGTTAAACACATTCATGAACCTTTAATGGTTTAAAACTATGTCTAACAACTGTAAACCTATATAACATTGTCATATATGTGTGTAACAATGAACAATATAGATAGATATAACATTAAACAACCAATACACATATATAAAAGAGTTTCTCATTCAATTGATCAAACATTACATAAGTGTTACAAGAAAAGAAAGTCTATTATATTTAAGCTCACTAGACTAGAACTGGGGACATGTGTACCAACAAACTCCCCCTTGGACCTAGTTCTATCTAGACTTTTACTTCTTTCTTGAACTCTTCAAATCTCTTTATTCTCTCCTCTTTAGAAACCCCGACATGGATATTCAGTGCGAAGCATAGACGTATGATATGCTGAAACTGCAGTGCTTGCACTATATCCTGCGTGTCAAAAAACAGTGGCCACTTGTACAGCGTATAAACATCGGACGCTGACAAGTTTATTAGCCACATATGGTCAAACACCCTTATTGTGTCCATCGACCCGTCCTTCTCCAAAACAATGACTGCCTCTCCTGAGCGCCAGTCATAGTACCACCACTTAAAGTGTGGGGTAAAGTCCTGTGGCATCTCCCTCAGTGGAATTCGGGACATTGTGCGCGGAGGTCGCCACTTCAGGACTATTTTCGGTTGACCAGTAATGGGACTCACTTGAGACCTTCTGATGTAACGTGTGGCCTGCTGTGGTCTGAAGTTGACCCATCTAGTCCTGTACTCCCTTTTCAGGGTAGCCTCAAACCAGCCTGACATCTTCTTCGGATCAGCGTATAATAGCTTCAGGCGCGCCAGCTGGTTGAGCTCAAAACCAGGGAGAGTCTTCAGATCGTGAGGGAATCTGAAGTACACTATTCCCCTCTCTCTCTTCACAGTATAAACCCCAAGATCCTCAAAGTGAACCCATGCTATAATCTTCCCTGACACCTTCATGTTTTTCTTGACTTTGTAGAGTTTGGTGTAGGTACTCTGTGTCGCTGTAGCACGTTGGGCTCGGACCTCGGCGAAGCAAGCCGCCCATTCAGCCTTTCGAATATCAACTTCGGCGTTCGAGGCTTGGGCTTGATTTGTGGAGGCTTCTGCTCCTTTCTCCTTATCGCTGAGTTTATCCAGAATGTCACTGTTAAGGTTGTTTACCAAATCTGGAAACACGTTTCCCTCTTGATCAGTGTATTCTGGATAGTGCTGATCTGTGATGTCTTCAATTTCGATTTCTTCAACATCGTTGAGCTCGTCATCATCAGCATCATCAAAAATAGGAGCATCCTTAACAATTTCGTTTGGATTCAGACGAAATATCTCAGCAAGCTGCTCATCAGTAAGGTCGTGAATAATTTCTCCTTCTTCAGGAGTATAACTCACTGACCTTCTGATGATCCCCTGCAGATCAAGAATCATTGTGAGTTGAGTCTTGACTTGTTGGAGGGGAGCAACATCATGCTCATCTTGCTGAAATCCCTTATCTGTTTAAGATCAACACGTAGAGTAGCAAACATTAGCATAAACTCAATTTAATTAAACATTAATCATTAAATATTTACAAGAGTTTGATATAAGTCAAAATATGAATCAAGTACAAAATCTTTAGAAATAAAACATCTAATCAGTACTTTTGTCTTGGATCATCGCTGGATCTCCAGCAGAAGGGGAGGAAGGTGGTGCAGCAGTTGATGCTCCCTGGTCTTGTCTTTTCTTGGTTCGTTGCTCATGACCAGACGCAGAGGTAGATGCATCAGCGTCCCCTTCATCATCATCATCATCTTTATCTTCATCATCACCTTCCTCGTCATCATCATCACTATCATCATCTTCATCATCCTCTTTATCATCATCACCTTCACCTTCTCCTATGTTGAGTGGCTCACTCTGAGTGCTTTTCAGCTTTAGCAATAGAGTCTTGTGAGCAGCCTCCAGCTTCCCCATCTTCTCATCAGTCTCAGCCTCGTGTTGAAGCAAGCCTGTGATCTGATCAGTCTGTGCAGTGATCAACTAGGCTTGTGAAGATGTCAACTCCCTCAGTCTCTTAATCTCATCTGTTTGTGTAGAACTTTGCTCTTGCAGCTGTAGAATCTGAGCAGACTTGGCCTTGTCGGAGGCTAGCAACTGGAGCACCATGTTGTTCAGTGCAGCAAGTTGCTCAACCACAGAGACAGGTGGAATGAATGAGCTAGAGGGTGCAGATGAGGGTTGTGTTTGGTGAGTGGTGTTGGTTGTGGTGGCTGTGGTGAATATGGGAGGCGGTGGGAATGAAGTAGTAGGTGGTACAGTGGTGGTTGTGGTGGGAGTGTGAGATGTAGGGATAGTGGTGGTGGTTTGAGGTGCTTGGGATGGGGTGGATGTGGTGGCTGTGGTAGTAGGTGGTGTAGAGGTAGTGGATGTGGTGGTGGTAGTGAGCAGATTAAGCCTTCGGCGTTTCGGCTTCACCCCATGAGGCCGAACCATATGTTTCCTCCGCGTCCCCCTTGACACGGAGGCTCCCCCTCGGTTGCCGGGAGAGGCTGGGGTGTAAGATGGATCAGCTGAAGAGCTCCCAGACTCTCCTGGCCGTCCACCAACCGCTCGTATTCCCTGCTCAGTGGCCACTACCCGACTACCCACAGTCCGGGTAAGTGGCACATCATCAGAATCCTCCTCTTCTCGCACATCAAAATCAGGATGAATCGGAGCTGGTTCTGGTCATCCCTGACCAACTCCCCCTTGATCATTACCATCATCGTCGTCGTCGGAGTCATCAGAGTGAAAAGCAATCGGCTCGACATCCGAGTCACTATCATCGTGACGCCACTTTCTCCTAGCTGGCGCCACGTAATCCTCACGGGCCAAATGCCCAAACAAACTCCTCATCGGGGGCTTGACGTGCTTGCCCCGGTATACTTTCATCCTTCCCAATGTAGTGTCGTCCATGATCTCCAGGACGACAGCATCATCTTTAGCTTTTGGGAGCTGGGGGAGCTTCTGGTCTATAATCATTTGCAGGAAGCGAGGATACATGAAGAAGCTTTCCTTCCCCTTGGTTTCGATGTTTTCCACCAAATAGGTGAAAATCATCCGTGAAAAGCTAAATGGGAGGTTCAGCACCAGTGCAACATATGCACTCTGCATCTGCTCAGAAAGCTCATCAAAGCCTCCCTTCCTCGAGCCAATGCACCTTAGAAGCACGTGGGCTAGATACTTGAACTGGGGGCACAGATTGCTCTTGTTGAGCATACCTGAGTTGATGTCCCCAGAATACTTAGCCCATAGAAAACACCCTCTAACAGTCAGCTACTGTAGCCAAGTTGGACAGTCACTATCGTCCCCAAACTCCAGGATTGTCCTTAGATCTTCCTCTATGATCTCGATGTCCTGGCCAAAGATAGAGCTTCTGATGCGGTAGGGCTCGACGGATCTGTCTACAGCCGCATTCTCCCAGAATGCCTGCTGTACCGAGCGATAGGGAGTGCAGGAAGTAGATATGGCTTTGAAGATCCTAGATCTCCTCAAGAAAGCAATAATGCCAGAGAACTCTACTGCATTCCTGGATGTCAAATCCAGATGAGCACAGATGTTGTGCTTCGTGCTTATTACCCAGCGACTTGCCATCTGTCACACAATGTAAGTAAACGTTAGTGCATGTTGAAGATAGCAAATTTAGTCAATGAACTTTACATCTTGGTTAAGTCGGGCGACTGAGCTACCGAATGAACATAGTCGTGCGACTGAGTAGGACGACTGAGCTTTATATGTGTGAATTGGTTCATACGTGCGACTAAGTCAAGCGAATGAACCTAGTCGTGCGATTGAATCATTCGTCCATCTCAGTCGGGCGACTGAGACTAGTCGTCTCCTTAGTCGGGCGATTGGAGTTCATCAGTGTGTCCAGTCACCTACTCGACGGTTTGTCAATTCAAATTTGTATTTTGAGCCATACTTGATGTTAAACGTCAAAATTTGGCTCATTAGACTCAGAAATGACCGATGAAGCATATTTTAACATTTGTTTGAACGTTTAGATCAGTTTTGATTGTCTATTTGGTCATTAAACTTGCGGTTACTGTTGGGTCAGAATTCACGTGATTCTCGAAGTCATTTAACAGTTTCAACGATGAAACACCACGAAGATTACCTGATTAACCACAAATGAGTGTTAGAACACACCAATAGGAGATAAAAATGAATCAAAAGAAATTTGGACAGCGGTTCTTTAGGTCGTGCGAATAAAGGGGGCGATTTAGGTGAATGAACGACTGATTATGATTCGGCCTGTATTTATACTAGGGCAAATCCCAGTCGGGCGACTGAGCCTAGTCGCATTGGTCAGTCGGGCGACTGAGTCTCAGTCGTGTGGTTGACCCAATCGTTCATCTCCAATCGGGCGACTGAAGTTCATCCAAATGACGGTTACAGTCGGTCACCTTCAATCGTTCGATTGGATTCATTCGCACTGCCCATTCGTACAATTTGACTCATACGTGTGTTCCAATCGGACAACTGGACCATACTTATGGTTCAGTCGTGCGACTGGGTCATCCTTATCATCTTTTGACCATGTTACCATAACGACATTTAGTTCCATGTAATAGTAGATAAACCGTTATGAACAAGTCGATCATCTCAGACATGACCAATTTAATAAGACAGTTTGATCACCTCAGACGTGATCCATTTTAATAAAACAGTTTGATCACCTCAGACGTGATCCATT
The DNA here is from genome assembly GCA_024085815.1 of Flaveria linearis. Classification (NCBI taxonomy): domain Eukaryota; kingdom Viridiplantae; phylum Streptophyta; class Magnoliopsida; order Asterales; family Asteraceae; genus Flaveria; species Flaveria linearis. Next base: position 32,822,365 of record CM044014.1, read on the forward strand.
TATCCACCTGATCACCTCAGACGTGATCCATTTAACCTTTCAGAAACAATTTGTTTAAGTAAGCGTTAAGCACATTTGGTGACGTTTAGTGGATAACAATACACACAGTTCGACATTGACACATTATACTAAAAAATTAAAAAATCTTAAAACTACGAATAGAATGAACATGTTTTTGTGATTTTTGTTAGGGAAGGTTTGTATAGCCTATTAGCATTGTCATTATATCAGGAACAGACTCATTTGGAATCAGACAGGCATATACACCATTACTTGGAACCTTTGATTAGTATTTAACTTTACACACTTGCATATCACAGCTTTCTCACTTATCTAAGACTTCTAAGATCTATCGGGGAATCATGCTTGATATGATAAGTAACGTACTTTGATTATCAACTTCAGTTAGTGCATACACGACGATTGTCAGTATACTTGTCCACTTAAATCCATACACAGACTTTTGACACACATTGGTAACGAATTAAGTTATATTATTTCAACCAACATTTGTGGATCCCAAGCTTATATGGTAATCAGTATTCCTTAGAGGATTTTCGAGCGGTCTATAGGTATTTTGACAAGAAGAAACTATTCTTAGAGCTTTCAAAAAGAAGCCAAACCTCAGGTCAGTGCCATCGCACAGCAGAGAGGCGGCAAACAACAATGAATTCTAGAATATGTAGGTTATGCTTATCCTCAGGTCAGTGCCATCGCACAGTAGAGAGGCACACAACCTATCTCCTTGTTAGAGCATTTCTTATTTTTCTTTTTCACATAACGCACCAACAACATTTTGTTATCAGTATGATTGCGCTTGTATTTTTTTTTCTTTTGCTCTTTTTTTCAGTCACACGCTCACTTTTGGTGGCGTTTATTTGCTCGTTATCCCTTATCGGAAATGGCTGATTGTGTTAACCAGTGATAAGATGGGAACTCACAGTTGATTGAACCGTTTAGTTTAGATTAAGTTTACCAATGACGTCTACTCGTCTATTGTGTTGAATCTACCGACACATGTATAGTGAACTAGCACCTCCCTAGATCAACTTTCTCCGTGTAGTTACAATACCAACCAAGCGTACTATCATCTTCCCATTTTTTAGACTTAGACTTCTCGGATTTATAATTTTTCTGTGATTTAATTAACTTTGCAGAACCGAAAATCCTTTAGGTGTTCCAAGTAACTCGATGCCTGTGTACTATCACTTTCCATAATTTATCGAGTCACATTTCCAGTTTAGATGTCTATGCCTTTTCAGCTTTACTTACCTTCCCCCCCCCTTTTTTTTCTTTAAGTAAATGAATACTGAAATAAATCTCCCCCTAAAATACTAAAACAGAAAATCTTTTTATGTTTTTGGATTTTATATAACAAGAAAATAAAAAATAAAGAATAAAATAAAATGAACAGAAAATAAACACATAAATACGAGTCGGACTATGCATCTGCTTCTTCCACAATCACATCACTTTTCTTTTTAATGCCGTTGACCTCTAGCAGATAGAAAAATCTAGGTTTATCAAATGGTTTGGTGTAGAGGTCAGCGCGCTGAAAATCCGTGTTAATTTTAATCACATCAATTAATTGTTTTTCATAGCAATCGCGTATGAAGTGATATTTAATGCCGATGTGTTTGGTTTTTGGATGTTGAACAGGATTTTTAGTAACAGCTATGGCAGCAGAATTATCAACATAAATAGGGGTGTTAGGAAATTGCAAACCGTAGTCACGCATTTGTTGTCGGATCCAGATAATCTGAGAGAAGCAACTTGCAGCAGCAACATATTCAGCTTCACAGGTTGATAAAGCAACCGAGGTCTGCTTCTTGCATTGCCACGTGATTAATCGCCTTCCAAAGAACTAACACCCTGCTGATGTAGACTTGAAGTTCATCTTGCAGCCACCATAGTCTGAATCGCTGTATGCAGTAAGCTCAAAGTCATCATCATGAGGATACCACAACCCCAGTGTTGGAGTACCCTTCAGATAACGAAAATCCTTTTCTCCCCAATCAGGTGATTCACTTTTGGCTTCGCTTGATATCTAGAACATAAACATGTTGCATACATAATATCTGGACGCGAGGCAGTGAGGTACATAAGAGATCCGATCATCCCACGATACATAGTGGCATCCACCAAATCCCCATTCTCATCAGGAGCCACATCATGATTTGTGGCGAGAGGGGTACCGGCAGTAGAAACATTCTCCATATCAAACCGACTCAGAATATCGCTGACATACTTGGTCTGATGTAGGAAAATACCGGTTGGTGTTTGATCCACCTGTAATCCTAGGAAGAACTTCATTTCTCCCATTGCACTCATTTCGAACTCTGCCTTCATCACAGATTCGAACTCTTTGCACAATGCTTCATTTCTAGACCCAAAGATGATGTCATCCACGTAGATCTGCACCATAAGCAAATCACCATCCTTTTCTTTGATGAATAATGTACAGTCAATCACACCCCTGCGAAAACCGTGTTTCAACAGATGGGTGGAGAGCTTCTCATACCAAGCTCGAGGAGCTTGATGTAGCCCATACAGAGCCTTATCCAGCTTGTAGACTCTGTCCTGATGATACGGATCCTCAAATCCTTCGGGTTGACTGACATAGACCTCTTCACGGATTTCCCCATGAAGGAATGCACTCTTCACATCCAACTGATAGACTTTGATCTTCATAAACGATGCATAGGCAAGGAAGATCCGAATTGCTTCCATTCTTGCCACTGGTGCAAACACTTCATTGTAGTCGCTCCCCTCGACTTGTCTAAATCCCTGAACAACCAAGCGTGCCTTGTTTCTGATAACAACACCTTGGTTATCCTTTTTGCACTTTAGTACCCATTTGGTACCAATCACTTTAACTCCTTTTGGCCTGTCAACGAGGGTCCAGACTCCAAGTTTATTGAACTGGAGTAGCTCTTCTTGCATAGCATTGACCCAGGCCTCATCTTTCAGGGCGTCACTGACGTATTTAGGCTCGATTTGTGAAACAAAACATGAGTAAGCCCCGTCATTGACATAACCCTTCTCCATGACCGCAACATAATCAGCAGAGTACAGCTGATTTTGCGTCTGCACACCGGATTGAATATCCCCAATGATAGCCGTGGGGGGATGATTCACACTGATCCTAGTCACTGGTGTGGAAGGAACCACAACCTCAGAGTCAATATTGGTGACTACAGGTTCAGTATCCGGATTTCCCAATGCTGGTTCAGCAGCTGATGACCCACTTTGTTGATTAACATTGTGATCAGGGTCTGGTTCAGCTGCTTCTTCATCACCTGATGAGTCATCACTCTCGTCTTGAGCAGGAGTCGAAGAACTTGAGGCACCGCTTGCAGGTGTGATGTTACTTGAGTCCAGATTCGGTGTGTTGAGTACATCATACATCATCTGGGTAGCAACTTCATCATCTGACTCAACCTGAGGAAGATTAAAGGATTTGAAAAAGCCATCATAATCGAAGAATGATGATGGACCTTTTCCAGCAGGGGGGTGGTGTATCTCTGAACATCTACGTTGCACCACACTTCTACCTAACCTGTGAATTATTGTAAACTTGTTTGTCTGGTATGTTGTATCCTAAGAATATTCCTTGATCAGCTTTCTCACTGAACTTGCCATCCTGAGTCTTCTTCAACAGTGTAGAAGGAGCTCCAAAAGGTTCCAGATACTCCAAGTTAGGCTTGCGCTTCTGAAGCAACTCATAGCAAGTCTTGCCATGCCTTTTGACTACTAACACACGGTTAAGTGTGTAGCAAGCATTGGCAACCGCCTCATTCCAGAACTGGACCGGAAGCTTAGAATCAGCTAACATGGTTCGCGCAGTCTTGATCAAGCTTCGATTCTTTCTTTCTGCAACTCCATTCATCTGTGGCGTGTATGCTGAAGTGAACTGATGAACAATCCCCTTTTCCTTGCAGAAAGCATCCATCCACTGATTCTTGAACTCTGTGCCATTGTCAGAACGAATCTTCCTTACCTTCAGGTTGTAGAGTGACTCCAGTGTTGTGACGAGTACCTTGAATGATTCAAATGTTTCTGATTTAGCTTTCAGAAACATCACCCAGGTGAATCTTGAGTAGTCATCTGTGACTACAAAGCAGTACCAGTCTCCTGTGATACTTTTTGTGCTAACTGGACCAAAGAGATCCATGTGTAGCAACTCCAGGGGCATCTCTATAGAATTAACTTGCTTGGTCTTGTGAGATTTCCTGGTCTGTTTGCCTTTCTTGCATGAGACACAGAAATCAGGAAGCTGGAAGTTCTTGACAGGAACTCCATCAACTAAGTTATTATGAATCAGATGATTCATCTTCCTATGATTAATGTGTCCTCTTCTTCTGTGCCACGAAATGGAGTCCTTCTCTGTAGCTTTAGATAAGAAACATTGAACAGTAGAAGAACTAGTAGAAGCATTAGACATATCTAGAACATATAAGTCATTATATATAGATGCTGACATTAATACCTGCTCCTCTGGAATATCCATTTCTTTCTTCAGAATGTAACATTTGCGATTATCAAACATGACTTTGAATCCCTTGTCACAAATCTGAGACACAGAAAGCAGATTGTTTTCTAACTGCTGAACAAAGTTGACTTTGTCGAACTTTACCTTTTCATTACCTACTTCTCCTTGAGCAATAATGTATCCTCCTTTGTTACCAGCAAAGGAAACGTGTCCCCCTTTAATTTGTTTGACATTGAAAAGGAGGGACCTATTTCCCGTCATGTGCCTGGAAGCTCCGCTATCTACGATCCATGTATTTAAAGACGCACTATAGCGGACAACCTGCACATAAGAGAAAATAATCAATTAAGGAGGGGGACCCAAGCCTTGACTGGCTTGGGCTTCCCAGAGGAATCAACCATCATGAATTCGACCCACTGGCCTTTATCAGTGGATGGAATTTCAACGTTCAACTTGTCCTTACTTTCAGACTCATCAGTTGTTTTGGCTTTCCACAAACCATCCCTGTGAAAGGATTGTTTGTGGTAAACCTTAGACTGATTCACAGTTTGAGCATGTGGTTTAGATTCAAAAACAGGTCTTGCCGCTGGCATCACAGACTTGTCAGTGACTTGTTTGTGCTGCCTTTGGCGTGGAGGAGACAAAAACGACCGAGAAGGTGTTTTAGACCTAGTAGGTGTTTTCGATCTAATAGGAGTCTTAGATCGCTGTTTTGAATCTAAATTAACTTTGTTGTTCAGCTCCACCTTAATTCTTGGAGTCTGATAGCGAGGACAATGTGTTGAAATGTGACCGCGTTGTCCACAAGTATAGCAGGATCTCCATTCATCGGGGCTAGAAGATCTCTTGTGGGGCGGTGAGTAAACTTCTGGTTCTTTCTTTTTATTTTAACTTTTAAGATTTTCACCTCTTTTGACAAACTTAACTTGTTTAACATTTTGGTTTATTTGTCTATGTGGCTGAATATTATCTCTTTTAACTGATTTAACTTGAGTGGTTGTAGACATCTTGGATTGTGTGTTATTAGACTTTGAATCCAACCCAAGAGATGTTTGGACATTCTCTTCCACCCGTTTCTCAGCAGTGATATTTCTCGATGCTGAGGTTTTCTGAACATCATCCGGAGAAGCAGATTTAACTGCTGTGTCCGGATCACTAACCAAAGGAGTTGTCAGCACATGATCCTTAATTGGATTATTATTTATTGGACGTTGTTTAGTGTTCAACAGGATCTCATATGGTGGTGGAACAACCTTGTAACCCAAGCCCTCCCCATTGTTGCGTTCTTTAACCAAGTTTTTCAAAATGTGCGAGGAACTCGCTAAACTATGTAGTTTTTGTTTCAATGACTCATTTTCTACTTGTAAAACCGCTTTGTCTTTTTTAGTCTCTTCAATGGTCTTTAAGTAGAATTTAATGTCATTTTCTTGGTTAAACACAACAACTTCAGTTTCCTTTAATTGCTTATTTAAGGCATCGATCTTTTCCTTATAACTGCTCTCATTTTGTTTTAACACTCGATTAGCTTCTGAGCACAGTTTCAAGTCATTTACTAAGTTATCATTGTGTTCTAGTAACCTAGCAAATTTTAAGTCAATGCTTTCTCTAAATTTATCACAATCAGCACAAGCATGTTTAGCGAATAATTCATCCTTAGATTGTACCTGTGCAGTTGTGGACGTTCCAGCCATGAAAGCATTCTGAGACGTAGGTTGAGCTTCAGATTCTGAATTCAGCTCATTCTTGACAATTTCATTCACTGCATCAAACGTCTCTTCCAAGTCAGCAGTATCAACATCAGCTGAGCTCTCCCCCTCACTCGCTGAGTCTTCATTCAAGTCTTCCACAGAAGCTATGTTCGCTTCACCATCAGATAAGAATCGAAAGGACCAGTCCTGTCCTTCATCTCCTTGTGCTACCATAGCTTTAGAATCATTTCCTGTGGATGCTGGCTTCTTGTCTTTATCTTGCCTATTGAACGAGGAGAATGGATTCCCGTTCCCAGTCTTTTTAGGCTTCACGCATTCTCTTTTGAAATATCCCTTTTCTCCACAGTTGAAGCACGTGACTTTAGACTTGTCAAAACCAAAGGTCGTATCTTTAGTAGCCACGAGATTCTGCCCTGTTTTCTTCACAAACTTCTTGGCTCTCCGGACAGCACTTGCAAGAGCCCACATGATATCCATCCATTCAAGCTCGTTTTCATCTACTTGCTCGTAGTCTTCATCGGCAAGGTGGCAATTTCCAATCTTACCCGCCACCAGACCATCATAAGAATGTACAACTGCAGCGAGTAGATCCATGTGCTCTTTAGCAACCTCCACTGTAACCTTTCCCAAATTTTCTGTCATCAACTTAGCAGATTGATTAACAATTGGACTTTGTAGAATTCCAGATGCACCATGAGACTCATTTGCAGATGATGAGCCTTGATCAGTAGATGAAGATGCATTGGAGACAGGCTGTTTGCAGAGGAGCTCCAGAAGACTTTGCAGCAGGAGTGGAAGTAGGAGTTACATTGTAGAGTGATGGGTCTTGAGTATACGCTGCTCTTTTCGTCCTGTACTGGTGACGCACTTCTTCCTCTCTCAGTTTTAGAATAAAGTCATTAATATCCAAGGTCTCTAGAACTGAGTTGTGTCGCATAGTAGAGATGAATGAATGCCACTTTTCAGGTAGACCATCTGCCAAGCTTGAAACTTTGTCTTCCATTGACGTCTTTACCCCATGAGTGTGAAGTTCACTCATCAAGTGATAGAAGCGATCGATAATTTCATCCAAGCTCTCATTCCCAATTGCAGAAAAGTTGTCAAACTCCTTCTTCAACGCTTTACCCTTTAGGGACTTTAGAGTGGAATTCCCATCATACCTCTTCTCAAGAGCTTTCATCAACTCTTTACTTTGCTTGTGCTCTGAGTATTGGTGAAAAATTGCCTTGGGAATGGACTGGGTCAAAAGAGCATATGCCTTCTTTTCGGCATTGTAGGCAACCTTCTGTTTATCAGTAAGTCCACTTAAAGTCAAAGGAACACCATCAGCTCCCACGGGCATGTTATAACCAGTTCAATTGAGTTCCATAAGTTTGGGTCCACTCCATTTAGATGAATCTCAAAACATTGTCTCCATTGTGGAAATTCATCTATAGTCAGTAGCTTAGGTGGCTTGTTATGGTTCCCTATCTCATTTTCCAGTAAAAGCAGGTTTTGTATCCTTGAGTCCTTTCCAGCTGACATTGCAAAGTTTTCTGAGTCCATTATATTATTACTTTAACTTGTGAAAGAATCTGCTAATGCGATTGAGGAGTGCGACTGGGATGCGACCGACACTAGCTGTATGCGATTGGACTCAAACGTATGATTGAACAGACGACTGAGAGACTTAGGCGACTGAACAGACCGAACGACTCGACTGGGCGACAGAACTGTGCGATTGACTCACTCGGGCGATTGGACGAAGCGATTGACTCAATCGGCCGAATGAATGGGCGACTGGACTTCAGTCGTACGATTGAAATAATCGTGCGACTGAGACTGCAGAAATCAAAATTTTTCACACTTTTGACCAAAAAACGTGTTTTGTGATACCAAAGACAGCTGAAAGTCGAAGAACACTGATTTTCAGAACATGCACACGTAAAGACTCGGTTTTGGGCAGAAAGATTAGATCTTTTCGCGAAAAACGTGGACTTTAACAAAAACTTGATTGAATCAACGAAGAATCAAGAGCCAAGGCTCTGATACCACTTGTTAGAACCGTGTACGTACGGAGTACTAACTGATTTTTCATTATACCAGATCAAATAGTGCGGAATCCTATTTGATTGGCGATCCAATCAGAGAGAACGAAATCAAGATCAATCCTAACAATTAGAAAACGTTAAGAATGGAATAGGAATGATCTGGGACGTTCTATGAACTTGGAATGGACGATCTGGACGTTTTGGGTCGACTAGGGTTTCAAGTATTCGAAGTGTTTTGTTTTTCCACGAATTAAGTGGTATTTATAGGTTACAGCTATCGGTCGTACGACTGAGCCAGGCGACTGGCTCAGTCATGCGACTGAGTCATACGATTGGTTCATTCGGACGACTGAGTCAGTCTTATGACTCAATCGTACGATTGTCTCAATCTCCTAGTTCAATCGTGTGACTGGCCCATTCGCATGGTCCAGTCGTGCGACTAAATCAGATAACTTAGTTAAACACATTCACGAACCGTTAATGGTTTAGAACTATGTCTAACAACTGTAAACCTATATAACATTGTCATATATGTGTGAAACAATGAACAATATAGATAGATATAACATTAAACAACCAATACACATATATAGAAGAGTTTCTCATTCAATTGATCAAACATTACATAAGTGTTACAAGAAAAGAAAGTCTATTACATTTAAGCTCACTAGACTAGAACTGGGGACATGTGTACCAACAGTACCAAATGGAACCATCCTGTTTATATTTATGAATTTCAAAATTCATGATTATTTGAGCTGGTTTATCACCGATATTCTAATGTCTTTCTTATTTATATTTTGTAGAATGTCTCGTCATTAAGGAAAATGTGCTAGCTCCGACTGAAAACTCGCCGCTATGATTGCCCGGCAAATGGCTACTGCACTCCCGACCATGGTCGCCGAACTAAGTAGCACCTTGCTGGCTAACAATAGTAACAACATGAACGGGAACAATGGTAGGGGTGATAATAATGGACAAGGTGAAAACATCTATAACCAAGGAGGGAATCACCGTACTTGTACTTTCAACCACTTTAACTCTTGTAACCACTAGTTTTATTGGGAAGGAGGGAGCCACTGGTCTTCTCGAGTAGTTTGAAAGTATGGAGAACACTTTCATCAATAGTGAGTGTCCCAAAGAGCTCAAAGTCCATTATACTACGAGTGTCTTTCAACAACGGGCACTTACTTGGTGTAATAGTGAAAAGAGAAATCGAGGTGCAGATGTGGCCTTGGCACTCACTTGGGAGGAATTGAAGAATGTTATGATCCAAAAGTTTTGCCCAAGGAGTGAACTTCAAAAGTTGGAGGAAGAATTTTGGAACCTCAAGTAAGATAGTGGTAACCACTTGGCTACTCCACCGGCATCATGAATTGAGTATGCTCTTACCGCATATGGTAGATACTGTACCCCGTAACATTGAGAATTCATCAAAGGGGTACCACCAAAATTCAATATGCTGTTGTGGGAAGTAGGCCCACGACCTTGGAGGAAGCAATAAACATCACCGCGCAGCTCACTGAGAATCACATAAGGGCTGGTATATTGACAGTGAGGGGAACAAAATCAGCAGCAAAGGTGACGAGGCAACTAAGGAGGTGAAGGCTGAACCATTGTTCAAGGGCAAGAAGCATAAGTTTACACCTGCCCACAACTTTGCTGTGATAGCACCTAATGCCCCTCAAAAGCAAGCTGTCACTACAAACCAAGCAACCGTGGCAAGAGCTTACACTGGCCCACGTCTGATGTGTAACACTTGAAAGTATCATCATGCGGGAAATAATCCATGCCAAATTTGCTCTCTTTGCGGGAAATATGGACATCTAGTGGCTACGTGTCATCGTGCCCCGAACAACGCTGCTATGGTTGTTAACCGAGCCTGCTACAATTGTGGCGAAACCGGTCATTTCCGTCCACAATGCCCTCGTCTTGCAGGGAATGTTCCACCGACTCGGGGATGGGCTTTCAACATCAATGCAAATCAATCGCAAGCAATTAACGATGTGGTGACTGGTACTTCATCTTTTTCTGTTACTCGATCTTTTATTGTGTAAAGTTTCTACCTGCGTTCCCTGTACCAATGATATCTCTATATCTGAGCAGGTATGTATCTTGTAAATAGTTGTTATGCATCTGTTCTATCTGATTCGGGAGCAGATAAGAGTTTTGTGTCCTTAGAATTTGAACCTACCCGTGCTAAGTAGCGTTCCAAAATAGAAAAATCCTTTACAGTCGAAGTCGCGGATTGAAAATCTATCGTTATTGACGTTGTCATACGTGATTGTATCCTGAGCCTTAATGAGCACGAATTTCCTATTGACCTTATTCCTATGCAACTGGGAGTTTCGACATCATTATTGGCATCGATTGGTTACCCAAACACTATGCGGAGATTATTTGCTTTGAGAAGTGGATTCAAATTCCACTACCTTCAGGAGATACTCTAAAAGTCTTTGGGGAGAGATCGTCTAAAGGACTCAAGCTCATGTCATGTATCAAGGCTCGAAAATGCTTGAGTAAGAATTACATAGCCTTTATGGCCTACGTAGTTAACACGATAGCCTTTATGGCTTACGTAGTTAACACGAAAGCTAAGGGGAAGGAACTTAAGGATATTCCCATCCTACGAGACTTTCCCGTTCGAGAAGTTGAGTTCAAGATTGATCTGGTTCCTGGTGCAAATCCTATGGCTAAGTCACATTATCATCTTGCACCTTCGAAAATGCAAGAACTAGCCAGTCAAATCCAAGAATTGACTGATAAGGGTTTCATTCATCCTAGCTCTTCACCATAGGGTGCACCTATGCTATTCATGAAGAACAAAGATGGTTCGTTTCACATGTGTATCAACTATCGGGAACTCAATAAACTCACCATTAAAATCGATACCCTCTCCCTCGAATCGATGACCATGATATTCCAAAACTGCTTTCCGTACTCGATATGGACATTATGAATTCATGGTTATGCCTTTTGGCTTGACTAATACACTTGCTGTCTTCATGGATCTCATGAATCGAGTATGTAAACGATTCTTGGAAAAATGCGTGATTGTGTTCATCGATGATATTCTCATCTATTCCAATACGAAAACCGATCACGGTTTGCATTTGCGACAAGTTCTCGAACTTTTGAAGAAGGGACAACTATACGCCAAGTTCTCTAAGTGCGAATTTTGGCTTGAAGAAGTTCAATTTCTAGGTCATGTGGTGAATAGCCAAGGAATTCACATCGACCCTGCTAAAATAGAAGCCGTGAAAAACTAGTGTGTTCCCACGACCCCAACTAAAGTCCGCTCTTATCTTGGTTTCGCGGGTTACTGTCGTAGGTTCATTGCAAATTTATCGAAGATTGCTAAACCACTTAAGACACTAACTCAAACGAATAGACTTTTTGAATGGGGGCCTGAACAAGATGAGGCTTTCAAGAACAACCTATGGCGCTAAACCACTTACACGTAAGTTGTGTAATGCTCCTATTATAACCCTCCCTGATGGAAATGACGATTTTACTATGTATTATGATGTGTCTAGTCAAGGCCTTGGTTGTGTTCTCATGCAACGAAGAAAGGTCATAGCATACGCATTAGGACAATTGAAGGTTCATGAAGTGAACTACATAACCCATGATCTTCAACTTGGTGCTATGGTTTTTGCCTTAAAGATTTGGAGGAACGATATTTATAGGATGCAATGCATAGTCTACACCGATCACAAGAGCCTTCAACACGTGTTCAATCAAAAGGATCTCAACATGAGACAATGACGTTGGGTTGAGTTTATTAGCGACTACAACTATGACATTCGCTATCATCCTCGAAAGGTGAATGTTGTAGCGACGCGCTAAGTCGCAAGATCCCCAATACGACTCTCACTTCAAGAAATTCGAGATCGAAGACAATGGTTTGACAAAATGGGAGAATTTGATACTGACATTCATGTGGATGTCAATACGAGGCTACTATTATGCTTCAAAATATAAGGATTGATAGTAACCTCGAGTTTTGCATCCGCGAGACTCAACAAGCGGCATTAACCAAGGAAAGGAAGGATGAAGAACTAGCATTTAACGTTCGGTCACAACTGGAATCAAAACCAAATGGCATGTTGTATTTCTTGAACCGACTTTGGATTCCAAATCGCAACAATCTCCGTCACTTCATCATGAACGAAGCTCATCAAACACGTTACTCTATTCACTGTGGGTCCGATAAGATGTATATGGACCTCCGTGGCCAATATTGATTGCCAGGGATGAAGAAGGATATCACTTCTTATGTAGCCAAATGCCTCACGTGTGCAAGGGTCAAAGCAAAACATAAACGGCCTAGTGGTTTACTTGAGCAACCCGAGATCCCTATGTGGAAATAGGAGCATATATCCATGGATTTCATAACCAAGTTACCTCGTACTCCTCGTGGCCATGATAGTATATGGGTGATTGTTGACCGTTTAACTAAAACAGCCCATTTCATACCAATATGAGACACTTACAAAGTTTCAAAGTTGGCTCGTATTTATATCAATGAGATTGTGAGTCGTCACGGCGTGCCTTTGCACATCATATCCAATCGAGATACTCACTTCACTTCACACTTTTGGTCTTCTATGCAAGAACTCTTAGGTACTCAACTGGATTTAAGCACGACTTACCATCCTTAAACGGACGGTCAAACCGAGCGAACTATTCAAACCCTTGAAGATTTGCTACGTCTTTGTGTTCTCGACTTGGTGGTGACTGGGATACGCATTTGCCATTAGCCAAATTCTCTTATAACAACAGTTACCACTCAAGTATCAAGATGGCACCATTCAAAGCACTATATGGTCGTAAATGTCATTCTCCGATTTTCTGGACTGACATCGGTGAAAACTTTATTACCCGTCCAGAACTCATTCAAGAAATGACCGATAAAGTTTCCAAAATCGTAATAACCTTGAGGTGCCTTGAAGTCGACAAAAGAGTTGCGCGGATAAAAGATGCAAGCCATTGGCATTTCAAGTCAACGACATGGTTCTTCTTAACGTCTCACCACGGAAGGGTGTTTGTTCGCTTTGAGAAGAAGGTTAAGTTAGCTCCACGGTTTGTAGGACCTTTCAAAATTCTAAAAAGAGTTGGGAAAGTGGCTTACAAATTGGAACTACCTTCTGAACTTAGCGGGCTTCATCCTGCCTTCCATGTCTCAAACTTGAGAAAATGCGTGGTCGATGAAAATTTGCACGTTCCTTTGGAGGAGATTCAAATACACGTGTCCTTGCATTTTATTGAGAAACCTGTCGACATTATGGATCGAACATTGAAGAAGACCCGAACAACTACCACGCCAAACGTCAAAGTTTGTTGGGAAAATAAACGTGAAGCCGAGTTCACCTGGGAACGTGAGGATCATATGAGGAAGAAATATCCCTATCTGTTCATTTAGTCTTATCTTTAATTTCGGGACGAAATTTCTTGAAGTTGGGGAGACTGTGACCTCTCGTATTTTTCGTTAAATTGTTTGTTAATTCCGTTATCTCTGGTAAGTGTTTGTTTAGTCATTAACACAAATACAAGGGCTCATTTGTAATTCCTTTTATCTTGATCTTATTTGGCATTTAGAATTCTTATAATTTGTTAAGTTAACAAATATAATGATGATAATAATTGTAATAATAGTAATAATAATAATAATAATAATGCTATAACGATAATAATAACAATAATAATGATAATAATATTAATAATCATAATAGGTGATAACCTATGAAATAAATAAAAAATTATATAAGTCTAATATGTTTAAAGTTTAGAAAAACTTGAAATTTAATTATCTTTAGCATAAAATAACAAAGATAAAACTATAGGGACCAAACTGTAAATTCGTTTTTTTAAAAAACAAACTCACTTTTGGGTATATAATGCTAAAACATAAACCACAGGGGCTTGAGTGTATTGTTAGAAAAAGAACTCAACCCCAAACACCCAATTCTCCGGTGGCACCTCCGGCCAGCTCCAGCCGAACTCCGGTGAGCCCCAAACCGCAGTTATAATGCATTTTAAAGCCTCTAAATAGCCCCAATCAAATCATAGAACCATTTTGAACTTGTGAATGCACATTAGTTGGATTTTAAATGTGGTTTTGTTAGTCATTAAACTTGAAACCGAATACCATTAAATTTTAGAGCCGTTCTTCACCTAAATCGTAATAACAATACAGGCCTACTTGGTGCTAAAGCCGAGGTTATTGCTGGCTCCTGGTGATGTATTCTTGATCATCATGGGAACCAAGTACACTTAGCTAATAGTATAATTTTGTGGTGACCATATTTGTCAATGTTTGATTGTAACATTTGTTTATCTATTTATATTTGCATTATCCTTTAACCTATGACATGAATTGCCATCTTAATGTTTATATATGTCACATCCCGGCGGAAGCGTGAAATGCTTGGATGTGACCCCTTTTTATCTCGAAACACATTGATTATAAATATACAATCATTACAGCAATTAAAACATAATAACATAATATCACATATATAAGTAAGTCCTTAGGTTACATTAAGTTTATAAAATTTGTCTAATTAAAGACTAATACATGTAACCTAATCACAAAATATTTAACTGTCTACCAATAGTACTATATATATGTTGTTAACAGTTATTTTTACACATGTCTTCCCAATCACTTCGCCCCAATCGTTGTATACATCGAATGAGAATATAACACTGTTAGTCATTTTGTTCTCCTGAAAAAGCATACTAAAACTGTCAATATAATATTGGTAAGAAACATAGGTTTAATAACCAAACAAAACATATTGATGTAACATAAATAAGATTACAACCAAACCTACTTATATGTCAGGTGATTCATAACTATCACAAATATAAATCACAAAAATCAGATAATATAGCATTACAACACTCATCCTGTTGGTTCAGGAAATATTTTCCTAAGTAGCGCTACCAATATTATCAGACAGTTCCTCATCCGAATTAATGGTTGTAACTTACGGCAATATGACAGTTTATCTAAAAAAAGTCTTATTTACTTGCATTAAACACAACACTGTATGTTTTTCCCTTAAAACTTATAATAAAAACGGGGCTATGAATATCACCTCAATTCCAGCGATAACCTATAAAATTAATTATAAGTTAGGAATATATTTCTTTAAAATTTTCAGTATCTCATTCAATATTCTAAAATAGTATTATGATTTCTCAAAATCGTCAAAAGTTTAATAGCAACATCATCTGAAACTATTAATAATCATAAAAATTCCAGCTATTAACTAAATTTAGATATTTTTCTAGAATTAATACAAACTTAACATAAATAGGTAAAAATAGCTACTATTATTATAAAATTCCAAAACTTTTCTACAATATTTATTTTTTGGTTCACTGTATCCCATAAATTCCTTGGTTTTTAATTTTAAGTAAATAATTTACTATAATTTTTCCAAAATTACCAAAATTCAAAAGAATAGTTACATATCTCCAAAATTATGACATTTTCATATATTGTCAATTCCAGAAATACATATTTAATGTCATCTTTTCATAATTTATTTCATAGCTTAGATATTTCTTCCTATTTTTCCATTACAGTTCACATTAAAATATAAATCTCAGACATATTAAGAATTTAGTCATGAAATTTATTTTGTAGCTTCATATAATAATCATTATATAATTTTTCCAAATTTTTACCAGGTTCGGTTCTCCCACATAATATTTTTCTTATTTTCCCTTATTTGAATCACATAAATTAATTTACTCAATTTTAATATATCAATTTTGCAGATAGATATTTCTAGTATTTCTAAACATATTTATGAATTTATTCCCACAATCACAATCATTTAAGTATTTATTCTGATTTTAGCAAAATACTAAGACTTTAATTGATTTTGTTAGTAACTTTTCTTGTTCAATCCTATTGGATTTAACACCATTATTTTTCTCAATTCTTTTTACTTGCTTCTTACTAAAAATAAATAACACATGGTTATGGGTTTTATTTGATGATGATCATGTATGTGTTTGTTTAAACACATACTTCTTATAATTACATAATTAAGGTTTTCTAACCTTATTTGATTGAGAGGGTGATGAAGGGAGGTGATTAGCTTCCTGAATCTTGATGTTCAAAGTCTTGAAATGATAGTTCTTGATCCTTGAAGATGAAAACTTATGAATGAAGGTGATAGATGCTTGGATGATGATGGTGTGTGATGGTGATATAGAAATCGAGAGAGAGTTGTGAGAGTATGATGGTGTTCTAGGATGATAATAGTTTTGCGGGTGTATGGAGACCGAGGGTAGAGTGATATTAGGGTGGTGAATGGTAGTAATGTTGGTGTTGATGGTTGTAGTAACCGAGAGAGAAGAGAACCGAGGAAGATTGAAGGTGATGGTTGCGGTTGTGGACAATGATCCGAGAGAGAGAGAGAGAGAGAGGATAGGAATGAAGGTGGCGGTTGGAGTCCCTCATCCAAAAATCTCCTTGTAATGGAGTCCCTCATCCAAAAATCTCCTTGTAATGGAGTCCCTCATCATTAGCCCTACTACTAGGGTGATGAGATGTTAATTATAGCCTCATTAAGTGGCATGTTAGGGGCTAGGTGTCACCATGTAAGGTGTGATTAGTGGGGGTTGTGGTGAGTCATAAACTTTAGCCGAGAGGTGTAGTGGCTAAGGAGTCATCATTAGCTTGGTGATGTGTTTAGTAGATTTGCTAGGTGGCGAGTTTAGGAAGGTGATTGGTGTCGAAGTGATGACTAGGTGGCGGATGGTGGGTTAATGACATGTCAAGTTACTAAGCAAAGTTTAACTAATGGTTGTGTTTGTTTTGGTGTTTAGATATTTAAGATGTGATTTGTTTTTTTGTTTTGATCCAAGGTTTGGTGAAATCTTGTTTGTTAATGTATGATCAAACTTAGTTTATATATATATATATATCTGTGTGTGTGTGTATGTGTGTGTGTGTATGTGTGTGTGTGTATGTGTGTTATGATTTATAGATATATATATATACATGCATACATAAAAATGCATGCATGCACATTATACACATACATAATTTTCTTATTCAATCAATATGTATACATGCAAAGTAAATACAACAATATAATATGTATCATATAATAACCTTAAATGTTAAATTATCGAACTTGAGATTTTAGGGTTGTCACATTCTCCCCCGTAAAAAGAATTTCGTCCCAAAATTCCTTGATAAGCATTATCCATAACTTGTTTTTGTCATTAAGTTTAATCTCAAAATAGGTGAGGATACTTTTTCTTGATTTCATCTTCATGTTCCCATGTGAATTTGGGTCCTCTTTTTGAATTCCATTTTGCTTTCACTATCGGGATCTTACTTCTTTTCAAACTTTTTACTTCCCTGTCAATGATAGCTACTGGTTCTTCTACAAAATGGAGTTTCTTATCTATTTTGATTTCTTGTATTGGGACCCTTATTGTTTCATCTATTAGGCATTTCTTTAAATTAGATACATAAAATATGGTATGTATCTCACTTAGTTCTTATGGTAAATCTAACCTATAAGCTACAGGATCAATTCTTTCTATAATCTCAAAAAGGCTAACATATCTAGGGTTTAACTTATTTCTCTTCCCGAATCGGATAATTCCATTAGATGGTGATATTTTTAGATACACATTATCTCCAATCTAAAATTCTAAAGGCTTTCTTCTCTTATCAGCGTAACTCTTTTGCCTATCACGTGTTGCTTTTAATCTATTCTTAATTTCACAAATCTTATCAGTTGTTTCCAGTATAAGTTCTGGACCTGTGAGTTGGATATCTCCTATCTTATTCCAACATATAGGTGATCTACACTTACTTCCATATAGGGCTTCAAACGGAGCTACTTCAATAACTGTTATTGTATGAAAATTCAATTAATGGTAAGTGTGAATCCCAGTTACCACCAAAATCTATTGTACAAGCACGTAACATATCTTCTAGAGTTTGTATTGTTCTTTCACTTTATCCATCTGTTTGGGGATGATAAACTGTACTCATATTACTTGAGTTCCTAAGGCTTTTTGTAATGTTTGCCAGAATCTTGAAGAAAAGCTACTATCTATGTTAGATATTATTGATATAGGTATTCCATGTCTAGACTCAATTTCTTTTATGTAAATTTTTGCTAACTTTTCCATCTTATAATCTTCTCTTATTGGTAAGAAATAAGCAGACTTAGTCAGTCTATCTACTATAACCCATATTGTGTCATACCCATTTGTGGTTCTAGGCAATTTAGTTACAAAATCTATAGCGATCTGATCCCATTTCCATTCTGGGATTTCTGGTTGTTGTAAACATCCTGAAGGTTTCTGGTATTCAGCTTTAACTCTAGAACAAACATCACATCTTTCTACAAATTCAGCAACGGATCTCTTCATATCGGGCCACCAATATTGTCTTTTCAAATCCTTATACATTTTATTATTTCTTGATGTACTGAGTATCTTGATTGTGTGCTTTCTTTAAAATAATTTCCCTTAACGTGTTATTGTTAGGGATTCAAATCCTTCTTTAAATCTTAAGATTCCATCTTGTCTTGCTTCCATTTGCTTTCTTTGTCCCATTACTTCTTTCAGGTCGTGTTTCCGTTGGGCTTCCTTAATCTGATTTAACAAATCTAATCGTATCTCTATCCTCATAGCACGAACTCATAATGGCTTAGTTCTTTCCTTTCTACTTAAAGCATCAGCTACTACGTTTGCTTTTCGTGGATGATATTTTATTTCACAATCGTAGTCACTTAATAATTCTACCCATCTTCTTTGCCTCATATTTAACATATTCTGATCAAATATATTGTAAACTCTTATGATCCGTATAAATTATGCACTTAATCCCATACAAGTAATGTCTTCAAATCTTTAATGCAAACACTACTGCTCCTAATTCTAAATCATGTGTAGTATAATTTTTTCACTACCTCTGAGTTGTCTAGATGCATATGCAATTACCTTATTCTGTTGCATTAAAACACATCCAAAACCTTGGCATGATGCATCACAGTACACTACAAAGTCGTCTATTCCTTCTGGAAGTGCTAAAATAGGAGCGCTACATAACTTATTTTTTAAGAGTTCGAATGCTTCGTTTTGTCTTTCTCCCCACACATACTTCTTATCTTTCTGAGTTAATTCTGTTAAGGTTTGGGCTATTCTTGAGAAATTTTCTATAAATCTTCTATAATATCCTGCCAAACCTAAGAATTATCTCACCTCAGTTGGTGTTGGAATTTCCTATTTCTTAACCGCTTCAATCTTTGCATGGTCAACTTGAATTCCTTTTTGGTTAACTACATGTCCTAAAAACTGTACTTGTCTTTTCCAAAATTCACATTTTGAGAATTTAGCGTATAAGTTTTCTTTCTGAAGTAGATCTAAAGTTAACCTTAGGTGTTCCTCATGTTCTTCCTTACTCTTAGAGTGGATTAAAATATCATCTATAAAGACTATGAAAATTTTATCTAAATATGGCTTACATACTCTATTCATTAAATCCATGAATACCGCAGGAGCATTTGTTAACCCAAATGGCATTACAAGGAACTCATAATGCCCATAACGTGCTCTAAAGGCAGTCTTAGGTATATCTTCCTCCTGTACTCTTAACTGATGATACCCTGATCTTAAGTCTTTTTGGAAAAATAGCTAGGTCCTTGCAATTGATCAAAAAGATCATCAATCCTAGGGAGAGGATATCTATTCTTTATGGTTACCTTATTGAGTTCTCGATAATCAATACACATCCTGAAAGTCCCATCTTTCTTCCTAACAAATAAACGGGTGCTCTCCAAGGGGATACACTAGGACGTATAAACCCTTTATCTAACAATTCCTGAAGTTGACTCATTAATTCCTTCATCTCTTTTGGTGCTAAATGATACGAGATTTGGCTATAGGGTCAGTTCCTGGTATTAACTCAATTTTGAATTCTACCAGACGAGGTGGTGGCAATCCCGATAGCTCATCAAGAAATACCTCTGGATATTCTCTAACAATAAAAACATCTCCTAAGTTTTTCATGTCTAAATGTGTATCTATTATGTGAGCTAGAAACGCTAAACAATTCTTTCTCAAATGTTTCTGTGCTTTCTTACATGAAATTATCTTTACAGTACCCCTAAGTTGTTCACCATATATGGTAAGAATTATATTGTTCTTATCTGTAGGAATTTTAATCATTCTTTTTCCACAAATAATTTCAGCTTGATTCTTACATAACCAATCCATACTCACAACAACATCAAAACCTCCTAATTTAATAGGAATCAAATCAATATTAAAACAATGATCATCCAAATCATAGTGCAATTAGGAATAACTTCACTAGCCTCAATTATTTTTTCATCAGCTAACTCTATCATGTATTTACTTTTTAATTTTTCCGAGGTTAGGTTAAGTAAAGACTTAAACGTATACGAGACGAAACTATGTGTAGCTCCCGTATCAAATAACACTGTTGCGTGTTGATTATTAATAGGAAACATACCCGTTAGTACTTCTGTTTCTTGTCGTGCTTCTTCAGCTTGCAACACCAAAGCTCTACCATGTGGGTTGTTTGTGGGAACTTTCTTCTTTAACTCCAGACATTCATTGCTAAAATGATTTTCATTTCCACATTGATATCAAACTGGTTTAGCATTTGCAGGTCCCTTACAGTCTCGGGATATATGTTGTTTCTTCTTGTAATTATAACAAATTGTAATCAAACACTTACCGTGATGGTATCTCTTACAATTGTTACATCATGGTTGACCTTCCGTTGGAGTTTTCCTTTCTTGTACAGCTCCTAAGAAATTCCTTACTGGGTGTCTGGTTATTCTTCTCTGCTAATTTCCTCCGAGTCTTTCTCTAGAAGTGCTGCCATTCCATTTTCTCTTATTTCCTATTCTTGCATTGATCAAGGAACCGTTTCTGATCATTTCATCAGTCAGACTTCCTGCTAAAGTTACTGCATCCTGAAAAGTTTTTAGCATAGCAGATTTGACCATTTCCTTATCTGTGGTACTAAACCCCAAATGTATCTGCTTATCCTTTTTGTTTCTGGAGTTACTAGATGTGGCACTAATCTAGATAATTTGTTATACCTATCAGTATATTCCTGATGTGTTGTATCTTTCATTTCTAATGCCAAGAATTTTGTTTCTATTTTCTCTATTTTATTATAAGGGCAGTATTTTTCAAATTATTAAATTCTTAAATTCTTCCCAATTGTACCTGTTTACAACGTGCCTCCCTTTAGTTTGGGTTTCCATTTTCTACCAAGATTGTGCCTCACCTTTCAGAGAATGTGAAGCAACTAAGGTTTTATGGTTATCAACACAGTTACTAATTTCTAACATTGATTCTATTTCTTCTATCCAGCGTAGTGCTTGTACTGCTCCTCCTCTTCCATCAAACTCCTGTGGCCTACATGACATGATAGTTTTATAAAAACATCCCTTCTTGAGGTGTTCTCTAACTTCCCCCTCCGGATGTTCTTCTGTGTTGACATTTACTGGTTCCTATTTTCAGGTGGTACACCTCCGGAATTAAGGTTCTATTGTAATTGGACTATTAAGGTGGGTATTGCAGCCTCTAATTATTGGTTCACTATTTGGGAAATTCTTTTGTTCTCAGTGGTTGTGGTAGCTTCTGGCGGAGCTTCTTCTCCTAGTCTGGTTCTTGGTCTTCCAACACGTGCAGTTCTCCTTATTGGTTGAGTAGTCCTTTTTGGTGGCATATTTTCACTACATTTTAATTATGTTATTATTTTGAAAAGAATAAGTAAAGATACATGTAAATTCTTATAGTAAAAAAAATATTTAACGGAGGATAACTTAGCATATATCTTTACTTTTTTATTCTTATAGCATACATTAAGTTTTCTAGGTTTCTAATTTCCCCAAACCCATTTCTATAGTTTTGTGAGGATGCCCTTGTCTTTCTTTCTTCCTTTCTTGACTTTTGTTTTGATTATTCATACAACCGTTGAATTTCTTAAGTTTCCTTAGTATCTGGTTGGTTGCTTTTACTTGCCAGTCTTCCAACTTTTGTCTTTTGCTTTCTTCCTCTTCTGTTTTAGATTCATCAGATTGTTTCATTTCAAGACTTAGAGGAAGTCTTTTTGGATTTAGACTTTCTGTTTCTTGTATCTCATCAGTTAGGAGTCTCTTGTTATGACGTATTCTCTTTCTAGGAGTCTGAATTGTATAACCTCCCATAGTGATTAGTGCACGTCGTACATAAAATTTTGGTGAGGTCTGGACCCTGGTTTTAGATTGTGGTATTTCTATTTGATTTGGTAGTTCTAACTCAGGTGTTGTTTCTTTATGATCAGAATGATCGGTTTCGTTATTGTAACTATTATTCTTTTCAGAACTCATAGTGCAAAAATTCTGACAAATTTGACCCATGTGAGTAACATAGAATTCATATAATTATATATATATGAATCATACAGATTTCAAGTTTCATGTTTATTTAGTCATGGATATGATCACACAAAATCATAAAATTATAAAAGAAAATAATATCACTTTGATGATTAAGTAACATGCGAGCTTATGGTTATAGTCTAGGTATTTACTAATAATACCTAATTCTCTATAACCAATTGCTCTGATATCAACCAGTCATATCCCGACAGAAGCATGAAATGCTTGGATGTGACCCTTTTTTGGCTCAAAACACAATGAATATAAATAAACAATCATAACATCAATTAAAACATAATAACATAATATCACATATATAAGTAAGTCCTTATGTTACATTAAGTTTATAAAATATGTCTAATTAAATACTAATACATGTAACCTAATCACAAAATCTTTAACCGCTTCTTATTTCTTCAGTAATAGTGGATGTGTGCATCCACCATTATATTAGGCTCGAATATGTTAACAGTTATTTTTACACATGTCTTCCCAATCACTTCGCCCCAACCGTTGTACACATCGAATGAGAACATAACACTGTTAGTCATTTTGTTCTCCTGAAAAAGCATACTAAAAACTGTCAACATAATGTTAGTGACAAACATAGGTTTAATAACCAAACAAAACATATTGATGCAACATAAATAAGATTACAACCAAACCAACTTATATGCCAGGTGATTCATAACTGTCACAAATATAAATCACAATCATCAGATAATATAGCATCACAACACTCATTCTGTTGGTGCAGGAAATATTTTTCTAAGTAGCGCTACCAATATTATCAGACGGTTATTCATCCGAATTAATGGTTGTAACTTACGACAATATGACAGTTTATCTCAAAAAAAGTATTATTTACTTGCATCAAAAACAAAATCGTATGCTTTTTCCCATAAAACTTATAATAAAAACGGTGCTATGAATCTCACCTCAATTCCAGCGATAACGTATAAAATTAATTATAAGTTAGGAATATATTTCTTTAAAATTTTGAGTACCTTAGTCAATATTCTACAACACTAATTATGATTTCTCAAAATCTTCAAAAGTTTAATAGCAACATCATCTGAAACTATTAATAATCATATAAAAATTCTAGCTATTAACTAAATTCATATATTTTTCTAGAATTAATACAAACTTAGCATAAATAGGTAAAAATAGCTAATATTATTATAAATTTCCAAAATTTTTCCAGAAAGTTTATTTTGTGGTCCACCATATCCCATAAATTCCCTGGTTTTTAATTCGTAGCAAATAATTTACTATAATTTTTCCAAAATTACTAAAATTCAAAAAATAGTTATATATCTTAAAAAATTACGCAATTTACACATATTGTGAAATCCAGAACATCTTATTTAATGTGAATTTTTTATAATTTATTTCATAGCATAGGTATTTCTTCCTATTTTTCCATTATAGATCATAATAAAATATAAATCTCAGTCATATTAAGGAATTTAATCATAAAATTTATTCTGGAGCTTCTACAGCATATAATAATTGTTATATAATTTTTGCAGATTTTTACCGGGATTTGTTCTCCCACAAAATATTTTTCTTATTTTCCCTTATTTAAATCACATAAATTAATTTACTCAATTTTAATATACCAAAATTTGTAGATAGATATTTCTAGTATTTCTAAACATACTTCTGAATTTATTCCCACAATCACAATCATTTAAGTATTTATTCTGATTTTAGCAAAATACTAAGACTTTAATTGATTTTGTTAGTAACTTTTCTTGTTCAATCCTTCTTTGATTTAATACTATTATTTTTCTCAATTCTTTTTACTTGTTTCTTATTAAAAATAAATAACACATGGTTGTGGGTTTTATTTGATGATGATCATGTATGTGTTTGTTTAAACACATACTTCTTATAATTACATAATTAAGGTTTTCTAACCTTATTTGATTGAGAGGGTAATGAAGGGAGGTGATTAGCTTCCTGAATCTTGATGTTCAAAGTCTTGAAGTGATAGTTCTTGATCCTTGAAGATGAACACTTGTGAATGAAGGTGATAGATGCTTGGATGATGATGGTGTATGATGGTGATATAGAAATCGAGAGAGAGTTGTGAGAGTATGATGGTGTTCCAGGATTATGATAGTTTTACGGGTGTATGGAGACCGAGGGTAGCGTGATGTTGGGGTGGTGAATGGTAGTAATGGTAGTGTTGATGGTCGTAGTAACCGAGAGACAAGAGAACCGAGGGAGATTTAAGGTGATGGTTATGGTTGTGGACAATTATCTGAGAGAGAGAGGAGAGGAATGAAGGTGGCGGTTGGAGTAGTGATGGTTGTGGTGGTGCTCCTCATCCGAAAATCTCCTTTTAATGGAGTCCCTCATCATTAGCCCTACTACTAGGGTGATGATATGTTAATATAGCTTTATTAAGTGGCATGTTAGGGGCTAGGTGTCACCATGTAAGGTGTGATTAATGTGGGTTGTGGTGAGTCATAAGCTTTGGCCGAGAGGTGTGGTGGCTAAGGAGCCATCATTAGCTTGGTGATGTGTTTAGTAGATTTGCTAGGTGGTGAGTTTAGGAAGGTGATTGGTGTCGAAGTGATGACTAGGTGGCGGATGGTGGGTTAATGACATGTCAAGTTGCTAAGCTAAGTTTAACTAATGGTTTAGTTCACTAATCAGGTTACTTAATATTCCTAATAAACCGAGATTACATAATGGTTGTGTTTGTTTTGGTGTTTAGATATTTAAGATGTGATTTTTTTTTTGTTTTGATCCAAGGTTTGGTGAAATCTTGTTTGATAATGTTTGATGAAAATTAGTTCATATATATATATATATATATATATATATATATATATATATATATATATATCTGTGTGTGTGTGTGTGTCTGTGTGTTATGATTTATAGATATATTTACATGCATACCTAAAAATGCATGCATGCACATCATACACATACATAATTTTCTTATTCAATCAATATACGTACATGTAAGGTAAATACAACAATATAATATGTATCATATAATAACCTTAAACGTTAAATTATCGAACTTGAGATTTTAGGGTTGCCACAACATATATATGTATGTTCAATCTATGAAAACTCATCAGCATTATTTGTTGACCGTATTTTTAACATGTTTCAGGTAATGATCCTGCTTAGAAGTACTCTTGGAGACTTGTAAACATCTAGGATTGGACCTAGAGAATAATAAAAGGGCATTTTTTGTTACCTGATGCCAAATTAAACTTATGTTATATTGGTTCTTTTGAGACTTATGATTTATAATTTTGTATGTCATGAATTTGGTATTTAATAATATTTACACTTTGAATTAGTGTTGTGTGGCATGAACAATTTTAACCCTCAAATCTCAACATTTTCTCCATTAAGGTTGGGGTGTGACAAAGGGATTCCAATATGAGGCGTTGAAATAACATCACCTTAACTCTAAAAGGATTAGGGGTCTAGTCACGGAGTTGGATGAAACCACTCTCGAAGTTAGAACCGCTTCGGGCGGATATGGATCCCTCGTTACGTAGATCTATGGGGACGAATCATGGATGAAGCTTATAAGACCCGATACTCGATTCATACCAGTGCCACGAAGATGTACCAGGACATGTAGAAGGACTATTTGTGGCCGGGAATGAAGTGTGTTGTAGCCAAGTACGTGAGCAAGTGCCTTACTTTCTTGTAAGTGAAGGCGGAACATCAGAATCCATACAGGAAGAACCAACCTTGGGATATACCAGAGTGGAAATGGGAGCACATCACCATGGACTTCATTACGAAGTTACCGTGTATGGTAAGGGGGTTACGACGCTATATGGTTGATAGTTGACCGTTTGACGAATAGTGCTCATTTTCTACTGATCCGTGAAATGTATTCACCTGAGAGGTTAGCGGATCTGTTTATCAAGGAGATTGTAACTCTCCATGGTGTACCGGTGTCCATTGTGTCTGATCGTGACACCCAGTTCACCTCTAAGTTTTGGAAGAGATTACACGATGCGATGGGGATAAGGTTGCACAATAGTACGGCTTATCATCCTCAGACGGATGGTAAGTCAGGAGAAAGATACAAACACTTGAGGATATGCTCCGAGCATGCATCATAGATTTCGGAGGAAGTTGGGATGAACACTTACCATTAGCTAAATTCTCGTATAACAATAGTTATCATGCCAGTATTGGCATGCCACCATACGAGATGCAATACGATAGGAAGTGTAGAACGCCCGTATGTTAGGGTGACATTGGACATAAGGAGTTGGAAAACGTGGAGGTGATCGAAGCTATGAATGAAAAGT
The DNA here is from genome assembly GCA_024085815.1 of Flaveria linearis. Lineage (NCBI taxonomy): Eukaryota > Viridiplantae > Streptophyta > Magnoliopsida > Asterales > Asteraceae > Flaveria > Flaveria linearis. Next base: position 32,849,362 of record CM044014.1, read on the forward strand.
TGGATAAGATCAAGGCCTTTATGAAGGCGGCAAAAGATAGACAAAAGTCGTATGCTGACAAAAGACGTAGACCGATTGGATTTGAGGTGGGCGATAAAGTTATGCTAAAAGTTTCACTTTGGAAAGGTATCATTCGGTTTATAAAGCGGGGTAAGTTGAGCCCGAGGTATATAGGACCTTTCCGAATCGCTGCTTGAGTAGGAGAGTTGGCCTATAGGTTGGAGTTACCTGATGAGTTAAGTAGGATTTATCCAACATTCCACGTATCTCATCTAAGAAAGTGCTTAGCAGATGAAGAAATTATTGTACCACTTAAGGACATTAAAGTGGATGAACGACTCAATTATGTAGAACAACCCATGGCAATCATTGACCGAAAGGAGAAAAGATTACGGAATAAAGTTATTAGGACCGTGTACGGATAGAGTACTAACAGATTCAACGTGTAACCTAATCAAATAGTGCGGAATCCTATTTGATTGGCGATCCAATCAGTGAGAATGAAAAACCCGAATCAATCTAACAATAGAACAACGTTTAGAATGATTAGAAAACGATCCAGGACGAACTATGAACTTAGATGGACGAGATAGAACTCTCTGAACGGCTAGGGTATGAAAGAATTCAAAGTATTTTGTTTTTCCACAAATTATGTGGTATTTATAGGTTTCAGTATATTATGGGTCAGTCGTGCGACTGAGCCATACGATTTGTTCATGCACACGACTGAACCATACATTTGGTCCAATCGTACGAATGAGCCAGTCTCATGACTCAGTCATGCGACAGACCCAATCACCTAGTTCAGTCATGCGACTGGTCCATAAGCATGGTCCATTAGCATGAATAACCATAAGACTAAGTCTGATACATTCCTGAATCATTATTAACTCAGAACTGTAATTGACTATTACAAACCCATATATAATATTCATTCAAGCCTATAATTATAAATGATATAAGAATAAAATATATTCAATAGCAAATATACATTCAGCCACATATCCTATTACCAAAACATCCATGTATTACACATATTTAAGATTGAAAGACATAAACATTAAAGCACAATGAACTAGGGACATTATGTATCAACAAACTCCCCCTTGGACCTAGTTCACTCTATTGTCTAACATTCTTCACACACTCTACAAACTTCTTCAGCTTTTCTTCTTTTGTGACTCCAGCATGGATTTTGAACGCAAAGCACAGTCTGATGACATACTGGAATTGAAGAGCTTGCACGATGTCAAGAGTATCACAGAATAGTGGCCACTTGTATAATGTGTAGACGTCATCTGCAGACAAGTTAGTAAGCCATATAGGGTCAAACACCATGATAGTCTTAATCTTTCCCTGCCGATCAAATACAATCACTGCTTCACCATCCTCCAGTCATAATACCACCATTTGAAGTGAAGCATGAAGTCTTGTGGCATTCTTCTTAATGGAATACTTGTCATAGTCCGGGGAGGTCTCCACTTCAGAACAATCTTTGGTCTTCCTGAAGTGGGATCAATATCAGTTTTGCTCACGAACCTCCTTGGTTGTTGAGGTTTGAAGTTCACCTACTTAGTATGATATTCTTTCCTTAATGCCCTTTCAAACCATCCTGACATCTTTCTTGGGTCAATATATAGTAGATCTAAACTTGCTAATCTATTTAGCTCAAAACCCAGTAATGTCTTCAGATCATGAGGATGTCTGAAGTACTCTATCCCCTTTTCTCTTTTCACAGCATACATATTTAGGTCCTTAAAGTAAGCCCAGCTAATTGTTTTCCCAGAAACCTTCTGATGCCTTTTGACTTTATACAACTTAGTGTAGGCATTCTGTTTCGGTGGTTCATGTTGGTTCTTCATTTCAGCTAGACAAGCAGCTCACTCAGCTTTTCTTTGCTCAACATAGGCATACTCAGCTTGAGCTGTCTTCTCTGTTGACTCTTTCTCAGTGAACTTCTCGTTTACTTTGTCGAAGGTTTCACTGTCAAACATCTCACCTAAATCAGGTAAGGTATCTCCGTCTTTATTGGTATACTGAGGGTATTAGTCAGATGTAACATCTTCAATCTCCACCTCATCTACACCATGTAGTTCCTCATCGCTGATAACATCTACTTCAGGTGCGTCTTTGACGATCTCATCGGGGTTTAGCCTGAACATTTATGCAATCTGTTCATCTGATAGGTCATGGATGATCTCCCCCTCTTCTGGTGCATAACTCGCCGATATCCTGACAATCCCTTGCAAATCAAGAATCATGGTAAACTGCGTCTTGATTTGCTAGAGAGGTGCAACATCGTGCTCATCGATCTGGTGAGATTTATCTGCTAGATAAAGTTATCAAGACAACAAAGTTTAATAAACATCATTGCATTTCAAATAACTTGACATTCATTTTCATTAATTTAAATACATTTCAATACATATGATTTCAAATTACACAAACATGCTAATCATTACTTGAATCCTTATCTTGACGATCTTTATCTTGAGGAGCTGAGAATGAGGCTCCCTGATCTTGGTTCCTTTTTGTTCTTCTTTCCTTATCAGATTGCTGAGAAGTTGGAGCTTTTCCTTCACCCTCAGGTTGATCTTCATCTTTATTGTCATCCTTGTCCTTCTCCTCATCCGTCTCATTTACATCAATCTCATCATCATCATCATCATACTCATCATCACTAGAGTCATCATCATCATCATCTCCATCACCTTTGATCTTCAAAGGATCATCCTTCCTTCCTTTCAGTCTCAGCATAATCTTCTTGTTCTTCTTCTCTAAATTCTCAATCTTCTTAGTGGATGCTAGCACCAGCTGATTCTGAGTCTGAAGAGCCTTATGTGCTCGAACTAAGGCACGCTCATGAGCATTGTTGCTCTCAGTCAGCTTGGTGATCTGCTATCCTTATGCTATATTAACTAACATCAGTTGGTTGATCAGGGTGGACTTGAGATCATCCGCAGCTAACTGCTTAAGTACCAACCTGTTAAGGATGGCCAGCTGTTCCTCCAGACCAACTTTGGGTAATGTGGAACTGTGAAGTGGGGGTACTTGATGGGTTGAGGTGCCAGCTTGTGAGGTGGATAGGTTAGTTGTAGAGGTTGTGTAAACAGGTGTGGGAGAGGGTATGGTTTGAGGGATATTAGTTGAGGTTCTTTGGGTGAGGTTGGTATGGTTTGTGTAGTGGTGAGTGGGATGGTGGTAGTAGGTGGAACTATGGTGGTAGCACTGGATGTAGCTGGAGAGGTTTGTGAGGGCAAGGATGAGCTCATTAGCACTAGCCTCTGGCGCTTACCCTTCTTATGGGTAGGCATGGCCATTCTCTTCAATCTAGGGCCTGAGAGAGTCGCTGGTTCCTTTCCCTTTGAGGTAGGTTGATCAGGTGTGTAGGATGGATCGCCTCCTCTGTATCCATCCCAACTGCTTTCCTCTGTCGCACACCCACTGCCTCTTTACCTCTGTTGGTGGCAACCCATTTACCTCCTACCTACCTTACTAAAGCTCCTCCTCTGAGTCTCCTTCCTCCTCTTCTAAATCAAAGTTCCCTATGTTCTCAATGATAGGGATGTCTTGGGTTATGGCAGTTTGCTCAGACCCTCAGCAGTCGAAGAACCACCCTGCTGAGGTGGTGATTCTTTAGTGAATGTCTCAGCAGATCGTGATTGGTGTGATCCTTCACCACCACCTCCTTGACCTTCATCATGGTCATCATCATCATCATCCTGATCGTCATCAGGGATCACTACATCCTCAATGTCAGAATCACTATCCTCATGACGCCATCTCTTTCCCTTTGGGGCAACATAGTCTGCCCTTGCCAAATGCCTAAATAATCGTCGAACTGGGGGCTTCTGTGGCTTTCCCCTGTAGACTTTCATCCTTCCCAGCGTAGTGTCATCCATCACCTCGAGAATGATCTTGTCATATTTGAGCTTTGGCAAGTTGGGAAGCTTCTCATCAATAATCATCTGGAGGAAACGTGGATACATGCAGAAGCTTTCTTTCCCTTTCATCTCGATGTTAACGGATGGTTCAGAACTAGTGCCACAAATGCATTCTGGATCTGATCAATGAGCTCATCAAATCCACCTTGACGTGAAGCAATGCACTTGAGAATCACGTGGGCTAAGTACTTGAAAGGCGGGCACATGTTGCTCTTGTTAAGTACTCCAACATTGATGTCACCGGAGTACTTAATCCTCATAAAACATCCATGCATAACTAAGGGATGTAGTTTCGTCGGATGATCCTCATCATCACCCAAGCCCAATACCCTACGTATATCGTCTTCACCAATATCAATAGCCTCGCCGAAAATCATGCTTCGGATGCAATAAGGCTCAATTGAGCGGTCCACCATAGTATTCTCCCAGAATGCTTGCTGTAGGGATCTTTATGGTGTGCATGATGTAGAGATAGCTCAATGAATCCTAGATCTCTTCAGGAACTCAATAATTCCCACGAACTCAGCTGCGTTCTATGAGGTCGTGTTCAGATAAGTACAGATGTTGTTCTTGGTGCTCACCATCTACCGCTCTGCCATTTCACTGTAACATAAGAGACAAACACCCAATCAACACGTTAGATCAGTTTAATACATAAGATTACTTGACTTTGAAACTAATCATATGCAGCTGGTTCAATCGTACGATTGACCAATACGAGTGAACTCAGTCATACAAATGAGCGTGCGACTGAGGTTAATCGCACATTTAGACATCCGATTGACTTGCTCGTGTGACTGAAGTACCGATTGGTTCAATTATGCGATTGAATCGTGCGACGGTTCAATCATTCGATTGATGTTCATCCAGATGTCCAGTCGTGTACAAACGGTTAGTGTTCCTGAAATATTGATTTTGGTCAATTAGTCATCAAAACCCTGTGTTTTAGGTGTCTTTAGAAGCGTCTCATCCCGACAAAGCACTGGGTATTGTTTAATTTGACTTAGATACTCTTTTTGTGGTTATTTTGATGGATCCATTCTCGGTTTTTATAAAAATCACACAAGTTAGAGTAAGAACCGATTATGTACTCAATGTAACGTTATTTTATCCTCCAACTACCTGTAATCAAGCGGTGAAAAGTTAGTGAAGGCGCAAGAAGTCTAGATCACACAGAAATTTTGAAAAAGGTGCCACTCGTTTGCCGGTAATTTTTTAGAGATTTTAAAACATGTGAATAGGTTGAGACCGACTGAGCCTTTATTTATACCCTCAGGGATTTCAGTCATGTAACTGAACCTAATCGTATGTTCCATTCGTGCGACTGGTGTCCAGTCGTGCGACTGGTTCATACTCATGGTTCCAATCGTGCGATTGGGTCTTGCTTTTGATCCAGTCGTGAGATTGGCCTATAGTCCTGATCCAATCGTGTGAATAGGCCATACTCATGGTTCAATCGTACGACTAGGCCATACTCATGGTTCAGTCGTGCGACTGGGTAATACTCATGAGTTTGACAGGCTTCGTTTTACACATAGTTACTATAAATGTAACGTTCTTGTATATCGATCCTCTCAGACATGACCTTTTTATCCTTTGATCACCTTAGACGTGATCCTTTTTATCCTTTGATCACCTCAGAAGTGATCCTTTCTATTGAAAAACCGTTGATCACCTCAGATGTGATCCCATTTTATCTTTCAAAACATGCTTTTCACAGTTAAGATTCGGTTCAATTTTATGACTTTCACAGAGTTGAATCTTGTTACATAGTTCGACATTGACACATTGCACACATAAATAGAACAGAAAAAACTTGAAACAAAACTGAATTAAGACATATTTTTTGTGATTTTTTTAGGAGGGTTGAAGTTACTTTAACATCCCTTGAACAATTTCTCCCCCTGAGCAGAACAGCTTAACACATTTACTTCAATTTCAAGAAAGATTCATATGAAATCATACAGGTAAAAACTCAATTATTTGGAACCTTTTATAGATATATCTATGGCAGAAAACATTTTATGTAACAATTCACAGAATCTCTTTCATTTAAGAGTCAATAACACCAACAGGAAATCATGCTGGAACAGTTGTAGCACACTTTGATTTTGAACATCAAGAGATGCAGCCATGACAATTGTCAGTATGTTTATCGACTTAAATTCATACACAGCTTTTTGACATACATCAGTGATTTTTAGATGAATTAGATCTACAAGTATTTATGGATCCAACTGATACATAGTAATCAATCTTCCTTAAGAGATTTTTAAGCGGTCTGGTGGTCAAGAAGAGACTGTTCTAAGAGCTTTCAAAGAGATGCAAAGCCTCACATCAGTGCCATCGCAGAGCAGAGAGGCGCAAACAACAATGAATTCTTAGAACATATAGGTTATGCCAGGCCTCAGGTCAGTGCCATCGCACAACAGAGAGGCGCAAGACCTATCTTCTCATTAGAGCAATACGATTTGTTATTTAATGCAGCAATGACATTTTTCATAGACTTGATTACATTTAGCACTTATTTTGATGCTTTATGACATCTGTCATATGCATTGCTCTGTTTTGGGTTGTTTGCACACATTTGTGGCTTTCATTTGCTCCTCACCCCTTATTGGAACTTGATTGATTGTGAAGACCAGGGACACAATGGGAATCCACAACTTGTTGATTGATTTACTTTATGTGAGTCACCAATGATGTCTACTAGTCTATTGTGTTGAATCTACTGACACGTCGTATAATGGACTAGCAACCTCCTAGATCTACTTTCTCCATATAACCACGATAACAAACTAGCTTACTATCATTTTTCAACTCGTTTGGCGTGACATCTCAGATTTATCACATTCTGTGATTTTAAAATTTATCAGAAAAATGCAGAAAGAAAAATCTTTTTGGTGTCCTAAATAATTCGATGCCTGTCTATAATCATTTTCCATAGCATTGAATTACTTTCTTAGAGTTGTTGTCTTTGCCTATCATCTTACCTACCCTCCCCCCCCCCATATTTTTTTCTAAAATTCTCCCCCTAAAATATTAAAATAGAAAATCCTTTTGTGATTTTAATATTTTCAGATGCGAGAAAAGAAAATAAAAAAAATAAAAAAAAAAAAAATTGAAAATGACTGAAGACACTGTGTCGGACTACTAACTTGATTCCTCATGAATCACATCTTCTTTCTTTTTGATCCCATTAACCTCTAATAGATAATAAAACCTTGGTTTGTCAAATGGTTTTGTATAGAGGTCGGCGCACTGAAAATCCGTATTAATTTTAAGAATATCGATTAAATGTTTTTCTAAACAGTCACGTATGAAGTGATACTTTATGCCGATGTGTTTAGTTTTAGGATGTTGTACCAGATTTTTAGTGATAGCTATGGCAGCAGAATTATCAACAAAAAATAGGAGTGTTAGTAAATTGCAAACCGTAGTCCCGTATTTGTTGTTGAATCCAACTGATTTAGAACAGCAGCTTGCAGCAGCAACGTATTCAACCTCACATGTTGACAGACCAACCGAAGTCTGCTTCTTGCATTGCCATGTAACTAACCGCCTTCCAAAGAATTGACACCGCGCAGATGTTTACCTATAATTCATCTTACAGCCTTCATAATCCTAGTCACTATATGCAGTAACTTCAAAGACATCATCATGAGGATACCATAACCCCGTGTAGGTGTACCCTTCAGATAATGAAAAATCCGTTTCACTCAAATGAGATGATTTACTTTTGGTTTTGACTGATATCTTGAGCAGAGACATGTGGTGTACATGATATCAGGACGAAAGACCGTGAGCTACATTAGAGATCCAATCATCCCACAATACATGTTGGCGTCCACCAAATCCCTATTTTGCTAGGTGCCACATCATGGTTTGTGGCAAGAGGGGTACCAGGAACAGTGACATTTTTCATGTCAAACCGACTTAGAATATCTCCACATACTTAGTCTGATGCAGAAAGATGCCAGTAGGTGTCTGATCCACCTATAATCCCAGAAAGAACTTCATTTCTCCCATTACACTCATGCCTCATCTTTCAAGGCATCACTTACATACTTGGGCTCAACTTAAGAAACAAAACATTTGTATGCCCCATCATGCACAAATCCCTTTTCCATCACAACTGCGTAGCCAGTAGTGTATAGTTGATTTCTTGTCTGTACCCCGGAGAGAAGATCCCCGATGTGTTTTCCTGGGGATGATTTATACTGATCCTGGTAACAGGTGTTGTGGGAACAACCACTTCATTTTCCAAGTTTGTGACCACTGGTTCATCATCTATGACTGTTTGTTATCTTACATAATAGGATTCAGCCGAATCATTTTCAACTACGGTTGTACTATCACTTCGGCTATCGTGCTCCACATTTGCTGCTTCCTCATCATCTGAGGAGTGATCACTTACTTCTAGATCTGTCCCTGAGGACCCAGAAGTACAATTAACTGGAGCTGTAGTGCTAGAGTTCAGATCTGGAGTGTTCAGAACGTCATACATCATTTGAGCAGTGATCTCATCGTCAGATATTCAGGAGAAAGATTCAATGATTTGAAGAATCCATCAAAATCAAATAATGATGATAGACCTTTCCCAGTAAGGGTGGTGGTGTATCATTGAACGTCTACATTGCACCACACTTCAACTTGACATGTCGAGTTGTTGTAAACTCGTTTGTCAGGGATATTGTATCCAAGAAAAATGTCTTCATCTGCTTTTTCATTAAGCTTTCTAGTCTGAGTTTTCTTCAGCAACATACAAGGAGCTCCAAACGGTTCAAGATACTCCAGATTGGGTTTACGTTGTTAAAGTAACTCATAGCAGGTTTTTCCATGACGCTTGACCACCAAAACTCGATTGAGAGTGTAGCATGCATTAGCAACAGCTTCATTCCAGAATTAAATAGGTAGTTTTGAATCTGCTAACATCGTCCTTGCAGTTTCAATCAAGCTTTGATTTTTGCGTTCAGCAACTCCATTCATCTGTGGAGTATAAGTAGAAGAGAATTGATGCACAATCCCTTTCTCTTTGCAAAAGGCATCCATCCACTGATTCTTAAATTGTGTGCCATTGTCTGAATGAATCTTGTTCACTTTCAGCTTATACAGAGAATCTAGTGTAGTGACTAATACCTTAAATGCGTCAAATGTCTCTGATTTAGACTTAAGAAACATTACCCATAAGAATCTTGAATAATCATCTGTGACCACAAAACAGTACCAGTCTCCAGCTATGCTTTTAGTACTGACAGGACCAAATAGGTCCATGTGCAGGAGCTCCAGAGGCATATCAATTGAATGAACTTTCTTTGATTTGTGAGATTTCTTGGTCTGTTTCCCTTTCTTGCATGATATGCAGAAATCTGAAAGATGAAAATTTTTAACTGTAACTCCTTCAACCAGATTATTTTGAACCAAGTGATTCATCTTCCTTGGATTGATATGTCCCATTCTTTTAGGCCAAGATATGGACTCCTTCTCTGTGGCATTTGACAAGAAACACTGTGCAGCTGACTCCGTGGTAGAAGCTCTTGACATGTCCAAGACATACAGATCGTTATACCTTGAAGCTGACACTAAGATTTGCTTCTCAGAGATAACATATTCCTTCTTCAGAATGTTGCATTTCTTATCATCAAACATCACTTTAAATCCCTTATCGCTGATTTGAGAAACGAAAGTAAGTTGTTCTCCAGTTGTTGAACATAATTTACTTTATCAAAATTCACCTTGGTGTTTCTACCTTGAGCTGTGATGTAGCCTCCTTTATTTCTAACAAAAGATACATGTCCCCCTTTGATTTGCTTGACATTGAAAAGGACAGACAAATTCCCGGACATGTGCCTGGATGCCCCACTATCAATAATCCAGGTGTTAGTGATAGTGTTGTAGCGGACAACCTGCACAAAAATAGAAATGATTAGTTTAGGTGTGGGACCTAAGCCTTTATAGGTTTGGGTTTCCCAGAGGAATCACACATAACAAACTCTACCCATTGTCCTTCTGAAGCTGGAGAGACAACATGCTTCATATTATCCTCACTTTCAGACACACCTGGCGATTTGGCTTTCCACATACCAGTTTTGTGTAAGGAATGTTTTTGATAAACAGGCGATTGGTTTATTTTTTGAACCTATGGTTTGCTTTCATCAACTTGTTTTACCTCAGTAATCAAAGCTTTGCCAGTGGCTTGTCTGTGTTGTCTATGGTGTTTTGGAGGGGTATTTGATCTTGATTTAGTAAACCTTGGTTTATTATCTTGAAAAATTCAACCTTTCGTCTTGGTGTCTGATAGTAGGGACAATTTGGAGATATATGTCCTCATTCTCCACATCTAAAACAGAATCTCCATTCGACAGGACTGGGCGATCTTTTATGTGGTGGGGAGTATGGTCTTAGATTGGTCTTATTTTTCTCAACCTTAGGTTTCTCACCTTCTTTGACAAACTTAATTTGCTTGACATTTAGATTACAATTGCCTTTCTTTTTGTTGAGATTAAGATGATGAGCAGTTTTAGACTGCATTGATTCTGAAATTTTAGGTTTTGAAACAAAAACTTTTGAACCTAACCCAAGAGTGGCCTTTTTATCCTCTTCAACCCAATCTTCAATTTTAATCTTATCTTTTGTTCCAGATGTAGTTGCTTTCTGGTTAGTTACTGGTGGTACAGGTTTAACTGTGGTATCCGGATCACTGACTAGAGGTGTTGTCACCACATGATCCTTTGTTGGTTATTATTTATGGGTTGACATTTTATGTTTAAAAGGATCGCATGTGATGGTGGTACAACCTGATAACCAATCCCTTCCCCCATTTCTCTCTTTAACCAAATTCTGAACAATGTGAGAGGAACTAGTCTTTTCTGATTTAAAGACTCAATTTCAACTTGAAGAATTGCCTTTTCTTTCTTCGTTTCCTCTATTATTGTGACAACCCTAAAAACTCCAGGTTAGAAAATATTTAAAGTTATCATTACTATGCCTTATATATATGTACATCAATTAGATGAGTAAATTTGTAGGTATGTATGCTATATTTACGTACGCATGAATATATTTAAATAAACCGTTACCATATATATTATGGATCATTTCACAGGAACACTTCCACATTATAAATAATTACATAATTTTAAGTATGTTATTATGCATGCATGTATTTTACGTATGCATGTATATATTTACATCTATAAATCACGATACACACATATATATATACATGAACTAAGTTTAAACACCATCAAACATTACTAAAAAAGAACACATCTAAAAACTTTGTATCAAAACCAAAACCAAACAAATCTTAAACACCTACACACTAACTAAAACACTACCTTAATCCTTGTATCGGTTCATAAGATATGTTAAGTAACCCAATTATTAAACTAAACTATTTGTTAAACTTAGCTTAGTAACTTAATACATCATTAACACACCAAACCGCCACCTAGCCATCCCTTGACACCAATCTTTCTCCTAAACTCGCCACCTAGCACCATTAACACCAAGCTATCTTGAGAGCTTGACACCTCACCATCTAATTGCTTACTAACCAAACCTATAAACCCCCCACCTCATCACTCTAAACCCTAGAGTTAATGATGACTCCTCCACTTCTTAGTAAACTCTCGGCCACAATGGATCACCACACAACCACAACCGCGACCACCACCATCATAACATCACCACCTCTCGGTTTCTTTACTCTCATAACCACCACCACCCGAGATCACCACCTTCCAAGGTTCTCTTTCTCACGGGTTTATACTATATACAACCACAAACCACCACCCTAATACCACCATCCCACGGTTTCCATACAATCACCACCATCACCACCCGAAATCACCACCAACCTCACAACTCTCTTTCTCGGTTATTATCTCAAAGAACACCACCCGTCACCTTCTCTCTCTCTCAACTTCTATATCACCATCACACACCATCATCATACAAGCATCTTCATTCACAAAGTGCTCATCTTTAAGGATCAAGAGCTATCATTTCAAGGATTTGAATATCAAGAATTCCAGACACTAATCCACTACTTTCTCAAACAAATAAGGTTAGAAACCTTAAATTAAGTAAGTATGTGTTTAAACAAACACATACATGTTATCATCAAATAAAACCCACAACCATGTGTTATTAATTTCAAAACTTAGTAAGAAGCAAGTAAAAAGAATTGAGAAAAATAATGGTTTTAAATGAAAGAAGGATTAAACAAGAAAAATTACTTAAAGCCTTAAGTATTTTACAAAAATCAGATTAAACATTCAAAAGACTATGATTGTGGGAATAAAATCAGAAGTATGTTTAGAAAAATAGATTATCTATCTATAAATTTTGGTATATTAAAATTGAGTACATTAATTTATATGATTTAAATAAGGGAAAATAAGAAAAATGCTATATGGGAAAACCAAACACGGTAAAAAACTGGAAAAATTATATAATGATTATAGTATGTTGTAGAAGCTCCATAATAAATTTCATGATTTAATTCCTTCATATGACTAAAATATATATTTTATTATGTTCTGTAATGGAAAAATCAGAAGAAATATTTAAACTATGGAATATATTATGGACAATTCACATAAGTCATGAGGTTCTAAGATTCAAAATATGTATAAATTTTGTAATGTTTTGGAGACATGTAACTATTTTCCTTGAATTTTGGTAATTTTAGAAAAATTACAGTAAATTATTTACTGTCAACTAATAATCAGGGAATTTATGGGATGTAGTCAACCATAAAATAAATATTTTGAAAAAATTTGAGAATTTATCAAGGACAGTAGCTATTTCTGCTAATTTGTATTAAGTTTGTATTAATTCTAGAAAAATGTCTGAAATTAATTAATGGTTGAAAATTTTTATATGATAACTAATATTTTCAGATGATATTGCTATTAAACTTTTGAAAATTTTAAGTAATCATAGTTACTGTTTTAGAATTCTTAAACTGAGGTGCTGAAAATTTTGAAGAAATTTATTTTTCTAACTTATAATTAATTTTTATAGGTTATCGCTGGAATTAAGGTGAGATTCATAGCCCCGTTTTATATTATAAACTTTGGGGGAAAAAGCATACTGTTTTTGTGTATCGGATGCAAATAAATAAGACTTTTGAGATAAGACTGTCATATTGTCGTAAGTGACAACCATTAATTCGGATGAGAAACCGTCTGACAATATAGGTAGCGCTACTTAGGAAAAACATTTCCTGCACCAACAGGATAAGTGTTGTGATGCTATATTATCTGATTTCAGTGATTTATATTTGTGACAGTCATAAATCACCTGGCATATAAGTAGGTTTGGTTGTAATCTTATTTACGTTGTATCAATATGTTTTATTTGAGTTATTAAACCTATGTTTCTCACCAATTATGTTGACAGTTTTTAGTATGCTTTTTCAGGAGAACAAAATGACTAACAGTATTATGTTCTTATTTGATGTTTACGACGGTTGGGGCGAAGTAATTGGAAGAACTTGTGTGAAAATAACTGTTAACATACTCGTGCCTAGTATAATGGTGGATGCACACATTCACTACTACTGAAGATATGTGAAGCAGTTATAAAAGTTGTAATAGGTTACATGTAATAGTATTTAATTAGACAAATTTTGTAATATTTATGTAACCTAAAGACGGACTATAATATATAATGCTATGTTTTATGTTATAATATGCTTTTAAACCTGTTTAATTATAATTAATGTGTTTTGAGCCAAAAAGTCACATCCAAGCATTTCACGCTTTCACTGGGATGTGACAATTATTGTTAGATAGAATTTAATATCATTTGCTTGATTAAAGGCAACAACCTCAGTTTTCCTAAGTTGCTTTCCTAACAATTCTATCTTTTCTTTAAAACTGCTCTCATTTTGTTTTAACACCCTGTTAGCTTCAGTGCATAATTTTAAATCATTTACTAAACTATAATTGTCATCTAATAGTCTAGAAAATTTTAAATCTATGCTTTCATGAAATTTATCACATTCTACACAGGCATGTTTATTAAAAAGTTCATCTTTAGATTCTACCTGTGATATGCCGGAGGCGTCAGCCATGAAAGCAACCTGAGTTTCCTCATTAGTTTGAGATTCTATACTAGTAGTAGCCAGTTCGTCTTCAATCAAGTGTTCAACTGCATCTATAGCTTCCTCGTGTCTGAATTGGCATTATCATCTAAGTTATCTCCTTCACTTGTTGAATAATCATTAAGATCTTCCACCAACGCCATATTAGCTTCACCACTAGAGATAAACCGAAATGTCCAGTCCTGTCCTTCATCTCCTTGAGCAACCATAGCTTTGGAATCTTGGCTGGATGAAGTCACGTTCTTTTCTTTGTCCTGACAGTTGTTTGATGTGAAAGGGTTTCCGTTTCCAGTCTTCTTTGATTTCACGCACTCTCGTTTGAGGTGTCCCTTTTCACCACAGTTAAAGTATGTGACTTTTGTTTTATAAAAACCAAAGGTTGTGTCTTTAGTAGCAATCAGGTTTGACTAGTTTTTTTCACAAACTTTTTAGCTCTTCTAACTGCACTAGCCAGAGCCCACATTTTATCCATTCTTTCCAATTCAGCCTCGTCAACCTGTTCATAGTCTTCATCAGCAAGATGACAATTGCCAATTTTTCTAGTAACTAAACCATCATAAGAGTTCACAATAGTAGCAAGAAGATCCATGTGTTCCTTGGCTACTTCAACAGTAACATTTCCCAGATTCTCAGTCTTTAGCTTTGTTGTATTTGCTTCTAGGATATTGTATTGAGCACCCGATGATCCTGAAATTTCACTTCCAAATGACCCACTCTGAGAATTTCCAGATGTGTTGGATACGAACGCTATTTGAAGAGGTGCTCCTGATGAAGTAGGTGTGGGAACAACGTTATACAGTGATGGATTCTGCGTATATGACCCTTTCTTTGACTTGTATTTTAGCCTCAGTTCCTCCTCCCTTAGCTTCAAGATAAAATCATTGATGTCTAGAGTGGCTAAAGTATCATTCTGTCTCAGATTAGAAACAAAGAGATCCCATTTATCCGGCAATCCATCAGCAAAGCTTGCAACTTTATCTTCCATTGATGTAGTTACCCGATGTGTGTGCAACTCACTCATCAGATGATAAAATATGTCTATAATGTCATCCAAGCATTCATTTCCAATGGATGAGAACTTGTCAAATTCTTTCTTGAGGGCTTTGGCCTACAGTGCCTTTAACGTGGCATTACCATCGTATCGCTTTTCCAAAGCAGACCACAGCTTCTTGGACTATTTATGTTCTGAAAATTGATGGAAAATGTATTTAGGAATCGACTGTGTCAGTAAGGCATAAGCTTTCTTCTCGGAATTGTGAGCAACCTTTTGAACTTCATTCATCCCACTCAAAGTCAGCTTAACACCATTAGCTCCAACCGGTGTAGAGTAACCAGTTTCAATAGCAATCCAAAATTTTGGGTCTCCACCATTAAGATAAATCTCAAACCATTGTTTCCATTGTGGGTATTCATTCAAAGTCAACATTTTTGGAGGTTTGTTATGATTTCCAATTTCATTTTCCAGCAGTAGTAGGTTTTGGATTCGTGAGTCCTTTCCAGCAGTAAACGTAGTGTTCTGATCGTCCATTTTATCAAAACTTGAGCAACCTTATGTGACTGAATCAATCGTGCGATGGAGAGTGCGAATGGATTCAATTGTACGATTCAACTCAATTGTGTGATTGAGTAAACGACTAAGTCAATCGTAAGATTGAATTGTGCGATTGGGGTTCAGTCGTGTGATTGAGCCAATCGTGCGACTGAGACTGCTAAATTTGAAAAAAATCAAGATTTTGAACACGTTTAGACACAAAATGATTTTGCACAAACCCTAAACCGTTGTAAGTTGAAAAGTTCAAAACTTTTGAATAATGCACACGTCAAAAACGCGTTTTGTATAAAAAAACAAAGAATTTTTTGAATAAAAACGTTAACTTTAACCAAAACGCCAATCGAATCCACGAAGAATCAAGAGCCAAGGCTCTGATACCACTTGTTAGGATCGTGTACAGACGGAGTACTAACAGATTCAACGTGTAACCTAATCAAATAGTGCGGAATCCTATTTGATTGGCGATCCAATCAGTGAGAACGAAAAACCCGAATCAATCTAACAATAGAACAACGTTAAGAATGATTAGAAAACGATCCGGGACGAACTATGAACTTGGATGGACGAGATAGAACTCTCTGGACGGCTAGGGTATGAAGGAATTCAAAGTGTTTTGTTTTTCAACGAATTATGTGGTATTTATAGGTTTCAGTATACAGTCGTACGACTGTGCCATTAGTATGGTTCAGTCGTGCGACTGAGCCATACGATCTGTTCATGCGCACGATTGAACCTTACACTTGGTCTAATCGTGCGACTGAGCCAGTCTCATGACTCAGTCATGAGACTGACCTAATCACCTGATTCGGTCGTGCAATTGGTCCATAAGCATGGTCCATTAGCATGAATAACCATAAGACTAAGTCAAATACATTCTTGAATCATTATTAACTCAGAACTGTGACTGACTATTACAAACCCATATATAATATTCATTCAAGCCTGTAATTATAAATGATATAAGAATAAATACATTCAATAGCAAATATACATTCAACCACATATCATATTACCAAAACATCCATATATTTCACATATGTAAGATTGAAAGACATAAACATTAAAGAACAATGAACTAGGGACATTATGTATCAACAAAAGTGGTTCCACTGTTACTGTCACACCCTCAAAATCCACTAACGGGATTTTACCGTCAGGCGTGTGACATACCAGGATCTCAGATAGCATCAGTTACACCAAACACAGTAATTACAAAACATCACATTAAGTAATAAGATTTTTAAATCAATCATAAGTGTTTCAGACTTGCGGAAGCGTTTCAAATATAGAAATCATCATTGAATTGTTTCAACATGCGTTTCAACAAATTAAACCAGTTGAGTAGTGATGTATGCCATGCATGCATCCTAGCTGAGTTCTTAACCTTGTGCGTTTCTATGACCTGAGAAAACATGCTAAAATATGTCAACATAAAGTTGGTGAGTCCACAGGTTTAATCAACAAGAAATGTGTCAAGAAACGTTTCATATGGTTTAGTATATAAAGCATATCGATAGGTAGCTAGCCTATAAACAAGTTATTTAGTGTTTTAAACCGAAGCTGACTGTGTGTGTTTAATGCCTTTCCACCACGTCTTAACCGACCGTGGCAATCGTTAGGTCAATTTAGCACCCGTTCGACCTCCAATCGAGCTAGCGCGACTAGCCCGGGCGGGGTTTGTCAGACCCAGTAGTACTACTCAGAATTACCTCGCTAATCCATTACTAACGGTTTGATACTGTAAGGACTTTCAATTGTGTTTCCCACTAACATAACAAGCGATATCAATAATACTGGCAACCATAACAAAATAGTGTTTGCATGTTTTCTCTCCCAAAAAGGAAAAAATGTAAAATGGGGCCGTGAAACTCACTTGAATTGATGTAATGAAAGCAACAAGAGCTTCAAAGAATAAGGCAATGCATGATCAAACTCGATCAATACCTATTATTAATTGTAATTAAGCCTTGAAAATATGTTCATTGCGAATAAATACATTCAGTCAGATTCGGGTCGGTTTGGTTTGACGCATACGATTTGATTTATATATTTAAGTTTAATTAATTATAGTATTTTATAAGAATGACTTATAGTTATATTTGTAGATGATTTGTGAAATTACAAGTTGTATAATTTCTACGATTCCAATGATTATTTCATAATTAAACACGATATGGTGTCCATTTTTATAAAAATAATTATTTATAATATTTATAAATAATATCTTATAAAGATTATTAATAAAATAAATTTACAGAAAATATCTATGTAACCTTTTAAATAAGAAAAGTTTATAAAACTTATTTTTATAATTTTTAAGAATTTTTATATAATTTTTCTGAAGCTAAAAAGGCTTAAAAAATAGTTGTAGGTAGCCGGGTTCGAACCCGGGACCTCTAACTCGCACACCAACCCGCATACCAGTGAACCAAAGGCCTCAGCCGCGATTAAACTCCGTTCCATTTGTTTTTAAACAGTGTATCCCGGTTTCCCCCAAATCCCTTAGAACCCTAATTCGATTTGATCCAAATTGAAGATCAAATCGAAATCAATAACCAAATTAAGGTTGGGGCTTTTAATCCCCATGTAAAAACGAGTGTATTGATGCGTTTAATTACCTGTTTTAGGTTGAATTGATAATAAGAACAGATGAGAACAAGCCGCGAGCGAGGTTGAGTTCGAACAGTGAGCAATTGATGATGATAATCAAATTAAACTCGTGGATAGCTTCTAAGAGTCTTGTAGATCAAAAACCCTATGTTAATTTGAGTTTAAAACATTCGGGAAAGGGATTTTGATTTAGTTGCAGGTCGCGGATTAGAGAGGGAATCGATGGTGGTGTGTGTTGTTTCACAAATGGAATTACAAGTTGTATTCGATTTATACCCGAATAAAGTTCGTTCTGATTGAATCAATTTGCTTAAAGTGATGTTTGAGTGGGTTAATTAGTCGTTGAACGGTCGGGAATAAAGTGGATCCGATGTTGTGAGCTTTGGATTCGAATAACTCAATGATTAACCGTGTTTTGGGGTGCATTAGGTTCGAATCTTGTACACGAAGCGGTTGGGTGTGTTTTTAGCTGTAAAAATCGAGTTTTTAGGTGGTTTTGGGGTCGCCGGAATGTCGTCGGAGCTTGGCCGGAACCGGTGGCCGGAATCACGGGGTTGGGCGGGGGTTGGGTTTGAAAATTTCAAAGTTTCACAAATGGTCCCTGCGGTTTCTGTTTTGTTATTTCATGTTGTTAAACTTCTTTTATAGTTTCAGAAATTACACAACACCCCCTGTACTTTATTATTATTATTAATATTATTATTATTATTATTATTATTATTATTATTATTATTATTATTATTATTATTATTATTATTCTTTAATAATAGTGAAATGGATTGATTTGCGATAACAGAGAAACTTAGTTTAAATAATATTAACCGAAAAACTCGGGTTGTCACATTATCCCCTTGTTGAAGGAATTTTCATCCCGAAAATTAGAACACTAGGGTTAACAAACGAGTATACGAAAAATTCAGTTAAACCGATAAATAGACTATGAAAATACATGAGGACAGTTAATACACACAGTGAGTGAACGAGCTTAGACTTAATACGCACAGTGAGTGAACGAGCTTAGACTTGTTAGTGACAGATGTCACACATCATCACATTCACCACATGATCTTTAACAAGAAGAATCTTAGGTTTCCTTTCTGATTTGGGAATATCTTGAATGTTTCTAGTACTTTGTTCATCAGAAGGTGACCATGATACCATAGGTAGATCATAGTGATTCTCTTTTTCTTTCTTGATGCAGTTTGTGTTTTCATTTCCGAGGTACACTTTGAAGAACTTTCAGATTCTGATGGTTCGTTGTCAGTCATATCATCAAATCCATCTTTATCATCTGAGCTGTCACACAATTGTGAAAGTAGAGCCGTAATGTTCTTTGCTTGATATTGTGAGGTGTTACAGTATCCCCCAGTTGAGAGAATTTCATCCCGAAATTCAGTTAGAGTTAGGTCCTGAAGTTGTATCCGCGAACAAATACGGATATTTGGATTTCATCTGGTCCTCGCGTTCCCATGTGAATTCTGGACCTCGCTTAGAGTTCCATCTAACGCGCACAATGGGAATTTTGCTACGCTTTAGTGTTTTGACTTCTCGATCCATAATCTCTACCGGTTCTTCAATGAAACGAAGTTGTTCATCCACGCGTATCTCTTCTAACGGAATGACGAGAGTCTCATCTGAAAGGCATTTCCTTAGGTTCGAAACGTGGAATACAATATGTACTCCATTGAGTTCTTCGGGTAGACTTAGTTGATAGGCTACGGGGCCGACCCGTTTGATAATCTCAAATGGTCCCACATATCTCGGGTTTAGTTTTCCACGTTTCCCGAAACGAATCACGCCCTTCCAAGGTGACACTTTCAGCAGTACTTTGTCACCAATCTGAAACTCTAATGGTTTACGACGCTTGTCGGCGTAACTCTTTTGTCCGTCACGTGCTGCTGCCATACGGTTACGGATCTGCATGATCTTCTCAGTCGTCTCGTGCACGAGTTCAGGACCGGTAAGTTGACTTTCCCCAACTTCCGCCCAACAAATAGGTGATCGGCACTTACGCCCATACAGTGCCTCAAATTAAGCAGCTTTGATCGACGTGTGATAGCTATTATTGTATGAAAACTCAACTAACGGTAAGTGAGTTTCCCAACTGCCACCAAAATCAATCACACAAGCGCGTAACATGTCCTCCAAAGTTTGGATCGTACGCTCACTTTGGCCGTCAGTCTGCGGATGATATGCAGTGCTCATATCCAACCGCGTTCCCAACGATCATTGTAAGGATTGCCAGAAGTGTGAAGTGAATCGAGCATCACGATCAGAGATTATGGAAATTGGCACACCGTGCTGAGAGACTATTTCCCTTAGGTAGATACGGATTAACTTCTCCATTCGGCCAGTCTCCCGGATTGCCAGGAAATGTGCGGATTTTGTTAAACGATCTACAATCACCCAAATGGTATCGCATCCGCTGGGCGTCCGAGGAAGTTTCATGATGAAATCCATTGATATCTGTTCCCACTTCCATACTGGAGTTTCCGGTTGTGGAGCAAACCGGATGGCCTTGATATTCCACCTTAACCTTAGAACAGGTTAAACATCTGCTTACATAAGTGGCAATATCAGCTTTCATATTTGGCCACCAGCATAGGATCTTCAAATCCTGATACATCTTATCCGAACCAGGATGAATAGAATATCGTGACTTGTGGGCCTCGTCCATTACCAGCTCTCGTAGGTTTCCATACAAAGGAACCCATATTTGTTCCATGAAGTAGCGAATTCTGTCAAGTTTGACCTCTAATTGTTTCTCCATGCCTCGCAGTGACTCGGCTTTCAGATTCTCCTTCTTCAAAGCCTCAGATTGAGCAGCTTTGATTTGTACTGGTAAGTCAGAGTGAATAGTCATTTGCAATGCGCGCACCCGACGAGGCTTTAGGGTTTCCTTACGACTAAGGGCATCGGCTACCACATTCGCCTTGCCTGGATGATACTTGATCACGCAGTCGTAGTCGTTCAACAACTCGACCCAATGACGTTGTCTCATGTTCAGCTCCTTCTGTTCAAAGATGTGCTGGAGACTCTTGTGATCGATGTAAATGGTGCACTTGGTACCGTACAAGTAGTGTCTCCATATCTTGAGTGCAAACACAACGGCTCCCAATTCTAAGTCATGTGTCATGTAGTTTTTCTCATGAACTTTCAATTGACGGGAAGCGTAAGCAATCACCTTCTCGCGTTGCATTAGCACACAACCGAGACCTTGAATAGAAGCATCACAGTAAACTACAAAATCGTCTATTCCCTCAGGCAGGGATAGAATCAGTGCCGTACAGAGTTTCTGCTTCAGAACCTGAAATGTGGATTCTTGTTTGTCACCCCAATTGTATGTAGTTCCTTTATGAGTTAACGCGGTGAGAGGTTGAGCAATCTTTGAAAACCCTTCGATGAATCGTCGATAATAGCCAGCCAACCCAAGAAACTGTCGTACCTCAGTTGGAGTCTTAGGTGTAGCCCAGTTCTTGATGGCTTCTATTTTTGCTGGGTCAACATGTATTCCTTTCTCATTGACCACATGACCCAAGAATTGGACCTCTCGTATCCAGAAGTCGCACTTTGAAAATTTAGCATACAATTGTTCTCGTTTCAGCAGCTCCAGAATCAGTCTAAGGTGCTCCTCATGTTCTTCCTTATTCTTTGAATAAATAAGGATGTCATCGATGAAGACAATGACGAACTTGTCCAAATAGGGTTTGCACACTCGGTTCATGAGGTCCATGAAAACCGCTGGTGCGTTGGTCAACCCGAATGGCATAACCAGAAACTTGTAGTGGCCATACCTAGTTCTGAACGCAGTTTTTGAAATGTCTTCATCTCGAACCCTTAGCTGATGATATCCTGACCTCAGATCTATCTTGGAATAGAAACTCGACCCTTGAAGCTGATCGAACAAATCATCGATGCGTGGAAGAGGATAACGATTTTTAATCATTACTTTGTTCAATTCTCTATAATCAATACACATACGAAAGGTTCCGTCCTTCTTCTTGACAAACAGGACTGGGGCTCCCCACGGGTATGAGCTGGGACGTATGAATCCCTTGTCTAACAATTCTTGCAATTGCTTAGACAGCTCTTGTAGTTCATTCGGAGCTAATCTGTATGGTGCTCTTGCGATAGGTGCGGCTCCAGGTACCAAATCGATCTGGAATTCGACTTGACGATGCGGTGGGAGACCATGTAGGTCTTCAGGGAAAACCTCGGGATAATCACGTACAACAGGGATATCTTCAATCTTCTTTTCCTCAGTTTCTTTTTCCGTGAGCATAGCAAGGAAAACTGTATGAACCTTACGTAGACATTTCTGGGCTTTCATGTAGGAGATGATTCCAGAGACTGTACCACTCTTCTCGCCCTGAACTGACAAGACTTCACCACTAGGAAGTGGTACACAAACGATTTTCTCGTGACAGAAAATTTCGGCTTGGTTTTTAGATAACCAATCCATGCCAACGACTATGTCAAAACTACCAAGTGTGACAGGCATCAATCTATATCTAGCTCATGTCCGGATAATCCTAATTTACATCCCTTAATGATGTGAGTTGCCTCAATTAATTTCCCGTCAGCTAATTCTACAGTGTAACTAGGTTCCATATCAACTAAGGATACATCTAGGAGTTTAATAAACTTGTTGGAAACAAAACTCTTGTCAGCACCGGTATCAAACAGTATAGAAGCAAAGCGACCATTCAGAGGAAACGTAGCGGTAACCACATTCTGATCATTTCTTGCCTCACCAGAGCCAATCACAAAAGCTCGACCTTTAGCGCCATTTCCATTGTTGTTGTTTCCATTATTGCCCCTGTTGCCATTCTTCAGTTGTGGGCAATCCTTCCTGTAGTGGCCCTCCTTGCCACACTCATAACAACCTTTACGTGTTTCTCCTGGTCTTTGTTGTTGTGGTTGTTGCCTAGCCACCAGATCACCCCTGCAATCCCTAGCAATATGACCCGTCTTGCCACATCTTTGACAACGAAAACGACCACACTGACCATAATGATGGAAGTTGCACTTGTTACACTTTGGGTTATTACCAACGTAGCCACTCGATCCTTGTCCACCGTTGTTGTTGTTCTGGTTGGCATTATTGAAGTGCCGGGATGAATCAAATTTTCTGGCCTGCTGTTGTTGGTTGCTGTTGGAGTTTGAGGACTTGTTAGTGGTACCATCCTACTTTCGCTTATTATCAGATGAGCCAGATGCAGCGCCACGTTTAGGCAAAGTACCCTGTGCCACTGCCTGATCGGTGAGTTTGTGAGCTAGTCGAATAGCCTGCTGAATAGTGATAGGGTCAGCAGCCATAACACTAGCTTGGATTTGAGGAGCTAGACCATCAATGTACTTCTCAATCCGTTTGTAGACTGGGGTTACCATCTGGGGACATAGAGCAGCCAACTGTGTGAACGAGTTGTGTATTCCTCAATTTCAGAGCCAACCATTTTAAGATTCCAGAATTCGCTCTCCAGCTTCTGGACTTCATTCCTCGAGCAGTATTCTTCCTTCATTAGTATCTTGAAATCATCCCAAGGCACACTGTTAGCAGCATCAAGTCCTAAGGTTTGGACCTGTGAGTTCCACCATGTTAAAGCTAGTCCTTCCAAAGTGCCGGAAGCATACTTGACACGGTTTTCTACTGGACAGTTACACATTGCAAAGGCGGATTCCAGTTCTCAATCCAACGAAAGAGGGTAACAACACCTTCGCAGCCTTTGAAGGAATGAGGTTTGCAGTCCATGAACATCTTGAAAGTGCAGACTGCTTGACCTGGAATGAGTGGATACGTATTAATGATTTAAGGATTGTTACGTAGAGTATCAAGGATTTGATCCAAAAGATCTATTTGATAGAGGTTTACCTCCTTCGTTTGGTTCTTGTTGATATTGTTGTTTTGATTTGATTCCTGGTCTATTCGAACGCCTCGAGCGCCTCAGCAACACGCTCATTTATGATGGCATCGAGTTCAGCTTGCGTTAGATTAATGTTTCCTTGTCCACGTGGGCGTCCAACTCTTCGTCCAGACATGATTCTACGTATTCACATTACACATAAATGAGATAACATAATACATTGATCATCATAATGTATAAAGTAAATAATCATGTATTTCATATAACCACCCCTATCCATTTAGGTGTAATATGAAATAACGCAAGAACTGAAATCAAAACAGAACAAGATCCAAGATAGGCAGAACATCAGACATTAACAGGACAACAGGACAGCCGTCATCATCAGCGGGTACGTCCGCTGGTGCATCTTCTGGTTCTTCCTACTTCCAGCCCTGTTGGTCTCACGTCTGCCGCTAGGTTGTGATGATCCTGCTCGTCCAGGTGATCAGAAAGTGCCATCACGTTACCAGCCGATTCTTAATGTCCATTAATAGACATCGACAGTTCTCCTGAAGTGTCTCCACCAGTAAGCGTAACTGCTTCATATTGCGTCGTAAGGAAGAGTTCTCATCAGTGAGTGCTCTAATGTGTCGTCGCTCAGTGTCTAGTGTAGCGTCTAGAGCTGCAACAGCTCGCTCGAAGAAAAGGAAAGAGAAAGTCATGTTTACAAGCTTATGATCAAAGTTCGAGATGATAGAATTTGTTGTGGTGTTCAAATCCTGGATAGTTTAAATCGGGAAAACGAAATCAAGGACAAGAATTATTCAACACGACAATGAGATGTTCCGAGTGTATTCGTTTGATTCGTGAATCAAAGCGAGTACGTTGACTAATCAAAGTATTTAGTCAACCACAACTTTGTTGAAAACATGCGTACCTATAAGCAGATACTCATCTCAAGGGTTCCCAGGTAAGGTAGACAGATCCATCGGCTGATTTGGATTTATACGAATACCTTGCCTAGACAGAACACCTCGAGATACAGGCATCTTACTCTTCCAGCATTGCATGTATTCAGCGGTGGAACACAGACTTTGACGAGATTTTGAAAACCATCAATAACAATCGAGTTTTGGAGTTTAAATCACTTGAATTAGGCACACAAACCCTCCCGTATGTTAAAGCAAAAGTTTTCAGGCATCCAGATTAAGTAAACATAGCTTAGAAATCTATGTGTGTGTAACTAATGCAAATCCAGCTATAGTCTAAAATGCAATGCAAATGAGAAGCAAGTCCATTTTAGTTCGCTATAACTAATACTCTGATACCAATCTGTCACACCCTCAAAATCCGCTAACGGGATTTTACCGTCAGGCGTGTGACATACCAGGATCTCAGATAGCATCAGTTACACCAAACACAGTAATTACAAAACATCACATTAAGTAATAAGATTTTTAAATCAATCATAAGTGTTTCAGACTTGCGGAAGCGTTTCAAATATAGAAATCATCATTGAATTGTTTCAACATGCGTTTCAACAAATTAAACCAGTTGAGTAGTGATGTATGCCATGCATGCATCCTAGCTGAGTTCTTAACCTTGTGCGTTTCTGTGACCTGAGAAAACATGCTAAAATGTGTCAACATAAAGTTGGTGAGTCCACAGGTTTAATCAACAAGAAATGTGTCAAGAAACGTTTCATATGGTTTAGTATATAAAGCATATCGATAGGTAGCTAGCCTATAAACAAGTTATTTAGTGTTTCAAACCAAAGCTGACTGTATGTGTTTAATGCCTTTCACACCACGTCTTAACCGCCGTGGCAATCGTTAGGTCATTTAGCACCCGTTCGACCTCCAATCAGCTAGCGCGACTAGCCCGGGTTGAGTTTGTCAGACCCAGTATTACTACTCAGAATTACCTTGCTAATCCATTACTTAGTGTTTTCAAACCAAAGCTGACTGTATGTGTTTAATGCCTTTCCACCACGTCTTAACCGACCGTGGCAATCGTTAGGTCAATTTAGCACCCGTTCGACCTCCAATCATGCTAGCGCGACTAGCCCGGGTGAGGTTTGTCAGACCCAGTAGTACTACTCATAATTTACCTCGCTAATCCATTACTAACGGTTTGATACTGTAAGAACTTTCAATTGTGTTTCCCACTAACATAACAAGCGATATCAATAATACTGGCAACCATAACAAAATAGTGTTTGTATTTTTTTTCTCCCCCAAAAAGGAAAGAATGTAACATGGGCCGTGACTCACTTGAATTGATGTAATGAAAGCAACAAGGCTTCAAAGAAATAAGCAATACACGATCAACTCGATCAATACCTATTATTAATTGTAATTAAGCCTTTAAAATATGTTCATTGCGAATAAATACATTCAGTAGATTCGGGTCGGTTTGGTTTGACGCATACGATTTGATTTATATATTTAAGTTTAATTAATTATATAGTGTATTTTATAAGAATGACTTATAGTTATATTTGTAGATGAGTTGTGAAATTACAAGTTGTATAATTTCTACGATTCCATGATTATTTCATAATTAACACGATATGGTGTCCATTTTTATAAAATAATATTTATAATATTTATAAATAATATCTTATAAACATTATTAATAAATAAATTTACAGAAAATATCTAGTAACCTTTTAAATAAGAAAAGTTTATAAACTTATTTTTATAATTTTTAAGAATTTTTATATAATTTTCAGAAGCTAAAAGGCTTAAAAAAACGTTGTAGGTAGCCGGTTCGAACCCGGACCTCTAACTCGCATACACCAACCCGCATACCAGTGAACCAAGGCCTCAGCTGCGATTACACTCTGTTCCATTTGTTTTTAAACAGTGTATCCCGGTTTCCCCCCAAATCCCTTAGAACCCTAATTCGATTGATCCAATTAAAGATCAAATCGATATCAATAACCAATTAAGGTTGGGGCTTTTTATCCCCATGTAAAACGAGTGTATTGATGCGTTTATTACCTGTTTTAGGTTGAATTGATAATAAGAAGATGAGAACAAGCCGCGAGCGGTTGAGTTCGAACAGTGAGCAATTGATGATGATAATCAAATTAAACTCGTGGATAGCTTCTAAGAGTCTTGTAGATCAAAAACCCTATGTTATTGAGTTTAAAAACATTCGGGAAAGGGATTTTGATTTAGTTGCAGGTCGCGGATTAAGAGGGAATCGATGGTGGTGTGTGTTGTTTCTCAAATGGAATTACAAGTTGTATTCGATTTATACCCGAATAAAGTTCGTTCTGATTGAATCATTTGCTTAAAGTGATGTTTGAGTGGGTTTAATTAGTCGTTGAACGGTCGGGGAATAAAGTGGATCTGATGTGTGAGCTTTGGATTCGAATAACTCATGATTAACCGTGTTTTGGGGTGCATTGGGTTCGAATCTTGTACACGAAGCGGTTAGGTGTGTTTTTAGGCTGTAAAAATCGAGTTTTTAGGTGGTTTTGGGGTCGCCGGAATGTCACCGGAGCTTGGCCGGAACTGGTGGCTGCCGAATCACGGGTTGGGCGGGTGTTGGGTTTGAAAATTTCAAAGTTTCACAAAGGTCCCCTGCGGTTTCTGTTTTGTTGTTATTTCATGCTGTTAAACTTCTTTTGAAGTTTCAGAAATTAACACAACACCCCCTGTACTTTATTATTATTAATATTATTATTATTATTCATTACTATTATATTATTATTATTATTATTATTATTATTATTATTTAATAATAGTGAAATGGATTGATTTGCGATAACAGAGAAAGTTAGTTTAAATAGTATACCGAAAAACTCGGGTTGTCACAGTAACGAGTACAGAGAAGGCACAGGAAGGGATCTGAGTCTACGTGGGGAACTGAGGAAGAAATGAGACAGCATTACCCACAACTGGTCGAGGAGTGACAGGTTTTGAGAGGATGAAACCTATATACGGGGTGGACTTGTAACACCTGTAATTTTATAAAGAAAGAAGAAGAGTAAACAGAAAGAAAGTAAAATAACCCAAGTTAAGGGCTAAAGTTATGCAAGAGCAAACTTATTATTATTATCTTTAAAAAGGTGGCATGGCCGCCCACTACTTTCTTCACCGCTACTTTCGACTTTTTGAGAAAGAGCAGAGTTCCATCGGTTTTTAGAGAGAAGAAGAAGTTGCTGAAAGGTAAGCTTTTCTTGTGTTTTGTAAAGTTTCAACCAAATTTTTAGCCTTATAACCAAGCCTTATGTTTTAGGTGTGTTTGGTTGTGTGCTTTTGACATGATTAGGTTTAGAACTCTTTGAGAGCTCGTATTGAAGAGTTTGGTTCAAAGGCAACAACAGGGAGTTCTAGATCCCCATTTTTCTGTTTTAATCATTTTTTGGGGTTGAAAATGTATGCAAATAACTTTTACAACTTACAAGTATGTTTTACCATATGTATTACTCTTATTTGTACGGATGAATGTATATCTGGGTATGTATGGTTGTGTTTTCCTATTAATATGTCTATTTAGGGTGCTTGGTAAGTTAGTTTTGGGCCAAGTATGTTAGGATGCCTGATTTGGGGGCTGAATTATATGGTTAGACCTGGCAAAGTGCCAATGCGCCCACTGCCCATACGCCTAAGTATGGACCAGGCGTGCAAGCAATGTTCATGCGCCTAAGTTTCCCATCCGCCTAACACTTAGCTCATACGCCTAAGTATGCTCATCCGCCCAACTGCCCATGCGTTCGCATAGTGTTAATGCACCCGCATAGTGCCCATGCCCCGAATAATTCCCATGCGCCCGAATAATTCCCATGCGCCCAAGTTTCCTCATACGTTGTAGTTTCCCATGCGCCCAAGTACCAATGCGCCCGCATAGTGCTCATGCGCCCGGCATAGTGCTCATGCGCCTAATGCCTTAGAAAATTTCTAAATTTTGAGGAAATATAAATTTAAAGGCTAAGACCTGGAATGTTTAGTGATTATGTTTTGTTGGTATTAATCATGTTTTTATCAGATAATTATGTTCCATAATATAGTATGGTTAGACCTGGCAAAGTGCCAATGCGCCCACTGCCCATACGCTAAGTATGGACAGGCGTGCAAGCAATGTTCATGCGCCTAAGTTTCCCATCCGCCTAACACTTAGCTCATACGCCTAAGTATGCTCATCCGCCCAACTGCCCATGCGTTCGCATAGGTTAATGCACCCGCATAGGGCCCATGCTCCGAATAATTCCCATGCGCCCGAATAATTCCCATGCGCCAAGTTTCCTCATACGTGTAGTGTTCCCATGCGCCCAAGTACCAATGCGCCCGCATAGTGCTCATGCGCCCGCATAGTGCTCATGCGCCTAATGCCTTAGAAAATTTTCTAAATTTGAGGAAATATAAATTTAAAGGCTAAGACCTGGAATGTTTAGTGATTATGTTTTGTTGGTATTAATCATGTTTTTATCAGATAATTGTTCCATATATGTAGTATTATGTGACTTTACGTGATGTTTTAATGCTAGTATACGTAAAGTATTTCGTAAATGAAGTGAAAGATTAAAGATAATGAAAGTGGAACATAATGAATGAATAAAAGTCTTGCAAGCAAAATTAAGGAGGTTCACAACTCATTGAGAGTTGTAAGCTCAACTCTGTGTTATATAGTGTGCGATCTTGGCTAACCCATGAGGGTTCAGACACAGGGGGAGTTAATCTTAATGACTAATCCATACATGCGAAACAGGATCCTTGTCACTTAAGCCTAAGACTGGGTGGCTTGTGCCCAACGATGGGGTATAGCTTATGACAGGATCTGGATAAAAGGAAAGATAATGAAAAGTGCGAAATGAACGAATACTGCGATAATGGAGATAATTAATTAATAGCTTGATGTATGTACGATGAATGACTATGTGCGAAAGCAAAGAATATGTTTAAGTGAATGGAAGTATTTTATATAAAAAAACTAGAACTCACTCAGCAACTCTAACTTTTAGCATTTTCAATGGTAGGTAACTTGTTGCTGGGGATAGCACGAGAGTGAAGCTACTTGGCAAATAAGAGGCTGGCATCCATCTTATGCATACATGCTATTTTTGTATTGTAATGCAAGTAAATATTATTTTATAACTTTAACAATGATGTATTACTTGGCCAAAGTAACTATTAATGCATGAAGTGGTTTTTGAAAATTATTCTGCTACGATTTTATCATTCTAAAGAATCTTATTGTGTTTTAAATATATGTATGATAAATGTCAAACTGTAAGCATTCCGGGAACGGGGCCTAACACCTTTCACCCCTCCCTCCAATGTAAAAGGAAAGTGGCTGCAATATGCTCTTTCTTGCTTTTTTTTCGTGTTTCTAAGGTTTCCAAAGAGAGCTAGAGACCGTATGAGCAAAGCAAAGGTAAGATTTACGTGTATATGATGGATCAAAGCTAGATCTATGTTTGTGGGTGATTATACACTTGTTGGATAGATAAAGTTAACACCTGTACATATAATTATGTAGATCTTGGTTCATTTCTTCATGTTAGGGTTTCATCAAGTTCTACATGAAGAAGGTGAGTTCTAGATCCATAGTTTTACTTGTCTTATGTATTTGGGCTAATATGCACACTATAACCGATGATTAAAGATTAAAGTATTTATGATGATAAAGTCATCTCTTTCATATATTTTTCATAAAGTTGACAAGATGAACAATATATATGTATGACCCTAGAATGGGGTATTAGATCATATGCATACAACATTGAAAGATGTTTAAGTATGGGCTAATCTGAGTGAATTATCCCCACTCGTATTGCCATTGGTTATCATATTGACCACTTATAATTTTCTAAGGTTGTGATGGGCGGAGAGTGTAACACCGGAAATTTTCAAAACAAAAATAATAAAAGAAAGAAAAAAAATAAGAAAGGAAAAAGAAAGTATCTTGAGAGAAAGTAAAATGAATAAAAGTGGTGGGGCTAAAAGTGCAAAAAGGATAAAATATTATTATTATTATTATGTTTAAAAGCTGGCATGGCCCCACACTACTGCACACAAAGTCGAACATTGTAGAGAGAAGAAAGCAGAGATCTTCGGTTTTAGAGAGAGAAACACTGAATTTGGCCTTGGTAAGCAATTCTTGTAAATGGTTTGGTTTTTATAGATTTCCGACCATGTAACCGAATTCTACATGTTCTTATGTGTGTATCTATGTTTGGGTTATGTGTTTTGACCTGTTTAGGTGTGAGGAACCTTGAATGTTCGAAGCTTGAAGGAGTTGAACTTGGAAGCAGCCTAGGGAGTTCTAGACCCCGTTTCTACATGTTTTACAAATCCTTTGGGGCTGAAAATGCATGTAAAAGATTTTACAATTGTTGTATGTACAGCGTATGATTTCTGATTGTATGTTAATGTTCTATGATTGTTTATCCTTTGTTTATGCTTAGAATGGTTATAACAAGCTTGGATAGGATGATATGATGATTGGGTTTGAAAACAACTAGGAACATTTTCAACAGGTGGTTCATGCGCTACATAAGGCTCATGCGCCTGAATTGCTTTAGAAAGAACTAAGTATTGCCCATACTCCCAAACAGTACTTCTGCACCCAAAAAAAGACCTTAGAATGACTAAGTATAACCATGGCCTGAACAGTGGTTCATGCGCCCAGGAACTTGGCCAGACGCTAAAGTGTTGGGGTCAGGCGCACCAATAGTGCCCTGCGCCCAACTTTTATTCAGGCGCCTAAGTATAGGCCCATCCGCCTGAACAGTTCGTGCGCCGAAAGTTAGTAAAAAGTAGTTAAGTATATGTTCATGCGCCCGATAGTGTTAATGCCCTATGCAGGGCTCATGCGCCTGCATAGTGCCCATGCGCCTAGGACACTTAGTTTATTTTCTCTAATTTGAAAAGTTTGGGAATTTAGGGTTTGACCCTAGTTTGACCTAAGGGTATAATTGTTATATTATGCATGTTATGGTCTGTTCTTATGTTCCATATTACTCATTATTGTGTGACTTACGTGATGTTTAATGATCATAACCATAAAGTATTATCATTAAAAAAAGTGAACGATTAATGTTAAAGAGAAGTGGAACATAAAGAATGAATGAAAGTCTTGCAAGAAAAATGAATAGAGGTGCACGACCATATTGTCGTTAGCTCAATTGTGTGCGGTTTAGCTAACCGAAGGATGCACACAGGGTCAATCATTGAGATTAACGGGACCCTTGTAGCATACTCTAGGTGACTGGGGCGCTTCGTGCACAATGTTCGTGGTCTATTATAGACCACAGGCCCAGCATCAGCTTTGTGCCACAATAATTGGGGTATGGCACATTGGTTCAAATGAAAGTGAAAGATAATGAAAATAGTACGAAATGAACGAATGCATACGATAATGAATGAATTTTACCTTGTTGTAGGCGATAAATGCTCCATACGCAAGTAAAGGAAAAAAAGTATTTATTTGTAAAAGAGTATTTTATATACGTGGTAATTTACGCTTTTAAAACTAGAACTCACTCAGCAACGCTGACTTTTAGCATTTTCAGTTGGCAGGTAATGTTGCTGGAGATGGCACGAGGGTGAAGCTGCTCGCGGGGCAGGACTGACATCCATTCATATTTGAGAATATTGTTGTTTTATAATGCAATTAAAAAACTTTCGTAACTAATGAAACGATGTATTGCGTAACAACAGTAATTATAAATAAATGAATGTTTTTTTGTTAACTTAATTCCGCTCTTAATTTTATGAAAGATGTAAGGTTTTATAATATGATGATTGTTCAACTGTAAGCGTCTCGGGAACGGGGCCTTACAAGTTGGTATCAGAGCTAAAGTTTAAGCGAATCAGGTAAAATATTTCAAAAACCTAATCTTAAACTGAAAAAATGGGACGAATGGAGGTATGCATCCCGAGTAGCTACGTGCCATCAGGTATTTCTTTTCTAAATGTTAATTGGAATTATGTGCGTGTGCATGTGACTTATGTGCTGTTAGTAGATTTAGATACCGATGTAGTCAGGATAGGAAACTTAGGGTATAAAGAGTAAAGTAAGTGGCTAATCACAACTGGCCATTGTAATTAGGGACTTGCTATAATTAACATAAACTGAACTATTATCTTGAAGACCGTGTTAGTGTTTAAATCTATAGTGTTAGGAGAGCCGGAGCTAGATCGTCTAAGCTTCTAGAGGTGGAGTACGTGGTGTTGGGCCGCGTGCCACAAAGAACAAGGTTTAGGCTGCTAAAATGACAAATGAAGAGCCCGAGATCCATCACCAGAAAGGTGGTGATGAGAGTGCGAATTTGAGGTCCTGGATGAAAGAGGCATCGTAGAGGAGGTGCATCAATTATGCAGACGATTTTGCCGTCCGTGGTAATAAGTGATTTAGGCAATAGGGAGGATAAAAGAAAGGGAAGAGAAGGACCACTAAGAGAGAAGAAAGAGAACAGCCGGAGACAGAGACGGTTGTCTCTAGTGATGTGGAGGAAGAAGCGGTGCTGGAAACTGCATGGGGATGTAATTATGGGGCATTTCAGATATGCAAGCCCCCACATCGATTGGGAACGGCAACGCTGCTGCTGCTTACCGATGGGGGGAGGAGATGGAGGCAGTGCTTGATACCAGTGAGAGCCGAGAAGAACAGAAGGTGAAGTTTGCTACCCACTCGTTTGTAGACCTGGCGGGTAGATTGTATGATGAGTGAGAGGAGACTACGGTGGAAGCGGAGAAGGCAGGTGGGGTGATAACAACTAGAATGGGAAGCGGTTTGGACGTGGTAGTTTCACTCCAAACAACAAAAGGATGAAGATGGATGCCCGTAGGGTGGCGTCATCAAGATCAGGGGTGAAGAGGTGTAGTAAGTGTAGGAAGGAGCATACTGGTGAGTGTAGATTGGGATTGAACACATGCTTCAAGTGTGGGAAGCCTGGCCATTTGCTAGAGACTATGGGTGTGAAGTTAGTTATAGTTATGCGAGGAGGGCCATGTGAGCAAGGACTACAAGAAGCCAAGGTTTGAGAGTTCTGGGGTGAAGAAGAAGGCTGAAGGAGTAGGACAGAGGGCAAGTGATAGAGCTTTCACGATGACCGGGAGGAGGCGGAGTGGACCCCAATGTCATGTTTGGTATGTTTTAGTAAACCCAAATTGTGCCCTCTATATTATTTGATTCTAGTGCTAGTAGGAGTTTCAACTCTATAATTTGTGCTAAATTGCTGTTAGTAGAGGAGTATTGATAAGCCATTCGATGTAGAACTGCTATGGTAAGCCTACTAGGATTACTGATGTGATAGAGGACTATGCCATAGAATTAGAAGGCCATAGGTTTTCTACCAATTTACATATGATGCCCCTAGGTGGATTCAATGTAGTACTAGGGATGGATTGGTTAGCAACCTATGAGGCGAACATCGGTGGTCGCAAGAAGATGATTCGATTAGTTACGCCTGATGGAAGTTCAGTGATGATATACGGTGATCACATTACTACAGTGCCAAAGGTGATTTCAATGGCGGTGGCGGAGAAGTGCATGAGGCGTGGATGTAATGCATACCTGGCTTACGTGCAGGATGGACGTGTCTGTACCACAACTGTCTGAGCTACCGGTTGTATGTGATTCTCGGACATGTTTCCAGAAGATCTACCCGCGAACCACCGGATCGCGAAATTGAGTTCCAGATTGATCTGATACCCCGTGCCCAACCGCTGCCAAGCACCGTATCGATTAGCTCCGACGGATGAAGGAATCATGGTTCAAACTGTAGGAGTTGATGGATAAAGGTTCATTCTACCGAGTATCTCTCTATGGGGTGCTCTGGTCTTATTGTGAAGAAGAAGACGGTAGTATGCGGATGTGCATCGACTACCGGGAGTTGAACAAGTTGACGATAAAGAATTGGTATCCGTTACCAAGGATGACGACTTGTTTGATCAATGCAAGGTGCCAATTGGTTCTCAAGGATAGATCTTCGATCTGGTTATCACGATGAAGGTGAAGGAGCGAGATATCCCTAAGACACTTTTCGCATATGTTATGGACACTATGAGTCGTCATGTCCTTTGTTTAACCAACGCGCCAGCTGCCTTTATGGATTTAATAAACCGAGTGTGTCAGCCAATGTAGATATCAGTGATTGTGTTTGTTGATGATATCAAGATTTATTCGAGAAGTGAGGAAGAACATGTTGGCCACATACGCGAGGTTGTAGAGACACTTAGAAGAGAAAAGGTGTACACTAAATTCTCTAAGTGTGCTTTTGGTTGCGCGAGGTTCATTTTTAGGTCAAATGGTAAATGCTAAAGGAATTATGATAGATCGGAAAAGGTTGAGGCGGTGATGCAATAGAAGTCTCCAAAGACACCATCTGAGATTCGAGTTTCATGGGTTTGGCGGGCTACTACAGAGGTTTATTCAAGACTTTTCCAAGATGCCTCACCTTTAACTAAATGACCCGCAAAGATGTGAAGTTCGTATGGAGTCAAGCACAAAGAGAATGCTTTGGAGGAGTTAAATATAAATTGACTCAAGTCCTGTCTGACATTACCAAAGGGATGAAGACTACTCGGTATATTTGGATGCTTCTTATTCGGGACTAGGTTGTGTGTTAATGCAACGTGGAGGGTAATAGCCTACGCATCCCGACAGCTAAAAAACCCACGAAGTTAAACCTTAATCAGACTTGGAGCTTGCAGCGGTGGTCTTCGCGTTGAAGATTTGGAGGCACTACTTATACGGGACGAAGTGCACCATCTTCACGGACACAAGAGCTTGAAGTATTTCTTTGAGCAAAAGGATCTGAACATGAGGCAGAGGATATGGTTAGAGCTCATCAATATTTATGACTGCGATCCATTATCATCCAGGTAAGGCTAACGTTGTGGTCGATGCCCTTAGCCGAAAGGAGAGACACCCGAGCCAATTCTGGTGAAGGCTTATCAGTTGGTTATGAACGCTGATGTAATGACACAGGTGAAAGAATTTCAAGAAGAGGTGTTGAAGAATATCGCCTTAACTCCGAAAGAATGAGGGGACTAGTCACAGAATTGGGTGAGAACACTCTCGATGTTTAGAACCCGAAATCGACGAATATGGATCCCTCGGTATGGAGACCTACGGGGGAAAATCATGGATGAAGCTCATAAGACTTAATACTTGATTCATCCGATGCACGAAGATGATCAGGATATGAAGAAGGATTATTGGTGGCGGGTATGAAGCGTGATGTAGCAGAGTACGTGAGCAAGTTCCTTACTGTTTGCAAGTGAAGGCAGAACATCAAATACCATACGGGAAGATCCAACCGTTGGATATACCTGAGTGGAAGTGGGAGCTATCACCTGGACTTCATAATGAAGCTACCTCATATGGAGAGGGGGTACGATACTATTTAGGTGATAGTTGATCGTCTAACAAAGAGTGCTCACTTCCTACGATCCACGAGATGTATTCAAGAGAGACTGGCGGATTTGTTCATCAAGGACATTAAGCTCGTCATGTCGGTGTCTATCGTGTCGGATGGTGACACCTGGTTCACGTCAAGTTTGGAAGAGATTCCATGATGTGATGGGGACGAGGCTACATATTAGCACGACTTATCATCCTCAGACAGATGGTCAGTCTGAGAGGATGATTCAGACGCTGAGGATATGATCCGAGCATGCATGATCGACTTCAGAGGAAGTTGGGATGATCACTTACCGTTAGCAGAATTCTCGTACAACAACAGCTACCATGCCAGCATTGAATGCCACCATACGAGATGCTATACGGTAAAGGTGTAAGACACGTATGTTGGGGAGACATGGGAAGAAGGAGAAGGAGTAGGAGTGTCGAGGTGATCGAGACTACGACGGAAAGTTAGAAAGGATCAAAGCCTTTATGATGGCGGCACAGGATAAACAGAAGTCGTATGTCGATAAAAGGCAAAGACCGATTGAATTCAACGTGGGTGATAGAGTCATGTTAAATGTCTCAACTTGGAAGAGGATTATCCGATTCAGGAAATGAGGAGCTAAGCCCGAGGTACATAAGACCTTTCTGAATCATCGCACGAGTAGAGAGGTGGCCTATCGTTAGAATTGCCAGATGAGTTAAGTGAAATTCATCCCACATTCCACGTATCTCATCTAAGAAAGTGCTTAGCTGATGAGGATATGATTGTACCACTGGAAGACATCGAGGTGGATGAACGGTCAATTATGTGGAGCAACCAGTGGCAATCATTGATCGAAAAAAGAAGAGGCTGATAAATACGGGTTCCACCGGTACGTGTGCAGTGGAAACACAGAAAGGGTTCAGAGTCTACGTGGGAGACAGAAGAAGAGATGAGACAGCATTACCCACAGTTATCGAAGAGTGACGGGTTTCAGGGACAAAACCTCTTTAACGGGGGTGGACTTGTAACACCCGGAAATTTTATCAAAAAAATATAAAGAAAGAAAAGAAACAAGAAAGAAAAAGAAAAGTATCTTGAGAGATGGTAAAATGAATAAAAGTGAAGGGGCTAAAAGTGTAAAATGGACAAAATATTATTATTATTATGTTTAAAAGGTGGCAGGCCGCCCACACCTACTGCACACCAACTGTTTCGAACATTTTAGAGGGAGAAAGCAGAGATCTTCGGTTTTAGGGAGAGAAAGCAGCTGAATTTGGCCTTGGTATGCAATTCTTGCATAATTGGTTTGGTTTTTATGGATTTCTGACCATGTAATCGAATTCTACATGTTCTTATGTGTGTATATGTGTTCGGGTTATGTTTTGACCTGTTTAGGTGTTAGGAACCTTTAGAAGTTTGAAGCTTGAAGGAGTTGAACTTGGAAGCAGCCTAGGTGAGTTCTAGACCCGTTTTTTCTACATGTTTTATAAATCCTTTGGGCTGAAAATGCATGTAAAAGATTTTACAATTATTATAGTCTAACCGTATGTATTTCTAATTGTATGTTAATGTTCTATGATTGTTTATGCTACGTTTATTCTTAGAATGTTATAACAAGCTTGGAACATGATGATATGATGATTGGGTTTGAAAACAACTTAGGAACATGTTAAACATGTGGTTCATGCGCCTACATAAGGCTCATGCGCCTGAATTGCTTTAGAAAGAATTAAGTGGTGCCCATACGCCCAAACAATACTTCATGTGCCCACAAAAAGGCCTTAGAATGACTAAGTATAACCCATGCGCCTGAACAGTGGTTCATGCGCCTAGGAATTTTGGCCAGACGCCTAAGTGTTGGGGTCAGGCACCCCAATAATGCCCATGCGCCTAACTTTTATTCAGGCGTCTAAGTATAGGCCCATGCGCCTGAACAGGTTCGTGCGCCCGAAAGTTAGTAAAAGCAGTTAAGTTAGGGTCATGCGCCCGAATAGTGATAAGGCGTCTGTGCAGGGCTCATGCGCCTGCACAGTGCCCATGAGCCCATGACACTTTGTTTATTTTCTGTAATTTTGAAAAGTTTGAGAATTTAGGGTTTTGACCCTAGTTTGACCTAAGGGTCATAATTGTTTATATTATGCATGTTTATGGTCTGTTCTTATGTTCCATATTACTCATTATTGTGTGACTTTACGTGATGTGTTAACGATCATAAACATAAAGTATTATCATTAATAAAAAGTGAAAGATTAATGTTAAAAGAGAAGTGGAACATAAAAGAATGAATGAAAGTCTTGCAAGAAAATGAATGGAGGTGCATGACCATGTTGTCGTTAGCTCAACTGTGTGAGGTTTAGCTAACCCGAAGGATGCACACAGGGTCAATCATTGAGATTAACGGGACCCTTGTAGCATACTCTAGGTGACTGGGTCGGCTTCGTGCACAATGTCCGTGGTCTATTTATAGACCACAGGCCCAGCATCAGCTTTGTGCACAATAATTGGGGTATGGCACATTGGTTCAAATGAAAGTGAAAGATAATGAAAATAGTACGAAATGAACGAATGCATACGATAATGAATGAATTTATACCTTGTTGTAGGTACGATAAATGCTCACATACGAAAGTAAGAAAAGTATTTATTTATAAAAGAGTATTTTATATACGTGGTAATTTAACGCTTTTAAAACTAGAACTCACTCAGCAACGCTGACTTTTATGCATTTTCAGTTGGCAGGTAACTGTTGCTGGAGATGGCACGAGGGTGAAGCTGCTCGGCGGGGCAGGACTGACATCCATTCATATTTGATAATATTATTGTTTTGTAATGCAATTAACAATCTTAACTAATGAAAAACGATGTATGCTTTAACAACGTAATTATAAATAAAATGATGTTTTTTTGGTTAACTTAATTCGCTGCTATTTATGAAAGATGTAATGTTTTATGTAATAATGCGATGATTGTCCAACTGTAAGCGTCTCGAGATCGGGGCCTTACAAGAGTAATGGATGATCCAAATTGGCTTCGATCATCCATATCAACTACTGGATTTCTCTAAGTGTACTCTGATACAGATGAGTAATAATTCTCCCGCAATACGCATCATTATTATCCGCATTACCTAGTTCAAATCATCCCACATTGCTATGTAAATTCATCTTCGTGTGTGTTACTATTACTCACATTGCTTAAGTCAGATCATCCGCATTACTGAGCTGTTACCCACATTGAAATAGTTCACTTGCGTTAATCAGAGTATCCACATTGCCCATGTTTATTGTTATCCGCATTGACCATATTACTCGTTTGCTATAGTTTATCCGTATCATCCATACTTGGGATATTTCGATGATGTTGCTAATGTGATATAGAACCATTGTTTGCCATGAATTGGTTTCCAATTTATATGTTTTAATAACTTTTTCTAAAATATAAAATGTACTTTCACTGGCGTAAGAATAATCAAACAACTCAAATGTAATCATGCGTTTCATATTTTGGCATGTATTTGATTTGAATTAGTTTCAATTTATATGTTTTAATAACTTTTTTACAATCATAGGATTGGATAGTTTGTTGAATAATAGAGTCAAATGTTCATTGTTGACTGTTTGAATGACAAGTTTTATTGGATTACAAATGTGTCATTTGCTTGTGAATTGCATCAATGTTATAAGCCACAAATTTATTTTCTTGTCATTGAAGCTTTAACTGAGGCGGTTCACGTTTCAACTTCTTGCAATATTTCAAAATAATTCCGTAAATCAAAGTTGTGTTTGAATCTTTTGAATAAAAAATTTACAAAACTTTCATCGAGTCTTGCTTGGACTACTAGACATTTCACATAAATTGTAGTTGCATCAAATTTATAGGTTTCTCTTCGTAGTAATGACTTTAACCATCTTCTGCTTGAAGATACATCACACCAACGTAAGATTGAGCACTTGATAAAGTCATTTAAGAGCTTTTTCGAACGTTCGATTGTATTAAGTATTTTTTTAGATTCTAGAGATTAGATAGTATTGTAAGTTGTGCTTAGTCCAAAACATCGGTACATATTTATACTAGCTTAAGGGGGTAAGTTGATTAAGAAAAACTATAAAAGGTAATAAAAAGGACAAAAAAAACCACGTAGCTACAGACAAAAAAAACACATAGCTTTTTCAGTTTTTACATAAATGGGGAGCAAGAAAAAAAAGATGGGTGGACTCGAACCACAACTTCTATAAACCAATTGTGCCACCTATCTTTTGTGTAGAACAGAAAATAGAATATAACATATAACGTTTTTGGATAAAATAAAAAATTGGTCGGTAGCACTGTAGCTACGGACGTCGCATTTAATCATATATAATATGATGTTTGTAAGTTTTTAATCTATATAAATTAAACTCTTAAGTAGCGGAAATATACGGTGCGGTTTTCTGATTAAGTTGGTATCAGAGCCATGGTCGGGCCGGGTGTGCCAGCAAGGACGCTGGTCTCCCAAGTGGGAGAGAATGTAACATCTCACATCGGTTGGAAAGGGAACGATAGTCTCTTTATAAGAGGCCGGATACCTTCACCTATCGCACGTGTTTTAAACTCGTGATGGGGGTATTCTCCCCAAGTAGGGATAATATCCGGTACGGTTTTCTGATCGTTACAGTAATAGAATTTTTAGTTATATATTTGTTTTTTTGTAAAAAACAAATAGATATTTAAAAAAGGTTTATGGAGTGGTTTGGGCCCAAACCGGTTGGGAACGGTTGGGAACCTATCAAATCAAGTAGGATAGGGTTTTTCCCCTTCTAAACCGAGTTGTAACCCGAACCAGTTTGCACCCACGGTTTGACATCGTTGACCGAAAGGTTAATGGTTGAAACCGAAACCGGTTTTTAAAAAGAACCGATATGTACACCTCTGAATATACTGCAACATTCAAGGATGATAGAAATTAGAAAGCAATCATTGGTTTACATGTGTTGTAACAATGGTTAACTAACGACTATCTAAGCTTATGATAATGATAATCCTAGTTCCACAAGTGATTATGCTACTTCATTGATGGCCTTTTTCAAAATCAATATAAACGAAATAATAACAAGTCAAAGAATTAACAAGAATTTTTACTCTTAATATTATATTACTCTTATATTGTTTTTAACCGTATTAACACTCTTTAATATCCGATTGAGCATTCCTGTAAGTGGATGTCAACCGTTCATACTGATTTTAAACTTTTAGCCTTACTGCCCAAAAATACCATAAAAAATAAAACCTATCACTATTAAAACTCTCTTGAGTCGGATTTAAACCTGATCTAAAGATATCAAACTCACACCATTATATAATACCATTAAACCAGAAAGCCTTTGTTATATAACCTCTCATTAACGAATAAACTCATATATATTTATATATGACAATCAAGAGTGCTAATAACCAACGTTTTTAGGGTCGGTCGGTTCGGCCGGTCCAACTAATCCGACCAGAATCGACAGGGGGCCCGATACAAGCAGCCCCAGTTCGTTTTCGATGGGTTCGACCGGCTGGTTCCCCCCGGTTCGGTGGTTGACCAGGAACCGGTTCAGGGGTTAAACCGATCTCATGTTTTTTTTTTCTAATTTGAATTGAATGACAAGTTAATTTTAAATATAGCTATAAAATACACATATAAAATATATATATATGTATATTATATATATAATTATGATAGCATCCGGTTTTTAATCTTGTCCGACCACCGACCAGTAAAACGTCCGTTTCGCTTTCCAAACCGATTCTAAAATCATTGCTAATAAAAAATATAATTGATTTATTATCCAAAAGATAATATGAATCTAAAATCTAAGGCTAGGAACTCCCCGCATCAACGTTATCCACACCCTCGGTCAAGCATATAAAAAACCAAAATCTTTACAAACATCACATTTGATTTTATACGCACACACAATACCATGGCCAACAACAAGATGGAAGTCGTAAAGGGCGTGGATCTCCAACGATACATGGGCCTATGTACGAAATCGCTTCAATTCCATCAAGAAATCAGCCCACCAAAACGCCACCAACACACGAGCAACATACACACTGAACCCGATGGCACCGTGCATGTTTTGAAAGAAACTTTCAGTGATGGCAAAAGAGGGTTCATCGAAGGAACCGCAATAAAGCTGACCCCAACAGCGATGAAGCTAAACTCAAGGTCAAATTCTACTTGCCCCCTTTTTTGCCCATAATCCTGTTGTTGGCATTACTGGGTGCTGTATCTTGACGATGATTTATCAGTATGCTCTGATCGGTCAACCCACGAGGAGAATCTCTGGGTATGGTTCAAATTCTGGTGATTTTGTAGTAAAATTTGATGAATTGAATTTGATGGGTTTCTGATGGGTTCTGATTTGGGATTTTGTGTAGGTTTTGTGTAGGAGAATCGTATGGATGAGGAGACGTATAATATGCTGGTTGAGAAGGCGAAGGCAGAAGGTATGATGTGACGAAGCTGAAGAAGACGACGCAAACGGAACCTTCGCCGAAGTGAAGATGCAGATCTCGGCGGGATAGTAAGGATTTGGTGGTGAAATCGATCTTTGGCAAGTAGGTGTTAAGAAGGACTATTGAATTTGTGGTTGTAGATGGTTTAATGTAATTATAAGTGGAAATTTTAGGCGCACCGTCTTTCTGGAGAAAACGACTAGCGCGTCACGGTTAGGTCTCCCCGTGACGTTTGGTCAGGTGTGAGACCTACTGTCACGTTTTGCCCTAACTGTGACAGTTTATCTGGGGATCCGTAGTCAATGATTGGGTATGTAATTATGGGAATTGATTGTGCGCATGGGGGCTATATGTCACGGTTTGGCCAAACCGTGACATATTGCTTTTATTTTTTTATTTTTTGGGTCCTAATGGGGACACCGCAGGGGTTTTGGGGATAGGCCGGTTCAAATGGTCACGGTTAGGTCTAGCGTCCATTTTGGCACCTAACCGTGACCGCATGGGCTTGCTGTCACGGTTTGGGGTGGTAGTCCCCGTAACCTCGTGACACAAACGACAAAATGGGCTGTTAAAGTTGAAAAGCGGTCACCAAACCGTCACGGTTTGGCCTAACCGTGACCTCTAGGGTACGAAGGTCTCAGTTTAAGGTACGACGTAGACGTGATTTTGACAAAATGTCGGGATTCGCGCCACAAACGTCACATGGAGGCCAACCGTGACGGTTTGTGCACCAGAATTTGACCTAAAACCTTTCAACTTAGAACAATCAGTGTATCTATTTCAACTTCCGTTTCGCAATTTCATTATCCAATTTTCAGTTTTTAATCGACCTTGGATTTTGAGCTTTCATTCATCCAACACTCGAGATTTTTTCAGCCTTCGTCATTCCAAAACGCGTTAATTCGAAAATAATGTCGGTTCGGGAGATCATTATCAAAAGCCGAAGCTTCCAGATTTGAATGAGGTGCCACATATCGAATATTCGCGCCACAACCGTCACGTGGAGGCCAAACCGTGACGGTTTGTGAACCGAATTTGATCTTAAATACCATTCAACTTCAAACATCGGCATATCCATTTCTAAACTTCCGTTTCGCAATTTCATAATCCAATTTTTCAGTTTTTAATCGACCTTGGATTTTGAGCTTTCATTCATTCAAACTCGAGATTTTTCAGCATTCGTCATTCCAAAAACGCGTTAATTCAAAAACAATGTCGGGTTCGGAGATCATTATCAAAAGCCGAAGCTTCCAGATTTGAATGATGTGCCACATATCGAAGATTCGAACCAGGTTGAACTAGTATATGTTTATTATAACTTATTATTTGAAATATCTAACCCTTATCTTTTTTAGAATATTACGTATACGGGAGTCACCCTCCGTGGGGGAGGAAACCAACCCGTCGAACACATTGCTCAAGAGGCGTACAATTCTTTATTGGACCGACAGGTTACGGTGAAGGGTACAGATATCCCTTGCAATTCTTACGGCCATGCCCGAAAACGTACCACTCACAAACAGAGCTGGATTACGGAAATCCCCCATACCAGTCAGAACTAGAAATTACACATGTGTCGGATACTTTTAATGGGAATGGCACAGAGGAGAGTGACGGTTCGGTTCACCTCAAAGAAAACCATGGGACACCGCGGAGCATGATGGGGATGAGGATCGGATAAGAAAGGCTACAGTTTCTTATAAAACCATCAAGTATGAAGAGTTTTTATTCTTTGTTTATTTTATTTTTTATTTGTTTTATATATTGTTTTTTATGTCTTGCTTTATCATTTTTTCAGTATTTTGATTCTCGGGAGGACTTGGAGAAGTGGGCTAAAACGAGAGGACGAGCATGGGTGCGTCATTGTGGTGGGTCGGTCACGAAAAAAGGATGTGGAACTAA
The DNA here is from genome assembly GCA_024085815.1 of Flaveria linearis. Taxonomy (NCBI): domain Eukaryota; kingdom Viridiplantae; phylum Streptophyta; class Magnoliopsida; order Asterales; family Asteraceae; genus Flaveria; species Flaveria linearis. The sequence goes on from CM044014.1 coordinate 32,894,171, forward strand.
TATGCAATCGTAGTGGTGAACCTAAATTCACTGGCACAAGTAGACGTACTGGGAGCATAAAGAAAGGATGTCCTTTTTAAACGTAGGGAAGTACGTAGGAAAGAGTGACAGTTGGATGTTAGAGGTGAGAAACGAGACGCACAACCCCGATCCTGTTGTGTACGAGGAGGGCCACGCGCATCTTAGAAGATGACCACCGAAGTAATTGATCTTGTCGAGAAATTACACAGGCAGCACGTGCGGGCGACATATCCATTTCAGCCGAAGGGAGCAGTTTCCCCACAGCGTCTGTGTTGTTCAAGACATATACAATCTGACGTCAAAGTTTAGGGCTGAGGGAGAGAAGGCATCACACCAATGCAGGAACTTGAAAACCTGCTACAATCTAAAGAATTCGTGTATGAAACACGAACGAATGCAACTACTAGGCCGTAGAAGATGTTTTCTTTTGTCATCCTACTTCGTAAAAAATGTGGCGCATTCCCGCACGTGATGTGATAGACACGACGTACAAGACCAACATGTACAACATTCGTTTGTTCAGGTTATTGAAGTTACGTCGACATCGAAGTCGTTTGTATCGCGGCATACATTTATATCGAGGGAAACGACAAGACAACTTCACATGGTACTGGAGCAGATCAGAGATATGCTCGATGGGTGTGTGGAGCCCCGCGTTATTGTCACAGACAGGACCTGGCCCTGATGAGTGCGTGTGACACAGTGCTGAGTGCTACTAAAAACCTATGCAGGTGGCACGTTCGGGAGAATATCAAAAGACGGTAGAGATATCATTTTCAAAACCGACATGTGGAAGGATTTTTCATACTGGTGGAAGACCTTGTGTTCGTCTCCCACAGAGGCAATGTACGATTACAATTGCAGGAAGATGGAAGAAAAGTTAAATGAAGATGGTAAAAGTGGTAAGAATTTCATATTTATTTTTACTCTAACAATTATATGTTCATTTTTAAAATTTATTATTTTCCTTTAGAGGGTACAAGGAAAATTGTTACTTGTTGGATGTACGACCGCCTTAACTTTGGTGAATTACAACTAATCGGGTTGAGGGACAACATGCCAACTTCAAGAGTTACCTCACAGGGACCAATAATACGTTGCACACAGTCGGATATGTTTGTGACCTCGTGCGCGACCAGGAGATTGAAATTTGTAAAACATTCGAGGTTGTCCGTGTGAAAATTAAAAAAGACCATCGCCTGTCATTTTTCAAGATTACATTATAAAGTATCAACTTTTTGCTTTAGTGGGCGTGTGGGAGTGCTTTTTTACTGACTTTTTAAATTATTCACTTTTGAAAAGTTAAAAAGTCATTTTATAGGTTGGGAATATTATATTGTGAGGAAAATAAGTTAATAAGTCACTCCATCTAACTTATTTTATTAAAAAAGTCAATAAGTCAAAAAGTTGTTTTTAAAAGCAATCCCAAACACCCCCTTAGCCTCCTTGAATCAGAGTTGACGAAAATGGAATGGATTCAGGAGTCTGGGGTTCATGTGGACACCAGTTGTTCAGTCCCTAGGCTTGCCATGTGCTTGTCGTTGGAGATATACGTCCGAGAAAGTTATATTTTTCTTAATACATTTTTTACTGTTGTCACATGATTGCATATTTTTCACTAATAATTTAACCTTTAAATCAGTCACAAGTATTCCACTCGATGCGTAGTAGATCCACACTGGAGGAAGCTTGATTTCGAGCCAGCGTACGTCGCGCCGCCTGAACCCGACTACGATGAAATTTGATGACTTGAAACAAAAGGTAGGTTCTGTCGTCCCAATCCTCAAGTAAAGAAAAAATTATTTAACAAAGTATTTGACTCTTTGTTTAAGAGTAGTCAAAACTTAAAGAACCTGAGGTGCGTCATGACCGACGTGGTCGTCCAATATTAAGGAGCACAAAGAAGAGCGGACTCCAATACATCAAAGTATGAGGCTGCTAGACACAGCTCCTATACTTCCTCGCAACAAACTATGCCTGACCCGGCGAGGCATAGCTCTATACACCCTCAGTTTAAATGCCCAATGACCGTTCTAATAAGGCAAAGGCTGCTTCAAATGTACCGATTACGGGAGCTGCCCTAGGGTTTCCTTAATCTTGAAACCAAGGACGTGATAAAAGTTATGAAGTTTAAGGATCAGCTGCCCCAATGGATTCACGGTACGTTTCGACTAAAAAGATGTGCGGCCTGATGGTAACTGTGGTTTTCGGGCGACGCGGTGTCTTTAGGGAAAGAAAGCAAATGAATGGGAATAGGTTAGGCGTCAATATTGTCGGAGATGGACAGAAACATGCGGTATTTGCGGAGCAATTTGAACCGTGAGATGCCTGGCTATATGATTCTGTTCGTAATAGCTTAAATTGGTTTGCCACGACTAAACCCGCACCCGATACCCATTGCTAACTTTTCCGGCCCATGGACTCGTAATTGCGGAACATTCAACTGTAGTGTGCATCTTATTTCTTCATTTGGCATCCAGACATGGTTCCCGCTGAGAGCCCCAGAGCCATTATTTACTTATCCAGTTGTCGCACTTGCTCATATAACGAAGCTCGCTTTATTTGCATACAATTGGAAGGGGATTCCCCAATGCCCAGTGTGAACTATCATTGGCCGAGATATGCATATCAACAAGCACTAGAATGGCAAAATATGTATGAGGATCGTTTAAATAATTACGTTAGAATAATGGATCGTCATAGAGGTACCAATATCTCCTGTAATGGCTAACGTAATTATTCACCAATGTCTCCTGTAAGTTATCATTATCCGATATTTTAAATAATGGATCGTCATAGAGGCATTGGTGATAATTAAATAATGTAAGTTATCATTAACCAATACGTAATTATTTAAAAGTATCGGATAATGATAACTTACAGGAGACATTGGTGAATAATTAGTTAGCCATTACAGGAGACATTGGTGCCTCTGTGACGATCAATTATTCTAACGTAATTATTAAACGATCCTCATACATATTTGTCATTCTAGTGCTTGTTGATATGCATATCTCGGCAATGATAGCTCACACTGGGCATTGGGTAATCCCATTCCAATTGTATGCAAAAAGTGAGCTCCGTTAATATGAGCAAGTGCGACAACTGGATAGGTGAATAATGGCTTTGGGGCTGTTCTCAGCGGGAACGATGCCTGGCTGCCAAATGAAGAAATAAGATGCACAATACAGTTGAATGTTTCCGTAATTACGAGTCCATGGGCCGGAAAAGTTAGCCAATGGGTATCGGGTGCGGGTTTAGTCGTGCCAACCAATTTAAGCTATTACGAACAGAATCATAATAGCCAGGCATCTCACGGTTCAAATTGCTCCGCCAATACCGCATGTTTCTGTCATCTCCGACAACATTTGACGCCTAACCCATTCCCATTCATTTTGCTTTCTCCCTAAAGCCTCGCGAGCGTCTCCGAAAACCACAGTTACATCAGGCCGCGCATCTTTTATAGTCGAAACGTACCGGTGTGAATCCATTGGGGCAGCTGATCTTAAACTTCATAACTTTTATCACGTCCTTTGGTTTCAATATTAAAGGAAACCCTAGGGCAGCTGTAACCTTTCGTATTTCGTTAATTATAGTTAACCCAGTTATGTTTGCTAAGAACCATTTATGTCATTTAAGAAATATATGGGTGTTAAAAGGTTTCTTTTATCTTACATTATTCATTAAATAAGAGTTAAAAATTTGTTTACTATAATAAACTAATAATAAAATAGTAATGATGATGATGATGATAATAATAATAATATAATATAACAATATAATAATAAGAATAATAATAATAACAATAATAATAATAATAATAATAATAATAATAATAATATAAAACAACAACCAACAATAATAATAATATTTTTAGAAGATAAATGATTGTTAAGTTATAAAAAAAGAAGTAAAACTTAAAGTTTAATTAAGTTAGGGGGCTTTTATGCTAAATTTGAAACTTTAAATTAAGTTTTTAAACATGCAATAACAAAAACATAAACCACAGGGACCATTTGTGTAACTTTCGAAATCCCAAACAAATCCCCTTCTCTCCCGTTTTTTTTTTTCCGCAACGGGTGCGGCCACCCTCGGCCAAGCTCCGGTGCCGCGATATACCCCCAAAACCCACCGATTTTTACGTCCGGAAATACTAATTCGACTCGGGGAAACCTCGCGGACTCGAAACCATGACTTAAATGAACTTTAAAGCTCGGCATTAAAGGGGTTTTCGAACCAAATCAAAAACCTCATCGATTTATAACCGTTTAACGTACAAAGATTGATGATTAATTAAATAAATCGTGCAGAAACGTTCGATTAATCATTTAGAAAACTAAATGGGAAGTTAATTCGAGTTTTAACAACCAATTAATCATCCAATTATAACCGAAACGAACGAAGCAAAGTCGGGACCCATTCGGTACCTTAACGTACAAATGAACCAATTAAACAGAGGGGAAAACTTTCTTTCGACCCCTTTCAACTCTCTGTAACCCCAATTTCTCTAAACTTCAACCTCATGTCGATTTCGAAATTTATAAATGATTATTTAAACTTATGTTTAAACTTTACTACCATGATTTTATTCTTGCTTTATAATAAAAACGCTCGAACATTATTTTCATTAAATCAAAACATAACCAACTATATCATTCTATTTTATTTATTAAACCCCCCCCCCAAATATCAATTGAAGCCCTAGATCTCGTTGAACGGTTAAACTCACTAGTAAACTTGAGCTTATAATGTATGTATTCTTAGGTACCTTGTGAAGGATTGCGTTGGAACGTTTATTATTCTTATTAATCTTCATTACATACTTATTTGACATGTGAGTATTTCCATACCCCTTTTTCTTATTTTCACACTTTGGGGTGAAACATGTTAACTTATATCATTGCACTTGTGAACTTATTGAGACTTGTAAACTTTATGGTAATTTACTTAAAGTTGTGGTTAGTTGAACTTTTGTGGTTACCATGTTATGACGTTATATGTACAATCATTAACTATTGCTAGCCCAGCGAAGTCATAGATCTATGGGACAGACAACCTATTTGGTGCTAAAGTCGATGAACTGCCGACTCCTAGGAGCCGTATGCTTGTGCACTAGGGAACCAAATACACTTAGTGATCGTATATACTTTTAACGTATAAGACTTGTAAAACTTTGTCGAGGTTTGATTGTTGCATTGTTCATAACATCCCTAATCACTTTATTCACTAATTTACAACTTGAATTGCCATCTTTTATATACTTATGTATTGAAAACTGTGGAATACTCACCAACTTTTTATGTTGACCTTTTTTTTAACATGTTTCAGGTACTCTTTGAAGTTTATCGCACTTAGGATTGGACTTAGAGAAATAAACGAATGATCTGGATACTTTATACTTGTATTCTGAATGTATCTTTGCTTGAACATTCACTTGTATTGTTACAATTAAATCTTGATTAATATATTTGGTACTAATAATAGCGTTATGTGGCTGTGAACAATCGTAACTCTCACACCTCGACGTTTCCGCCGTCAAGGTTGGGGTGTGACAGCAGCTCCCGTAATCGGTACATTTGAAGCAGCCTTTGCCTTATTAGAACGGTCATTGGGCATTTTAAACTGAGGGGTATATGAGCTATGCCTCGCCGGGTCAGGCATAGTTTGTTGCGAGGAAGTATAGGAGCTGTGTCTAGCAGCCTCATACTGTGATGTATTGGAGTCCGCTCTTCTTTGTTGCTCCTTAATATTTGGATGACCACGTCGGTCATGACGCACCTCAGGTTCTTTAAGTTTTGACTTACTCTTAAACAAAGAGTCAAATACTTTGTTAAACAATTTTTTCTTTACTTGAGGATTGGGAGACGACATAACCTTTGTTTCAAGTCATCAAATTTCACATCGTAGTCGGGTTCAGGCGGCGCGACGTACGATGGCTCGAAATCAAGCTTCCTCCAGTGTGGATCTACCGCATCGAGTGGTACTTGTGACTGGATTTAAAGGTTAAATTATTAGTGAAAAATATGCAATCGTGTGACAACAGTAAAAAATGTATTAAGAAAAATATAACTTTCTCGAACGTATATCTCCGAACGACAAGCACATGGCAAGCCCATGGACGTGAACAACTGGTGTCCACATGAACCCTCAGACTCCTGAATCATTTCCATTTTCATCAACTCTGATTCAAGGAGGCTAAGACAAAAAGTTGATACTTTATAATGTAATCTTGAAAACAATGACAGGCGATGCTTTTTTTTAATTTTCACACGGGACACCTCGAATGTTTTACAAATTTCAATCTCCTGGCCGCGCACGAGGTCACAAACATATCCGACAAGTGTGTGCAACGTATTGTTGGTCCCTGTGAGGTAACTCTTGAAGTTGGCATGTTGGCCATCAACCCCATAGCCCTGAAAGAAAATAACAAATTTTAGAAAATGAACAAATAAATTGTTAGAGTAAAAATAAATATGAAATTCTTACCGCTTTTACCATCTTCATTTAACTTTTCTTCCATCTTCCTGCAATTGTAATCGTACATTGTCTCGGTGGGAGACGAACACAAGGTCTTCCACCAGTATGAAAAATCCTTCCACATGTCGGTTTTGAAAAGGATATTTCACCGTCTTTTGATATTCTCCCGAACGTGCCACCTGCATAGGTTTTTAGTAGCACACGGGAACACTGTGTCACACGCACTCATCAGGGCCAGGTCCCTGTCTGTGACAATAACGCGGGGCTCCACACACCCATCGAGCATATCTCTGATCTGCTCCAGTACCCATGTGAAGTTGTCTTGCCGTTCCCTCGATATAAATGCATGCGCGATACAAAACGACTTCGACGTCGATGTAACGCCAATAACCTGAACAAACGGAATGTTGTACATGTTGGTCTTGTACGTCGTGTCTATCAACATCACGTGCGGGAATGCGCGCACATTTTATACGAAGCAGGATGACAAAAGAAAACATCTTCCACGGCCTTAGTAGTTGCATTCGTTCGTGTTTCATACACGAACTCTTTAGATTGTAGCAGGTTTTCAAGTTCCTACATTGGTGTGATGCCTTCTCTCCCCTCAGCCCTAAACTTTGACGTCAGATTATATATGTCTTGAACAACACAGACGCTGTGGGGAAACTGCTCCCTTACGGCTGAATGGATATGTCGTGGCCGCACGTGCTGCCTGTGTAATTTCTCGACAAGATCAATTTCTTCGACGGTCATCTTCCTAAGATGCGCGTGGCCCTCCTCGTACACAACAGGATCGTGGTTGTACGTCTCGTTTCTCACCTCTAACATCCAACAGTCACTCTTTCCTACGTACTTCCCTACGAGTTTAAAGGGACATCCTTTCTTTATGCTCCCTGTACGTCTACTTGTGCCAGTGAATTTAGGTTCACCACTACGATTGCATATTAGTTCCACATCCTTTTTTCATGACCGACCCACCACAATGACGCACCCATGCTCGCGTCCTCTCGTTTTAGCCCACTTCTCCAAGTCCTCACGAGAATCAAAATACTAAAAAAATGATAAAGCTAGACATAAAAAACAATATATAAAACAAATAAAAAAATAAAATAAACAAAAGAATAAAAACTCTTCATACTTGATTGGTTTTATAAGAAACTGTAGCCTTTCTTATCCGATCCTCATCCCCATCATGCTCCGCGATGTCCCCATGGTTTTCTTTGAGGTGAACCGAACCGTCACTCTCATCTGTGTCATTCCCATTAAAAGTATCCGACACATGTGTAATTTCTAGTTCTGACTGGTACGGGGGATGTCCGTAATCCAGCTCTGTTTGTGAGTGGTACGTGTTCGGGGCATGCCCGTAAGAATTGCAAGGGGGATATCTGTACCCTTCACCGTAACCTGTCGGTCCAAATAAAGAGTTGTACGCCTCTTGAGCAAATGTGTTCGACGGGTTGGTTTCCTCCTCCCCCACGGAGGGTGACTCCCGTATACGTAATATTCCTAAAAAAAATAATGGTTAGATATTTCAAATAATAAGTTATAATAAAACATATACTAGTTCAACGTGGTTCGAATCTTCGATATGTGACACCTCATTCAAATCTGGAAGCTTCGGCTTTTGATAATGATCTCCCAAACCCGACATTGTTTTCGAATTAACGCGTTTTTGGAATGACGAAGGCTGAAAAATCTCGAGTGTTGGATGAATGAAAGCTCAAAATCCAAGGTCGATTAAAAACTGAAAATTTGGATTATGAAATTGCGAAACGGAAGTTTAGAAATGGATATGCCGATTGTTCTAAGTTGAAAGGTATTTAAGGTCAAATTCTGGTGTGCAAACCGTCACGGTTTGGCCTCCACGTGACTGTTTGTGGCGCGAATCTTCGATATGTGGCACCTCATTCAAATCTGGAAGCTTCGGCTTTTGATAATGATCTCCCGAACCCGACATTATTTTCGAATTAACGCGTTTTTGGAATGACGAAGGCTGAAAAATCTCGAGTGTTGGATGAATGAAAGCTCAAAATCCAAGGTCGATTAAAAACTGAAAATTTGGATTATGAAATTGCGAAACGGAAGTTTAGAAATGGATATGCCGATTGTTCTAAGTTGAAAGGTATTTAAGGTCAAATTCTGGTGCACAAACCGTCACGGTTTGGCCTCCACGTGACGGTTTGTGGCACGAATCCCGACCTTTTGTCAAAATCACGTCTACGTCGTACCTTAAACTGAGACCTCGTACCCTAGAGGTCACGGTTAGGCTAAACCGTGACGGTTTGGTGACCGCTTTTCAACTTTAACAGCCCATTTTGTCGTTTTGTTGTCACGAGGTCACGGGGACTACCACCCCAAACCGTGATAGCAAGCCCATGCGGTCACGGTTAGGTGCCAAAATGTGACCGCTAGACCTAACCGTAACCGTTTGAACTGGCCTACCCCCAAAAACCCATGCGGTGTCCCCATTAGGACCCATTATAAGTTGTGTTTGGTTATGGTTGGGTCTCAATTAAGGTTATGGATTTTGGAGCTAGACATAAGTCGCTGGAAATTAGGTTTTACGCTTTGTTGGAGTTAGAAGGAAAATGAAAGTAATTAAATAATCAGTTGTGTTTCAGAATTTTTCTAATAAAAGAAAACTAAAATATTCATGTTTCCGACTTCACTCAAGAAAAAAAAATTAAATGAAAGGTAAATAAAGTTTAAATCCATTCTTTCAAATCGAAAAAAAATAAAGATAAAACGAAAAAAAGAAAAGAAGAGAAAATAAGATAAAGAAAAAAAAAGTTTTTTTTCTTAAGTAAACTCGGAAACATAGAGTTGTTTATATCCCCTCTTCAAGTTTTTATTAGATAAATTGCATTAATTATAAATTTCATAGTAAATGTATTAAAATTATAATGTATAATCTTTATACATTTATAGTAAATAAAAGAAATTTGAATTTAATAAAAGAAATTTGAATTTAATACAAACTATTATCTATTTGTCAATATTACTCGCAACACAATTTCACTAATAACAATCTTAATTTTTTTATTTTATTATCAATAACAATCTCGATCTTAAAAATCATTAACTTTGATTATCTTTTAAGATGTGGTATGTTACGTGATAATTACATGGCAATAACTTGATTTTTATTTTATTTTATCAAAAATCTTTAAATTTAATTATCTAAAAAATCATTAACTTTGATTATCTAAAAAATCATTAACTTTGATTATCTAAAAAAACATCAATGTTGTGAAGATATTCAATTATATATCGTATATTCTCTTCCAATGTATTCAATCAATTGTGGCTTTTCAGTCAATTGTATCTCCTCCAAATTTTAATTTAATTATATATATTATTAATTATCAATCTTTTGGTGCATCAAGTTTTGTACCTTAGGTTTAGTGGGTTGTACACATTTTTGGTTTTTTTTATCTTTAGTTTTTTAACTTTTAACCTTAATACTTTTACATCTTTTATGTAACATCCGACCCATTCCAACTTGTAACCCGAATCCGTTTATGCTAACCAATGAAATTTATTTTATTTCAATGTGAGCGCAATAATATTGTCATTTCAATCACATTATAATAATATAGTAATTAATATGATTTTATAAAAAAAATTTATAAAATTATATTAGAAATCACAAAACTTAGTTATCAAATTTGAAAATAAATAAAATAACCTTAAATATTTTTGAGGTTTTCAAAGATTTAAAAAAAATAATAATAATAATAATACTAATAATAAAATTTATTATTAAAAACTAAACCCTAAAAGTTTTGGGTTAAAAGTGTAAAATTTAAAACTTATTTTATAAAATTTTGACATAAAATAACAACCAACATAAACCTCAGGGGGGCAAAGTGTAAATTTTTTTAAAATACCCATCCCCCACCCATCGCCCCCTTTCTCCCCTCCGGCCACATTCCGGCCACTCTCCGGCAAGCCAAACCACCAAAAACCACATGATTTCAACCAAATTAAACACCCCCGACAGCCATGTGTGGAAGATTCGAACCTATACAATTTAAAATTATAATCGATTTGTGCGTGACAACCAAATCCAACCACCCCACTTTCGGCCGAGAATCCTGGCCACGATCGAAGCACTAAAACGCTATAATAATCAAATTAAACGCACTCGCACTATCATTTAAATGTTTCTAATCGATTACAAATCACAAATCCATCTGAAACGAACTCAATTGTTTCCTTCGATCCTTTCTTCTTCGCGGACCTGCAACTGATCGAACACCACCATTTGAGCTTCAAAACCTGAAATTGTTAGAGGGCTTTTGCTCACTAAGATCATTGGAAGCTTCTTGTACAAGGAATTCGATTATTACCATCATTTGCACCCTGAGCCAATTCCTCTCCTGTCGCGGCCTATTCATCGTCTTGTTCATCTCCACTCCCTCATCATTCGTGTAATTAAAACATGCTTTTTACTCGTTTAAACCTGGGGAACAAAAGCCCCATGATTATTGATGATAACCGATTCGAATTAAGCTCCAATTTGACCCTAATCGATTCTAGGGTTCTTAAGAATTTGGGAATTTACTTCAAATGGGGTTATAATAATCTCAAACCAACATAAACCGCGGCCACGGCCTTGGTTTACTGGTTACACGCGCACATGTCAAACTTGAGGTCCCGGGTTCGAACCCAGGCACCCTCATATATTTTTTAGGGCTTTTTGAGCTTTAAAAAATTACAGAAAATTTCTAAAAATTATAAAAATAAATTTTATAAACTTTGTTTATTTTTAAAGCCACCTAACAATAATCTGAAAATTTCATTTCTCATAATACTTTAATATTTTATTAAATATTTTAGACAAATGATATAAGTAGTTCATTTTTTATAAAAAATAGACTTTAAATAATGGTTAAAATCACTAAATTATTATTGGTTCAAATAATATCTATGTATTATGGTTTAAATCATGATTATCTCAATTAAATATAAAAGTTTTACATTTAAGCCTTACAAATTACTACAAATGTGTTCGTTCACATTTTTATATAAAATATAGTATACTTCTTTCCATTTCAAGAAAATATAATTGAGTCCATTTGTAAAATTCAAATATTTAACAAAGCCCCAAATTCCACTTGAAACCCTAATCCTCGTCAATTCGTTAAACTTAATATTAAAGTTAAAACTTGTAAACTTATATATATATATATATATATATATATATATATATATATATATATATATATATATATATATATTCTTAGGTACCTTGTGAGGGATTGCGTTGGAACGTTTATAATCATCATCCTTATACTTATTTGCCAAGTGAGTATTCACGACCCCTATTTTACTTTCTTTCCTTTTTGGGGAGAAAACATGCAAACATATTTTATGAATGGTTTTTAGTATTATTGATATCGCCTGTTACGTTAGTGCAAACACACTTGAAAATCCTTACATTCTCGAACCGTTAGTAATATGTAGCGAGGTAATTCTGAGTAGTACTATGGGTTTGACAAACCCCGTCCGGGCTAGTCGCGCTAGCTTGATTGGAGGTCAAACGGGTGGATTATTGATCTAACATTTGTCACTGTCTGGTGAGACGTGACGGGAAGGCAACAAACATACGAACATACAAACAGTCAGCCTCGGTTCGAAACGCTAAGTAACATGATTATAGGCTAGCTACATATCGATATGCTTTAATTACTATACCATTCGAACAGTTTCAAACATTCGAACAGTTTCAAACATTCGAACAGTTACAAACATTTTTATCTGTGATAAAACCTGTGAACTCACCAACTTTATGTTGACACACTTTAGCATGTGTTCTCAGGTAACAGGAACGCTTAATCTCATGATGCACGATTAAGGAACGCACTCAGGACATGCATTCATCAGATCCATTTATGTTGCATTAGACATTATTTTGACTTAGCATTTCAGACTTTCAGTATTGTTTACATTTTGTTATTCGCTTCCGCACTGTTATTCATTTCATTTACGTTACTCTGATTTAAGTCAAATGTTTATTTTAAACTCATATAGTGTCGTTTGATATGACCGTGTCTGAGATCATGGTATGTCACACGCCTAACGGTAAAACCCCATTTGTGGAAATTGAGGGTGTGACAGATTGGTATCAGAGCCACTGGTTATAGAGAACTAGGATTGCATTTGCATCTAGACTATAGCCTAGACACAACACTAGTATTGCACAAACACTCTTACATGATTGCAACTGTTGTACGAACATTCTCCAGGCATACTAACATTACATTACTGAACGATCAAACATTATTAGCACTATCTATGTCACCTGTATCATCCTCGACTAATAGAGGGGCGGAGAGACCCGCTCGCTTACTTCCAACATCTACACTTGTTTCTTCACTCCCGGAGTTGAAGCAATGACAACTTGAACCTAACATTACCACTTGGGAACACGAAACTCTTTTCTAACAAACACGACAAAGCTAACGACGACGAACAAGGAGAACAACGCACATTACTTTTCCAACTCTATTGTACTTGTTTCTACTTCCAACATGCCCTATCATCTTCACTAGTCTTAACAGATAGCACTCGGTACTTGACAAGGTATGTTATCAAGAATGGGAGGAACCAGGAATGACCATGCAAAGCAAATTAGGATCATGGGTGCATACGTAATTATAATTTGTCATGCATGAGAATTCTGGTGACTCTATTGGGTGATAACGGTCATAATCGGTATAAATTTTCATTTCTATACTTGGAGACATGAGGTCTCGGTTCTCATGAAACCTCACTATCGATATGCAAACAAATCCTTCATTCCTACTAGTATGAAAGTTCTCATCTACCCCGAGCCTTAATGAGATTCGTGTTATGACATTAGCCCTAGTCTCTATGAGACGTGCTCTTTATAGCATTTCAGTGTTCGTGTAACACTATCCATCTACATTGTGCCAGATCTTCAAAAGTTGCAATAAAGTGATAATATTCTTGACGCGTGTAGTCCTTGTTCACTGGATTGATCTTAAGACTTAGAGTATCGGTAATTTCAGCGTTCCAGTATTCATTTAATTTGATATCTATCCTATTTAAGCATACGTTACATTTGTTTGTCTCCCTGGTGGTGAGCATCCAATCGGATTTTTCTGGCTTACTACGCTTGGCGTAGGACCAAAAAGCAAGACATTATGACGACCCCGTCCAATATATCTCTGCCTTTCCATTATAAGCAACAGGTGCAACTATCCCTCCCAATGACTTGTGCAATAAGAACATTTGAGAGCACTGTAGAGAAATTTGGTCATACCTTTAAGAACCGTCGTGTGAACATCTAGGCCAAGTTATATCAACCACAAGAAGCACTGAAAGGATGCTAGGAGTATAGACAACTTATGCATTTAAAGAGAAACTGTCCAAGGCTTAAGAAGATTGGAAATCGGAAGAAATGGTAGTTCTGTTTCAGTATTATCTCATTCGCGTGACGATGGAAGTTTCATACCCAGTAACTTGAGTGGACTGCTAGAGGTAGTTCTTACCAGTTTAAGTTCAGAATATACCATAGAAGTAACCGATGGTAGAGCTATAACCGCCACCCATGTGCTTGGCAGTTGTAATCTAGAGTTTTCTAGACATTCGTTCGATATAAATCTGATTCCTATTACCCATGGTAGCTTTGATGTGGTTGTTGGTATGAACTGGTTGTCTAAGAACCAAGCTGAGATCATCTGTTGTGAGAAATTCGTGTACCACTTCCTAGTGGTGAAGTTTTGTCAGTTCATGGCGAGGAGAGTGGTACAGTCTCTGGAATCGTCTCCTACATGAAAGCCCAGAAGTGCTTACGTAAGGGTCATACAGCTTTCCTTGCACCGAGAAAAAAGGAAACCGAGGAAAAAAAGATTGAAGATATTCCTGTTGTATGTGATTATCCTGAGGTTTACCCTGAAGACCTACCTGGTCTCCCACCATATCGCCAAGTTGTGTTCCAGATTGATTTGGTACCTGGAGCCGCACCTATCGCGAGAGCACCGGACAGATTAGCTCCAACAGAACTGCAAGAACTGTCTACGCAATTGCAGGAGCTATTGGATAAAGGGTTTATCAGACCTAGCTCATCACCGTGGGGAGCCCCAGTCCTGTTTGTCAAGAAGAAGGATGGAACTTTTCGTATGTGTATTGATTATAGGGAATTGAACAACGCAACGGTTAACAATCGTTATCCTCTTCCGCGCATCGATGATTTGTTCGATCAGCTTCAAGGGTCGAGTTTCTATTCCAAGATAGACCTGAGGTCGGGATATCATCAACTAAGGGTTCGTGATGAAGACATTTCAAAGATTGCGTTCAGAACTAGGTATGGCCACAACGAGTTTTTGGTTATGCCATTCGGGTTGACCAACGCGCCAGCGGTTTTCATGGACCTCATGAACCGAGTGTGCTCCTCGTGTTCTTCCTTATTCTTTGAATAAATAATTTGATATCTATCCTATTTAAGCATACGTTACATTTGTTTGTCTCCCTGGTGGTGAGCATCCAATCGGATTTTTCTGGCTTACTACGCTTGGCGTAGGACCAAAAAGCAAGACATTATGACGACCCCGTCCAATATATCTCAGCCTTTCCATTATAAGCAACAGGTGCAACTATCCCTCCCAATGACTTCTGCAATAAGAACATTTGAGAGCACTGTAGAGAAATTTGGTCATACTTTTAAGAACCGTCGTGTGAACATCTAGGCCAAGTTATATCAACCACAAGAAGCATTGAAAGGATGCTAGGAGTATAGACAACTTATGCATTTAAAGAGAAACCGTCCAAGGCTTAAGAAGATTGGAAATCGGTAGAAATGGTAGTTCTGTTTCAGTATTATCTCATTCGCGTGACGATGGAAGTTTCATACCCAGTAACTTGAGTGGACTGCTAGAGGTAGTTCTTACCAGTTTAAGTTCCAGAATATACCATAGAAGTAACCGATGGTAGAGCTATAACCGCCACCCATGTGCTTGGCAGTTGTAATCTAGAGTTTTCTAGACATTCGTTCGATATAAATCTGATTCCTATTACCCATGGTAGCTTTGATGTGGTTGTTGGTATGAACTGGTTGTCTAAGAACCAAGCTGAGATCATCTGTTATGAGAAAATCATTCGTGTACCACTTCCTAGTGGTGAAGTTTTGTCAGTTCATGGCGAGGAGAGTGGTACAGTCTCTGGAATCGTCTCCTACATGAAAGCCCAGAAGTGCTTACGTAAGGGTCATACAGCTTTCCTTGCACCGAGAAAAAAAGGAAACCGAGGAAAAAAAGATTGAAGATATTCCTGTTGTATGTGATTATCCTGAGGTTTACCCTGAAGACCTACCTGGTCTCCCACCACATCGCCAAGTTGAGTTCCAGATTGATTTGGTACCTGGAGTCGCACCTATCGCGAGAGCACCGTACAGATTAGCTCCAACAGAACTGCAAGAACTGTCTACACAATTGCAGGAGCTATTGGATAAAGGGTTTATCAGACCTAGCTCATCACCGTGGGGAGCCCCAGTCCTGTTTGTCAAGAAGAAGGATGGAACTTTTCGTATGTGTATTGATTATAGGGAATTGAACAAAGCAACGGTTAACAATCGTTATCCTCTTCCGCGCATCGATGATTTGTTCGATCAGCTTCAAGGGTCGAGTTTCTATTCCAAGATAGACCTGAGGTTGGGATATCATCAACTAAGGGTTCGTGATGAAGACATTTCAAAGATTGCATTCAGAACTAGGTATGGCCACAACGAGTTTTTGGTTACGCCATTCGGGTTGACCAACGCGCCAGCGGTTTTCATGGACCTCATGAACCGAGTGTGCAAACCCTATTTGGACAAGTTCGTCATTGTCTTCATCGATGACATCCTTATTTATTCAAAGAATAAGGAAGAACACGAGGAGCACCTTAGACTGATTCTAGAGCTGCTGAAACGAGAACAATTGTATGCTAAATTTTCAAAGTGTGACTTCTGGATATGAGAGGTCTAATTTTTGGGTCATGTGGTCAATGAGAATGGAATACATGTTGACCTGACAAAAATAGAAGCCATCAAGAACTGGGCTACACCTAAGACTCCGACTGAGGTACGACAGTTTCTTGGGTTGGCTGGCTATTATCGACGATTCATCGAAGGGTTTTCAAAGATTGTTCAACCTCTCACCGCGTTAACTCATAAAGGCACTACGTACAATTGGGGTGACAAACAAGAATCCGCATTTCAGGTTCTGAAGCAGAAACTCTGTACGAAACCGATTATATCCCTGCCTAAGGGAACAGACGATTTTGTAGTTTATTGTGATGCTTCTATTCAAGGTCTCGGTTGTGTGCTAATGCAACGCGAGAAGGTGATTGCTTATGCTTCCCGTCAATTGAAAGTTCATGAGAAAAACTTCACGACACATGACTTAGAGTTGGGAGCCGTTGTGTTTGCGCTCAAGATATGGAGACACTACTTGTACGGTACCAAGTGCATCATTTACACCGATCATAAGAGTCTCCAGCACATCTTTGAACAGAAGGAGCTGAACATAAGACAACGTCGTTGGGTCGAGTTGTTGAATGACTACGACTGTGCAATCAAATATCACCCGGGTAAGGCTAAAGTAGTAGCCGACGCCTTAAGTCGAAAGGAGACACCTAAGCCGAAGCGAGTTCGAGCATTACAACTCACCATTCGCACTGGATTACCAGATCAAATACGTAATGCTCAACTTGAAGCTTGGAAAGACGAGAACCTGAAAGCCGAATCACTACGAGGCATGGAGAAACAATTAGAGGTCAAATCTGACGGAATTCGCTACTTCATGGACCGAATATGGGTTCCTTTGTATGGAGACCTACGAGAGCTGGTAATGGACGAAGCTCACAAGTCACGGTACTCTATTCATCCAGGTTCAAACAAGATGTATCACGATCTAAGAGTCCTTTACTGGTGGCCAAACTTGAAAGCGGACATTGCCACTTACGTAAGCAGATGCTTAACCTGTTATAAGGTTAAGGTGGAGTATCAACGGCCATCTGATTTACTTCAACAACCAGAAATTCCAGTATGGAAGTGGGAGCAGATATCTATGGACTTTATCATGAAACTGCCTCGGACTCCCAGCGGATGCGATACCATTTGGGTAATTGTAGATCGTTTGACGAAATCCGCACACTTCCTACTAATTAGGGAGACTGACCAAATGGAGAAGTTGACTCGTATCTACCTAAGGGAAATAGTCTCTCGGCACGGTGTGCCAACTTCTATTATCTCTGATCGTGACGCTCGATTCACTTCACATTTCTGGCAATCATTACAACGAGCATTGCATACACGGCTAGACATGAGTACGACATATCATCCACAAACTGACGGCCAGAATGAGCGTACGATCCAAACCTTGGAAGACATGTTGCGCGCCTGCGTGATTGATTTTAGCAGCAGTTGGGAAACTCACTTACCGTTAGTGGAGTTTTCATACAATAATAGCTATCACACGTCGATCAAAGCTGCTCCATTTGAGGCACTGTATGGGCGTAGGTGTCGGTCACCCATTTGCTGCGCGGAAGTTGGAGAAAGCCAACTTACCGGTCCTGAACTTGTGCACGAGACGACTGAGAAGATCGTGCAGATCCGTAACCGTATGGCAGCAGCACGTGACCGACAGAAGAGTTACGCTGATAAGCGTCGCCGACCATTGGAATTTCAAATAGGTGACAAAGTGCTTTTGAAAGTGTCAGCTTGGAAGGGTGTGATTCGTTTCGGGAAACGTGGAAAACTAAAAACCCTAGGTACGTGGGACCGTTTAAGATTGTCAAACGGGTTGGCCCCGTAGCCTATCAGTTGAACCTACCTGAAGAACTCCGTGGAGTACATGATGTGTTCCATGTTTCAAACCTGAGGAAATGCCTTGCAGACGAGACTCTCGTCATTCCTTTAGACGAGGTACATGTTGACGAACAACTACGTTTCATCGAGAAACCAGTGGAAGTTATGGACCAAGAGGTCAAGACACTCAAACACAGTCGTATCCCTATTGTCAAAGTCCGATGGGAATCTAAACGTGGCCCAGAGTTCACCTGGGAACGTGAGGACCAAATGAAATCCAAGTACCCTCATCTTTTCGTTTCAGCCTCCCCGTGATTAAAATTTCGGGACGAAATTTCCTAAAGCAGGGGAGACTATAACATCCGGCCCATTCCAACTTGTAACCCGAACCGTTTATGCTAACCAATGAAATTTATTTTATTTCAATATGAGTGCAGTAATATTGTCATTTTATTCACATTATAATCATATAGTAATTAATATGATTTTAAAAAAAATTATAAAATTATATTAGAAATCACGAAACTTAGTTATCAAATTTGAAAATAAATAAAATAACCTTAAATATTTTTGAGTTTTCAAAGATTTAAAAAACATAATAATACTAATAATACTAATAATAAAATTTATTATTAAAAACTAAACCCTAAAGTTTTGGGTTAAAAGTGTAAAATTTAAAACTTATTTTATGAAATTTTGACATAAAATAACAACAAACATAAACCTCAGGGGGGCAAAGTGTAAATTTTTTTAAAATACCCATCCCCCACCCGTCGCCCCCTTTCTCCCCTCCGGCCACTCTCCGGCAAGCCAAACCACCAAAAACCACATGATTTCAACCAAATTAAACACCCCAGATAGCCTTGCGTGGAAGATTCGAACCTATACAATTTAAAATTATAATCGATTTGTGCGTGACAACCAAACCCAACCACCCCACTTTCGGCAGAGAATCCTGGCCACGATCGAAGCACTAAAACGCTATAATAATCAAATTAAACGCACTCACACTATCATTTAAATGTTTCTAATCGATTACAAATCACAAATCCATCTGAAACGAACTCAATTGTTTCCTTCGATCCTTTCTTCTTCACGGACCTGCAACTGATCGAACACCACCATTTGAGCTTCAAAACCTGAAATTGTTAGGGGGCTTTTGCTCACTAAGATCATTGTAAGCTTCCTGTACAAGGAATTCGATTATTACCATCATTTGCACCCTGAGCCAATTCCTCTCCTGTCGCGGCCTATTCATCGTCTTGTTCATCTCCAATCCCTCATCATTCGTGTAATTAAAACATGATTTGTACTCGTTTAAACCTGGGGAACAAAAGCCCCATGATTATTGATGATAACCGATTCGAATTAAGCTCCAATTTGACCCTAATCGGTTCTAGGGTTCTTGAGAATTTGGGAATTTATTTCAAATGGGGTTATAATAATCTCAAACCAATATAAACCGCGGCCACGACCTTGGTTTACTGGTTACACGCGCACATGTCGAACTTGTGGTCCCGGGTTCGAACCCGGACACCCTCATATATTTTTTTAGGGCTTTTTGAGCTTTAAAAAAATATAGAAAATTTCTAAAAATTATAAAAATCAATTTTATAAACTTTATTTATTTTTAAAGCCACCTAACAATTTTCTGAAAATTTCACTTCTCATAATACTTTAATATTTTATTAAATATTTTAGACAAATGATATAAGTAGTTCATTTTTTTTTAAAAATAGACTTTAAATAATGGTTAAAATCACTAAATTATTATTGGTTCAAATAATATCTATGTATTATGGTTTAAATCATGATTATCTCAATTAAATATAAAAGTTTTATATTTAAACCTTACAAATTACTACAAATGTGTTCATTCATATTTTTATATAAAATATAGTATACTTCTTTCCATTTCAAGAAAATATAATTGAGTCCATTTATTAAATTCAAATATTTAACAAAGCCCCAAATTCCACTTGAAACCCTAATCCTCGTCAATTCGGTAAACTTAATATTAAAGTTAAAACTTGTAAACTTAATATATATATATATATATATATATATATATATATATATTCTTAGGTACCTTGTGAGGGATTGCGTTGGAACGTTTATAATCATCATCCTTATACTTATTTGCCAAGTGAGTATTCACGGCCCCTATTTTAATTTCTTTCCTTTTTGGGGGAGAAAACATGCAAACATATTTTATGAATGGTTTTTAGTATTATTGATATCGCCTGTTACGTTAGTGCAAACACACTTGAAAGGCCTTACATTCTCGAACCGTTAGTAATGTGTAGCGAGGTAATTCTGAATAGTACTACTGGGTTTGACAAACCCCGCCTGGGCTAGTCGCGCTAGCTTGATTGGAGGTCAAACGGGTGCATTATTGACCTAACATTTGTCACTGTCTGGTGAGACGTGACGGGAAGGCAACAAACATAGGAACATACAAACAGTCAGCATCGGTTCGAAACGCTAAGTAACATGATTATAGGCTAGCTACATATCGATATGCTTTAATTACTATACCATTCGAACAGTTTCAAACATTCGAACAGTTTCAAACATTCGAACAGTTACAAACATTTTTATCTGTGATAAAACCTGTGAACTCACCAACTTTATGTTGACACACTTTAGCATGTGTTCTCAGGTAACAGGAACGCTTAATCTCATGATGCATGATTAAGGAACGCACTCAGGATATGCATTCATCAGATCCATTTATGTTGCATTAGACATCATTTTGACTTAGCATTTCAGACTTTCAGTATTGTTTACATTTCGTTATTCGCTTACGCACTGTTATTATTTCATTTACGTTACTCTGATTTAAGTCAAACGTTTATTTTAAACTCATATAGTGTCGTTTGATATGACCGTGTCTGAGATCCTGGTATGTCACACGCCTAACGGTAAAACCCCCGTTTATGGAAATTGAAGGTGTGACATTTTATAATTTAACATCTACAAATTTTCACTTTCAACCGTGTCCCCTATACTTTTCATCTTTTACAATTTTTTCATTTATTTTTCGGTCTAATTTTTACTAGTTAGCACACCGCAATATGCGCATGTGGTTAAACGTTTACGACTAGATCAACTTAATTATTGTTTTTAACATTTTACGTTTCACGTGAGTGGTTCAACGTGTTTACGTCTACTTACCGCACGATTTTATTTTTTTTTGTTTTTTTCTTTTTTAATATGAGTTTTTCCAGTGTTGATAGTCGCTAACGGTGGTGTGATATCAGTGCTACTTGGCATGGTTTTACCCCTCCCCTCGGCGCCGCAACGCGGGTCACGTGGGCATAATACTAGTGCATACTAATTATCAACTCAAGTTTGCATTAATAGTTGTATTATCAGCATTTAAGTTGTACATATTCTTTATTTTAAATTTTTATTTTAAACCCAATATTTTTACATATTTTACAATTTAAGCTCTATAACTTTTTACTTTCAACTTTAGACCCCTATACTTTTCATCATTTACAAATTTTTGTTTTACATTCCGATCTAAACTTTAAGAGTTAACACGTCGTAACATGCACATATGGTTCAATATTGTTATGCCTATGTTTTTCCTGTTTAACTGCCCCGTCACAATGTGCAGCTCCTAGATCGCCTTAGGCTGTGTTTGATGTTGCAACTACCACCTCTGACCGCTGACTGGCTGACTCGGTCAGCCGGTCAGGGTGTTTGAAGTTCACGGTCGGTGGGCTGACCCGGTCGGTGGCCTCTGACCCAGACCTAAAGAAATCGATCACTGACCCGATTTCATTTCCCCCACTGCACTACTTCTTCACGCCGTGGCTCACCTTCACCGCCTCCGTTGCTCACCTTCACCGTCGTCTTCTTCACGCTGTTGCTCACCTTCACCGTCGTCTTCTTCACGCGGTTGCTCACCTTCACCGCTGCTCACCTTCACCGCCTCCGTTGCTCACTTTCACCACCTCGGTCGTCTTCTTAAGGTAAACCCTTGAGGTCGATTGTTCACGGTCGATTTGATTTGCTCAGATTTGTTGATTTTGTTTGACGATTTTGGATGTTGATTTTAGATGTTGATTTGCTCAGATTTTGGATATTGATTTGCTTGACTATGTTGATTTTGGATGTTGATTTTGGATGTTGATTTGCTCAAATATGTATGTATATTCGGTTGATTTTGGATGTTGATTTGCTTGACGTTGTTGATTTTGGATGTTAATTTGCTCAAATGTGTATGTATATTCGGTTGATTTTGGATGTTGATTTGCGTAGAGTCAGTCAGCTACTAAATCAAACAGTCAAGTTTCAGTCAGATGCAGACTCAGTTAGAACCTCTTACTGGGTCAGCTTCTTACTCAGTCAGATCTTACTCAGTCAGCACAATCAAACAGCCCCTTAGTTGTTAGTGGTTCATGGTTTTTATGTCTATTTTTTGTTTGGTTTTATTTTTTTCGTTTTTATTTTTTTAATACGAGATTTTCCAGGATTGGTGATCGTCGATGGTGGTGTGACATTTATGCTACTTGGCAAGGTTTTACTTCTCTCGCCGCAACCCGAGGACGTAATAGTAGTTATTTTCTAAAAGGTAAGTGTCGAATCAATTTCAATTTATCATGTCATCTGTTCTGATCAGTAATTGATTTTGTTGTTTTTTTAGCTTGAGCAAAATACTTTTCATATGATTTTTGTTTAAAGAGTATTATTCATTTCAACGACATGGCACACGTCATGTCACTAAAATAAATGAAACTATGTTAAACTAGGATTATTATTGGTAAGACAAATAAAACTTTAAGATTGTCACCGGTCAAATTATTAGTTGATATTAATATTGACAAACACTTGATAGTTTGGATTATTAAAATTTACTTTTTTTAAATAAATAAATATAATTTATATTAATCATACAATAGATACATAATCTTTAAATAAAGATAGGTTATAAACACGTGTAATAAACAAGCGGAAAATTTTGTTTTAAACTTTTAAAAATTGGACAACACCATTTATATTAACAAAAATGTTTTATATTCTTATGAAAACTTTTTCTTTTGACGTTTTTTCAGAACTTTACAAGATTAATTATTTTTCTAAGATGTGTAATTATTTTGGTAATAATATCAACACGACAGTATTTTTTATAATATTTAATAGTAATTTTTATGGTTTTTTAATCTTTTCAAAAATGTCAATATTTTTTGTTAAACTTTTAAATATTATTTTTTTCCAATACAGTATTACTTCAGTTTATAAACTATGTAATTATTTAATAACCCTATGTTTTATGTCTTTCATATTTTTTTGGCTAAAAATGTGTATAATAAGTTTAGACTTAATTACACGGGTGGTCCCTGTGGTTAGGCCTGATTTCACTTTTAGTCTCTAAGTCTTAAAAACTACAAGGTTGGTCCAATACTTTGCACAAATGTAACAAAGATGGTCCCTAAAGTAGATGTCTGTTAAGTTTTTCTGTTAATTTTTTGAAAATGACTAAAATACCCTTGTATACCTACTAGATTAAAAGTCAAAATAAAACCCATTAAATCAAACACAATCACTCTCACCCACCTCAACCTCACCCTCACCTCCACCCCACCCAAACGCCACCACCATGGCCATTGTCGGAGAACACTTCGCCACCACCGTCGCTACCATGGACGGTGGACGGCTTCGTCATAGGCTAGCCATACCACCACCTCACTGCTAGATCCCCATTTCAGTCGCTTCCCCCTCCACCTTTATCTCCCCCACCACAACACCCTATTCCCACCACACCACCACTGCCAGCACCGTCACTACCGTAGCTATGGTGAGCTTCAATTGACCATCTTCCTCATAAGAGAAACAATCGCCGCCCACCCACTGGTGTCCCGTCGCCTCCCTCCACGAAAAATGGTGCTCTCTCCGGCGAGGGAACCTACGCGCCACCCACTGGCAGGAGTGGTCGATGGCATTGATGGCCGGTGTCCGATTCATGTCGTCGTCGCCATCTCCACGCCAACTTGTTTTTTTCATCTCCATCAGCCCTTTGCCTCCTGCCAGATCTAGATTGGTTCTATCTTGAACAACGGGAAAATGGTTAGCTTGATCTGGATGGATTTTTCCCACTATCGATTCTGGTTATTGTCGGTGTCGGTTTTTTGCAACGGTCGGACCCTAAAGAACGAGAGGCAAAGGGGAAACGAGTTTGACTGGTTTTCATGGTGTGGTGGTGTCGTGGTGGTTAATGGTGCATTGCGAATAAAGAAAAACGGGAAACAATGATGTGGCGGTAACCGTTTTCCGGCGAGAAGGTGGCAGTAGCCGTTTTCCGGCGAGAAGATGGCGGTGGTCATCTAAGGGACGAGGAAGATGAAGTGGGGGGGGGGGTTGGGATGGGGGTGGGTTGGGGTAAAGAAACAGACAGTGGGGCCCATGTATTATTATTTGTGTTTTTCATCTTTTATAACAAAATATTATATCAGAGGGTAATTCAATCATTTCACATGTATTTAACAGTCAAAATTAACGGACATCCACTTCAGGGACCGTCTTTGTTACGTTTGTGCAAAGTATTGGACTAAGCTTGTAATTTCGAAGAGTTAGGGACCAAAAGTGAAATCAGGACATACCACAGGGACCACCCGTGTAATTAAGTCATAAGTTTATATGCAACATACTAACAATTGAAGACTAATTCAAGTAATAGCATATGGCTAAAGGTGACTTTAAAAATTACATATGACACAAAAATATGTTTGTTTATTATAATATTAAGATTGATATATATTTAAAGGGTTCAATATGAGCTTACAATCTAAACTTCAAAAAACCTTGAAATTTATAAATATACAACATATCTAGTCGATTCCACCATAAGATTCATCAAATATTAAAATCTATACACTCAAATAAATAAAAACACTACTTTTGATCATAAGCTAAAAAACAATATATTATAGAAAAACAAGACCAAATAAGTACTTATTAATCTTGTAGTTGTCGAAAAATGCTTCAAACAAGATCAAAAACACCTTAAAACTTTCAGAATGGATGAAAATTAGAGTTGGGAGGCAATTTATGTAAAAATAGGGTTTGGATAGTTGAGGGATAGATAAAATCATAAGTTTTATGATTTACAACATCATTTACTATTGTAAACTACCATTTACTTTTGCAAAATTAATTTCTAACTTCTGGATTGGTGTGTATTGACCACACTAAATTCAATAAAGGTAAACTGTAATTTGCACTAGTAAACTTTTGTTACTTGTTCAAAATGGTGTATCAAACTAAGGTCCTATCTAATAAGGTAAGACCTATCCTTTGAAGCAGCGGGTTAGGGGTGCGATCCTAACTGGGATACCGATCGGTGAGCTTAATTAAGATATTACCTATCCTTCGAAGCAGATCATACATTTACGGTTAAAGAAATCTAAAAAGGTTTTGGATCTTAAACAAGTCAAACCTGTCCAAATTGTAGGGTTAGCTTAGTGGTAGGGACTTTTAGCTTGATGGGTTTTTAGCCTTTGCCACGCTAGGGTCTTTAAATTATTTGGGGTCCTCAATTTAAATATAGAGGCTAGATTGTTACATCATCACAAATTTTCATTCAACACCATTCACAACTACTTAGTAGTAAACTGTTATTTACAAAGTAAACGCTTGTTTTCTATTAATAAACTGCAGTTTACGGTTTTTAGTACCAAAAAAACATTAATGGGACATTTATTTTTTCAGATTTAAAAAAGTAAAATACTGTTTACATATGTAAATTGCTATTTATATATCCTTCATACTTTTTATTAGATAAATTGTATTAAATATAATTATATAGTAAATGGATAAAATTAAAATATATAATATTTATACATTTATATTAAATAAAAGAAAATAGGATTTTAAAATTTTAAACTGTTATCTATAGGACATTATTATTCGCAACTAACAATTTCACCGGCGACAATCTTAACTTTTGATTTTGTTATCCATAACAATTCCAAACTAAAAAATCATTAATTTTGATTATTTTTTAAGATGCGGCATGTGACTTGATAATTACATGGTAATTACTTGAATTTTTATTTTGGTTTTTATAAAATATCGACATTGTGAAGGTATTCAATTATATATTCTATATTATCCTCAAATGAATTCAACCAACTCTCTTTCCAATAAAATTTTTCTTTTCAAAATTCTAATTATTTTTAAAATATAAGGGTCCAATCAAGTTTTCTCCTATCGTCTCTTCTGATCAGTAATTAATTTTGTTTTTTCCGGTTTGAACAACATGCTTTTTTATGATTTTTTATTTAAAGAGTATTATTCATTTCAACGACATGTCACACGTTACGTCACTAAAATAAATGAAATTAACTATGCTAAACTATGATTATTATTGGTAAGAAAAATGAAAGTTAAAATTATCACTGGTTGGATTAATTGGGATTAATATTGGCTAATAATTGATAGGTTGGATTATTAAAATTTTATTTTTATTAAACAAATAAATATAATTATATTAATCTTACACTAAATATTAAGATAGGTTATAAACAAGTATGATACATGAATAGAAAAGATAAAATTTTATAATTAACAAAACTGTACAACCCTGTTTTTTATTTTTAAAATGCTTTATAATTTTTATGAAAACTTTTTCTTTTGATGCTTTATCAAAACTATACGTAGATTATTTCATTTTATAGAATGTGTAATTATTTTGGTAAAAATATTAACACGACAATAAATTTTTTATAATATTTAATAGTACTTTTTACGGTTTTTTAATCCTTTTAAATATGTTAATATTTTTTTGTTAAATGGTTAAATATTAATATTTTTCCAAAACTGTACAATATTATTTCATTTTATAAACTATGTAATTGATTAATAACCATATGTTTATATGTTTTATATATCTTTTCGGCTAAAAATGTGAATTATAAGTTTATATGCAACATACTAACAATTGGAGACTAATGCGAAAAAATATCATATGGCTAAAGTGGTCATAAAAAATGACATGAGACACAAAAATATGTGTGTTTATTACAATAATAAGATTAATATGTATTTACAAGGTTCAACATGAGCATAATCAATTTGAACTTCAGAAAAACTAGAAATTCATTAATATACAACAAACCAAGTCGATTTCACCGTAAGTATCGTCATATATTAAACTTTATAACTTAAATAAAAACACTACTTTTGATCATATACGAAAAAATGAACAAGATATTATTGAAAAATTAAGACCAAATAAATACATATTAACCTTATAGTTGTTTAAAAATTAATTCATATAAGATCAAAAACATCTTAAACCTTCGGAATAGACATAAATTAAAGTGGGGCGGCAATTTATGTGAAAAGTAGGGTTTGGATAGGTGAATGATAGATAAAGTCATGAGTTTTGTGGTTTAGAAAAGTAAACGGCCGTTTACCTTTGTAAAATTAATTCATGATATCTCGATAGGTGTAAATTGACTGCACTAATTTCAATAAATTCGTGATATCCGATAGGTGTAAATTGACTGCACTAATTTCAATAAAGATAAGCTATGATTTATATTAGTAAACTGTCGTTTACTTGGTCAAAGTGGTATATCAAACCAAGATCCCAACAAGGACATTTACATATTTACTAAACATATTTCTGAGCATGTTTTTAAACGAAAACTTATGCTAGTTACCTATGGCGAAGATATCTTCATATGGAGTAAACTGTCGTTTACTTGGTCAAAGTGGTATATCAAACCAAGGTCCCAACAAGGACATTTACATATTTACTAAACATATTTCTGAGCATGTTTTTAAACGAAAACTTATGCTAGTTACCTATGGCGAAGATATCTTCATATGGTAACCGTTAGTTACACAAAACTTTAAAATATGTAAACTACACGTATTGTCTTTTATAAATATATGAATTAACACGTTGTGTTCTTATACTTAAATAAATACACATGATAATTATCTTAGATTTAACTTTTAAGACGATAGAACTCTTTCTTTAAAATGTGTGACTTCGTATACTTACTTTTTTTAGTTGTATGATTACCTTGGATTGCCTTATGCATCCTATTGTATACTCTACACAAGTTACTATCTCAAACGAATACACCAAATAATAAGCAAATGTCAAGGTAAAAAGGTTAAGATGTGTTTATAGAGTGTCTTGTGTATGTTCAATTGAACATGTATATCTAATTGGAATTTACAGCAGCATCTAAAAGCTAAATTGTTGTTTATTGGTAAACAGCAAAAGTAAATGAGTATAGAATATGGTAAGAACCTATTATAAAAACGGAAGGTATCATCTCATGGCAACTATCAATTGATCCAAATGACATTAAGGTAAGAACTCTTCAAATCCAATCACGTCATGAATGTTTGGAATCCATATTATGCAAAGAAACGTTATCTTTCTATTTTGAACTGAAGAGTGATATAATATCAATCTTTATCTTCAGTCATCATATTTATACTTAAGAGTATTCATAGCTAGATAACAGTTCCTACTTCATATCAACTATCAAGAATCTCACTAGCATTAATATCGTCACTTTAAATTTTATGACCATCGAGTGTTTTTTTTTACCTATTTCATTTATTAAAACATCGTTTTTTCATGTTTAAGGTTAGTTGGAACTTGCATTCAACGAAAACCTTAACCTATTATTACTGATAAATTAAAAGTAAACATGGATTTATACAATAAAAAATTATTCAATAAACGAATACAACGAAGAACGCCGAAAAAGAGAAAAAAATTGAACTGAAGTTCGATTCTTTGTTCTTACTTGTAGTTTGATGGTGAAAAAAGCAGCGATAATGAACCGGAAGGGAAGAAGCAATGATAACGTAGTGATGGTGAGAGCAGTGATGATGAACCAACGATGGCGAAAGAGGAGAGTGTGAATCCAAGGATCTTAATTCAGGAATTATCAATATGAATTGGTGTTTGAAGGAAATTGTAACCATAATCAAGTAATTAGTTTTGCAACCAAAGTACTTGAGAGCAACCAGCTGAAGCAGCTATGTACTCAGCTTCAGTTGTGGATACAGACACATTGGTTTGCTTCTTGCACTACCATGAAACAAGTCTTGGTCCCAAAAGTTGACATCCACTAGTTGTGGATTTTCTGTTGT
The DNA here is from genome assembly GCA_024085815.1 of Flaveria linearis. NCBI lineage: Eukaryota > Viridiplantae > Streptophyta > Magnoliopsida > Asterales > Asteraceae > Flaveria > Flaveria linearis. The sequence goes on from CM044014.1 coordinate 32,923,620, forward strand.
TGTTTCACCCTCCAAAATCACTATCTGAATATGAGTAAAGACTGAAATCTCCATCTTTTGGATACCACAGTCCTAGAGCTGGTTTTCCTTTCAGATATCTGAATATTCTCTTTACAGCATTCAGATGAGACTCCTTTGGATCTGATTGATACCTAGCACACACACACAGCAAACATTATGTCAGGCCTACTGGCAGTTAAATACATTAAGGATCCGATCATTGATCTATACAATCTCTGATCTACAGATTTTCCAGCAGGGTCAGGCACAATCTTGTCTATTGTTGAGGCAGGTGTCTTGCATGAAGATTGATGCGTGTGGATAGTATATGTATTTTTGATAAAGGATTTTCACACAGATTCAGTTTTAAATGGTTATTACTAATACTAACTACACACACAAAAGGCAAGTGTACCTATCGTGAGGTAATATAGTGTTGGTAAGAACCGAGTATCAATCCGTGGACACACTAAGCCTACTCAACAACCCTCATAATTAACTATCAGTTTTGATTTAGAAAATGATGAGTTAAATAAAATAACAATAAATAAAGATAGATAAAGATAGATTGAGACTTTTGGTGATTCTTTCAGTGAAGTGAGGCTGTTATCCTAATTTAGATTACACTTATGTAACTATGATGAGGTGGTGGTGTGATTAAAAATATTGAATAAAGTAATTGTGTTAACGTTTATAAAGATGAGCTGGCGCGATTTCTCGTCTATCCGCTCCGTAGTGACCAGGACCACGTCAGGTTGAGATTTACTGCTTAGGTCAAGGCCCTAGTAATGAAGGTAAATCTTTTGTGTCCTTTTCAACATACGATTTCTGAAAACATAACTTAATGTTAGAAGAGAGTTGATCAAGTTCCTTTCCAACATGCCATTAATTTTAGAAAACCATAACAATTACTATAGATTTCTCAGACTAATAAAAGGGAACCCGTAAATGATCAGAAAGTTAAGGTCTTATGATTTCTAATAACCATCTCTAGTTAATTAGCCATAGTTTGTTATGAATAAAAGTTGATCATACGTTTTTCAACCGTGTATGACAATCACAATTACAAACCATAAACTTATAACCCCCCGTTCAAATGTAGGTGCTACCCATTGAAAGTTTTCCCAAGACCACCATAACATTAACACAATATTTGTCACACCATTAGTTCATCACAAATTACATAAGTTTCATTAAATAGGATAACAAATGAAGTTTAGCTCATAATGAGCTTGAACCTAACAACAAAGATAGAAGATAGTAATGAAATCATCGATAAATTAGAACAATCAAACCGATGATTCACTATGGATGATGTTAAACGATCTCGAGATTCTTTAAGTGTTGAATGGACCTCCAAAACCTTCTAAGGACCTCCAAAGGCTGGGTTCCCGAGAGGGAACACCAGCACTTCACCTCCCAAAAGCTCCCTCAAAGTTGCAAATGAAGTCCTATTTATAGGCTTTCTAGAGTGTTTAAGCACGGCCCCGTGCCTAAAAGGCACGGCCCGTGATAGTACAATGCTTACGAAAGTTGGTCGGCTCGTATGTGAAGGAGTTGTCGGGCACGGCCCCGTGAAATGGGCAAACACGGCCCCGTGACAAATGGGACACGGCCCCGTGACTGCTTTTGGGGAACAGTACTTTTTGTCCTGTCAGATGTCCAATCATGGGGGTGTGTCAAATTAGCACGGGGGTGTGTTTTAGGCAAGGCATGGGGGCGTGCTAAATGAGGCACGACCCCATGCTTGGAACTTTAAGCTTGGATTTCTTCAATTTCTTGTCAAATATGCTCCTTTTGTCCATCTTGCCCTTCACAACACCTGAAAACCCAATATGAACGATTTAGGTATCAAATCATCATTTTCAGTAAGAGTTTATAGAATAATTGATGTGCAATTGATATGTTTTATATGTATAATTTGAAGCACATCAAATATCCCCACACTTAAACTTTGCTTGTCCTCAAGCAGAATCACTCAAAATGACAATTCCACCAAAAACCAAATAAATCAAAAGATAAATATGTCTTTCGGGAATTATGCAAGTAAAAATTATTTCATCCAAATGTAAACATTTTAAGCATGTGTAGAATGATATCCTAGCAAGAAATGGAGTTGTTTAGTAAATATTACAATCATGTAAAAATCCACACTTCTCACAAGATGCACACACTCGGCTAAATATATGGAGTCATAATTAGGGTTAAGTATGACTAATACGCTCAATTGCCTAGTATGAATATGTGTGAAATCATATGCTTGTTAAGGGATCAAATCTCCACCTACTTAGATATTTACTTGCATAAATCATTAGGTCTTTGATCGGTTGTAACTTGGCTCGGGCTTGGGTATGGAATATTTGGAAAAAATGGTTAGATGCTAAAGACAACGGTCTTAGCTTATTTCTAACATAAACTATAAGGAAAGCAGCAAAAAGTTCCCTATACAATACTTCAAACTAGAAGGGATATGCTAACTTGAGGACTCGTTTAAGGTCAGATTGTCAACACCGTATTTTGCTTTCTGAAACCTTACTTCATCCTTCACCCGAAGATACACAAAACTATCCTTTCGTAAGGATCGTTCGGCTTGAAGCCTAATAGCACCCAATCGGATCAGTCCTGTGTATTCGTATTGAGATTCAGTTTGGTTCTTCTTGCATTTTCCATCATGTGACCAATTTCCACAATTCGGGCACCTTTCGTATCTTTTTGCCCGTCTCTTTATAGCGCTTTTTGAAATTCCACAAAATGGCGGAACTTGTTCCTTTTTTCACCATTTCTTTCTTGCGTCGTACGTGAGGTTGAAAATTTGTTCGCGGATTTCCGGGGGAAGTCCCGGTTTTGCGTGATGAAGGCAACAAAGCAAATTAAAATTAAAAGAATGCATTCCAGTTCTTTTAGGTCTGCCGGTAAAAGACCAAATTTTTCTTTTTCTCTTTCTATTTTTTCTCTTTTTTTATATAAGCCAAAATCGTGTCTTTAATGAAAAACGGGTTTTGTTGAAGGCTTTTTGGTTAAGTGACTTGGTGATTCGGGTGATCAAAATAAAAACGTTTAAGCTCAACGGGGCTAACTAGGGTTGACGTTCGGGTAAGGAAAATTAAAAGAAATTGGTTGGGGGCTTGAATGGTTAAGGTTTCCTAGTGCCTAACTCATTTTTATGCAGAAAATACTAATTAAGGTCTCGAAATGTATACCCAAACCAAGTTCTAATCACATGTATCATAAGGCACCCTCAATTGAATCCAGAATGAAAGTAAAATTGCAAAGATTTGCAAAAGCTGTTTTAACACTCAAAAATAAACTCACAAACGGATGGAATTGGGTAAAAGTGTTTCATTTTACATGATTGAATATTTTTACTGGATTATTGCTTTTAAGGATATCACAAAAATACATTTTCAATTTTTATTTGGATTCTTCTTATTGTAACACCTGAAATTTTGATTAGACAAAGGGAAATAATAAGAAGAAAAGAAAAGAAAGAATTTTGGAAGGAAAGGAAAAGAAAGAAAAAGTAGAAGGGGGTTTTGTGTAAAAAGTACAAAGAAAAGTAAATATCTGATATACATAGGGATGGCTGCCCAAACTTTTTCTCACAACCCCAAATCTTCGAAGTGTTCTAGAGAGAGAAAGAGCAGACCACGGGAATTTGAAGGAAGAACAAGAAGAAGAAGAGGGCGGATTCGAGGTATAAGGTCTCACGCGACGGGTTTTGAAGAAGCCATACCCAGCAACACAATGTGAGTTCTAAGACCCCTTCTTTTATGCATTTTTCGAACGATTTTGGGGGCTGGAACACATATTGACACTGTTTTTGAGTTGCGGGTGTTTAATCCGTACCTGTATGTATATGTATATGTGTTTACGGTCTGTTCGGGAAGCTGGTTCCACTACATGTGAACCTTCCAGAATAGATATATATGATTCACGCATGAACGTTCATAAGTATACTGTTAATGTATGTTTAGAACGGTATACATGATGTTAGGTGGTTCTAAATGGGTAATATGATAATTCTGTGCTATAGAGGTGTTAAGATGATGAATGAGGTATGAGAATGGTACAGGTTAAGTTGCAGGTTGTCACGTTCAACCGCATTGTCCAATGCGGACTGCCGAAGCAAATGCGGCTAAGGTGGTTAACCGCATTAATCAATGCGGAAGGTTAAGGAAATGCGGTCCAGGCATTGTTGCATCCGTATTGGCCTAATGAAGAAGTGGCCAAGGCATCTCAGCCGCATTGACTGATGCGGACGAATGAAAGGAATGCGGCTGTGGCAATTGACTGCCGCATTGACCAATGCGGACAAGTCCGGAAATGCGCTAAGGCATTTCTCAGCCGCATGGACTAATGCGGGTAGAATCATGAAATGCGGATAAGGTATTCCTCATCCGTATCGACTAATGAGGATGGTTGAACATGCAGATGACCAGAATGTGAAATGCGGACAAGGCATTCCTCACCTGCATTGACTAATGCGGATGGTCAGACTAATGCGGATGAACCAGGGTGTGAAATGCGGATTAAGCTCAGTAAGATCCGATTTATTTGGGTAAACGAGTAACATAGGCATGATGATGATGATGATGTTGCATGGGTATACCTATGGTATACCATATATGTGTGATGCTTTATATGATGATGAATGAGTGTTATGTGTATGTTTCTTATGATTATGTATGTTTATCTTTCTGAAAACTTTACCAATTATGGAAATGAATGAATGAAGTATTATGTAACGTAAAGTGAAAGATAAGGAAAGAGGAACATGATGATGAATGCATGTATTAATGAATGAATGAAAAGGAAATATGATGATGAATACATGCATTAATGAATGAACAAACTAAGTCTTGCAAGCATTGAATTAAGGTAACGGGTCCTTCTTTGTGATTGACCATATTCATGGTACCTCTACCGCTTACCTACTAGTACTGTGGCATACGCTCTATTGATTCATGGCCCAGTAGCTAAGACTGATCGGGGTATAGCATATGGTAGTGGTACAAAAAGTATTCAATGTGCAAGCAAAGATGAACGGGATCCTTGTCATTCGACCACAGTAATCATAGTCAAGTGCTATGAAGTGTGTAAAGCCTGACAGGATCCATATGAGAACTGAAAGATAATGATGTATAACGAACGATGAAGATAATAAAGAATATTATCTATGTGTACGTATGATGTATGATCATGTGAAAGAAAGGAATGGTTTATAATGTAAATAAAGTATGTTTATTTTAAAACTAGAACTCACACAGCAACACTGACTTTTTATGTGTTTCCAGTTGGCAGGTAGTGTTGCTGGGGATGGCACGAGGCGACTACTCAGCTCGTTGGGGATGGCATACTCCTTTTGATAATGCTGCCACACAATGTGTTGTGGGCCCATAATGCACGCAACACATTATGTTGCATGCAAGTGCAAGATTCCTTTAGGATCCCGATAAATGGGATTACTTAAGGAATCTTCTTTATGATGAAAAATTTAATATTTCTATACTAGAGGTCACTGTTTATGACCATTTTGTAATCAGTAACGATGTAAACTTTTGTACAAGATTTTATGATGAAATGAAATGTATCTTTTGAATGTTTTCGCTGCAATGTTTATTTAAGATGTTTATAAATATATACCAAATGTATGTTTTATGTGCGATGAACGACCAACTGTGAGGTGCCCGGGAGCGGGGCCTTACAAGTTGGTATCAGAGCCAAAGTTTAAGTGAAATGGGTAAATTTTCAAAATAAACCTAAACTTAAACTGAAAACGGGACAGAAAGGAAGAGAATGCCATCTGAGTAGTTGCGTGCCACCATGTATTTTCTTAAAGATTAACTGGTATTATGTGCGTATGTGATGTGTTTATATGTACTGTTAGATTTAGATACGAATTTAAAAAGGATGGTGATCAAGGAGTTCAGTCCTCGTTGGGAAATGGACAAAGTTGAGAGAGAGTTCCTGCAATTGGAGGCGGGGATGATGACCCACCAACAATACACCACCAAGTTCAATGAAATGGCGCGGTTGGTGCCGGATCAGGTGACGCCGGTGTCTCGAAAGATCAACCGGTATATTCAGATGCTGCCAGCTGACATCCGTAGGCATTTGATTACTGCTCGACCGAGCACCTTTAGGTCGGCAGTGGATTTGGATGGGAGATTATATGATGAACGGGCTGTGGTGGTAAAGGCTGAGATTAGTAAGAAGGGAGGTGGTGAGAGAAATTGGCAGGGGAAGAGGTTTGGTCGAGGTGATACTTCGACGAGTAACAAGAAGACGAGGGTGGATGACCGCCTTGTGGTCATGTCAGGAGCAGGGTTGAGGAAGTGTAGCCAGTGTGGAAGGGAGCACTCGGGGTAGTGCAAGTAGGGATCAAACATCTGTTTCAGATGCGGAAAGGCAGGGCATGTGTCAAAGGATTGCCGGGCAGGCAAATGTTTTAACTGTGGGGAAAGTGGTCATATGAGCAGAGACTGCAAGAAGCCGAGGGCTGAGGGTTCAGGGGCGAAGAAGACGGGAGGTGAAGAACCGAGGGCAAAGGCCAGGGCATTCACGATGACGCAGGAGGAGGCCAGGACGGACCCTGATGTTGTGTCCGGTACATTTCTGGTGAACCAAACTTTAGCCTCTGTAATATTTGATTCGGGTGCCAGTAGGAGTTTTATTTCTGCTGCCTTCTGTACTAAGCTGCCTGTTAGTAGTAGACGAGTTGATGTGCCCTTTGATGTAGAAACTGCCATAGGTAAGTCTACTAGGATCTCTGAGGTGATAGAGGGTTGTGATGTTGAATTGGAGGGCCACAAATTTCCGGTTCGACCCTTTGCTATGACTTTAGGTGGTTTCGATTTGGTGCTTGGGATGGATTGGTTGGCGGACTTTGAGGCGAATATCGTGTGTCGCAAGAAGATGATTCAATTGACAGCGCCCGGCGGTGGTTCAGTGACAGTTTATGGTGATCGGGTTACTACGATTCCGAAGGTGATCTCAATGGCTGTGGCGGGAAAATGTATGAGGCGTGGGTGCAGCGCCTATTTATGTCATGTAAAAGATGTAGAAACGCCAACACCACAACTATCCGATGTTTCGGTGGTGTGTGATTTTCCAGACGTGTTCCCGGAAGACTTATCGGGATTGCCACCTGACCGAGAGATCGAATTCCAGATTGACCTGATACCGGGTGCTCAACCTGTCGCCAAGGCACCGTATCGATTGGCCCCGAAGGAAATGAAAGAGTTGATGGACCAGTTGCAAGAGTTGTTGGATAAGGGGTTCATAAGACCGAGTATCTCACCTTGGGGTGCTCTGGTCCTGTTTGTGAAGAAGAAAGACGGTAGTATGAGGATGTGCATCGACTACCGTGAGCTGAACAAGTTGACGGTGAAAAATAGATACCCCTTGCCAAGAATCGATGATCTGTTGATCAACTTCAAGGCGCCAGTTGGTTTTCACGAATAGATCTTCGATCGGGCTACCATCAGCTGAAAGTGAAGGAACAGACATCCCTAAAACAACTTTTCGTACGCGCTACGGTCACTACGAGTTTCTTGTCATGTCATTTGGTTTGACTAATGCGCCAGCTGCTTTTATGGATCTGATGAACCGAGTGTGTCGGTCGATATTGGATAAATCAGTGATCGTGTTTATTGATGACATCCTGATTTATTCAAGAAGCGAAATAGAGCATGCCGGTCACATTCGAGAAGTATTAGAGACGTTGAGAAGGGAGAAATTGTATGCCAAGTTCTCCAAGTGCGCATTCTGGTTGCGCGAGGTTTAATTTGTGGGTCACCTGGTTAATCCGGAGGGAATTATGGTTGATCCGGCAAAGGTGGAAGCAGTAATGCAATGGAAGTCTCCAAAGACGCCATCTGAGATCCGTAGTTTCTTGGGTTTGGCGGGCTACTATAGAAGATTCATTCAAGACTTCTCCAAGATTGCTTCTCCACTGACCAAGTTGACCTGGAAGGATGTGAAGTTTGTATGGGGTCAGGCTCAGGAAAAGATGTTGAAGAATTGAAGACGAGGTTGACCCAAGCTCTAGTGTTGGCATTACCCGATGGAAGCGATGACTTGGTGGTTTATTCGGATACTTCCTACTCGGGGTTGGGGTGCGTATTAATGCAAAGGGGAAAGGTGATAGCCTATGCATCTCGACAGCTGAAAGTTCATGAGGTTAATTATCCTACTCATGATTTGGAGCTAGCGACTGTGGTCTTCGCGTTAAAAATTTGGAGGCACTACCTCTACGGAACGAAGTACACCATCTTCACAGACCACAAGAGCTTGAAGTACTTCTTCGAGCAAAAAGATTTAAATATAAGGCAGAGGCGATGGTTGGAGCTGATAAAAGACTACGATTGTGAGATCCATTACCATCCGGGCAAAGCCAACGTGGTGGCTGATGCCCTTAGCCGAAAGGAAGGCCCGAGCCGATACGGGTAAAGGCATACCAACTGATTATGACCTCCGATGTGATGAAGCAAGTCAAAGAGTTTCAAGATAAGGCACTGAAGGAAGATCATCTTAACTCAGAACGAATGAGAGGTCTGGTCGTGGAACTGGGTGAAAACACGTTTAGTGTCAAGACTCGATTTGGGCGGATGTGGATTCCTCGTTTTGGGGATCTACGAATGAAGATTATGGACGAAGCCCACAAAACTCGATACTCCATTCATCCCGGTGCTACCAAGATGTACCAAGACATGAAGAGAGATTACTGGTGGCCGGGCATGAAGCGTGATGTGGTGGAGTATGTGAGTAAATGTCTCACTTGTTTGCAAGTAAAGGCAGAACATCAAAAGCCGTATGGAAAGATTCAACCGTTGGATATACCGGAATGGAAGTGGGAGCACATCACCATGGATTTCATTACAAAGTTGCCACGTACCCCGAAAGGGTATGACACAATATGGGTGATTGTGGACCGTCTGACGAAGAGTGCTCACTTCCTATTGATGCACGAGACATATTCATCCGAGAGGTTGGCCGATCTTTTCATCAAAGAGATTGTGACTCGTCGTGGTGTACCGGTGTCGATTGTGTCAAATCACGACACCCGGTTTACATCCAAATTCTGGAATGCTATGGGGACGAGGTTACATATCAGTACGGCTTATCATAACTGATGGTCAGTCGGAAAGGACCATTCAGACGTTAGAAGACATGCTCCGGGCATGTGTGATTGACTTTGGGGGAAGTTGGGATGACCATCTACCGTTAGCTGAATTATCGTACAACAACAGCTATCATGCCAGTATTGGTATGCCACCTTATGAGATGCTATACGGTAGGAGATGCAGGACACCCGTATGTTGGGGTGATATTGGTCAAAAGGAATTGGGAAGCGTCGAGGTGATCGAGGCTACGACTGAAAAGATTGAAAGGATCAAGGCCTACATGAAGGCAGCCAAAGACAGACAGAAGTCGTATGCTGACAAACGACGTAGGCCGATCGAATTCTAGGTGGGTGATCGGGTTATGTTAAAAGTCTCGCCTTGGAAAGGAATCATTCGGTTCCGAAAGCGGGGCAAGTTGAGTCCGCGGTACATAGGCCCTTTCCGAATCATTGCTCGAGTAGGAGAGGTGGCTATAGATTGGAGTTGCCAGATGAGCTAAGTGGAATTCACCCGACCTTCCACATATCTTATCTGAGAAAGTGTTTGGCCGATGAAAATATGATTGTTCCGCTGGGAGATATCGAAGTAGATGAACGGCTCAATTATGTGGAGCAACCAGTGGCAATCATCGATAGAAAAGAGAAGCGACTGAGAAATAAAGTGGTTCCCCTTGTGCGAGTACAGTGGAAGTACAGAAAGGGATCTGAGTCTACATGGGAGACTGAGGAAGAGATGAGACAACATCACCCACGTCTGTTCGAGGAATAACAGGTTTCGGGGATGAAACCTCTATAACGGGGGTGGACTTGTAACACCCGAAATTTTGATTAGACAAAGGGAAATAATAAGAAGAAAAGAAAAGAAAGAATTTTGGAAGGAAAGGAAAAGAAAGAAAAAGTAGAAGGGGGTTTTGTGTAAAAAGTACAAAGAAAAGTAAATATCTGATATACATAGGATGGCTGCCCACACTTTTTCTCACAACCCCAAATCTTCGAAGTGTTCTAGAGAGAGAAAGAGCAGACCACGGGAATTTAAAGGAAGAACAAGAAGAAGAAGATGGCAGATTCGAGGTATATGGTCTCACGGCGATGGGTTTTCAAGAAGCCATACCCAGCAACACAATGTGAGTTCTAAGACCCCTTCTTTTATGCATTTTTCGAACGATTTTGGGGGCTGGAACACATATTGAAACTGTTTTTGAGTTGCGGGTGTTTAATCCGTACCTGTATGTATATGTATATGTGTTTACGGTCTGTTCGGGAAGCTGGTTCCACTACATGTGAACCTTCCAGAACAGATATATATGATTCACGCATGAACGTTCATAGGTATACTGTTAATGTATGTTTAGAACGGTATACATGATGTTTAGGTGGTTCTAAATGGGTAATATGATAATTCTGTGCTATAGAGGTGTTAAGATGATGAATGAGGTATGAGAATGGTACAGGTTAAGTTGCAGGTTGTCACGTTCAACCGCATTGTCCAATGCGGACTGCCGAAGCAAATGCGGCTAAGGTGGTTAACCGCATTAACCAATGCGGAAGGTTAAGGAAATGCGGTCCAGGCATTGTTGCATCCACATTGGCCTAATGAAGAAGTGGCCAAGGCATCTCAGCCGCATTGACTGACGCAGACGAATGAAAGGAATGCGGCTGTGGCAATTGACTGCCGCATTGACCAATGCGGACAAGTCCGGAAATGCGCTAAGGCATTTCTCAGCCGCATGGACTAATGCGGGTAGAATCATGAACTGCGGATAAGGCATTCCTCATCCGCATTGACTAATGCGGATGGTTGAACATGCAGATGACCAGAATGTGAAATGCGGACAAGGCATTCCTCACCCGCATTGACTAATGCGGATGGTCAGACTAATGCGGATGAACTAGGGTGTGAAATGCGGATTAAGCTCAGTAAGATCCGATTTATTTGGGTAAACGAGTAACATAGGCATGATGATGATGATGATGTTGCATGGGTATACCTATGGTATACCATATATGTGTGATGCTTTATATGATGATGAATGAATGTTATGTGTATGTTCCTTATGATTATGTATGTTTATCTTTCCGAAAACTTTACGAATTATGGAAATGAATGAATGAAGTATTATGTAACGTAAAGTGAAAGATAAGGAAAGAGGAACATGATGATGAATGCATGTATTAATGAATGAATGAAAAGGAAATATGATGATGAATACATGCATTAATGAATGAACGAACTAAGTCTTGCAAGCATTGAATTAAGTTAACGGGTCCTTCTTTGTGATTGACCCTATTCATGGTACCTCTACCGCTTACCTACTAGTACTGTGCCATACGCTCTATTGATTCACGGCCCAGTAGCTAAGACTGATCGGGGTATAGCATATGGTAGTGGTACAAAAAGTATTCAATGTGCAAGCAAAGATGAACGGGATCCTTGTCATTCGACCACAGTAATCATAGTCAAGTGCTATGAAGTGGGTAAAGCCTGACAGGATCCATATGAGAACTGAAAGATAATGATGTATAACGAACGATGAAGATAATAAAGAATATTATCTATGTGTACGTATGATGTATGATCATGTGAAAGAAAGGAATGGTTTATAATGTAAATAAAGTATGTTTATTTTAAAACTAGAACTCACTCAGCAACGCTGACTTTTTATGTGTTTCCAGTTGGCAGGTAGTGTTGCTGGGGATGGCACGAGGCGACTACTCAGCTCGTTGGGGATGGCATACTCCTTTTGATAATCCTTCCACACAATGTGTTGTGGGCCCATAATGCACGCAACACATTATGTTGCATGCAAGTGCAAGATTCCTTTAGGATCCCGATAAATGGGATTGCTTAAGGAATCTTCTTTATGATGAAAATTTAATATTTCTATACTAGAGGTCACTGTTTATGACCATTTTGTAATCAGTAACGATGTAAACTTTTGTACAAGATTTTATGATGAAATGAAATGTATCTTTTGAATGTTTTCGCTACAATGTTTATTTAAGATGTTTATAATATATACCAAATGTATGTTTTATGTGCGATGAACGACCAACTGTGAGGTGCCCGGGAGCGGGGCCTTACAAGTTGGTATCAGAGCCGAAGTTTAAGTGAAATGGGTAAATTTTCAAAATAAACCTAAACTTAAACTGAAAACGGGACAGAAAGGAAGAGAATGCCATCTGAGTAGTTGCGTGCCATCATGTATTTTCTTAAAGATTAACTGGTATTATGTGCGCATGTGATGTGTTTATATGTACTGTTAGATTTAGATACGGATTTAAAAAGGATGGTGATCAAGGAGTTCAGTCCTCGTTGGGAAATGGACAAAGTTGAGAGAGAGTTCCTGCAATTGGAGGCGGGGACGATGACCCACCAACAATACACCACCAAGTTCAATGAAATGGCGCGGTATATCAATTTGGTATATCAATTTGGCCAATAACCGATTACCATTGACTTTGAAGCTTCATCCCTCATTGTTTTCAACTTTGATAGCTTTATGTGGATAGACTTTTTCTTCATTTTTTTTATATATTTTCAAATTTTTTTGAAATAATTTTTTTTGAAATAATTTTTCTAAATAAAACAAAATAGTCAAAAATTTGGATTGTCTTTCAAACTATCATGTGCCCCCGTCAACGGCGCCAAAAACTTGATGCGTGTGGATAGTATATGTATTTTTATAAAGGATTTTCACACAGATTCAGTTTTAAATGGTTATTACTAATACTAACTACACACACAAAAGGCAAGTGTACCTATCGTGAGGTAATATAGTGACACTAAGTCTACTCAACAACCCTCATAATTGACTATCAGTTTTGATTTAAAAATGATAAGTTAAATAAAATAACAATAAATAAAGATAGATAAAGATAGATTGAGACTTTTGGTGATTCTTTCAGTGAAGTGAGGCTGTTATCCTAATTTAGATTACACTTATGTAACTGTGATGAGGTGGTGGTGCGATTAAAGATATTGAATAAAGTAATTGTGTTAACGTTTATAAAGATGAGCTGGCGCGATTTCTCGTCTATCCGCTCCGTAGTGACCAGGACCACGTCAGGTTGAGATTTACTGCTTAGGTCAAGGCCCTAGTAATGTAGGTAAATCTTTTGGGTCCTTTTCGACATACGATTTCTGAAAACATAACTTAATGTTAGAAGAGAGTTGATCAAGTTCCTTTCAAACATACCATTAATTTTAGAAAACCATAACAATTACTATAGATTTCTCAGACTAATAAAAGGGAACCCGTAAATGATCAGAAAGTTAAGGTCTTATGATTTCTAATAACCATCTCTAGTTAATTAGCCATAGTTTGTTATGAATAAAAGTTGATCATACGTTTTTCAACCGTGTATGACAATCACAATTACAAACCATAAACTTATAACCCCCCGTTCAAATGTAGGTGCTACCCATCGAAAGTTTTCCAAGACCACCATAACATTAACACAATATTTGTCACACCATTAGTTCATCACAAATTACATAAGTTTCATTAAATAGGATAACAAATGAAGTTTAGCTCATAATGAGCTTGAACCTAACAACAAAGATAGAAGATAGTAATGAAATCATCGATAAATTAGAACAATCAAACCGATGATTCACTATGGATGATGTTAAACAATCCCGAGATTCTTCTAAGTGTTGAATGGACCTCCAAAACCTTCTAAGGACCTCCAAAGGCTGGGTTCCCGAGAGGGAACACCAGCACTTCACCTCCCAAAAGTTCCCTCAAAGTTGCAAATGAAGTCCTATTTATAGGCTTTCTAGAGTGTTTAAGCACGGCCCCGTGCCTAAAAGGCACGGCCCGTGATGGTACAATGCTTACGAAAGTTGGTCGGCTCGTACGTGCAGGAGTTGTCGGGCACGGCCCCATGACAAATGGGGTACGGCCCCGTGGAGCAAACACGGCCCCGTGACTGCTTTTGGGGAACAGTGTCCTGTCAGATGTCCAATCACGGGGGTGTGTCAAATTAGCACGGGGGTGTGTTTTAGGCAAGGCATGGGGGCGTGCTAAATGAGGCACGGCCCCATGCTTGGAACTTTAAGCTTGGATTTCTTCAATTTCTTGTCAAATATGCTCCTTTTGTCCATCTTTCCCTTCACAACACCTGAAAACACAATATGAACGATTTAGGTATCAAATCATCATTTTCAGTAAGAGTTTATAGAATAATTGATGTGCAATTGATATGTTTTATATGTATAATTTGAAGCACATCAAAGATGTATCAGCAAGATTGTACTTCTTTAAAATCTGATGTATGTACTTTTCTTGATTGATGAAAATTCCATCTGTTTTCTGATGAACTTGTAAGTCAAGGAAAAAGGTCAATTCTCCCATTGAGCTCATCTGAAATTCAGATTTCATTAACTCTTTAAAACTTTGACAAAGTTTATTGTTGGTTGATCTAAATATTATGTCATCTTACATATATTTGAACCACCAAAAGATCTTGATGTTCTTGTTTGAGGAAGAGAGTCTGATCAATAGTCCCTCTTTTGTAGCCATGCTTCAGTAAGAAGGTTGATAAAGTTTCATACCACTTCCTTGGTGCCTGATGAAGTCCATACAATGCTTTATCTAGCTTGTAGACTCGATGTGGATGGTCAGGATCATCAAATCCAGGGGGCTGAGCCACATATACTTCTTCATCAATTTTTCCATAAAGGAAAGCACACTTGACATCCATTTGATACACAGTAAACTTCTTGAATGAAGCATAAGCTAGAAAGACCCTGATTGCTTCAATTCTTGCAACTGGAGCAAAGACTTCATCATAGTCTATTCCTTCTTCTTGAGTATATCCTTGAGCAATCAGTCTAGCTTTGTTTCTCACGATTATACCTCTGTCATCCAACTTGTTTTTGAAGAGCCACCTTGTTCCGATTGGATGCTGACCTTGAGGCAAGTCTACAAGATTCCAGACCTTTTGTTTTCTGAATTGTTGTAGTTCTTCTTGCATAGCTTTAATCCAGCTATTGTCTTTTAGAGCAGCTGTAATGTTTGCAGGAACTATCTAAGATAAGAAGCAGGTGAACAGGCAAATGTTTGCCACTCCCCCTTTGCTTCTAGTAGTTCTTGCATTTAGGTCTCCTATGATATTATCTGATGGATAAGACTTATGAACTCTGCTTGTTGAAATAGTATCAACTGGAATGGTTGATTCTAAGTTTGTGAAATCCATTGGATCAGATGGATTCAGCTGTGATGTTGAGTCTATGAAGTAGTCAAAGGCTTCATGTTCAACAGGATCAGCTTGAACTTTAGTTGCATTATGGTTTTCTTCTGCAGGAATTTCTACGGAGGCATTTTGTTCTTACGTAGGAGTAACAGCAACATCTATGGAGGCATTTTCTTCTTCCGTAGGAGTTACAACAACATCTACAGATTAAGATTGTTGACCTGCTCACAAGTTTTGTTGATTCAAAATATCCTCTCCACCCCTAGGAGCATCGGTTGAAGCATCATTTACATCTACGGATGATGGATGATCATCTACGGATGTATGTGCATGAACTGCGGATGAAGGATTTGCTTCTCTGGATGTATCTTCATTCTGCTGACTTGTAGATTATTTGATTCTTGTTGTAGTAAAGTTGAAGGTTGTGACCTTGGAGGATCAGCTAATAGTGGCACTTCATTCAAACTTGGGGGAACAAATGGATAGCATGTATCAGCAGAACCTGCATTGATTAAATATCCAGTGTTAAATGACTCTGTTAATGCATCTATATCAAATAACCAAGATGATCCTTTTACAGTTGTTGTAAACATGGATTCATCAAAAGAAACATTAGGAGTCTCTTCAACAATGTTATGTTTTGGAATGTAAACCTTATATGATTTAGATGTGGATGAATATCCAACAAAGAAACCATCATAGGCTTTTTCAGAAAATTTCTCAATTGTTCTTTAGTATTTAACACAGATACATGACACCCAAAAGCTCTAAGATATCCTATAAAAGGCTTCCTTTTGAATAAGAGCTCATAAGGAGTTTTATTATGTTCTTTGACAATTAATGTCCTATTTTGAACATTGCATGCTGTATTCACAGCTTCTGCCCAGAATGTGATGGGCAACTGAGAGTCAGCTAGCATTATCCTGGCTGCTTCTATGAGAGTTCTATTTCTTCTTTCAGCAACTCCATTTTGTTATGGAGTTCTTGGTGCACTGAATTGCCTTTCTATGCCTTTATTTCTCCAAAAAGAATATAAATCAGCATTAACAAATTCAGTCCCATTATCACTCCTAAAATTTTTAACTTTTAAATCAAGTTGATTCTCAATCTTGATCACAAAGTCCATTAATGTTTCAGATGTTTCACTCTTTTGTTTTAAGAAAAAGACCCAGGTGAATCTAGTGAAATCATCCACTATCAGTAAGCAAGATTGCCTTTTTCCAATGCTCATCACATTGGTTGGACCAAAAAGGTCCATGTGAAGCAATTTGAGTGGTGTAGTGTTAGTATTGATTAATTTGGATTTATGGGACACTCTATGTTGTTTTCCTTTATAACATGAAGAAGAGTGATTTGAACAATGAAATTCTTTCTTTGGTAGACCAATGACCAAGTCATTTTTCACCAGTTTATTCATATTCTTCATGTTAGAATGAACAAGCCTTCTATGCCACAACTTTGATTCATCTTCTGAGGACTTAGATAACAGGCATGTCTCATGGCTTGTGAGTGTTTTGTTGTTCATATCCAAAACATATGTGTTTCCTTTTCTTGATGCTTTAAGAAGGATCCATTCTGCTGGAACTGGAAAACCTGGCTTAAGAATGTAATAATTAGTGTTATCAAATAATGTTGTATAGTTTTCATCACAATTTGAGACACACTAAGTAAATTGTACTGCAAATTTTCACAGTAATTCACTTTTTCAAATGTGAGCACACCATTTGTTACCATTCCTTTACCAACTATTTTACCTCCCTTCTTATCCCCACCAAATGCCACATATGATGCATGTTTATGTTTGAAGTCATGGAGAAAAGAACAGTTTCATGTCATGTGTCTGGAACAACCACTGTCAACATACCACTTGTTGTCAGCTCTCCATGATTGTTCCTACACAAAATAAGAGATCAATTAGAATTGACAACCCAAGCCTTAATTGTCTTGGGTTTGCCAGATGTGTCTATAATAGTTACTCCTTCATGAATTAATCTTGAAGTTTTAGTATTAATTGATTCTTTGTGATTTGATGGTGGTGAGGATGATTCTGTTGAAGATGAGTCAGATTTTGGGATGTCTTCTTTCTTGTCTGATTCTATCTTCATCTTGTCTTTCTTTGGTTGATATTTTGATTTTGAGGTTGATCCTGAATTTCTAAAAGTTATATAATCTTTCAATTTTGATTGAGGTACAGGAGTTCCTTTTTTAAAATTATCAAAGAAATCATCATTCACTTCAGTCTTCTTGTCTGACAGATCCACCTTTTTGTGAGGTGTTTTAGACTGAGTTGATATTCTTTTCTTCAAAGACTTATCCGTAGCAGAAGATTTTTGCTTTGATTTTCGTTGGTCTTTCTTGAACTTTGATTCTTTGTCACTTTCAGATGATTGAGAATCTGATTCAGACATTTTAGCATTTGACTTCTTTGTGCTATTTGTCTTGTTCTTCTTGTTGAAATAACATTCCTGAGTTGAATGATTATTTTTATTGCAAATTGCACAATGTTTATTGAAGTAGCAATCAGAAGTCATGTGATTGTTCATATTACATATGGAATAGTAGCTGCTGAAATAGTAGTCATCTGTATTGTGATTTTTCATATCACACCATTTGCAGTATGTTTCTTCTGAATTATCTTCAGATTCAGACTTCTTTTTCTTGTTCAGCTTGTGGGGCTTCAACTCCTTTCCCAATGGATCACTTGATTTTTTCTTGCTTTTGCTAGGAACACCATCAACTGATTCTTGTTTAATTTTAGCTGACCTTTGTCGCTTGAGATCCAACATTTTCTGAGCATGTTTTTGGCATTCTTTTTTGATACCTCATCCGTAGATTCGGCTTTAGTCTTCCGCAGCTGTTCTACGGATTCAACAGATTTTGCCTTCCGCGGATCTTCAACTGAAAAATTTTTCTTATGTTTAATTGATGCTTGTTTCTTCTTACCTTTATCTGAACGGCATAAAGGTACCTCCTTACTTGATCCGCAGTTAGCTACTTCCTTTGATGATGAATTTTTGTGAAGATTCAGTTCTTGAAGTCCTTCATTTAGTTCAGCAATCCTCTTGCAAATAGTCTTCAACATGTTTCTTTGCTTTGGAGGATATTGCAACTTTGATTCTTCAAGTACTTTTGGAAGACCAGTTTCAATATGAACATTCTTACCAATGTTCAGTTGATCAACATCATGTTCATCAGAATCATCCAAGTCATCACATTTATCATAATCAAATTCTGAGTCATTGTGTTTTAAAAATTCTGATTCAGAAGACTCAGTTTCACTCACCTCAGCTTCATTGTTAATGTTTATTCAATTTGTTTTTATGTCAATCTTGGTGCTGGGCACAAATTGTTTTGACAATATGTTTGTCATTGTTTCAGGTAGAGTTGTGTAATTATCATTTATAGGTGGTGCAACAGCATTATAACCCAACCCATACTTATTCTTTGATTCAATATAAGAGTTTAACAGCTTCTCATATTGCTGAGATGAAAGTTGAAACTTCTGAAGTTTCACTTCAGTTGATGCATGATCAGCCATGGATTTGGTTAAAGAAGTGGTCATATGCTCAACTTGGGCTTTAAGGCTGTAGTTTTCAGAAACAAATTTTTCTAAATCCTTTTGCAAAGAATTAATTTTGATTTGATATAATTTATGTTCTCTTACATGTGATTCATTTAAAATCATAGTTTCTTTTACTTTGTCAGCCAACTGTTGAGCATGAACTCTATACCGTTCGACTTCCTCAACACATGATGATGAACACAATCTTTCTCTTACCTCTCTGGCCATTGGAGGAACTTTGTTTTCCATGTGAGCTATCAAAGCTTGATTCTCTTCTAAGACTTCCTTTTCATACATACTCCAGTCACAAGTTCCATCTTGAAGTATGATCAGCCCCGACTCCTTTGAGTTACTAGGTCCTGCTGAATCATTTGTGGCTGGTGGGGAGATATTGGTCAGCTGAGGTTGTCTGTGCAGAGATCGTTGAGAGTTTGATTATTGATGAGATTGAGTTTGATGTTGCTGATGCTGCTGATGTGGTCTTATCTCCGGAGGTGATTGTTGATTGCATTCTCTAGAAAAATGTCCATAGAGATTGCACTTGAAGCATCTTACCTTTGACTTGTCAACACCAATCTTTGATGTTTTGCTTGTTGCGGCCATGTTCTTGTTTCTCCTGAGATATTGCTTAGCTCTGTAAGCAATCATTGCCATCTGCCATTATAGATCCATCCCTTCCATTACATCAGGATGTAGTTCTTCCAAGTCTTGCTTGCAGATATTTGCTGAAGTTAGAAAGCTTCCCAGGTATGCTTGAAAACTAGAACTAAAAGCTGCAAATGCTGCTTTTTGTTCTTCAAAATCCAATATCATAGTGATTGGTTCTGACTGATTATTTTGTTGTGAAGATTTTACTGTTGCTGTAGTTGTATCTCTTCTTTCAGCAGGTCTTCCTTTATCCTTTTGATTTTTACTTTGAGTTGATTTCTTTGAAGGTTTAGAAGCATAGAAACTGACTTCCTCTTCATCATCACCCAAAGAACAAGAGTTATCACTATCATTGTTTGAAAGCATTTTTTGTTTCTTTGAAGTGATAAGGTGAGACATGAGTTCTCACACTCTTGTTTCTTGATTGTTCATCCATTTCAAGAGCCTCTACTTTAGCAACCAGTGTGTCTAGATCAGTTGTCTTAAGATCTATGGTGTTCTTGAACATGGACATAGTCTGCTTTCAACTTTCAGGCAAAGTATGGAGCATCTTCTTGTTTAGTTCCTCAGTAGTATACTTCAACTCCAAGATATTCATCTCAGTAACAAGTTGCATGAATCTGTGGAGTTGTTGAGGAATTGATTCACCCTCAATATGATGAAAGGTTTCATATTGTGATCTAAGAGTGTCTTTTCTGATGCTTCTGATCTCATCACTCCCTTCACAGAGAGTATGAAGTATCTTCCACAAGTAATTTGCTGTTTTGTAATTCTCACACCTGATCAATATCTCTTTAGGAAAAGCCATACTAAGCAAACTGTATGCTTTAATATCAACTTTAACCTTTTTGACATCATCAGGTGACAGATCTTTTGTGCTGATTGGTTAATTCTTATCCTTATAATCTGGCCCAAGAGTGGGTGGAATATAAGGACCTTCAGTGATGGACTCCCACAAACCAGAATCAGTGTAGTTCACATGATTCCTGAACTTGATTTTCCAGGATTTAAAATCAGCTTTTGTTTCTAACTTTGGTGGTTGATATGATCCACCAAAAGTACTCATAATTTTTTTTGTTAAAAAAAATTAAATGTTATGAATTTAACTCTGAATGTTAACGAAGACAAATCTATCAAAGACTCAGATCTAGTATTCAATTGATGTGAATATAGATCTAAATCAATCAAGCAATGAGATAATGCTTGCTGAATGATAAGTCACTGAATTAATTATTTAAAAGACAATTAAACAATTTTAATACTGATAGCTCAATTGATCTAAATAAATGAGCACTTGGCTCTGATACTGTTGGAGCATATATAGTCATATATAGTGTGTCCTTCGCTTGACGAATAGTCTAGGCTTAATGTTATACACCTTGTAAACACATGAAATTGGGTCATTCGCAGGAGCATATACGAATGAGACTCAGTCGTACGACTGAGCCATGCTAATGGACCAGTCGTGCGACTGAGAGATGCGATTGGGGCATTCGTAAGGCTGAACCATAAGAATGGTCCAGTCGTACGATTGAACCATACGCATGGTCCAGTCGTACGATTGAACCATATGTATGGTCCAATCGCACGAATGGGCCCAGTCGCATCTAATATGGGCCGAAGCCTATATATACCAGTTTCATTGTGTAGAAACCTGAGGGTTTTTGATAGTGTGCCCGGCGCCTAGGTGCTGCCGGATGAGAGGGGAGATCATGCTCGATCTCCCCTTGCCAAGAGTCTTGATTCTTATGTTGTAACGAGCTTGTAATCGTTAGGTTTTATCAATGAAATCATTCGATTATTGTTCGTACTATTATTCGTCTTTTGGTTTATCACCTTCCGTCAAGAACACGCTCGGATGTCTACCGATCCAGTGACTTCACAGATACCACCTGTAAATCCAAGGATCTCAATTCAGGAATTATCAGTATTAAAACAAAAACAAGTTAATGATCGCGGAATAATCATTAATTGCTGTTTAATTGTGTTAATTGTTAATTGAAGAACACAAACACGATGTCACAGTAAATACGAACACTATAATTGATTCAAAAGTATTTCATTAATTATTGAGTAATGATTACAAAAGAATAATTATAAATACTATGAACATTGATTTCTTCAATCGAATGAATGTTGTTGTTGATGTGACGGCAGCTAGGGTTGCACAATGATGTGATGGTTGACAGCCGCAATATTGCTTGATTGTGTTATCGAGATGTGAAACCTAGGACTCATATTTATAGGCACTTTGATTCATTTAAGGAAACACCGGATCTCTTGGGATTCGAAATTGATGTTGACTTGTTGACTTATAACACTTGTATATTGCGTCCAAGTGTTTGTCTTCCACAGGAACTTTGTCTTCCGTAGGAACTTTTGCTCTTCCGCAGGAATCTTGTCTTCTGTAGGTACTTCTGCTCTTTCGCAGGAGTCCACCATCTTCTAGTGGTGATTCCATCAATAAATAATCATGTTCATCCATAGACAATCTTTGGATGCTTGATCTTGTAAGAAACATATCTACGGAAGAACACAAATGTTCATCCGTAGATGTTTCTTACGCTTGGCCGATTTCAAAAATCATCCAAGTATAATGTTTGCGCCTGTCATCATACATAAGAAGCAACACATATATACATGGGTTAACCTATATACTCAATGCATATATATATATATATATATATATATACTGATAATCAGTTACAATCATTTATTACAAGAATTGATTAAAGTTTTAAGCCTATACAAATTGATCTAGACCTATTATTCCTAGATCTAACAGAGAGTGATCATGAGAGAGGAGTTTTTTCTTGGGTTTAGAATTTTGGAAGGGAAGTGGAACTGAACTTATGAGGTTCATGAGTGGGTCACCTCAAATGTGAGGGAGTATTGTGAATGCTCTTAAAAGTTTAACTCAAACGTTTAATCAGTTATCTTGAAATAATGACTTGAATACCTACCCAAATGTAGACCCATTGATCTAATCGAAGTTTGACATGATGCTTTCTTCTGGACCTTCAACAATCGATCCGCACTCAAGTTGTTTATCGGCACTCGAGTCGTCTTATCGACTGTGAATCTTATGTTGCTTGGTTCTTCAAATTTGTTGGTTTTGTAAAGCTTCTTTCCTTATCGATTTTTTGGACATCCTTGCTGATGACGAGATATGTGTGCTATGATATATAAATAATTATATTAAGTGCTAAAACTACATGATGATATCATCAAGATAAAATGAGACGTTACATATGCGACAATGTATGATTACTAATGTCAAAAATATGCAACGTGTAATAACTAATAAACTTGTAACACAAAGATGTTCACCGGAAGGTTTTAACACAGATACTGAAATTATGGATGACAAACAAACAAATGTGAATCTGAGGAAGTACGGTGACAGATGTAGATCTAGAAAACAAATCACAACACGACCAACAGACCGACTCAAGAGGATTGCATGTGCACAATCATTTAAGCAGTGTCTTCACAATAGACTTGACGCTCAGCTTCTTCAGGTCTGTATAAGACTGCCCACATCCGATAAACATCACGGGTGCTCCTGACATTTAAGCCATCGAAAGTGCAGCTCCAACCTATATATATCACCATTGTAGTTGGATATAAATTAACATAAAAAAGCAAGTCTAATATGTATCAAAGTTTTACCTTATCATCTATGGTATCAAACTTGGTTAGTAAAATTCCATCAATCAACTTAGGGCTCGGTGAGGGTGAGAGGTCAGCTAGTTTCTGTTAGGAATAGAATGAAGAAGTTAAATTAAATGTACAAAATTATAATCTATCCTATGAACTATGATTGTGACGTATTAGGAATGATAGAAGTCTCAAGACCTAATTGAACTTTTATAGCTGATCAACAACATCATTACCGACCAATGCCTCGCCAACCAAAAGTACCAGGTCTGGACTGTTGACATATATAAGCTTGGATAGTGCACAATGGTTCATTGTCCTGTGAATGCCAATGAAAAAATGGATGTGACAATCGAACAACCATGATGCTATCCAATAAAAAGAAACTGAATAAATGGCCTGATATAGAATATGAATACTACCTGCATTGGACCAGCTGTGTCAACAACAACAACGTCTGAACCATTGCGCGTGGCCTCCTAAATTGCTTCCTTAGCGACAATTGTAGGATCTTTCTCATAACCCTTTTCAAAAATAGGGATCTGAAAGGCGAATATAACTTAGCATCAAGGTTTCAAGGTACGACAACCTCAAGATAAGGAGGTCAACCATCATACTTGGAGCCTACGAGCATGAGTACGCAGCTGCTCAATTGCCCCTGGACGGAATGTATCACATGCAGCCATCATTACATTAACATCATGTTGTTGAAGCCAGTATGCCACCTACACATTTGTATCCAGAGTTATCTGTAAAACTCGGTCAATTCCCAAGAACAATAACCAAGATCTCAATCTCAAGAATGCGGAATGTAATTGAGATTGGAAGAAGAGAAATAATGGATCAAAATGGTTTCAATTGATAATCAAAATGATTACAATCTTGTGCGAATTGCACAGAAAGATTACAAAGCAAATTGAACAATCTGAACTGAAAAACATAGAAAACTTAGCTACAAAAGCGAAAAATACATATTTATACTAAAACACCGAGTTCTCGCGCGAGACAAGCTTTTCTCGCGGATCTGCCTTTCGCGCGACTCCTCTTTGTCGCGTGACATCCAGTTTTGCTTGAGATCTTCCTTTCGCGTCTTGATTATCAACATCTTCATTTAGCTTTTGTTGTTTTGCCGAGCCTTATGTAGTCTTCTACAATCTCCCCCTAGGCTCGGTGAAACACTCTTAGTCAAAATCAACATTAGCTTTCTTGTATGTGCCAGAATATGCATACCATTTATTCCTTAGAATCCGATCAGTCATCCAAACATATTAGCAAGATAAAAAGTAAACAGACTCGTCAGCTGTGATAGGGCAATGAAGCAGCTTAGTCAAGTCGTCTTTGCCAAACTTCATTAAGTCAGCTGGATCAATGATTCTGTACGATCTATCAATACATTTGATTACAGCCTGACCTGAATCCTTCTCACAACCCCAAGATATAAATTGCTTCAAAGAATTTGGAGGAACAGGAGCATGAACTGGGACTTTCTTTATGTATTTTGGATGTTGATAGACTTTTATTTTCATTGGAGCTTTAGTATTTTCATCGATTCTAGAAGAGTCATCAATCACCTTTGACTTTGCAGTTCTGAAGTCCTTGAAATTAGTTCTCATCTCTCTTCTAATCTTTGACCTCATTAATTCAGCTTCTCCATGGTTGCTTTCATTGAAAAATGGAGCTTTACCCATTGCATACAGATCAGCATCTCGTAATGTGTAAAAGTCTTGAGTGCTTTTCAGATAATCTATCTCTCCATTCCTTCTCTTTATAACATACATCTTTTTCTCACCATCAAAAGCCCAGCTTATCACATGTGATATCTCACCATATTTGTCTTTAGGCTTAGATACAAACAAAAAATGAGTCTCTTTCGGTGGTGGTGGTGCTTTGAACTGCAATCCTCCTTTGGTATATAAAGCAATCTGTCCAGTGGAATCCTTTTGTGTTGTACTAGTAGGAATTGGATCACTTACAGACTATGTAGGAATTTCTCCTTCTTCCAGATCAATATCTTTGAATAAGTCCTGTAAGTTGTTCCCAAAATATCAGTATACTCATTTTGCTCATCTATATCATCAAATAAACCAAAATCTTCTTCTGTAGCTTCAGTTGAAGTAGATAGCTGGAATGAGTATAACTCTTTCTCATATAAATCTTCAGTGTCAGGATCCAGTGGTTCATATCCTTCTGGATCACCAGCACTTGGTCCAGAGACATTTTCAGTGCTAGTATCACCAGTTGGATTAGAAGATAAGCCTCCAACATCACCTCCATCATCATTATCATCATTATCATTATCATCATCATTATTATCACCATCATTTCCACCACCATCATCATCATCATTATTATCTTCATCATCATCATTATCTTCATCATCATCATTATTATCACCAACATCAGAATCACCATAGTCAATCAAATCCTCATCTTCTTCTTTGTTAACAACAGGGAGAGGCATCATGTGTTCAGGCTCAACAAAAGTTGTAGATGTAACAGCTTCAGTGATAGGTACTTTAGATGTAATTGGAACATCTTCAGTGATACTAACACTTGGCTGCGTCTCAGTAGCTTAAGCTTCAGTGACCTTTTCAACCTCTTGAACATTATATGCAGGAGATGGACTTGGTGACGCCTGCTCGTCTCACCAACCACAGTTGTAGACCGTACAACCTGTGGTTTATGGAAGAAAGTTTGAGAGATAAACTCTCTCAGCTCATTAAGCTGTCTCTCTAAACCCGAAGAGTAATCAAACATATTCTTCATTTGTAGCTCCAGAGATGCTATCCTTGAATCCTTAATGGTAGAATCCAGAAGAATCATAGAAATCATCTTAGTCTTTTCTTTATTTTCCTTCCTCAAATCAGCTATTATCTTGACATTCTCAAAACTTTCTTTCTCCAAATTCTTTACCCTCTCTTCCAAAGTAATAGAAAAGATTGATGAGCACTGGAAGTTTCTTCTCTTCCTCTGAACTTAGGTGGAGTGTTCAGAAATGTATCAATATCGAACTCCAAATTTTCTTGTCGAGGTGGAGTTGAGAAACCAGACCCAGAAATATTTGCTGATTCAAAAACAGGAACAGTTTCTGTCTCAGTAACAGTGGTAGTCACATCAGCTTGTTGTTCTTGTTCAGTCACCACTCTCTCAGGTGATCTCTGAATATTAGATGTAGTATGCTTTTCAGATTCTGTGATGATCACTTGAGTTCGTGGTTTCCTAGTAATACCACTTCTCCCCTTTTCCTAGCAGGGAAATCTTTCCTCTTTGCCATTCTTTTACGCCTCATAGAAGTACTCGGAGATTCCTCAGGAATGTAATTTATGTCTCTATCGTCAACACTTATCCTTGAGGAAGTTGGTGTAGTAGGGGTCTGATCTGTTTGAATAACATAGGGAACATTCCCTATCTGGTTACTCACAGTATCAGAACTGGAATCTGAGTGAACAACACCTTCCATTCTTTCTTCATTCGTTGGTTCATCCTCAAACATTCTCTCAATCTCCTCATCTATATCATTTCTAGGCCCAGAGGTAGAAGTACCAGTCTGTGCCTCATCAATAGGTACATCTCCTCCCAAATCTCCAACACTGTCATCAACTTCAGAAAATCTACCAATCTTGGCAAAACTTTCACCAGAGCATTTATTCCCTCGTGCTCCAGTCAATGAGTAAATATCTCCTTCTTAATAGTCTGAACAATATATTTAGGAGATCTAAGTGTAGCAAGCTCTGGATAGGCATCATTTATCACCAACTGAATGAATCTTGGATACATGATAAATTTTCTTCCAGGAATAGCAGTAGCATTCTTCTGCATTTCCTGAAAGATCACTCCAGAAATGCTGAAAGGGATATCATCCACCAGAGATACCAATAATGATCCAAAAACCGCACTGAGACTATCCATTCCTGCCTTGAGGTTGCTTAGACAATGAATTACCACATGGAATAAGTATTTCTAGTAAGGTGGTAACTATTTCTTCTCAAGGCTTGGATATCTATACTCATATCCCATTCTGGTCAGACAATCCATTACAACATCATCTTCCAGCCTTGTAGGTGTATCCTCTAGATCATCAAGCAATAATACTCTCTTCAGAATAGCTTGAGAGACAATCACTCTTTTGTCTTTGACTGTTGCAGTAATAATTGGTTTTCCAGCTTGATCCTTTTCTAGAACAGCAGTGCTCCAGAATGAATCGATTAACTCAGAATAAATGGCTGGATCAGTAGAAAGAGCATAGACTATACGTGAGTTCTTCAGCCCTTCAATCATAGAAGCAAACAATTCTTTTCCCTCAGGAACTCATCCAAGTAGGCCACACAATTATGATTTTTATTAAAAATCATTTGTGCAATCTGCAATTACACAAACACACAAGATTAGTAACATTGACATAACTTAATTACACACAAGAAAAGTTTCTACACTTAGAAAAATTTCAACAATTAAAAGCTCAGTCGCGCGAAAATAAAAAATTACACACTTAAAAATTTTAACAATTAAGGTTCTATCGTGCGAAAACTGTTAACACTTAGAAAATTTCAGCAAATAAAGGTTTCTATCGCGCGAAAACTATGTTTATGCGAAAACACCATTCGTGCGAAAATCACAGTTCATGCGAAAATCAAATTTCAAGCAAAAACAAGTTTCACGCGAGAGTTACTTTCATGCGAAAGTCAAAGTTCAAGTTAAATTCAAACATCATGCGAAAACATGTTTCACGCGAGAACATTACTCACGCGAAAACACCTTTTCGCGCCTGTTCATTTCATTCGTGCAATTCGTGCATACTAACTTTCAAATTGACAATCAAAATCACGATTTTAAACCGATCCAAGTGTTTCATAACCATCGCCTAAGTCCATAAAGTCCATTATATTTTTCAATTTCAACATATAATTTCATTTTATTAGATTTTAGGTTTAAGTTGTTAAGTTCCTTTTTAAATTTCATCTCTTTTGTAACCATAACAATCAAAATATACCTTTAAATCACAGTATGGATGTAATGTGAACAAATATGTGGTTCAGAATGGATGATATGAACGAAATAATCTCAGGATTTGAAGTGGTGAATGTGAGCGAAAATGGTTTTCGGATGATAAAGATGCGAAAAGTGACTTTTTGCCTTTAACCATTGTGATATTTAAATGTCAAATGAGTCACGCGACTTCACCCTTCGCGCGACAGGCTTTTCGCGTGACAGCCCTCATTCGCGCGAGTGTATTTTTACCCTTTGAAAATTTTCAATTTTTCAACTTTTCAATTTTTCTTATTTTTCAAAAATCTTTTAACATCAATTAATTATATCAACAGAATGTTTTATTTATCCAGTGACCAATTAATTTAATGAATCTTCAATTTTCAAAAATTTATTTGTGATCTATTTGTCTTAACCTAAACAAAACACAAACAAAACAAAATGAAAACAAAACAAAACAAACAAACTAACAAAATAATGAAAACATATAAAAAATCAAGATCTGATTGTTTATTGATCAAAATTGTCTTGTAAGAATTTTCATAATAAGATCATATAGTCCTTTGTCAAGTCAAGACTCTGTCCAGCTTTATTTAAAATAAGCTGGTTAAGTTGATTGTTAATATATTTTGTCCTTTTAAACTTATACTTTAGGTTTTACTCAGAAACATAAGGAGTGATACTTATCATGTTTTGTATGATTTTAAATAGATTCAGTGGATCCCACAATCAGAACTTCTGTAGAATACTTATTAGTCTTCAAGACACTATCAAGATTTCAAGTCATCCCCAATTAACTTAAACCATGCATTGGTTGATCAGTGATTCCATATGTTTATTCCTAAAATATATCTATTTGAGCATAACTAGCCTGAGAAATATTTCTTAACACGGAATATTAACAAGTTTAAGGACTTACTAACAGCCATCCGGACTTACGTCTGCCCTCTCAAGATGTTTAGGACTTACAAGCCATCCGGACTTACATGCCCCATCTTTTGATTTTGCATTCCGTGATCAGAAAATATTCTCAAAGTAGAAAATATATACCATATAGTATGTATGTCTTTAGACATATCTTTTGATTTGTGCACCTTGGCATCTTATATCCTATATGGCCTTTTGGTATCTTTTTGCTCAATTATTTTGTTTTTGTCTTTTTATTTCTTATTGCATGTCTTTTTGTATTTTCTTTTATATATATATACATAGTTATATATGATAATCACTGAATCAAACAATAACAGACTTGAGTATGACAAGACTATAACTCTCAGTCCATGTTAGAACATTTTTGGTATTGTCACAGAATCCTGATATGTTCCCCACTAAATCATATCACTTTAATTCACGTGTAATCACTCAATTATGATCTTTTCATTTCCGAAAGCAAAGCCTATTGACACATCAATCATAATTCAAGTCTTTTTATATGAAAGCCTTTGAAAGTTCTTAGACTCGTTTTGAACTTTGTAATATCATTTCTCATTTAATCATGAAAATTTCTTTTTAACAATTCTTTAATCTTGACTCCCTCTAAAACCAAAAATATTTTTCAAAATTTGTTTTTCTAATTTCTCTCCCTAAAATTGTGATTGGTCTTTTAATGTAAAAGAAAACAATTACAATTTTATTCCTTAAAAAATGAAAAGTCTTTTTGTGAAGATTCAAGAAATCAATTTATCCAAAGTTAATCATTCCCAATGATTGCACAAGGAAATCAAATCGAGAATGATCAAATGCCTTGGTAAATAAATTAGCAATGTTTTTAGTTGACGGCACTTGTTTTAAATGAATAAGTTTATGATAAAAACAATCACGGATAAAATGGATTCGGATGTCAATGTGTTTAGTTTTGGAATGTTGAATGGGATTTTTAACGATGTTCAGTACCGCCATGTTGTCACACCAAATTGGTGTGTCATATATGTTGAGACCATAATCGAGAAGTTGTTGTTGAATCCAGACAAGCTGGGAACAACAGCTCGATGCAGCCACATGTTCAACTTCGGCAGTGGATGTGGAAATAGTGTTCTGCTTTTTACACTGCCAGGAAATGAGTCGGTTCCCTAAAAATTGACATCCTCCTGTAGTCGATTTCCTGTATAACTTACAACCACCATAATCACTGTCAGTATAAGCAAATAAATTGAAATCAGAAGTTCGAGGATACCAAAGACAAAGTTTAGGTTGACCCTTGAGATACTTGAAAATCCGCTTGACAGCTTTCATGTGTGATTCTTTTGGATCACTTTGATAGCGGGCACACTGACAAACAGGGAACATGATATCCGGCCTGCTTGCAGTGAGATACATGAGGGAACCAATCATTGATCTGTACAGATGTTGATCAACTGATTCTCCTAATGGATCTGGAGTGAGAGTAGGATGAGGACATAGGAGTTGGAGCTACTTTGGAATCCTGAAACTTGTTTTTCTCAAGAATAGTCTGAACATATTTTTCTTGATGAATGAGAATACCATTTTCAGTCTGATTAACTTGAATACCCAAGAAAAATGAAATTTCTCCAAGAGAGCTCATCTCGAATTTCTTCTTCATCACTTCTTCAAACTCCGTGGACAAACTATCATTTGTAGACCTAAAAATGATATCATCGACATAGATTTGGACCAGAATGATGTCATCGCCTGATTTATGAATGAATAAGGTTTGATCAATTGCGCCTCGTGAATAACCATTTGCAAGCAAATGTTCAGTCAGAGTTGCATACCAAGCACGAGGTGCTTGATGTAAATCATACAATGCCTTATCCAACTTGTAAACATAATCAGGATGATCTGGATCTTCAAATCCAGGAGGTTGACAAACCTAGGTTTCTTCCTTCATTTCCCCGTATAAGAAAGCAGTTTTGACATCCATCTGATACACCTTGATATTCATGTATGAAGCAAAGGCCAAGAAAATGCGTATTGCTTCAAGTCTTGCAACTGGAGCATACACTTCTTCATAATCCAATCCTTCAATTTGATAGAATCCCTGCACTACAAGACGTGCTTTGTTCCGAACTATAACACCTTTTTCATCTGTTTTGTTCTTGAATATCCACTTTGTTCCAATCGGAAGCTTATCCTTTGGAAGTTCTACAAGATGCCAAACATTCAACTTCTTAAATTGCATCAACTCATCTTGCATTGCCTCTATCCAACTGTTTTCCGTGAGTGCTATTTCAACAATCTTGGGCACTATTTGTGATAGAAAGCAAGCATACAAACATGTGTTGATTGCCCCTGAACGACTTCTGGTAATTACACCTTCATTCAATGGACCAATGATTGCTTCAGTTGGATGAGTTTTATGTATTCTTAATTGAGGAATATCATCTGCAACAATCTCATCTTCCAAGTTAGTAATATGTTCAACATTTTCATTCACGTCTTCAGAGTTTCTAGACTGATACATAATATTTTCTTCAAACGTGTCATCTGAAGGGTGATTTTCAGAAGCAGTAGACACATTTGGAGATTCTTCAAATGGAACTTGAATGACTTCAATTGGAGTATCAATAGTCTCTGAAGAAGATGATGACAATGGTGAATTCAGTGATTCTTCCGGCTCCTGATTGGGGATTTGTTTTGAACGATTGTCTGGTAAATCAGAACTTTCAGACACATGCACAGAAGCAGTAGGAATACTCTTGGATGATGATGGAATTGCAAAATCATCAGATATAAGAGATGGAATTTCCTCAATGATTTTGTTTTCCAAAGATAATGCTTGAGAATTAGTATCTGCAGATGAAGGTTTAGAAATTTTAAAATTTATGAACAAAAGTTCATAATCATAAACCATGAAGGAGCTGAACCTGCAGTTATGTTAAGCTCATACCAATCAATATTAAATGACTTAATTATTTGTCTTGTTCTTTTATTATAAACCTGATATGCAACTTTATTAGTTGCATATCCCACAAAGTAACATTCATCAGCCTTTTCAGAAAATTTTGAGGTTGATTCGGTTGTATGCAACAAAGTACAGCAACAACCAAAGGCTTTAAAATATTTGACTTCGGGTTTGTGTTTATAAAATATTTCATATGGAGTCATATTTAATCTTTTATTTATTAGAACACGATTATGAACATAACATGCAGTGTTTACTGCTTCAGCCCAAAAGAACAGTGGTAATTTGGCAGCAGATATCATTGTTCTAGCAGCTTCAATGAGTGTTCTATTCCTTCGTTCTACAACTCCATTTTGTTGTGGAGTGCCTGCAGCACTGAATTGTCTAGCAATGCCCTTGGATTCACAAAACTCATTCAACGTCTGATTGCAAAATTCTGTTCCATTGTCACTTCAGATGCATTTAACCTTTTTATCTGTCTGATTCTCCACCAAATTAATGAACTTGATCAAAAGATGTGGAGTCTCATCCTTAGATGCTAAGAAAAACACCCAAGTAAATCTTGAAAAGTCATCAGTAACAACCAAACAATAAGATCTTCGACCCAAACTTAAAACACTCACTGGACCGAATAGATCTATGTGTAAGAGTTGTAAGATTGATTCGATTGAGTTGTGTGCAATTGGTTTGTGAGGAAGTTTATGTTATTTACCCTTTGAACATGAAAGACAATGTTCATTTAATTGAAATTATTTTTCGGGTAAACCAACGACATGATTTCCACGTACCAGTTTATTCATGTTTTTAATATTTACATGTCCCAACCGACGATGCCATAACATGGAATCATTCTCCGAGGCTTTGGATAATAAGCAAGAAGCGGTTACCAAAGAATTAGAACAATGCATATCAAGAAGATATGTATCATTGTCTCTCGGAGTCCTCATTAAAATCCATTTATCTAGAATTACAAAACCAGGTTTTATGATTAAACATTCTTTGTTAGTAAAGTGTGTAGAATATTGTTTGTCACAAATTTGAGACACACTTAGCAGGTTATGTTTTAATTCCTCAACAAAATTCACATTTTCAAAACTTAAGACACCATTTGTAACTGTACCACGTTTAGTAATACGTCCTCCTTTGTCACCTGCAAAAATTACTCTTCCACCATTATATGACTGAACATCTTGAAGTAATGATAAATTTCCAGTCATATGTCTTGAACAACCACTGTCTACATGCCATAAGCTTTCAATATGCTTTTGCGGTTGTCCCTGCATAAGTAAAAGAATTACTTAGTCTTTGGTACCCAGGTCAAACAAGACTTGAGCACATTCTGTGTTGCAGTTTATACAAACTGATTTGAGATTGTTATATTTGTTTTGCACATCAGTAGTTTCTTTAACACTTCTCAATTTGATGTTATCTTTTAAATTATTTTTCAAATTTTTGTTCTTTTCGACATCATTATCATATTCAACCGCTGATTTCATTGGTTTAGAAAATTTTCCACGAGTAAAAAACAATTTTCTATTATGAGCAATAGAATTATGAAATCGTTGTTTGCTTAGTGATTTTTGTCGAAAAGGACAATTATTTGCAAGATGATTTATGTTTCCACACTGATAACATTTCCTTTGTTGTGTGTGCAAAACAAACTGTGGATGACAATTATGAAAATTGTCATAGAAACCAAAGTCATATTGACTGTTTGGTTTAACTTTCTGCACAGTCTCTCGAATCTTTGCTTCATTTGATAATTTCTTGTTCATCTTAGACAGATTCGAGGAAATGGGTGATTTGTTCATCTTTGCTTGTTTATTTGGTTTAACTGCTGTGAGTTTTGGAATGGATGATGCTGGAATTGGACCAGTCTTAGAATGTGCTGGAGAAGGACCAGGCTTTGTTATTCGAATAGATGCTGGAGAAGGACCAGGCTTTTGAATTTTCAGAATTGATGAGGAAGGAGCAGTCTTTTGCACATCTGGGATACACATATCTTGTTTCACAGGGTTAGCATTCTGATGAAGTTTATTTTTAAAGAATCGAAAATTTGTTTCTTTAAAAATATAATCTTCATCTTCAATTAAATCTTTAGAAACAAATCTATTTTTAAAATCTTTTTCAAGATTCACTTTATGATTTGCCCTTTGACTTTCATTCAAGTTGCAGTTTATATTTGATTTTGTTTCATTTGAAGCAACATACTTTTCATTCCTCAATGAAGTTTGATTACAATCAGATTTCAAATTGTTTACATTCTTATTTTTCAAACTTTCTCTTTCATTCTCACTATCACAATCACTCTCCCACTCTTCAACCAAACCATCCACCTTCATATTATCTGCACAAAAATTTTCAGTTGATTGTTTAGTTTTTGTTATTGTGATAGGATCAACAGTCAAATTTATTTTGACTGAAGGTTTTATGTAACGCCCTGAAATTTCCCGAAACAAGCCATTTAATAATAATGGGCTTTTAAGGGTTAATTTAAGAAAGAAAGGTAAATTAGTGGGCTATAGACCAAATTAACCCTAATGGGCTCTGTGTTGATGGGTTTAAGGGCCCTAATCAGCCCTTAAACAATGCATGATCAGCTCCACTTCCATCATTCCTACCCTAGCCCCCAAATTCGTAGAGAGAGAAAGTAGAGAGAAAGTGGAGAAAACTCAAGATTTGGAGCTTGAAAGGTTGAAAGGTTGAAGATCTGGGTGATTGGAGCATCAAATCCTAAGAAAAGAGCAACAAAACAAGGTAAGAATCGACCTCTAAACCCTTCTGTTGATCAAACTCGGATTCTAGGGTTTTGGGTTTTGAAAAGTTTCAAAGAAACACATAAAGGTCAAATTTTTACGTATGAAAACGTGTAAAAATGTTAGATATGGCTTCATGGATGGTAAACCAAGGATTTGGACGTAAAAAGTTAAGATTTTGGGTTAAAAACGGGCTGATTCTTAATTTCTGTTCATCCAGCGAAACTGGGCCCCGATCCAGCGAATTTAAGTATTCATCCAGCGAAACTATTCATTTATCCAGCGAAACTAAAGGATTTCCAGCGAAACTACAGTTTCGCTGCTGCGAAACTACAGTTTCGCAGCTGCGAAACTACAGTTTCGCTGCTGCGAAACTACAGTTTCGCTGATACTTTCGCTAAGTACATAGGCTGACCTATAGACATTGCGAAACTAGAAAATTCCAACGAAAGTTGGGCGCTCATGGCAGCGAATCTGTCCAGCGAAACTGGCAGAAGTGCTGCCCAGCGAAACTGGTAGCGAAACTACCAGCGAAACTGTCAGCGAAACTATGAAGAAAATGACGTTTTTGTGTATTAAATTTCGTGCAGCTAGAGTATTCAGACTATAGCTTAAGTGACTTAGAATTTAAGCTATTTGGATAAGCTCAGGTGAGTTCTAGACCCTTCCTTTACCTGTTTTCAATGTTTTGGGGTGATATGCATACTAAAATACATACTTTTATAAGAACGGTTTTTAAGACCTTTTATCAAGAAAATAAAATTTTTTAAAGTAAAATGTGCCATTTAAATAGTTCAAAATAATTTTCGGGCCCATAATGTGTACCTTGATAAAATATGCATACTAAGCCTTGCAAGAAATTGATAAAGGAGGGTTGCGTTCGTCGTGCCCTCACCCTGATAAAGTGATAAAGTAAATGCTCGAACAGGCAGGTCAGTAAGGCCTGGATTGGCATGACAATAATGGCCTGATCGGGTACGACAGTAAGTCCTAAATTGGCGTGTCGGTAAAGTCCTGTGTTTATCATAGGCACCGATAGTGACAGAGAATTAACGGATAAAGAAGAAGAATAATTAACATGAAATTATAAAGTATCGATAAAGTGATAACTCGTGTGTAATGATGTTATGATAGATGGTGATTATATTCAAACTGCTAAAGCTAATACTTTTTACAAAAGTTATTTAACAAAGTAAACCTAGAATTCACTCAGCGAAGCTGACTTTTGTATGTATATCAGTTGACAGGTGAGAGTTTGAGTCTTATAGGATGGGAGCATAGGACTGAAGCTTCTTGGCATCTAAATACTGGCATCCCTGATGGAGAAGAGTATACAAGAGGACTTTAAATAGTTTTGATAGTAAAAGACGATGTTTATGTTTTAATTTAACTACATTGTAATGAATTAAAATTACCGTATCTTTCCGCTGCAATATATATTTATACATATATGAGTAAATGATTGCTTTAAATCTATGTTTTGCTGTGAATGACCAACTGTGAGGTTCCCTGGGAAAGAGGGCCTTACAAGTTGGTATCAGAGCCAATGTTTAAGAGATTTGGGAAAACTATTTTAGAAACCTAAACTTAAACAGACAATGGGACCAAGTGTCAAGGATGCCAGTCCAAGAAGCTCCATGCCAAGAGGTAACAAAGTATGCTATAAGTATTATTCTAGTGGGTAGTGCCTTCTTATTGAAGTTAGAGTCGAGGTAGGGTATGATAATGTTATCTGTGATGCCTATCTGGATTTATGTGACTTATACGTGCATAGAATAGGTATAGTAGGTTCTAGTGTTAGTGTGGTTCAGGATAGGAAAGTTTAGGGCACGAGAAGTTCTGTAAGTAGTTAATCACAACTGGCCACTGTTATTAAAAATTTACAAAACTTGTCGTGATCTGAACTTGCCTTGAAAGGCCATGTTAACATTCTGAATCTTATAGGGAGTAGAAAGAATGGCACCAAAGAAAGCAGTTCCAGCTATGGTCATCCGAAGAAGCACTAGGGGAAGGTCCCCTACTAAGGCAAAGGAAACTGCAAGTGAAACTGCGAAACCGACTAAAAGGTCAGCCAGAAAGCCAGTTGACGAACCGGTTAAGGAGGAGGTTGAGTTAGAAACGGGAGCCGAGGGGCCTACCACTGACCATGCAAAGCTGAAAGAGACAGTAAAGGAAGCTATTGCCCAAGAGGTGCACCAGATCCTATCTGGAGTGATGTCCGCTCTGCTTGCGGAGGTTGTGGAGCAGGTTAAGAGCGACGGTAAAAAGAGTACGACTTCAAAGAAGGTTGGTAAGAAGGAAGCGGTCAAGACTGAGGAGATGAGCAATGAGGAAGATCGTCTGGATGACAATAACGATCCTAAGGTTGAAGAGGTGACAAAGGGGTGCAGCTACGGGACTTTTCAGAGGTGTAAGCCCCAACATTTGATGGCACTAGTAATGCTGCTACTGCTCAGCGTTGGATCAGGGAAATGGAAGCTGTGTTGAGAATCAGCGAGTGCCGGGAAGACCAAAAGGTGAAGTTTGCTTCCCATTCCCTTTTGGATCCAACACTGTGTTGGTGGGATAACGTCATTGAGTCTTACGGGGAGGAGGCTATTGAGAGGATGAGGTGGCCGGAAATGAAGAGGTTGGTGATAGATGAGTACTGTCCGGAAAGAGAGCTTGACAAGATTGAACAAGAGTTTGTGAGCTTGGAGGCAGGAAACATGACACATCAGGAGTACACTACGAAATTTAATGAAATGGCACGCCTGGTGCCTGACTTGGTGACTCCTGAATCCAAGAGGATCAAGAGGTACATACAATGGTTGCCTCTGGATATTCGTAGGGATATTGTCACTGCCTGACCTAGTACTTTTAGGTCAGTAGTGGACCTCAGTGGAAGGTTGTACGATCATCGCAGGCCAGTAACAATGGGTGAGACGAGGAAAGTTTGGAATAACAATGGGAAGAGGTATGGAAATGGTAACTACCAACCAGGAAACAAGAAGGCAAGGGTGGATACAAAACAAGTGATTGTGAAGGGGGTCGAGGAAGTTAAGAATTGTGGGAAGTGTGGGAGGAGGCATCCCGGAGAGTGTCGAGTGGGTAGCTATGGGTGCTACCGGTGTGGGAAAACTGGTCACATGGCTAGAGAATGCCCGGAATTGAATAAGTGCTTCAACTGCCATGAGTCGGGGCACCACAGCAGGGAGTGCAAGAAAGCTAAGCCGGGAAACTCAGGAACAAGCGGGGATGATGACAAGAGGGATGATGGAAAGCCCAAGGTCAAGGCAAGGGCTTTCACTATGAACAAGAAGGAGGCAAGGAAAGACCCGGACGTAGTGTCAGGTATGTTCCTTGTCAATGATGTTTGTGCCTCCATATTATTTGATAGTGGTGCCAGTAAGAGTTTTGTATCTGTACCCTTCTATGCTACACTAGATATCCAAACTAAGGAAATAGATGATGCCTTCGAAGTAGAAACGGCCGATGGTAAGTCCATTAGAATAGTCAGAGTGTTAGAGGATTGCCACATTAAACTAGGAGGTCATTACTTTCCCGCACAATTGTTTGCCATGCCCTTAGGAGGATTTGATGTCGTACTAGGGATGGATTGGTTAGCTGCCCATGATGCTAACATAGTATGCCAACAAAAGATGATCCGATTAACAGCTCCAGATGGTAGTCCGGTTACGATCTACGGTGATAACGATTGCAAGGTTCCAAGGATCATTTCCATGATCAAGGCAGAGAAATGTATGAGGCGAGGGTGCGGAGCTTATCTAGCGTATGTCAAGGATGTTAAGGATAAAGCGAAAGAGTTGTCTGACGTACCAGTGGTGCGGGGCTTTCCTGACGTATTCCCGGAGGATCTGCCCGGAGTACCACCGGATAGGGAGATAGAGTTCCAGATTGATTTACTGTCAGGATCCCAGCCCATTGCCAAAGCACCCTACCGCCTAGCCCCGTCCGAGATGAAGGAGGTCATGTCACAACTGCAAGAACTTCTTGACAAAGGATTCATTAGGCCCATCATTTCTCCATGGGGTGCTCCAGTGTTGTTTGTGAAGAAGAAGGATGGCAACATGAGGATGTGTATAGATTACAGGGAATTGAATAAGCTGGCCGTGAAGAATCGATACCCTCTACCCAGGATAGACGATCTGTTTGATCAGTTGCAAGGGGCAAGCTGGTTCTCCCGAATAGATCTCCGATCCGGATATCATCAACTGAAGGTAAGGGAACAAGATATCCCAAAGACAGCTTTCCGAACGCGCTATGGCCACTATGAGTTTCTGGTTATGTCTTTCGGGCTAACCAATGCTCCTGCGGTATTTATGGACTTAATGAATCGCGTGTGTCGCCCGATGTTGGACAGATCAGTAATAGTCTTCATTGACAATATCTTGATATACTCAAAGAACGAAGGAGACCACGCTTGTCATATCAAGGAGGTGTTAGAAACATTACGAAAGGAGAAACTGTATGCGAAGTTCTCTAAATATGCCTTCTGGCTACGGAAGTGCAATTTTTAGGGCACGTTATAAATTCCGAGGGAGTTATGGTTGATCCAGCGAAAGTTGAAGCAGTTACGCAATGGAAACCCCCCAAGGACGCCATCCGAAATCCGTAGTTTCTTGGGATTGGCTGGCTATTATAGAAGGTTCATCAAAGATTTCTCAAAGATTCCCCCACTAACAAGGTTAACGAGGAAGAACGTGGTGTTCGACTAGGGAAAAGAACAGGAAGATGCGTTTCAGGAGTTGAAGGATAGACTAACAAAAGCTCCTGTACTAACCCTCCCGGAGGGAGATGAAGACCTAACGGTATACTCCGATGCCTCTTACTGCGGGTTAGGCTGTGTGTTGATGCAAAGAGGGAAGGTTATAGCTTACGCATCCAGACAGCTAAAGGACACGGAGGTTAATTACCCGGTTCATGATTTGGAACTTGCCGCAGTAGTGTTCGCATTGAAAATATGGAGACATTATTTGTGTGGAACTAAGTGCACCATATTTACCGACCACAAAAGTCTGAAATATTTCTTCGAACAGAAAGACCTAAACAGGAGACAGAGGAGGTGGTTGGAGCTGATAAAGGATTACGACTGTGAAATCCATTACCACCCGGGTAAGGCAAATGTGGTAGCCGATGCCCTGAGCCGAAAGGAAGGATATGAACCAATCCGAGTGAAGGCGTGCCAACTAGTAGTGACCCCAGATGTTATGAGGTGGATAAGCGAAGCTCAAATGGACGCTTTAAAAAAACAACAAATCAAGAAGGAAAGGATGGTGGTAAAAGTAGATGAATTGGTAGAGAACACCTTGGGTGTTAAGACCTTCCACGGCAGAATATGGGTTCCGAGGCATGGCGACTTGCGAGAAAAGATTATGGATGAAGCGCACAATACCCGCTACTCAATACACCCAGGAGCAAATAAGATGTACCACGACTTGAAGAAAGATTATTGGTGGCCTGGGATGAAGAGGGATGTGGTTGCATATGTAAGTAAATGTCTTACGTGCCTACAAGTGAAGGCTGAGCACCAAAGACCTTACGGTAATGTTCAGCCATTAGAAGTACCAGAATGGAAGTGGGAACATGTTACCATGGACTTCATCACTAGATTACCACGCACGACAAAAGGCCACGATGCGATATGGGTGATAGTTGATAGACTGACTGACAGGATCTCTGCCTCTCGTTTGATCAATCAGATTATGTTTGTAGCGGATTTAGCATATTAATTAGCAATTAATGCAAGAACATAAAAGATATTGCATGTAAAAGCACAAGCATAGAGAGAGAAAAGAGTTCTGCGAAATAATAAATGCTCAATTTCTTAGCACGTTTCGGCCATTAAAACAGTATGGTTCCCCATCCTTTTATAGCCGGCAAAAGGATGGGCTGATGTCCTTTTTCTGACATCAACTGAATATTAAAATTACAACTGACAAAACATAAAACTACTGAAGATGTCAACAGCTGACATCTTCTTACAAAAGTTTCCTAAGTACTGACAAAAGTAAAACTACTGAAATCCTACAACGACTGAAGAACAAACTCTTCAGTCGTTTATAACTACTGATACTATAACAACTGAAGAACATGCTCTTCTGTTTGTACAACTACTGAAACAAAATAAACTACTGAAAAGGAAAAACCATCACAACAACTGAAGAAGACTTCTTCAGCTGTTGTGACAAACTCTGAGTCTTCAGTACTTGGTCTTCAGACTTGGCTTCAGATGATGTAACAACTGATGACTTCAGTAGATATCATCAGTTGTGGTCTTCGGTCTTTGTCTTCAGACTTTGTGCTTCAGTAGAAGGTCTTCAGTTCTTCAGTTCTTCAGCTTTTGATTCTTCAGCACTTGTCTTCAGTACTTGAAGTCTTCAGTACTTGTATGATCAGTACTTCAGACTTCAATACTTGTCTTCAGTACTTTAGAGTCTTCAGCTGTTGTCCTTCAGTTCTTTGATCTTCATACTTTGTTTTTCAGACTTTGTCAAAACAGCTGATGGTTGGAGCTAAGATGCTCTCGAGTCTGACATTCAAGCAAGAGAACACAATAGCTGATGGGAGTCTTCAGCAGTTGTTGCAGTGGCATGTGGGACTTAGAGGTTTTCCTGATCTTGGCTCATTGGTTCTTTTGGTCCAACAAACTCCCCCTGAACCAATGCAGCCAAAACCTCTAATTATTGGTTGTCCCACTTATTGGTGGCATAATGATTGGTCTATTTCCTTCTAGATCAGATTAGAAGTTGACCCAGATAAGCACTGGCCTGAGAGGTAGTCTCTAGTGTTTGTTTGGCTAAGTATGGATGGGAGCTCTGTCTTGGGGAATTGGACACAGAGCTGTTGTCCCATCCATGAGATCTACCTCCCATGTACAAGCCGGTAGGATTCTCGGGTGTAGGCTCGGACAAAAATCATTTGTTCTTCT
Organism: Flaveria linearis; assembly: GCA_024085815.1. Lineage (NCBI taxonomy): Eukaryota > Viridiplantae > Streptophyta > Magnoliopsida > Asterales > Asteraceae > Flaveria > Flaveria linearis. Next base: position 32,965,347 of record CM044014.1, read on the forward strand.
TTGGTCATGCCCTCATCCCCACCATCGAACAATCCTTCACGGCCGTACATCTCTGAGACATACTTGACCTGTTTCCCATTTTTGAGCTCAACTGTTGTGATTTGCCTATAAGCAAATTCATCTGGATGTCTGCCCTCTAGCAACAGGTTGAGCTCATCTTTGTGGAAGTTCTCAAGCTTCTTATAAACTAAGCCTTTCCTCACCATCCTGTTCTCCAACATCATTTCAGGAGGTTGCTTAGATTTATAAGCTTTCTCAAACTCATCCACAATTTCCCAGGGTGTTACTACAAGAGCCACTGTGATTTCTTCATCTACAATCCTTTTCATCTGGCTCTTGTACCTCACAGGAATATCTTTCTTTGTGATCCTGTAAGCCACCCTAGGATCAGGCCAAGTCCTCACTCTCTCTTTGCTATATTAGAAGGTTTGTTTGAGAGTGAAGAGTCTCAGAGCTTCTTTCTTCATATTCATGATAGAGGTAGAGGCAGCATATGCTTGGTCAATTGACTTAAGCATTTCAGCATCATGAAGCTGCTGCTGTGCCTCTTCCTCTATCTTTACCTTCACAGTTTCCATCTGTGAGGTGGGGGTGATGGTTTGGGTTTTGGCCTTTGGTAGAGGAATGACTGCTGAAAGAGGAAGTCTATCCTCCTCATCCCCCTCTTCTTCTTCTTCTTCTTGCAGCCTCAACACCCTTCTCTTCTTCTTCAAGGGTGGATCATTGGCTGCGGGTTTTGGTGGTGAAGGGGTTGGTTTAGTGGGTTGTGGTTGGGTTGTTGGTGTGGGAATGTTGGCAGGCACTGCTAGTAACCTAGAGATAAGGGCTGGTTTGGTCAGTTTTACTAGCAGTGTCCTGTTCCCAGCACCGGCTTCAGATAGGGCCTCAGCGACCAGTCCCTTAGTGAAATCACCAGCCGAACAGATCTTGGTGGTTATTACCAAGAGTCTGTCCCTGGTCCATGCCTTGACATCAAGGACTGGTCTGCCCAGGTACTTCGAAGTGAACCTACTCATAGCCTCAAGTTTCTTTCTTTCCTCTTGGCTATGAGTAGTCCATCGGTACTCAATCTCTCTTCTCTCCATATTCCTGATCTCTTGATCTAGCAAGGCAGTGTCCTTTTCAAAGCCTTGCCTGAACAGCTGTTCAATGACAGAGTCCATTGAACGGCTATGCTCAGCATCAGCCTCCTTGACAAGGGCTGCTAGATCAGGATCAGCCACCTTTTTTCCCTTCTCTCCCTTTTTCTTATCAGTGAAAGGATTTCAGCCACTTCTATTTGCTCTACCTCCCTCTCTTTCCTCTTCCCTTTCTCCCTCACCTTCCTAGTCTCCTCAACCAACTCCCTCTCTACCACCACCTCTTTTTCTGCCTCTTTCTCCTCCTCACCCCTCTTCCTCTTGTCTTGCACTGATGTCTCCCCCTTTTTGGGTGCATTGGTTGGGGTTTGACTATCAGCAAGTGCCTTAGAAATGGCAACCTCCACCAAGGGTTGTATGTATGTGGGAAGCCTCTCATCAAGGGTTTTAATGACTAAGTCTTTAAGTATGGGTGTGATGAGAGGTAGAGATTTCTGGAGGATAGCATCCAGCTGCTCAGGGGGGTTCTGACCTTGAGAGCTAGTGCCAGAAGCAGGGGCTGGTGGCTGAGTTTGTGGGAGTGGCTCAGTGTTTGTGAGACCTTCGGGTGAAGGTGCCATCTGTGGGGTAGTGGTGGCAGATGGACTTCTATCCTGAGTCATTTGAGCAAGCAGCTCTTTGAGTCTGCTTATCTCATCCTCTAGGATAGTGTTTTGAGCTACTACATTGTAGAAGATGCTCAGGTCATCATCAGCCTGAGCTGAATCACCTGACCTCTTGACAATGTCAGGATGTACATGCCCTGAGTGTGGCTCAGTAATAGCATGTGCCCCTTGTTCATGGTACTGGGGACTTCTGGCCTCCGGATTGGATCCATCATCGGCCATTGCCTCTGGTGAGGTCTTATTGATGTTACTAGCTTCACCCTGCTCAGATGTTGATACAGGGGAAGTGGCAGCCTCACCAGATTGTCCCATCTCCCTAGCCACACTGGGAGATTGGACTGGTTCTTTATGCTGTAGGCTCCCATCAGCACTTGTATCCACCCCCTCTTCGGTTGGAGTCTCCCCAGTTGTAATAGGTTTCTGGGGAGAGGGTGGAGTGCTCAGATGGGTCAACACTTTGGCGATAACCAAAGTAGGGCTTTGTGGGGCGGTCTCATCAAGAGATGGGCTCGAAGCAGTGTGCACAGGGGGAGGACTGTGCTCTTCAATGGTAGTCTTCTCAAGTGAGAAAGACCCCAGTAATGTGGTTGCCCCAATATTGGTTGCATCAGGCTCCTGTTTAGAGGAAGCCTGTGCGGTTGTGGTGGGTGGAGTCGTGGTACCTGCTGGGAGAATCAAACCAGCAGGCACATCCTGCCTTTGTGTTGCAGGGGCATCCTCAGGGGACTCATTTCCCTGAGTAGCCTTTTGTGGCTTCTTTTTGGCTTTGGGTTTGGAGGGGACTTTGGATTTGGAGGTGGAGGCTATGGGTTCCTGCTGCGTGGGTTTTCGCAGCCGGCCAGCCTGTTTGAGTGTTTGGTCAGTGTTGTGCCTGGAGTATACCTCGGCTAGAACAGCCATGGCAGGGACCCCAGTGCCAACTAGTCCCTGAGCCTGAAGCTGGTTCTCTATTATGGCCATAATGAACCGAGGATACAAGATCCATCGGTTAGAAATTGGTTTGGAGGCCATATCCTTTATTTCCAAAAATATTATATCAGTTAAGTTTAACGGTTGGTTTTCAAGGATAGAGAACAATACCTGTTGCCACCTTGTGGACATCTGGTCCCACGAAGAGGTTTTGGGAGCCAGACACACGTTCACCATGTGGAAGATCAGTCGTTGAGGGTCAGGAAAGTGTTTCTTCAACAAGGTGGAGGCGGAGAGGTTACCCTGGTAGTCGTGGGATGTGAATGAAAGATCCAGGGCACCTTTGGGGTAGGAGGTTGGATGGGTGGCATCCTCCAGCTCTAGGGTTTGGCGTAGGGTAGCTGGAGTGATAACCACGGGGTGGCCGTTGACGGAGGACCGGAGAGAGACCTCGCCATCCTGCTCTCCGGTTTGGACGGTTACATTCGTCCAAAACTCTGCCAAGGAGTCAGTGTATATAGTGGGGTTCAGGAGAAAAGCCGTTTTGTAGGGTGAGTCGTTCATAAGATCGACGGCTTGGTGAAACTTAGGCCATAATGGCGATTTTGTAAGATGGGCGACACAGTTGTGTCAAGGTTTCAGTTGCATGGTCGCCATTAATGGTGTATGGGAATTTCAGAGGTTTGGAAGGATTAGGTCAAGTGAGGAGTAAATGCTCTGAAAGTGGGGTATTTATAGGGTAGGTCAAAGGTTGAAAGAAAACTACTGAAGGTTTTGGTATTAGTTATCAGTTGTTGTAACAACTGATGACATGGTTTTAACCTTCAGTAGTTGTAACATCTGAGGACTTGGTGTTAGTCGTCAGTAGTTTAAACTATTGAGACCTTGGTTTTGTCCTTCAGATGTTGTAAACGTCTGAAGAGTTACTGTCAGTCTTCAGTAGTTATGAACTACTGATGACCTAATATTCTTCTTCAGACGTTGTAACAACTGAAGACTTGGTATTAGCCTTCAGTAGTTGTAAACTACTGAGATCAGTAGTTGTGGACTACTGAAATGTTATTGCTTCATTTGTAAACAACTGAGGACTTGGTGTTAGCCTTCAGTAGTTATGAACTACTGATATCAGTATTTGTGAACTACTGAAGACATGGTTTTGTCCTTCAGTTGTTTGGGTATGAAACAGCAGCTGTTGTCATCAGCTGATGAGAAATTACTCATCAGCTGTTTCCGTCAAATCAGTTGTTTCATACTAGCCTCCACACTTACTCATCAGCTCTTTGGCTGACTTTCAGATGTTTCATTGACCCTTCAGCTCTTGTGAATATTTATGCCTTCAGCTTTTGTGATCAGATGTTCACAAATGCTGATGAAATATTCTTCAGAGCTGGTGAACAAATTTTGTCTTCAGTACTTGTGTAAAATCACACATCAATACTTGTGAACAAAATTTGTTCTTCAGTACTTATTTATTTGAAAATCATACATCAGTAGTTGTAATCCACCTCACTACTTCAGTTGTTTTCAATAAATAATGTACATCAGTACCATCAAGTTGGGTGAGAGATAGAGTGTCCAGGTCAGCACTGGAGCGTAGGACAATGGTATATGTGTCCCATCTCTCAGGCAATGACCTGAGGAACCTGTTGTTCATCTGGCTTTTGGAGTACTCTTGTTTGACCATCTTCAGCTCAGAAATCAAACAAGAGAACCGCTCAAACTGCTGGGTCAGAGTCTCACCCTTTCTATATGAGAATGTCTCATATTGTTGGGCGAGGATTTCCCTATTGTTTGCTAAGACCGAATCAGTTCCTCCAAATTGTTCCTTTAGAGCAACCCATAGGTCATGAGCAGACTCATGATGCAAGAGCCCTGAATATATCTCATTAGGAATGGCCATGGCTAGAATTCCATGGGCTCTAGCATCAATTTCGAACAGCTTTAGATCTTCGTCCGAATATTGTTCAGGTTTCTTCGCAACCTGTTCATTAGATTCCGGGACGCTCACCATAGGCTTGTATGGCCCATGCACTACTGACTTCCAACAACCAGCACTGTTGACAGCCAAGTGGTGTAGCATACGTCTTTGCCATATGTTATACTCGTTTCTAACCAGCATCGGAGGCTTGGTTGCGGAACCAGTATTGTGAGGATCATTAGTTGGTGTTGTCATCTCAGGTTTTAGTCAAAAACAAGTTTAAACAAGACAAACGTAACTCGAAACCACCAAAAGACCTCAAGATTTTGGCCAGAAACAGCAGAAACTCACTCTCTATGGCTAATTCTTGCAAATTGCTAATTCGATCAAACAGAGAGATCAAAAGAGCAGTTTCAAATGATCAATAGTGAAATTGATCAATGATTAACCTGCTCTGATACCATTTGACAGGATCTCAGCCTCTCGTTTGATCAATCAGATTATGTTTGCAGCGGATTTAGCAGATTAATTAGCAATTAATGCAAGAACATAAAAGATATTTCATGTAAAAGCACAAGCATAGAGAGAGAAAAGAGTTCTGCGAAATAATAAATGCTCAATTTCTTAGCACGTTTCGGCCATTAAAACAGTATGGTTCCCCATCCTTTTATATCCGGCAAAAGGATGGGCTGATGTCCTTTTTCTGACATCAACTGAATATTAAAATTACAACTGACAAAACATAAAACTACTGAAGATGTCAACAGCTGACATCTTCTGACAAAAGTTTCCTAAGTACTGACAAAAGTAAAACTACTGAAATCCTACAACGACTGAAGAACAAACTCTTCAGTCGTTTATAACTACTGATACTATAACAACTAAAGAGCATGCTCTTCAGCTGTTTGTACAACTACTGAAACAAAATAAACTACTGAAAAGGAAAAACCATCACAACAACTGAAGAAGACTTCTTCAGCTGTTGTGACAAACTCTGAGTCTTCAGTACTTGGTCTTCAGACTTGGCTTCAGATGATGTAACAACTGATGACTTCAGTAGATATCATCAGTTGTTGTCTTCAGACTTTGTCTTCAGACTTTGTGCTTCAGTAAAAGGTCTTCAGTTCTTCAGCTTTTGATTCTTCAGCACTTGTCTTCAGTACTTGAAGTCTTCAGTACTTGTATGATCAGTACTTCAGACTTCAATACTTGTCTTCAGTACTTTAGAGTCTTCAGTTGTTGTCCTTCAGTTCTTTGATCTTCATACTTTGTTTTTCAGACTTTGTCAGAACAGCTGATGGTTGAAGCTAAGATGCTCTCGAGTCTGACATTCAAGCAAGAGAACACAATAGCTGATGGGAGTCTTCAGCAGTTGTTACAGTGGCATGTGGGACTTAGAGGTTTTCCTGATCTTGGCTCATTGGTTCTTTTGGTCCAACACTGACTAAGAGCGCGCATTTCCTGCCAATCAAGGAAGCAATTAGTTCAGAAAAGCTTGCTGAACTGTTTATCCTAGAAATTGTGGTACGGCATGGTATGCCCGTATCGATTGTTTCAGATAGAGATACGCGGTTCACCTCAAAGTTTTGGAAAAAGTTCAATGAAGAAATGGGCACGAGGTTGCACGTTAGCACCGCATACCACCCGTAGACCGATGGGCAATCAGAAAGAACGATCCAGACACTGGAAGATATGCTTCGGGCATGCGTTATCGAATTTGGCGATAACTGGGATGATCATTTGCCACTAGCAGAGTTCTCTTATAACAACAGCTACCATGCCAGTATTAAGATGCCCCCATATGAGTTATTGTACGGTCGACGGTGCAGAACTCCTATTTGTTGGGGTGATGTCGGTCAGAAGGAGCTAGGAAGCTTAGAAGTCGTGGAAGCCACCACGGAAAAGTTGGAGAAGATCAAGGCATATATGAAGGCTACAAAGGATAGACAAAAGTCATACGCCGATAGAAGAAGGAGACCAATAGAATTTAGCATGGGTGACAGGGTAATGTTAAAAGTGTCGGCATGGAAGGGAATTATCCGATTTAGGAAGAGGGGGAAACTGAGTCCCAGGTTTATTGGACCATTTAAGGTACTAGCACGAGTTGGGGATGTAGCTTACAGGCTAGACCTTCTAGAAGAATTAAGTGGAATTCACCCTACCTTTCATGTGTCGCACTTAAGGAAATGTTTAGCACCGGATGAGGCAGTCATGCCTCTAGGTGACATTGAAGTGGACGAGAAGCTGAACTATGTTGAGCAACCAGTGGCTATACTGGACCGGAAGGAGAAACAATTGAGAAACAAAGTAGTCAAGCAAGTCAATGTGCAATGGAAACACCGAAAGAGGTCGGATGCCACCTGGGAATCCGAGGAGGAAATGAGATGACAACACCCCGATCTGTTTAACGACGAGGCAGGTTTCGAGGACGAAACTTAAATAGGGGGGAGACTTGTAACGCCCCGAAATTTCCTGAAACAAGCCATTTAATAATAATGGGCTTTTAAGGGTTAATTTAAGAAAGAAAGGTAAATTAGTGGGCTATAGACCAAAATAACCCTAATGGGCTGTGTGTTGATGGGTTTAAGGGCCCTAATTAGCCCTTAAACAATGCATGATCAGCTCCACTTCCATCATTCCTACCCTAGCCCCCAAATTCATAGAGAGAGAAAGTAGAGAGAGAAAGTGGAGAAAACTCAAGATTTGGAGCTTGAAAGGTTGAAAGGTTGAAGATCTGGGTGATTGGAGCATCAAATCCTAAGAAAAGAGCAACAAAACAAGGTAAGAACCGACCTCTAAACCCTTCTGTTGATCAAACCCGGATTCTAGGGTTTTGGGTTTTTGAAAAGTTTCAAAGAAACACATAAAGGTCAAATTTTTACGTATGAAAACGTGTAAAAAGGTTAGATATGGCTTCATGGATGGTAAACCAAGGATTTGGACGTAAAAAGTTAAGATTTTGGGTTAAAAACGGGCTGATTCTTAATTTCTGTTCATCCAGCGAAACTGGGCCCCGATCTAGCGAAGTTAAGTATTCATCCAGCGAAACTATTCATTTATCCAACTAAAGGATTTCCAGCGAAACTACAGTTTCGCTGATACTTTCGCTAAGTACTTAGGATGACCTATAGACATTGCGAAACTAGGAAATTCCAACGAAAGTTGGGTGCTCATGGCAGCGAATCTGTCCAGCGAAACTGGCAGAAGTGCTGCCCAACAAAACTGGTAGCGAAACTACCAGCGAAACTGTCAGCGAAACTATGAAGAAAATGACGCTTTTGGGTATTAAATTTCGTGCAGCTAGAGTATTCAGACTATAGCTTAAGTGACTTAGAATTTAAGCTATTTGGATAAGCTCAGGTGAGTTTTAGACCCTTCCTTTACCCGTTTTCAATGTTTTGGAGTGATATGCATACTAAAATACATACTTTTATGAGAACGGTTTTTAAGACCTTTTATCAAGAAAATAAAATTTTCTAAAGTAAAATGTGACATTTAAATAGTTCAAAATAATTTTCGGGCCCATAACGTGTACCTTGATAAAATATGCATACTAAGAGTTTGCTTCTTATTATGTGTTAAGTGTATGTGAAAACTAAAGATATAAGTGAAACTTAAAGAACTGTTATTGGGCCCATAACGTGTACCTTGATAAAGTAAAGCCTTGCAAGCAATTGATAAAGGAGGGTTGCGTTCGTCGTGCCCTCACCCTGATAAAGTGATAAAGTAAATGCTCGAACAGGCAGGTCAATAAGGCCTGGATTGGCATGACAATAATGGCCTGATCGGGTACGACAGTAAGTCCTAAATTGGCGTGTCGGTAAAGTCCTGTGTTTATCATAGGCACCGATAGTGACAGAGAATTGACGGATAAAGAAGAATAATAATTAACACGAAATGATAAAGTATCGATAAAGTGATAACTCGTGTGTAATGATGTTCTGATAGATGGTGATTATATTCAAACTGCTAAAGCTAATACTTTTTACAAAAGTTATTTAACAAAGTAAACCTAGAATTCACTCAGCGAAGCTGACTTTTGTATGTATATCAGTTGACAGGTGAGAGTTTGAGTCTTATAGGATGGGAGCATGGGACTGAAGCTTCTTGGCATCTAAATACTGGCATCCCTGATGGAGAAGAGTATACAAGAGGACTTTAAATAGTTTTGATAGTTAAAGACGATGTTTATGTTTTAATTTAACTACATTGTAATGAATTGAAATTACCGTATCTTTCCGCTGTAATATATATTTATACATATATGAGTAAATGATTGCTTTAAATCTATGTTTTACTGTGAATGACCAACTGTGAGGTTCCCTGGGAAAGGGGGCCTTACATTTTAAGTCTGAGAAAGGTGAAAAACCTATCCAATAACTCATATCACAATCAGAAATGATATCAGACGAAGGCAAACATGAATAATCATGATTAATTAGAGGAGCGATGTTAGAAAATCCAACACCACATTTTCCTCCTTTTATCTTCTGTGTCATTTGAGATTTGATAATACCTTCAACCATGTTTGAGGAAAGTTCAAACTTTTCAATAGTCAATTTAGCCGAGGCTAGTTCACTGTTGAGTCGATTGATTTCTAAGGCGAGTTCATTATTTCTGTTAGTCAAATCATTATTTGTACATTCTTTATCATGAAGATTTAATTGTAAGTTGTACACCGTTTTATTTAAACCATCAAGTTTTTCTTTAAAAATCTTTTCATTTGACTTGTGTTTTCGAGCTTGATATTGAAGTTTTTCAACTTCCATTATCAAGTTCTCATTATGAACTCTGTACCTTTGAACTTTCTCAATACATATATTTGTGCATAAATCATCATATACCTTTGGTTCTGAGCTTCCTTCTTCAGATTCTTCAACCTTCTTTACCATGAATGCTTTCATAGCATCAACTTGTTCTTCCACTAGAGCAACATCAACAGTCTTTAAATCTTCAAATAGGTATTTGACTGGAGGCTCAACAGTGTACTCTTCAACTTCTTTCTTTTCCTTCTCAACAACCTTCTCTTCTTTCTCTTCCTTCTCAGCACTTTCCTCACCTTTAACTTCTTCCTTCTCTGCTGTCTTCTCATCAAACAAACCATCCAACAGATCAACAGATACAAACTCAGCAAACAAATTTTCTTCCTCCTCCGGTTCAGTAACAATCTTAGCAATTAAAACTATAGACAACTTCAGATCAAGAGCTTCCATCTGGTCTGACCAATCATATTCAGCATTAGTTTGTGAAACCAATGCTTTGTTACCTCCAGAAGTACTTGCTTTATCTTTCTTCGTTTCAATCTCCACAGTGACCATTCTTTTGGGTCCTTCAGCTTGACCACCAGACTTGGGTTCAGTATATTCTCTAGCAAAATGACCTCGTTTATCACAGTTGTAACATCTCAAGTTGGACTTGTCAAAACCAATTTTGCTAGAGTTGTTTACTCCAAACATCTTTCTTCCAGTTCGTCTAGCAAAATTCTTAGCCTTGTACACCACCATTGCCATTTGATACTTGATGTTATTTTCTTCCACATCATCAGGATTTACTTGTTGAAGATCATTAATCAAGAAATTTGGAGCAGTGAGTCTACCAGCCATGAAAGCTTCATAGCTTGACATAAAAGTGGTGAATAAGGCAAGATGTTCCTCAGCAATCTGAACAGCCTGTTTTAAAGGATTAGTGGTAGCAATATAAGCATGTTGAACAATCTGTGGAGCTGGAGTTTGAGGGATTTGTTGATGGATGATGGGGGAATAATGTTGAGTAGCTGGAATTTGAACTTGAGAGTTCATTACTGGTTGAATATCTGGAGATGCTGAACTTCCTGTTTGCTGTTGCTAACACATCTGAGTATAACTGACATAGTAATTAGGATTACTAGCCATTTTAGCATAAAGAGCAGTTGCTTCAGCACCCAAAGAACTCAAATGATTAGCAGCTCTCTGCTTATCATCCATTTCATAAGACTTGATAGTGGATATTAAATCAGTCAGAGGAAGAGTATACAAGTCTTTAGTTCTTTTGATCAGTGTACAGTTGTGATTCCAACTATAAGGAAGTGAATTCAGCAGCTTCTTATTAACCATGATTGGTTCCAGTGTTATTCCAGCACTCTTTATTTTTGTAACCAGTTTCATAAATCTGACTATCTGGACATCCAACAACTCACCCACAACATGATTAAACATGTTAAACTCTTGATTCAGCATATCCTTCTTGCCTTCCCTCATGTCTTTATTACCCATGATCTGAGTTTCAATGCATCCCATAACACCTTCGCTCCTCTGAACTCTTTAAACTTGTGAGAAATTTTAGTAGTCAAGGCCATAGTGATAGCAGCATATGTCTTGTCATCAAGCTCAAATCTGTTCATATCATCTTCATCCCACAAGTGTTCAGGTTTCTTGACCATCTCCCCTTTATCATTCTTGTACAAGGGGATATAAGGACCATACTTGATCGACCTCCACATCTTAGGTTCAGTGTAAATAACATGATTCTCGAACCTATAAGCCCAATCAGCATAATCATCTTCACTGAGAAGTCTAGGTGGCTTATTCCCAGTGCCGATTTTAGTATCTAGATGAAGAGATGCAGTAAGATGCTTCAAATTAGGTGTTGATGAAGACATGTTGATCAGAAAAGCAAAAATCAGACTTTTCGTGCGAAATCCCAATCCGTGCGACAACTCCTTTCGCGCGAGAGCACCTTTCGCGCGAGATTTCAAATCGGGCGAAATTCACACTAATTCACCACGCGAATACGCGTGAAACTACCTGTGCGAAAATGCAGTTTCGCACGCGAAAAGTCCTGAACTTTTTCACACAATTGGTTTTCCAATTTGCGAATTTACCAATTTTTCACCTCAAATCAACTGATTAGTTCCAATTTGATTCATTTTAGTTCAAATTAATCAGTTTTCTTTCAATTTTAAGTCCAAATTCAATCAAATTCAGTCCAAATGATCACTTTTCACGAATTTTCAGCAGCATAACATCTCCATATTGAATTCTCAATCAACCAAGTGAATAAGTAAGATGAAGAATGTGTCAAATCAGCCAAAAACGTCTTCTAATCTTGGTTCTAGAGCCAAATGCTCTGATACCAATTGTAAAACTCGGTCAATTCCCAAGAACAATAACCAAGATCTCAATCTCAAGAATGCGGAATGTAATTGAGATTGGAAGAAGAGAAATAATGGATCAAAATGGTTTCAATTGCTAATCAAAATGATTACAATCTTGTGCGAATTGCACAGAAAGATTATAAAGCAAATTGAACAATCTGAACCGAAAAACTTAAAAAACTTAGCTACAAAAGTGAAAAATACATATTTATACTAAAATATCGAGTTCTCGCGCGAGACAAGCTTTTCGCGCGGATCTACCTTTCGCTCGACTCCTCTTTGTCGCATGACATCCAGTTTCGCTTGACATCCAGTTTCGCTTGAGATCTTCCTTTCGCGTCTTGATTATCAACATCTTCATTTAGCTTTTGTTGTTTTGCCGAGCCTTATGTAGTCTTCTACATTATCTTTTATGAACATATGAGTTTATGCCAAAAAGTAGAGGTGGCCAAATAGGCAGGATAATTTTTAGTATGGGTCATAACGGGCCAGTTTGTATGCGGGTGACCCATAAAACCTTTATATTCCTTTTAAAATAGAATGAAGCAAGTAAAATAAATCAATAACTAAAAAATTTTGAAATAAAACAAATTAGGATGTTTTGATACATTTTAATGCACTTCTAATTGGTTCCGCTGTTTGCCCCATATGACCTATTTCATATGACATTAAGGTTTTTAGCTAAGCCCACTTGACCGTTTCTAAATAAAACAAAATCCAAATCAACTATTTGTAGGTTAACGGGTCAAACTCAAAAAGACGATTGGGCGATCATTACCTTGGCAAGATTAGTAGACTTTCCTACTCCATTAACTCCCTCAAAAACCACACATATGGTTTATGTTGTTCCTTGGCAACATGAACATCTCTCAAAATGTCGATAGAACGCCTCAGAGTTAAGATACGAACGAGAGCATCTTCCATTGTAGCCTGCAGTAGTTAGTTCAATGAATCAAGTACAGATTATATTACATCAACCAATCAAAGTTAATCAAAATGACAAAAAAGAATTATTAAGGATATTAATAACGTTCTCCCCAATAGACTGACCAAACCCAGTCACCTGCACCGTAGATGATATCCTAGTAAATAAAGCAAGCTTTTTGCCCTCAAGGCTGACTGCTATAGACTCGCAAAGTTTCTCAGCAATTTCTTCAGCCTGTGGCATACAGAACAACCCACAATATGAGTCCAGCAAGTCTTCATACTTTATCCAAAGAAGCAAAAAAAAGAAAAAATACAAACAAAAAAGGGTTTAGTTGATAATGTAAACACGACATACCACATTCTTAGTCATAAGCCTGTCTTTCAGAGCCTTCAAAGTCGGTTCAAGATCTGCCCTCTCCAAATTTGCCTTCCCAGCAATACTGAACGGGAAAAAGAAGATAAGACAATGGATCTATGATAACTTGGTAAGGCAATCCCATGATCAGTATGATTTTATTAACTGATATAATTATGAAGACCCTCACCTTAAAAAACACTTTTATAAAACAATTCTATGACTAAGTCAATCACTAAAAGATTAAACCCTACATCATCAAATTGACGAGTCACAAAGGTAAGTAGTTAGGAAAAAAATGTAAAATTCAAATTTCTATCATGCAAATGCTTAAAACTAAAAAATAAGTAATAAAATTACCTCTAAAACATGGATGTAAACCACCCTTTCTTCTTTGAATCTACCTTCTTATCTGTCTCTACATCATCATCCCCCTCAGTTTCACCGTCACTACTAACAATTTCATCAATTGTTCAACCAACTAAGAGAATTAGACCTACGATCAGATGGGGTCAGCTCAAAGATGAAAATATTACCATCTTTAGAGATAAGGTTTTACCAATGAGCCAGACTGGGCCATATGAAGACGCAAACCAAAAATGGGAGGATATGACAACTAGAGTCATTCAAGCAGCTAAAGAAACTCTTGGAGTTACAACAAATAGGACAGTCGGTCATAAGAAATCTGGTGGTGGAACAAAATGTACAGGAGAAGATAAGAACTAAACAATAAAGTTTTAAAGAGTTTTACGCTGTAATAATGAGGAAGAACGAGCACAGCTAAAAGATAAATACAAAGAAGCCAAACGAGAGGCAAAAAAAGTTGTGTCAGAGGCAAAGAACACAGCGTATGATAGGATGTATAAGCGATTAGAGACGAAAGAAGGAGAGCATGACATGTTTAAGATTGCCAAGGCAAGAGAAACGAGAATGGTGAAGTTTATAAAGGCTACGGATGGAAAGGGCTTGTTGAAGGAGAAAGATATCAAGGTGAGATGGAAAACCTACTTCGATAACCTTTTCAACATAAGAAACCCTAATTAACAAACTGAGATCAATAAAACAACTCAACAAAACAAATGTTATTGTAGAAGCATCACAGTCAATGAAGTTATGAGAGCTTTGAAGAAAATAGGAAGGGCTAAGACGGTAAGGCCAGCTAACATAACGATTGAAGTGTGGAAGTGCCTGGAAGATGAGGGCCTGCAATGGCTAACAGACTTATTAACACTATCTTCAAGACCGGGAAGATGCTAGAACAGTGGAGAAGTAGTGTCATAGTCCCCATATATAAGAAAAAAGGAGATGCCCAACAGAAGCCATACATGTCATAAGGAGGCTAATGGAGAAATACAGAGAAAAGAAAAGGGACCTCCACATGGTATTCATTGACCTAGAAAAGCCTATGACAGTGTTCCGCATCAACTCATTTGTGAAAGTCTACGGCTTAGAAGGGTACCAGAGAGGTATATCAAAATAATCAAGGATATGTACGACGGGGTAAAAACGTGTGTGCGAGCACCAGTAGGAGACACAGAATTCTTCCCGGTGGAAGTGGGACTCTACCAAGGTTCAGCATTGAGCCCATTCCTCTTTACAGTAGTGTTGGATGAGATGACCAAGTCTATGCAAGAGCCAGTCCCGTGGTGCATGCTGTTTGCGGATGATATTGTCTTAATATCATAACCTAAAAGGGTGCTTAACGAGAGGCTAGAACAGTGGAGAGCAGCACTTGAGCGTAGAGGCTTAAGGATAAGTCGCTCTAAGATGTAATACATGCATTGTAACTTTAGTGGTGAAGCTAAAGAGGACACCCAAATCAGCATCCAGGGTATGGCGGTCCCACAGACGTCTAGGTTCAAATACTTGGGCGCGTACGTACAGGAAGACGGAGAGATAAACAGTGATGTAGCTCACTGTGTTGAATCAGGATGGTGCAAGTGGAGAGCAGTACGTGTGGACAAAAAGAAATCGTATGAGAGACAAATAGAGGTCACGGAAATACAAATGCTGAGGTGGATGTGTGGATACACAAGACTGGATAGGATAAGAAACGACGTGTTTCGACAGAAGCTACAGGTGGCTTGTATCACAAATAAAATACGAGAGGGAAGATTAAGGTGGTTTGGGCACGTGAAGAGGAGACCTATGGCAGCACCAGTTAGAGCAGTAGAGAACATCAGCGTAGAGGGTAGAAGGGGTAGAGGAAGACCTAGGTTGACTTGGGACGAGATAATTAGGCGGGATATGGTAGACTTACACCTTTCTGAGCACATGATCGAGGATAGGAGTGAGTGGAGGCGTAGAATTAAAAGTAAGGACTTTAGCGGGATCTGTGGATAGGGAGGATAAAGGAAGCCCTTGCTAGATGAAACATGTCGTGTATTTGATTGTATGCACTTTCTAAATCTTTATGTGTTATTTACCTATGTGTTGTACGATATATAAGATGCTTGCTAATACTTGTTATTGCTTTCTATTGCTATTGCCTCTGTTATTGAGTCGGGGGTCTCTTTGAAAGCGGTCTCTCTATCCCCTAAGATAGAGAAAAGACTCGCCACCAACTACCCATCCCAGACCCTACTCTTGAGTGGGATATACTGGGTATGTTTGTTTGTTTACTAACAATCTCATATTTGTCCATCATATTGTCTCCTTCTATAACTTGTGCAACAGCCATTTGATCATCATAATTCACACTCACTGGATCCGTGAAATCCAATTTGGTTTCTGAGGGTGAATCATCCCATACTCTATTCTTTTTTTATTGTTTTTTCTTTGGTTCCACTTTGGAAGCCTTGTTAACAACAGGATTATTTTTCTTCCCACCTTCAGATCATAGCTTTTATAACTTATTTACATCAAAACCCCTATTATTAGTGCTGGTATAACCGTTTTCTTTTATGTTGGACCAAAAGAACCAATGAGCCAAGATCAGGAAAACCTCTAAGTCCCACATGCCACTACTACAACTGCTGAAGACTCCCATCAGTCACAATGTTCTCTTGCTTGAATGTCAGACTCGATAACATCTGAAGACTCTCATCAGCTATTGTGTTCTCTTGCTTGAATGTCAAACTCGAGAGCATCTTAGCTCCAGCCTTCTGCTGTTATGACAAAGTCTGAAGAACAAAGTGTGAAGATCAAAGAACTGAAGAACATCAGCTGAAGACTCCAAAGTACTGAAGACCAAGCACTGAAGTCTGAAGTACTGATCTTACAAGTACTGAAGACTTCAAGTACTGAAGACAAGTACTGAAGAATCAAAAGCTGAAGAACTAAAGAACTGAAGACCTTCTACTGAAGCACAAAGTCTGAAGACAAAGACTGAAGACAACAACTGATGATATCTACTGAAGTCATCAGTTGTTATATCATCTAAAGCCAAGTCTGAAGACCAAGTACTGAAGACTCAGAGTTTGTCACAACAACTGAAGAAGTCTTCTTCAGTTGTTGTGGTGGTTTTTCCTTTTCAGTAGTTTATTTACTTTCAGTAGTTGTACAACAACTGAAGAGCATGTTCTTCAGTTGTTATAGTATCAGTAGTTATAAACGACTGAAGAGTTTGTTCTTCAGTCGTTGTAGGATTTCAGTAGTTTACTTTTGTCAGCACTTAGGAACTTTTGTAAGAAGATGTCAGTTGTTGACATCTTCAGTAGTTTTATGTTTTGACAACTGTAATTTAAATATTCAGTGATGTCAGAAAAGGACATCACCACCATGCTCTTGCCGCCTATATAAGGATGGCAAGCCATACAGTTTTAATTGCCGAAACGTGCGACCAATAGAACATTTATTGCTTCGCAGAACTCTTCTCTCTCTATGTTTATGCTTTAATCGCAATATCTTTTATGTTCTTGCTTTAATTGCTAATTAATGTGCTAAATCCGCTGCAAACATAATCTAATTGATCAACACGAGAGGCTGAGATCCTGTCATTTTATGTTCACCATACCACTAGTAGTTAATTCCCTATTCGGGTGCCCATTTTCCAATGTTTTTACATTATCATCATCTGCACCATCTTTGCCTGAATCCCCACCATTATTTTTTATTACCACCTTCAAACCCGATTTTTTGCATTTGATGTCCTTGCTCTTTCACCAAATTACTAATCGGTTTAGCCATCACCTGCTTTGACTTCTTCATCTCCTCAGCCCGAGCCTCTGCCTCCTTTCTGAGCTACCTAAATGTCTTATCAAAATCATTGTACACCATCCGTTTAGGATCATAGATTTCAGAAAACTCCAGTTTCACCATACCAAGTAGTTCATCCACATATAAAAGATGCAGAATCTTTTGATACACCGCCAACAAATACAAGGCCCAACTCATTGTTGAATGTCCATTTGAGAGTATAAGATGCATCAGGTACATCATAGTTGTATGTTGCAGCACCAGATCGTTCCTCCAAAATGCATGACCGGATCAAGGTGTCAATTGGTGATCCCCTCAGAGCATTTCCCCGCTCTTGGAATGTCTAAAGAATTATACCCCCTTGGGTGAAAATCAATAATTGCTCTAACATTTATTACCCTACTTATACCCTGTCATATTAATAAAATAGACCATAACAAATATATTAATCGAAAGTGCTAATCAAACTGCCATGAAAACCTAATTTGGAACAATCAAATAAAAAAAACCTGAATCTAAGGGGGGGTTTATCTTATGAGTGTATGGATAAAAGAGAAGATGATTATGATAATTTAGTTGATCACTGATTCTGGTTCTTTAATTGCAACCAATCACTTTAAATTTCATGGTCATCAACATCTGAATTTGAAAACCCAATTTGAAGTTCAACACCATTGAGCCCTAAGTCTATAAAACCCTAGATATATAGTTCCAATAGTTGAATAATGATCCTACCCACAACCCTATTAAACATAACAATCAGAATAGAGAAAGTAAAACTCAAAATTGCAATCAACAGATTAATCGAGATAATAAACAGCAAAATACGACATAATTTGCTCTAATTAACATAGGATCAATAAGATGAATTCAACATCCTCAATATGAGGATCCAACCAAATTTCAATCTAAAAGTCACATCTGTTTAATTTTCAATACATAATCACACGAGCTAAGAGCCTAAGATAGAACACAACTATTATAACCTCCAACAACTTCAAATTTCAGGAAAATAATAAAGATCATCGATATTTGCAACCCGATGCATAATTGTGAACTGAATACTGCATGATAACAGAATTGAAAGATTAACAATCACAACTAAAAATATGAAATTGATCAGAAGAACGAACCTAAAAACTGATTAATTAAACTTGGGATACAAAGTAAGAGATCAAAGACAAAAATTAAAGGGGAAAGAGAGCAAATATTGCAGAAAAGAAAAGGTCGACACAATTTGATTATTATACGTAGGGTGAAAAATCGGGTGAAACCCAACTCAAACTAAAATTGTTTAAATTTTTGAACTCAAAATATCATGATATCTGAGTGGGTGTTTGGAAGTGCTTATTTTTATCAACTTTTAACTTTTTAACTTTTGAAAAAGTTAAAAATCATTTTATAGTATTTGGCAATATGATTGTTATGAGTGAATAAGTTAATAAGTCACTCCATACTAATTTGTTAACTTATTGAAAAAGTCAATAAGTCAATAATTTGCTTTTTAAAAGCAATCCCAAACATGTTAAGCTATCCAAAAAAATTATTCGGATTTGGATATTATTTTTTTAAAATTTTGGATATTTTGGATATCTGAATTATCCAAAATATTTTTCTAGAAAGTGTTAAATAATAAATATTAATTATAAACTTTGGATTTTGTCTAGATATTTTGAGTAGTTCTTGAAAAGGTTCAGATATCCGAAAGAACTTTTATAAAGATTATTAGACTTTTATAAAAATTATTAAAACACGTATATTTTTAGAACTCGGATATCTAAAATTTATATACAGATTCGGATATTGAAAATCACAATTTGAAATTTCGAATATCTAAAAATCAGAATATCCGAATTTGAATGTGCCTAATTATAATCACTAACACGCTAACGTAAACAAAGAATCACGTTTATGGACGGATATGTCATCGCATTCGGTTATTCCACAAGATTGTTTTTCTAAATGATGGCTATGCTGAAGTCTTGGAATGTTTTTTATAACTCAAATGGAGTCTAATATACTATATATCAACATATTAAGATTTGTTTTAACCAGTTTCATGCTTTAAGAGTTTTAAAAGTGTACATAAGTTCCTTACTAAAATTTTTACAGAATGTAGTCCGATTTCAAGTAACCATAACTTGGTCATAACAAACTAAATTTGAGTAAACTCACATTCCAATATTAATTTTATCAAAATGCATTTTACCAATAGTTTATACGTCTTCAAACTCAATGGGACGGCTCAACAATATGCTTCACAAGATAAGTGCGCATTTTAGCATCTTCTGTCTTGTGCTGTTGTTTTGACCTATTCTCGGGTTTTTTCATAAAAACTTTTCTAAACGAAAGTTGTCCGAGAGATTCTGATCTAGTTAACTGTGAATTTTTATAATTTTCAGAAATCGTTTGATATTTTAGATACCTGTTCAAACACATACCAAACATTTAGGGCTTAGAATTAATCAAAAATTAAAGACAATATCATTATATTTACTTGAGTTTTTATTTGATTGCAATGTATTGTTTGATTAATATTATTAAATAAAAATGACATTTAATATTACTTCAACTTATATAATTTTATGTGCTATGAATACTTGATTCACATTCGTCACCCACGATTATTCCGCCATCAGTCAAGGTATGGCATACAACATGCCAATATTGGCTCTTCCTGACAAGACAAATGATTTTGTGGTATCCTGCGATACATCACTCAAGGATTAGATTCCATCGTGGAGCAAAAGGATAAAATGATTGCTTATGTTTCCTGACAGCTTAAGAATCACAAAAAGAATTACATGACACATGATTTGGAGTTACGAGTCGTTGTATTTACACTCAAGATTTGAAGGCACTATTTCCATGGTACGAAATGTGTTATATACACCAATGACAAAGAACCTTCAACATATCTTTGATCAAAAGTAGTTAAACATGCGCTAGCGATGATGGATTGAGTTTTGTAGTGACTACCATTGTGAAATTTGTTATCATCCAAGAAAGCGAATGTGATGGAAGAGTGTTGAGTTGAAAAGAGCTGGTTAAGCCTCTACATGCTTGAGCTTTAGGGATGACCATACAGTCAAATCTTAAAGGCTCAAATCCTTTTGGCACAAGATGAAGCATTAAAGGAAGTGAACATTGTAGATGAGGAATTCTATGGGTTAGACAGACAAATGGAATGCAAAGCGGAGCATCAGAAGCCTTTAGGATTACTACAGCAATCAGAGATCCCTAAATAGAAATTAGAGAACATAGTGATAGATTTTGTCGCCAAATTGCCAAGAACAAGTAGCGAGCATAATTCAATTTGGATTATTGTAGACTGGATGACAAAGTCCTCTCATTTCGTACCGTCATATGATGAGGTTCGTTGCAACTGGAGAATATGAACTTCTTCATAGACAAAAAAAAATTTCTAAAAGAAGAAAACAGAATGGCAGTGTATCAATGCATCGAAAAATATTTACTCTATCTAAAGCAAAAAATTGACGAAAACAAAAGCAAACCAATAAAATGGAACCACAAAGATATAATAGAATTATAATTATTCATTTGCAATTGAATTAGTATAAGGTAAATAGCTCTTTAACAATAAAATATTAAGTTTTTCTACTCAAAAACATATTTAATGAAAGCAATTCAAACAATAAACATTAGATTAATCAAATATTGACCTTGTTTAAATGTGGGGTTTAATAGATCGTACCACAATATCTCAAAGTGTGCTTATCTTGATCCCGAGAACCATTTACCTTAACCGTCCATATGTATTGTTTTTGTCTGAAAATATTAAATTGATAAAGTTGGCTAATAGCATACCATTTTTATACCGGAAATTGTGTTTAAAATGAGCTCAAAACACCCATTTTACATTTCAGGGACTTCGATATTATGTATGTCTTGATTAGTTAAAGATGAGTCGAAATACATAGACTCCAATCCAGTCAGTTAAGTTACTACTCAACTTTGGTTAGCCTACGAGACTCGTAATCTCAATGAATATTCTCCTCTCAATTTGCTGATGTTCTTTGACATTAAACTAGAGTTTAAATAATCAAATAACACATTAAAAAATACAATATAATACAAACTACATTAGAAACTCGTGTACTATACGGACGGAATAAAAAAACTATAAAAAAATATTCACAATTATAATTGTATAAACATTTATCCATCCAAACAATTCTTTAATTTATTTGTGACATTATTTACACATCTAATATTATTTGTGACATTATTTGATAGTGATTATCCTTTGACTCTTATTTATTGTTATTGTAAAATAGACAACAATTGAAAATTATCTTTTTTGAAACTTGTGTTAGTCATTTTTAATAAGAAAATTCTTACCAAATAAAAAAATTGATTTTATTAAAAATTATATATATTATTACAATATTAAAATTTCTTTTATTTTATACAACACATTACAATAAAACTTATTTCATTGATTTAACCGGGATTGCAAAATGCTAGCCTTTCTTTTTGACCATTTGATCTCCCAGTTACAATAATTCAACCATATAAATTGCCAACCGATTGATTAAGAGTTTCATAATATGTTTCGATTTTCATAATAAACTTATAAAAAGGAAATTGATTTGAAACTGAAAGATTTCAAACTTAAAACACTAAACCCTTACCATAATTGAGAGGTAATTGAAAGTTTGTAAGAGGATTTGCGAAATCAGTGCTTAAACAGACGAAACAAAGAAGCAATGATATTTTGAGCGGGAAAAATGAGTCAACCACGTCCTAGATGGGTGCCACGTGGCGCAAGAAGTTATTCATTTTTTAATAAGCATGGAAGTATAGATATAGATATGGTTTATAATATGATAACTTTACAATACCATTCTATCAAGCATACATTGACCTATGACGTATATATTCAATCAAATCAAGTCATATAAAGTATGGTTTGAACTCATCTCCGTTATTAGAAGCTCCTAGCTTTTGAACTTTGTCGAGTCCTTGTTGACTTCCTAAAAGTCAAGACTGTAATTAGTATGCAATTGTGCATAATTACACAACCATTCACCACATGGTCGATTTCACTTCTTAATATTCAGACATAATATGACTAGTTTATGTGTTAATTTTAATATGATCCAAAGTGATGCTTACAAAAGAATATAACCCATTGGTTTATGTTTTGACTCATTTTTACCCGTTCAAGACCAAGACTTGCATAGTTCGATTCGTTCACCATCAATCTTAGTCCAACACCTCAAACACGCTAATACAGACATATTTGATCTATTAGAACCAATCTTAGAAAATCAAACTCATCAAAAAAACTATTGTCATTTTGTGTTTAAACGGCGTAAAACATCACTTTTATCTGATATCCTAGATTTCATTCTTAATTTTAAATATCTGGTTCCAAATACTTAAATGTAATTGTAATTAACATAATTATTATTTACTGAGCTTGTGTTCTACCATATGCCAGCTTCACGATGAACCAAATCGTTTTTAGAATAAAGTTAAGATGAATGAGATATTGATGTTTAAAGTTGTATGTTTGAATTTTGCAAAGCAAGAAATTAGGAGGAAAAATGTGGGAATTTGTACTACATAAGAGGAAGTGAAACTTGTAAGGTATATAAGTACGTGTCTTCTAAATATATTATTTTCTTGAAAAAAATTCAAGTAGGATACAAGTAGACCCTATAGAGTGCACACGTGGCATAACGATAATAGAAAAATGATGTATAATTATTATTGACTAATATATAATAGTTTGGTTTATTAAAATCCATTATCTCACTAAAATTGGATTTTTAATGATTGGTGCATCTATGTTGAATAAGAGAGGAATTCATTAATTTAATTTACCTATCTACGCTTATAACAACACTAATAATTTAATTCGAGTATTAACATCAAACTTAGTAAACGGTCAATATACATCCTCTTGTTGTTCACTTTCTTTCATTTTCCATTCGTACTTTTAAATAAACCCATCACTATACAAAGACTTAACCAACTAAACATGACCAACATGGTAAGAGTTATGGATCTAGTACCCCGTCAACATAAACAGGCAAACAACAAGGGCTGTTCATGACTTTCACCAAAACTTCAGGGTCTGCAACACAATTGTTTTATTTTATTTTAATCCACAAGAAACATGTTTGACCATTTCTCTCCAATTTCTGTTGCCATTTTCGTCCCTTTGTACTAAAGCTGTTCGCTTAATTATCTCCGAATTTCACGCTTCCCGATGATGCTTTAGTCCGGTGAGCTTGCTTTCTCTATACTCTAATTCAGGTGGTTAGCTTCCTCTGTATTTGATTTTGGGTTTTTCAGTTATGTATCTGTGTATGTGATTGATGATGATTGCATTTGACTTTGATAATTGAAGTTTATTAGGTGGATTTTTGATTTTGGTTGTTCAATTTAGTTGTTTGTGAAGTTAATTTCCATGAATTTAGTGGGTTTGTTGATGAATAGGCGTTGATTATGTATAGATGATGAATTTCAGTCTCTTTAGGTTTTTGTGTCAGTTTTGGAATGATTTTGCACAAATATTCATTCAAATGGGAGGAACTGGACTTGGGAAAGTTGGGTTTAGGAGAAGAGGATTTTTGCCTGAGATATTGAGATTTCTTTGTGTATGAGTATTGTAACCTAGAATTAGTGAGAATAATTATCACCAGAAAATAGTTGAAGATGTTTGATTTACATAGGGGAAATGGATCCTTAGAATCATATTGTGGATATAAGTTTAATATTTTTAACGTCTGGTTGCTGGTCTCCGGTGGATAGCTCCCAATCCAGTTCTATTGGTGAAATAACATACTGACTGACTATTCTTACTGGAATACACGATTAAGGATTTCTATGATTGGAATAGTGAAATTGGCAAGTTTAGTTAGTGGATAATAGCAGAAACATGATAATAAGAGAAAATGGAATTTAGCAATTTTAGAACCACAAAAAGGATACACGTTTCATGAAGCTGCTCGTAATGACTGTAGAGCTTGAGAATTTATAAATATCACAAATTTTCTAATCGTGCCACTGTTTAGTGCCTCTATACAACAACTGTATTTAGAAACTATAAATAGTTAGAATTCGCAAAGTGAAGATGTTGTGTAGTTATACACATTTTTAACTTCTGTTATATAGTGAAGAGATCCCTTGTTAACCCTTTGTTATTGCGATAACTTGTGATAACCCGTCAAGATCAATACAAACAACAACAACATACCCACTAGAAGCAGGGTCTGGGAGGGGTTGGATGGTGGCAAATCTTACCCCTCTCTTTTAGGATAGAGAGACCGTTTCCAATGAGATCCCCGGCTCTAAATGAAAAAACCACAAGATTACAGGCACATTTCATATATTTTAAATAACAGTTTAGCAAAACACAACGAAATATAAACCCACATACACATCTCAGGCAATGAAGAAAAGACAGACAAAATTTTAAAATAAAAAGGCACATTCAATAACAGCACTCATAATTACTCTGCTAGAATAACATTATGTTTGCTCGAATAACATTATGTCTGCTGGAATAACCCATTATGTTCTTTTATGTACATCAGTATATGTGTAAATTCATAAGTGTTAAAAAAGTTAAGAAAGGTGTAGGTTGCACTTACACCTGCAAATATATGTAGGTGTTAACCGCTCCCGTACAACATGATTGTTTTGGTAGTGCCTTAAAACCGATACGACTATGAAAAAATGAAACCCAAATTACTTTAAAGCTTAAAGTTTGCATTTTTTTTCCGTAATCTTATCTTATCTGTTGGTGGCAGTTGGGATTTCTGTGTTGGACTGCAATATGTTTGGCCAGAGAGATAAGTTTGTGAGGTAAACTTTATCGTCACCAGTGATAATTCATGGTCTTCATATTCAATCAGTGTTCCTATCATTTATCTATTTTTATGCCTTGAAAGACATTTTTTTTCTACTACTTTAGAATAAATAGGTTACTTTTAATGTGGAATAACACATATGGTTTCATTTTAAGGTTGGATGACTTGGCTTCCATATCATCATCACCCGCTTCTACAGTTGGAATGAACAAATGTGGATTTGATGGATTAACTCGTACAAGACCTGCAACTGCTACTCCCACAAGATCTTTTAGAAATGGAATTAGAAAAGGATCAGAAGGACTTAAATCAATTGGCCGATCACTTGGATTTGGGGTTTCTCATGCTGTTTTCCCTGAAGATCTTAAGGTGTCTGAGAAAAAGATCTTTGACCCTCAAAATAAATTTCTTCTAAAGTGGAACAAGTTCTTTGTTGTCTCCTGTATCCTGGCTGTATCTATTGATCCCTTGTTCTTCTATCTTCCGGTTTTTGATCAAACCAAAACTTGCCTTGGTATAGATCGAAAGCTGGCCATTATTGCTACAACATTGAGAAGTGTTGTTGATGTGTTTTATCTTATTCACATGGCTCTTGAATTCAGAACTGCTTATATTGCTCCGTCATCACGTGTGTTTGGACGGGGTGAACTTGTAATAGATCCTGCAAAAATAGCTAAGAGATACTTGCGTTGGTATTTCATCATTGATCTCCTTTCTGTGCTCCCACTGCCACAGGTAAGATCATTATTTCCTTTAAACTCTTCAATTTAAATTAATTGTTGGTTATTCTAGAGGCTAGAGCCAATTGCACAGAACAGTAACATGCTTTGGTTTGATTTATGTTTTGCTAACCATCTTTATTTTCACCCATTACTAAGGTACCGTGTCGCTGATTACCAAGTCAAAAGAGACATGGCAGCTGAATTGTCCTTAATTTTACCATGTTGACTTTATTTCCCCTAAAAGATGTCATGGAAGCTGATTGGTCCGTGAATTAATAGCTAATATTGATGTTAACGTTATTTTATATCTTTGCAGATTGTTATCTGGAGATATATGCAGAGGTCTACAGGTTCAGATGTTTTGGCAACAAAGGAAGCTTTACTTTTTATTGTGTTAATTCAGTATATCCCCAGATTTGCTCGAATAGTGCCTTTGACTTCAGAACTGAAAAGGACCGCTGGTGTTCTTGCGGAAACTGCTTGGGCCGGGGCTGCTTATTATTTGTTGCTCTACATGCTTGCCAGTCATGTAGGTTACTATTAAAGCTGGTCATTTATGTTAACAAGATGAGCAGGTTGAGTAACGAGTTTAAAGTGGAAGGAGCCACTTTTTGATACAGGTTGAAATGGTTCGGGTTGGGTTGACCTGATAACACTTTTTGTTTGTTATTGGTTTTGTTTGTAGATAATGAACGTGTTAATTATGATTACGAAGATTATACTACTAAAAATAATTAAACCTTTAAATTAGGCGATTTAGGAGGTTGTATGCGTCAGATATACACTCGATCCAGTTAACATGTTCCCCTTTTAAGTAAATTTTTGATTTGACCCCTTTGAGATGAAATGCGGCCAAAATTGGCCCATCCATAAGATTATGGCTGCCTATTTATTATGTACTGCATCTATATCTATTTTTAATTGATTTTCCATGATTTTTTTTCCAGATAGTTGGGGCCTTCTGGTATTTGTTGTCTGTAGAACGTAATGATACATGCTGGAAGAGAGCTTGTGGGAATAAGAATTTTGATTCAGATTTAGTGTATTGTGGAAATGAACACATGAAAGATTATAGTCTCTGGATCAGTAACAGTACTGCTGTTTTAAAAGAGGCTTGCTCCCCAGATGGTGATAAGCCACCATTTGATTTTGGAATTTTTAATCAGGCTTTGTCTTCAGGCATTGTGTTTTCCACAAAATTTGTTCAAAAGTACTGCTACTGCTTGTGGTGGGGACTGCAAAATTTGAGGTAAATTGAGTTTCCATTTGTTGTATGTATTTTTTCGTACATCAGTTTAAGTAGGCTTGGATCGTGTCTTGTGGGACTTCTTGTTTTATGTTGTAGGAAATGCATATATCATATGAAAGTTTTAATGATCGAATATGAATCTGAGTTCTGTTTCAAAAGAGTGTTTAGGAGACTTGTGCAAATTTTTATTTTTCCTTAGGTGGCAAAATGGGTGCTGGCCAGGTCAGGCTGATTGGGTCATGAGTAGCTTTTGGTACGGGTCAAAACCAGTCTGCTCAGATTGGATTGAACCGAAACACTTTTTGTCCAACTTTTAAAGATGATTACTGTCATAACTCATATGTCGTAAAAAGTAGCCTTGGTGGACTTTCGACATCATTTAGATAAAACGTAACCCAAGTTGTCACGTTCATGAATGAATGGGTCAAATTGCCACCTCTATTTTCCTGTTGAAAATAATACTTCTAAGGCTCTTGCTACAGACTGTAGTCGGACTAGCATAAAACCTGAATAACCGAATCGTAACTTAAAAGAACATTTAACTGATGCTTCGGTTAATCCATTTTATGAAAAGCCAGATTTATGGTTCAGTTCGATTTTAATCTGGTTATGAGGTATAACCCAACCGCACCCAACCTTATAAACCGCTAGATTGCAGCACCAAGCTTGTCTCTATTAGAGTACACATTATGATGTTATGTTAAGAGGATTTCCTTCGCTTTTGGCATAATTTGAACAGTAAATAATGAGCAACTTATGTTAACTATTCTTTTGTCAGCACTTTAGGACAGGGGCTTGCAACCAGTACTTATCCTGGAGAGACTATATTTTCAATTGCACTAGCCATATCAGGGCTCATTCTATTTGCTCTGTTGATTGGCAACATGCAGGTTATGAACTACTTTTCTATAATCCCCTAAACTTTAACTAGTCCTCATCATGTTTCCTTCAAGTTTTACTGAAATCTGGATGGTTGTTTTGGTACGACAGACATACCTTCAATCTCTTACCATACGGCTTGAAGAGATGAGAGTTAAGAGGCGTGACTCAGAACAGTGGATGCATCATCGTTTACTTCCAGAGGATCTACAGGAGCGTGTTAGACGATATGACCAGTACAAGTGGTTAGAAACTCGTGGTGTGGATGAGGAAAATTTGGTTCAGTCTCTTCCTAAGGATCTCAGGAGGGACATAAAGCGTCATCTTTGTCTTGCTTTGGTCAAAAGGGTAATTTTACCAGTTTTATAAAGACTATAACTCAAGTATATCATATATCTTTTCTGTTGAAGAAGTATACGTCTTGACAATTAAATCCTTGATTTTTGACGTTTCAGAGTCGATGGATGGAGTCAAAAGGATTTTAATTTTTCATATTTTAAAATAAATCTATGTATTCCAAGTCAAATGGATTTTAAATTTATTTAGCGGATCATTAAACCTCGTGCTCTAACCATTCTTTGCACCCATTCTTGGGCACATAAAAATTGTGGTCAATTAGTTTTCCCTTGTAAATGGTAGCGCATATGGCATAGATCATTGCATTTTAGGTATTGATGTATAGATAATCCATTAAATCATAGTGTTTCACAATAATTACCATATGATTTGATTTTGTTTGGAAAGTAAGAAAAGTTTCCAAGATGGTATATTTATCTAATCAAATATAATTTGTATTATGACGATTATGCCTACCTCAAACACTCGCAATCGAAATCTTACATACAAGAAGGGCGTTTATGTCAAGAACTTGAAGGCGTAAGTTTTTAGGGATGAAATGTTCCCTATAAAATTGAAAAAAGTTTACCATAATATCTCACCATTATATGGCTTCATTGTTAAAATTCCATTGCAGGTTCCTCTGTTTGAGAACATGGATGAGAGGTTGCTAGACGCCATTTGTGAACGGCTAAAACCTTGTTTATACACAGACAGCAGCTACATCGTTCGTGAAGGAGATCCAGTCGATGAAATGCTTTCATCATACGTGGGCGTCTCGAGAGTGTAACCACGGATGGTGGCAGAAGCGGGTTTTTCAACCGAAGTTTGTTAAAAGAAGGAGATTTCTGTGGTGAGGAGCTTCTGACCTGGGCGCTCGATCCTAAATCTGGTTCAAATCTTCCATCATCCACAAGAACCGTGAAGGCCTTGAGAGAAGTGGAGGCTTTTGCACTACCAGCTGATGAGCTTAAGTTTGTTGCCAGTCAGTTCAGGCGGCTTCACAGTCGTCAGGTACAACACACTTTCAGGTTTTACTCACAGCAATGGCGGACGTGGGCGGCTTGTTTCATTCAGGCGGCATGGCGGAGATATTCCAAGAGGAAGATATTGGAGCAGAGGCGGAAGGAGGAGGAGGAGGAGGAGGAGGCACGCAACGGTAGCGGTGGTGGTGGAGGCCCTTCTTACAGCCTCGGGGCAACCTTTTTGGCTTCGAAATTTGCGGCTAATGCTCTCCGTGGGGTCCAACGCAATCGGAACATGAGAACTGCTAGGGAGATGATGAAATTGCAAAAGCCTCCAGAGCCTGATTTCACTGCTGAGGGTGATTAGTTTTGTGTATTGTTTGTACCTATATGACACTCAAACATAGACCTTATAAAATGCTGAATGTGGTTTGCTGTTATGAAAGGTTACCATTGTTGCTGTAAAAATAATTGTAAAATATTATTGTTATTATTAATGTTATTGTTATTTTATTATTATGTTATTATTTTTAGAATTAAAATCATGAACATACCCTTTGATGAGATCTACTTTTGCTGAAAAACTGCCATATTATATGCTGAATTAATATTACTTTTTAATTTACAAATCAAACAATATATTATGTTTGGTCTCTTAGGATTTTTGTATAAAAGTACTATTTTGCTCGCGTGTTGCGCCGAGTCAAATAAAATTTCAATTAAAACATAGATGTTGTACTGAAAACAACCACGGTGTTTTAAAAAGAACTAAAAATATATTATACTTGGATCATAGGTTTTGTATGCAAGTTGTGAGGCGTGGTATTAAATAAAACATACATTAAGATAATCGTGTCGCATCAATATATTTGAAATTTGCAGAAACATTATTTTGTTGTCAAAACATTAATGATGTATTATAATGTTGTTATAATGCTGTTTTCATAATTTAAATTTTTTTTAATTTTTAAGTTATAATAGGAAACTAAAATATGATACAAATCAATCATAGTAATAAAATATTAATTAAACTTTTAAAACAAAACGACGTTCATGGGAAGTCGGTGTAAATAGAAATGCGACTCCGATAATGTTGTAAAACCTTGATCTACTTAAGTTTAATATCGAATAATTTATAATATTTATAACAAATTTGATATAATAAATAAAATATTAAACTTCCGAAAAGTAGAGGTGTTCACTCTTCAATATTCAAATGAAGACTTAAAAAATAGAACTTAAACCTAACTGAGTAAAAAATTTAATGTTTTGAGTGTGTTTAGTGACCAGTTAATTTCAAAACTTTATTTTCTGGTCGTACTAAGATCGTACTAAGAGTTTATAATTTTTACCTCCAACTACCTCAAATTGACATTCAAATTATATAAACAAAGGTTGATCTACTCATGTTAATAGTTCATAATTTCTACATCCAACCACCCCACATATCATATTCAAATTATATATATTTCTTATTTTTATTTAAAGATACATAACGTTATTTGAAGAAACCCAAGTTGAATCATCTAAATTATCAACAAACCGATCCGATTAACAACTTGAAACCAGACAAATTAATAAATATACACCATCTTGAGTTTAAGTTAGAAAATAAATATATTATTATTGCTGTTATTAAATTTTTTAAAAATTAGTTATGTGAAAGATTAATTGATGCCATTGGCCCATATTTGACGAAACAACATTTTCCAGTTAATTTCCATTTCCTTCTTTACTCGAGTCTCACAATTTGACTTCCGACGATCAACGGCCATCGTCACCGGATCTCCGTCGAAGAACCACCATTAAGGTATATTATCATCTCTCTCAACACTCTTCACATAATCAGTGTTCGTTGCGTCCGTTTTACAATAATAGGGTTCGTGTTGACTCTAAGCCAAATTCGTCGGAATTCGTGTGTTTCTTCGTTGATTTTTAGTTGAAATTCGCGAGGCTTGTGTTTGTAGACGCAATAGCAGTGATCCAAGTGAAATTAGTCTGATACATCAATGTAAATGAATATGATCCGATGGGAAATATACTAGATGAGTGCATATGCTAAGAATTCACTGGTTTGTACCATTTAAACTAGATGAGTACTCTTTCTTGGAATAAATTTCATATGCATGAGCCATTACCTTATAAAACTGGCACCTTCCGTATATTATATCTTGATTAGTTAATGAAGGTTAGCACAAACTATGAGTGTTATAAGCTTATAGTTTTTGATAGGTGAAATAGCATCATAATAACCAAATTGAGATGCGGTTTGTTTACTATGTATATAGGGTGAGGTTATTCTATAGTTTATTTTTGCTACAAAGTGTGTGAAGACACAATGAGGCTAAAAAAGTCACAAAAAAATTTATATCTCACAATCTAAATCGAATTTTAAAAAAGCACTTCGGAGCCTCTGTTCATCTCGTTGTCCTCTTTAAGAAAAAAAAATAAAAAAAATAAAAAGAAAAATTCATTGTGTCTTTATATGACACAATGACGTCATTGTGTCTTTTATATTGACACAATGACGTCATTGTGTCTTTCATAATGACACAATGAAGTCATTGTGTCTTTCATAAATGACACAATAAAAAACGTTAATTTTTTTATTTTTTAAAAATTTTTCGTTTATTTTTTTCCTTAGCGAGGATGACTAGGGGATCAAAAGCTCCGAATTATTTTTTTGAAATTCGATTTAAATTGTGAGATATAATTTCTTTTGTGTCTTTTTTTGACTCATTGTGTCTTCTCACACTTTGTAGCAAAAATACACTTTGTAGCAAAAATACACTTTGTATTTGAACCTTTTTCATGTATATATAGATAGCAAGATTCAGTTTAGAGATGAAGTGATTATAAGGCATTCAAGGCCTTGCAATTGCATGTTGCAAGAGAAATGATTTAATTTGAAGTCCTTACGCCATAGTGAAACCTCTTACTAGGCCCTAAATAAATGATGAGCTAAACCTTGTAATTATGTACTATGATTGATTATTGTGAGATACCATATAAGGAAAATATATAGAATACAATATTACACTTTGAACCGATATGGTATCTAATATAAACATATACAACTTAATCTGATATTCCTCCGCAAGCTAAGGCCGGGTAACAACCTGCAGCTTGGACCATAGAAATAGGAATCTTTGTGTTGGTAAGGCTTAGTGAAGATGTTAACAATCTAGTCTCTCGTTGAAATGAAGCAAACATGAAGTTTCCCTTGAGTAACTTTTTCTCTAGCAAAGTGAAAGTCAACTTCAACACGTTTGGTTCGAGCATGGAACATTGGATTAGCATAATGATAGGTGGCACCCTTAATGTGGGTGCCTCAAACGAGACCAAGTTCATAACAATCGGGTATTAATACGACAGTGAAGATGCTATTGTAACCTTAATGGGTCATTCCTATAGCGGGTTGATGATGGTCAGAGATCAATGTGTCAGAAAAGACGAAGAAAATAACATATTAGTTGCCAATAGCATATCTTTTGGTGGTTTTCAAGATGAATCTAAGATTGAGACGTTGACTATAACAACAAATGGTTATTACGTCAATCCAAATTGTTCTTTTGTATTCTAAATCTCTACCGTGGAGTGTTTTTAATGCTAGTCTACATTCTTAAGATCTACAAAATGAAATTGATCATCGAAATTTGGAGGTGGTGTTGGTTTTATTTCTGAAACCATTTGGGGGAGTAGTTGAATTAGCCCATGGATAATTTGGTATACGAAATGATACGTAAAACGGATGGTGTTGTAGTGTTGATGAGTTTAAACCAGATTTGGTCGCAAGGAAGCCATTACTAGGAGTTTCAAACCCAAGATGTGACTCCTGATATCATTACAGGTGTGATGGGAAATGGTTTACCCTTCGGAGTTGTGGTTACAACACCAGAAAATAGCACAAATAATGGCTCAAAAAATAAAATTAAATACAATTTAACACTTTTGGAGGGACCTATATGTTTTCATAATAAAACCTCCTATGTGCTTGAACAAAGATGATGTAGATTTCCATGTTGAAGCTTTGGCTGATGAATTCTTTTGGTTGTTTCTTATTGACAGACTATTATTGAGGTCAAGAATGTTCTTATGGAAGGGGTATTGTTTCGTGATAAGTAGAACTAGGTCTTAGAGTCGATTGTTGAAAGTAGAGGGTATAATCATAAAGACTAATCAACTAATCTTCACGACTTAGTGAATTTGTGAATGATTGTTTTAAGCGTTGTGATAGCAATAGAGTAAGCATCCATGAAGATCAATTAGCCTTCATATATCCGTGTTTTCTCATTTCGTAATATACCATAAACATTTTTCCATCAATTATCTCACACCTATGTAAGTAACTCTCCTTGTGGTGTATCAAATCAAGTAATTTTTTCGGTCTACCGTAGATATGAAATGCATCGTAATCTTATTTTCCATTCTGATCAACTCTCAACGACCTGGTATCTTGAGTACATTGTTAGACATTAGCTGCCTTTACCTCTCTGATTAGTTATACCTTGGAGATTGTTTATAACTAGTTGGTTTAACACTATTAGCATTCCATGTAGCTTGTATGGTACATAACATTTTGGTCATTTCTTTTTGTAAGTTGCATCATGCTTAGCATTTGGATGTTGTTGTTCAGCAGGTTATATGATGAAACAAGGGTTAGGTCAGGTTTTTATTTGTGAATGATGGGAAACCGCAATAAGGGCTCTGATACCATTTGATGGAGGAGATAAGAGGCCGGAAGAAGGTATAATAATTGTACAGAGACGGGTTATATGATAAGACAGAACAGTATGCCAAGCAATTCTCAACCAAAAAAAAAGGTAATAACTTCTCAAGGAAGTCAGTTAAGAATCTTTATCCAGACTACTAGGATACAGTTGATGTAAGCTAAATATATCTTTGAGAGGCAATATGGTGTATTAAATATTTGATATGCTTTTAGTATCGAGAAAATATTCCCTGAGATGGTTAGGATACAATTTGTATATTTATATATTCTACATGCTTTCCCGAATGTCTTTTCTGAATTCTACCGTATTAGTACCAAACGTGCATGGTTTTTTGTACAATTAGATATATTCTGCTTGAGCTAAGAAGAGGTTAAAGAATTTTAACAGCGTGCTAAAGTCCAAAATTTACTTTACCATTTCAAAAGATAAAAACTGATTCTTGAACCAAAAATATTTATCTCGCTGGTTAACCTAAATGCCACAGAGACTTTTGCTGTGAAGTGTGGGGTAAGCAACTACTTTCTTACTTCAAACCTGATAGAAGGATAAAAATAAATAAAACTAGACATTGCAATCAGTATGGAACATCATAGAATGGAAATGCTGCAATTTATAGAGATTGAGGGGGTGGTATTCTATTTTTTCACAGTTCCGTTCGGAACAATCCACTTATATAGATTTTATTCATAAGATTTTCTAACAGCAAAGACTGCGGAAAATTTGATGTATGAGAGATTACTGGCTAAGCTTTAACTTCTTAATGCAATACATGATTCTCTAGCCTTCATAAAGTTGTTAATCATTTTATTGGGTTTTGTATATATGTTTCAATCAACTTTTTAGCTTAACTAAAATGTTTAGCCAATCATATCTTTACAGGCCTAAAGGTCGGGGTCAGTCAGGTTGCGGGTCACAATCTGTATCGCGAATAATTTTAAAATGGGGCGATTAAAGCTGCAACCTGGAATTAAGGCTATTGAAGAAGAACCAGAAGAGAAAGAGAGTACCATTTCTGATAGGGATAAAGCTGCTTTGGTATGCATGATCAACTCTGAAATTGGTGCTGTGTTAGCTGTTATGAGAAGAAATGTAAGATGGGGAGGTCGTTACATGTCAGGTGACGATCAGCTGGAGCATACCCTCATCCAATCTCTCAAAGCATTAAGGAGGAAAATATTTTCCTGGCAGCATCCATGGCATACTTTGAATCCAGCTGTTTATCTACATCCATTTTTGGATGTGATTCAATCTGATGAAACTGGTGCGCCAATTACAGGTGTCGCTTTGTCATCTCTTTATAAGATCTTGACCCTTGATGTACTTGATCTGAACACTGTTAATGTTGAGGATGCCATGCACTTGGTAGTTGATGCTGTGACAAGCTGCAGGTTTGAGGTCACTGATCCAGCATCGGAAGAAGTAGTCCTCATGAAGATCCTACAAGTTCTACTTGCTTGTATGAAAAGTAAAGCATCGACTATGTTGAGTAATCAACATGTTTGTACAATAGTGAACACATGTTTCCGTGTAGTTCATCAAGCAGGAACAAAAGGTGAATTGTTGCTGCGAATGGCTCGTCATACCATGCATGAACTTGTGAGGTGTATTTTTTCACATCTTCATGATGTTGCCAAACAAGAGGTCAGGGGATTGACTGATGGGTATTCTTTTGGGGGTAAGCAATTGGAAACGGGAATGGTGGTTCTGAACTTGACTCTATTTCATCCTCCAATAATTTTGTCTCAAATGCTACTGGTGGTATGGTTCCTGCCATGGATGAATATAGTGGTCCCTGGTAACAGGAAGGATGCTGTTTCATATGATTTGAATTTAATGACAGAACCGTACGGAGTGCCTTGCATGGTGCAGATATTTCATTTCTTATGTCAATTGTTGAACTCCGTTGAACACATGGCAATAGGTCCAGGAGCAAACACTGTAGATTTTGATGAAGACTTACCCCTCTTTGCTTTAGGTTTGATCAATTCAGCAATTGAATTGGGTGGCACTGCCATACGCCTTCACCCTGGATTAGTAAGTTTAGTGCAAGATGAGCTGTTTCATACTCTGATGCAATTTGGATTATCAACAAGCCCTTCAATTCTTTCAATGACATGCAGCATTGTTTTAAACCTATATCAACATTTGCGCACTGAACTCAAACTACAACTTGAAGCTTTCTTTTCATGTGTGATTTTAAGGCTTGCACAGAGCAGATATGGAGCTTCTTATCAGCAGCAAGAGGTTGCCATGGAGGCTCTTGTTGACTTCTGTAGACTTAAGTCTTTTATGGTGGAGATGTATGCCAACCTAGATTGTGATATAACCTGCAGAAATATATTTGAAGAGCTTGCTAGCTTGTTGACCAAAAGTGCATTCCCTGTAAACTGCCCACTATCTTCAATGCATATTCTTGCTTTAGAAGGTTTAATTGCTGTGGTTCAAGGGATGGCTGAGAGAATAAGCAATGCGCCAGTTAGTTCTGAATTAGCTCCAGTAAACCTTGAAGAGTATACACCTTTTTGGATGGTTAAGTGCGATAATTATACTGATCCTGATCATTGGGTCCCATTTGTACGCAGGAGAAAATACATAAAAAAGAGGCTCATGATTGGAGCTGATCATTTTAATAGAGATCCCAAAAAAGGGCTTGAGTTTCTTCAAGGAACACATCTTTTACCTGGTAAACTCGACCCCCAGAGTGTGGCTTGCTTTTTCAGGTACACTGCTGGCTTAGATAAGAATCTTGTTGGGGACTTTTTGGGTAATCATGATGAGTTTTGTGTTCAAGTTCTTCACGAATTTGCTGGAACTTTTGATTTCCAAGATATGAATCTGGATACGGCATTGCGACTCTTTCTAGAGACATTTAGGCTGCCAGGAGAATCGCAAAAGATACAGAGAGTGCTCGAAGCATTCTCTGAGAGATACTATGTGCAATCACCTCATATTCTTGCGAACAAAGACGCTGCTCTTTTGTTGTCTTATTCTCTAATTATGCTCAATACAGATCAGCATAATGTTCAAGTTAAGAAGAAGATGACAGAGGAGGATTTCATAAGAAATAACCGTCACATCAATGGTGGAAATGATCTCCCTCGAGAATTCTTGTCCGAGCTCTATAATTCAATCTGCAAAAACGAAATAAGAACAATCCCTGATCAAATCGCAGCTTTCCCTGAAATGAATCCTAGCCGTTGGATTGATTTGATGCACAAGTCCAAAAAAAGTGCTTCGTTCATTTTGTCTGATTCTAAGAGTCACCTTGACCGTGATATGTTTGCTGTGATGTCTGGCCCAACAATCACTGCAATATTTGTTGTGTTTGACCATTCTGAGCTGGAAGATGTGTTCCAAATGTGTATTGATGGGTTCTTCGCTGTTGCAAAAATTTCTGCCTGCCATTATCTTGAGGATGTTTTAGATGATTTGGTTGTTTCTCTCTGCAAGTACACCAGCCTTTTGAACCCCTCATCTGCTGAGGAACCAGTTCTAGCCTTTGGTGATGATGCAAAAGCCAGGATGGCAACCATAGCGGTTTTCACCATCACCAACAGGTTACCATGATTTTCTTATGCTTCCTATTTATGTTTCTATAACTAACAGATAAGGCAGCATGGACGGGTTTGTTTAAAGCTGGTCAATCTTGAATGCAGGTTGAAACAGGTGTTTGACCTGCAAACAATTTTAAGTCCTTTTTAAGTTTTTTTATAAATAGTTAATCGATTATCATGATTAAAAACAATTTTATTACTATAACAGTATGAATTTTTTAACAGAACAATTTAAGAGGTTGTATACATTGAAAATATAGTAGGGGTGGCTTTCAAAGCAGTGGACCCATTCGCCACTCATTTGACCTGTTTGCTATGAAACATGACCCATCCATAAGTAGATGTGTGGGAATATTAACCTCAAATAAATAATATTACTTGCTAAAGATGTAACTGCCAAATTTCTAAATAGGTACGGTGACTTTATTCGGGCGGGCTGGAGGAATATTATTGATTGCATCTTGAAACTGCATAAGCTTGGCCTTCTTCCTGCACGAGTTGCTAGTGATGCAGCTGACGATTCAGAGCTTTTGTCTGAACCTGGTCACGGGAAGCCTCTAACAAACTCTTTATCCAATGCTCAAATGGCAGCTGTCAGTACTCCAAGGAGGTCTTCTGGGTTAATGGGTCGGTTCAGTCAACTCTTATCTCTCGATGCAGAGGAACCGCGACTGCACCCCACCGAGCAGCAACTTGCTGCTCATCAACGTACTCTTCAAACAATTCAAAAATGTCATATTGATAGAATTTTTACCGAGAGCAAGTTTCTCCAAGCAGATTCTTTAGTATACCTTGCACGGGCACTTGTTTTGGCAGCCGGGTGGCCTCATAAGGGTAATCGTTCTGCTGAAGATGAAGATACTGCAGTTTTTTGCCTAGAGTTATTAATTGCAATCGCATTAAACAATAGGGATAGGATTGTAGTTCTTTGGCAGGGTGTTTATGAACACATAGCCAACATTGTCCACACTACCACGATGCCGTGTGCCCTTGTTGAGAAGGCGGTTTTGGACTTTTAAGAATATGTCAACGGCTGCTTCCTTACAAAGAGAATTTGGCAGATGATCTTTTGAGGTCACTTCAGCTTGTTTTAAAACTTGATGCCAGGGTGGCGGATGCATATTGTGAGCAAATAACTCAGGAAGTGAGCCGTTTAGTGAAGGCAAATGCTTCTCAAATTCGGTCCCCAACAGGCTGGAGGACAATTACGTCTTTACTTTCCAACACCGCCCGAGACCCCGAAGCATCTGAAGTGGCATTTGATGCACTTCTGTTCATCATGTCCGACGGGGTCAATCTAATGCCAGCCAACTTTACCGTATGTGTGGATGCAGCAAGACAATTTGCTGAGTCACGTGTTGCACATGCTGACCGGTCCGTTCATGCACTCGACCTTATGTCTGGGTCCATCAGTTGTTTAACTCAGTGGGCAGAAGAGGCCCGAGAAGCAGTGGGAAAGGCAGAGGCTGCAAAAACTTATCAAGATATAGGAGAGATGTGGCTGAGACTCGTGCAAGGATTAAGAAAAGTTTGTTTGGATCAGAGGGAAGATATTAGGAACCAAGCTCTTTTATCACTGCAAAAGTGTTTAACTGGGGTTGAAGAAATTAACATCCAGCATGGGCTCTGGTTACAGTGTTTTGATATGGTCATCTTTACTGTTCTTGATGACTTGCTAGAAATCTCTCAAGGACACACTCAAAAAGACTTCAAAAACATGGAAGGAACCCTTGCTATGGCATTAAAGCTTCTTTCAAAAGTATTTTTACAGCTACTTTCTGAGCTTTCACAAGTAACTACCTTTTGTCAACTATGGTTGGGCGTTCTTACTCGGATGGAAAAATACATAAAAGCCAAAATCAGAGGTAAAAAGAGCGAAAAGCTTCAAGAGTTAGTGCCTGAGCTTCTAAAAAACATTCTAATTGTCATGAAAAACAAAGGAGTGCTGGTTCAAAGAAGTGCCCTTGGTGGAGATAGCTTATGGGAACTCACTTGGCTTCATGTGAATAACATTTCTCCATCTATGCAATCAGAAGTTTTCCCAGATCAAGAATATGAACAAAACCAAGAGTTTTCTGATGAATCAGGCGCACAAGACACATTTGGATGAATGAAATCAAGTCAAATACAACTAACAAGGGGCATTTAATGGTATTTTCTTTTCAAACATTCTTATATTTTCTGGTCTATATGTTTGTACAAAACTCAGATGAAGCATTAGAGTATAGTCTATTTTGTTCTAAAATTAGGTATATGTGTGCACATCCATTAGTTCCGGGCTTTAGTGAGGTATAGAGGCTTTAACTTTGATTGAGGTAATTAGATTTAGTACCTTAATTGATGTTCATAATGACTGAAAATTGAAAGCAGTTACTTACCAGAAGACGAAAACGAGATTAGAGGTTTGAAGGCACGATGTTTATGACTGCAGTGAAAACATTGATTTTGCACTTTTGCTTGTAGAAATTTAAAAAAAAAGTAGTTAAAAGAGTTATAACATTTGTACCTGATTGTAGTTACAGAAATAGAAATGTTGTTTTTAACTAGATTTACATTTCATGCATGAATTGATGAGGTTTTTTTTTTTTTTTTAAGTGAATGTTGCATGAATTCTTTTCTTTATTTAGTTTTCTTTGGTTTCTTTTTAATTGCCAACATTTTGTGGCTTTTAGCAACAACATATATTGGCTTCTTTTAACCCTGTTGTCTTTTTGTTGTGTGTTTTGATCAATTTTACGGCTAATAAACTTGTTGCAATGAGTCTAATGTCAAATTATAACATGCATGTAGAAATTAGAGTAAATTACACGTACAGTCCCTGCGGTTTGCACGTATTGTAACTTTAGTTCCTATTTTTAAAAAATTACAGATGTGGGCCTATATTATGAAGAAGTGCACATTAATAATCCTGACACTAACAAAGGTTAAGTTTATTTGTTAAGTGTTAAAAAATGACAATATACCCTCCTACACAGAAAAAGTAAACAATAGCTTAATTAAGTGGGACCCATTAAAAATCTAATCCCCCTCATGACCCGGCTCTCCTCCAACCTAACATTCAAATACGATCAGACCCTATGGCTGCCACCACCACCCCTGCGACGGTTACCACCACCACCACCATACAGTTGCCACTACCACCACCACCCCCTACGGGTACCACCACCACCCCCTACGGCTACCACCACCCTACGCCTTTTACTAGCGAAAATCAAATCACCTCGACATCAGCTTCTTAATCATCGATCTTCCAGCTCATCGGAAATTGAATCACCCGACATCATCTTCATCATCATCGATCTTCCACCACCAACCTAAAACAAGATCTGATTCGAAAACGCCACATCGCTGTAGATCTGGTTCGAAACCGTCGTCACCGGCCATCGATCTTCCACCTCAGTGGTTCTTCAGCGCCGCTCACCACCGTACGACATCTTGATTTGGATTGCGATGTGTTATTTCAATAGATCTTTACTTCCGATTTTGATCTCCTAAACCTTACATGATTGATGGTGGTGTCGGGCCTGTCCGCGTGCAAGGTGAGGGGTCGATGTGGATGGGTGAATCGGGTCACCGAGAGTAGGTGGCTGCAAAAGAAGAAGACCGTCGGAAAAGATGGTGGCCATCGGAAGTGTCGCCGGAAAAGAAGGTGGCTATCGGAACCATTGGCCGGAGGTGGCGATTAGGGTGGGCGTGGGACAGGGGTAGATTGGGAGATAAATCGTGGAGATGGATGATGGTGGTTGAGATGGGTGACTGATGAAGAAGAAGATGATGATAAAGTGGGGTGGGGTAGGGGTGGGTTGGTTTTATTTAAATTATGTGTTTTTTTATTTTTTATTTAAGGGTATTTTGATAATTTTACATTGACTTAACTGAGAAATTTAACCTCTGTTAGCGTCGGGGACTACCGGTGTGCATACCATGGTCGGGGACTAACAGTGTGCATACCATGTAAAGTACATGCCCGCATCTGTAATTTTTTGAAAGTAGGGGCTAAAGTTAAAATATGTGCATACCCCATGGACTGTCCGTGTAATTTACTCTAGAAATTATGAAGGGAAAATTAACATCAAATTCATCAAACCGTAGTTTGATAAATAACTTAGAATTGAAATTAAATCACTAGGATGTTCTTAAAATCTATTACTCTTTCAGATTAAACCATTTGTTCAGTTACAATTGATTTAATCGGATAAGATCAACAAGTAGAAACAAGAACATGAATTGAATTGATGAAGTCCTTGAGAAAATTCAATCTTTCTCTGTAGATTGTGTGTGAACAATTGAATTCTCATGAATCTTATAAAACTGTCTATTAAAAGATTTAAACAAATATACATATTCACTTTATACCCCTTAAGTTTATTTCATGTTTCATAATTATCCTAAAGTTTAATTAATAGGTTTAATTTATAAATAGTATAATATGAATATGTATATTTATATATATAACCAATATTACTAAAATTCCAACATTCCTCCCCTACTTTAGTAATATTCATAATTAACACAAGTAAACTTTACCATAATCAAACTTATGCATAAATGAAATATACTACGGATTGAATTTCGCATCCAAATATTCGAATATCAACATACAAACAAATTATGAGTCCTTTTTTAGGAGAATCAAATTTACTGTAAACACACTTATCAACTTGGTTTAGAATAAAACCATCTGATAGGACAACCTTATCATTTGGTTTAGAATAAAACCATCTGATAGGACTTGTTGGGTATTCTACCTTGGAAGAAATTGAAGATTTCAATAGTATTGAAGTTGAAGACTTGAAGCACGAAAGCAACAAAATATTAGTGTAGGGTTTATTTTGTAATTATTTTAATTACTAGACTAGTATATATATTAACCTATGTCATCCTTGTAAAGTGTGCTTAATTCACCACATGTTAGGGTGAATTAGGGTTTCTCACCAACAACAATAAATCATCATCCATCATGGATGATGAATTCAACATTATATCATCATTCTTTTGAATGATGATTTCAACAATATATCAATAACATCAGCATTAATCATCATGGTATGTGTTCTTCATGTTCATCATCATCATTTTTATATATTTTAGCAACTATTCATTGAATTCTTGTTATCATCAATATGAATCCTAAGATCCATGCTCATTGTTCACGTTCGAATCTTGAACACACAATTGGTA
Organism: Flaveria linearis; assembly: GCA_024085815.1. NCBI lineage: Eukaryota > Viridiplantae > Streptophyta > Magnoliopsida > Asterales > Asteraceae > Flaveria > Flaveria linearis. The sequence goes on from CM044014.1 coordinate 33,007,935, forward strand.
TCAGAGCAAGAGTTGTGGATTCCTATTGATTTTGATGAGATTCAATGGTTAGGTTGTCAAAAGTATTGATTGAATCTAATCAAAATTGGTGTACGGCTGCGGATTCTACATCAACTTTTGTATTCGATTGAAACTATTATTCTTGCTGCACATGGCTCATCAAAAAGGAATCATTCGAAGCTATTCAATGTGTCTTGTGCGAATGGAATAGGGCGACCGATTGGGGATAGTTGCGGACCAAATTGGGCGGCCAAATGCGGCTGCCTATTGGTGTGTCATGCGACTAAAGAAGCTGTCGAATGATCAGAACCAATCAGCAGAATGAAGGCTGCAAAATCCGAATGAATGTTTCCGAAACCAAATGCGGCTGCCCAAGTTTCAAACCACCCTTCACCATGGTTCAATCATATGTCAAATACGGCTGCCAATTAGGGTTACCCAACCGATTGAAGGCTACCAAAGTCGAATTGTGGCTGCCCAAAGAGGCTGCCGAAACATTGAAGGTTGTCATGTGCGACTCACTTGGTTAAGGCTGCCGTTTTTGTGATTAGGGATGCCTAATTAGGGCTGCCCTAATTAGGGTTTCTTGAAAAATTAGGGTTTGCAACCTAGGGTTGCAAATGGGCTCGGGAACTCAATTGGGTTTGTTTCTTGGGCTCCATCATTAAACAAAAACATTAGTTGGAATTGGGCTCAAGTGTTGAAGATTGGGCTTATGATCAACAAAACAAGATTGGGCCTCGTATTTGGGTTCTCAACAACAAAAACAATAGTGACATCAAGTTACAAAATATAATTGTTCTAAAGCTTTGAAGACATCGCTTCCGCATCAACAACAACATTCTTAGCATTGAACAACTATCCAACAAGAATAAGATCAAGCTTCAACTCATATTGGAAATCTACAATTTAGGGGGAGTATTGTTGGGTATTCTACTTTGGAAGAAATTGAAGATTTCAATAGTATTGAAGTTGAAGACTTGAAGCACGAAAGCAACAAAATATTAGTGTAGGGTTTATTTTGTAATTATTTTAATTACTAGACTAGTATATATATTAACCTATGTCATCCTTGTAAAGTGTGCTTAATTCACCACATGTTAGGGTGAATTAGAGTTTCTCACCAACAACAATAAATCATCATCCATCATGGATGATGAATTCAACATTATATCATCATTCTTTTGAATGATGATTTCAACAATATATCAATAACATCAAGCATTAATCATCATGGTATGTGTTCTTCATGTTCATCATCATCATTATTTATATATTTTAGCAACTATTCATTGAATTCTTGTTATCATCAATATGAATCCTAAGATCCATGCTCATTGTTCACGTTCGAATCTTGAACACACAGGACTTAATTAGCTTACAGACTTTATGCTCTTGTCCAGGCATAAAAAACCTTCAGGCTGTTTCATATATATTTCTTCATTTAATTCACCATTTAAGAAATGAGTTTTAACATTCATTTTATGTATTGTAAGATTAGGTATAGCTGCTAGAGCTAACAATAATCTTATAATAGATATTCTTGCAACTGGAGTATAAGTGTCAAAGAAGTCTATCCCTTCTTTTTGTCTAAAGCCTTGTATGACCAACCCGACTTTATACTTATATATACTCCCATCTACCTTCACCTTCTTCTTGAAAATCCCTTTACATCCCAAAGGTTTACACCCTGGAGGAAATTTAGTAACTTTCCAAGTTTATTGTGCATGATGGAATCAATCTCATCTTGTACAACTTTCTTTAAATAATTTGCATCTCTTGAAGCCATAGCTTCACCAAAAATCTTTGGATCTTCCTCTACTATGAAACAGTATTGATATTGATGTCTAATATCATCTCTAGAACCTTCTACTAAATATAGTTGAATGTCATCTCCAGATGACTTTGTCTTTCTAGTTCTAGTACTTCTAGGCTTCGAGAAAGAACTGTATTATCAGTAGAATCACTCATCCTGTTTTGTGAGTGTTGACCCACATCAATAGGTCTAGGTACTGATGTAAATCTTTTCACATCAAAGATAGCATCTCTAGATTCAATCAAAGTATTAATAGACACTGAATCATTTGGTTCTATTACATAGAACCTATATGCTTTTGAGTTATTAGCATATCCAATAAAATGGAATTTATGCCTTTCTCACCTAGATTCTTCCTTTTAGGATCAGTAAGGTGTACAATTGCCCTACATCCCCAAACTTAAAAATAATACAGATTTGGAGATCTTTTCTTCCATAACTCATACAGAACTATTTGACTTTTCTTATTGGGAGTTCTATTTAATAAATAATATGCAATCAGCATAACATCTCCATAAAACCTATCACTCAAACCATAATAAGATAACAAGTGATTGACCATTTCTTTAAAGTTCTATTCTTTCTTTCTGTCACACCATTTTGTTGAGGTGTATACGGTGCTGTGGTCTAATATATAATTCCAGTGGATTGAAAATACACCGGATCATAATACTCCCCTCCCCGATCTGCTCTGGGGTCTTAATCAGATCACCATGAAACAGTTCAACTCTTGTTTATAAATTTTAAATTTATTAAGACTCTCATCTTTTTCATGTAATAAGTAGACATAACAATATCTAGTTGCATAATCGATAAATGTGATTACATATTTATTATTTCCTAATGATGGAGTACTATGAAAATCACATAAATCAGAATGAACGAGATTCAATACCCGAGAATCCCTTTTTACATCTTAAAAGGTTTTCTTGTTATTTTTGTTAACTTACAGGTATAACATTTATTATTGATCATATCAAAACTGGGTATTAGACTTATTTTTTATATGTCTTGCATTCTAAAATAGTTAATATGTCCTAATCTAATATGCCACAAGTTATGTTAGGATCAAGGAGCACAAACACACGAACACAATCACGATAACAATAATCAAAAGCAATAAATGAGACACGAGATTTATACTGGTTTGGTTACGGTGTGTAACCTACGTCCACTTGGGGCAACTAGGGTTTTCTTTTTATTGAGGTGTTAAATGTTTACAAGTACAAGAGATATATTTATACTAACTAGACAAATTAGGGTTAACGCTCTTTGCCTAAAATAGCAAACTGGGCTTTAGGGCGGCCGTCCCTTAATCTTCTAATTCTGTCTTCAGTTAATACCGGGCCCACCCGAGATGGGTCGGAGCCCACAACTTAACAATCTCCCACTTGGGCTTCGAGACATCTTCTCTAACCCACCACTTGAATGCGTCAAACACTTCAACCTGCTTCCACCTGGATGCGCAAAATGTCTTCACCTGCATTGTCTTGTACTTATGTAAAATAAACCCGAACTGGTTAGCTCCTCCTAGTTACCCCCACCTTCTCAACTATTCCTGAAGGCCAGCTGAAGCCCTACAAAGCTTCAGCTTATCCAGCGTGACAGACTTAGTAAACATGTCTGCTGGATTCTTGTTCCCCTTGATGTTGTTTAACTGAATAGTACCTTTGTTGAATGTGCTTCGTCTTCCCATGATGAGAGGGATTCTTTGCTAGTTTAACAACACTTTCATTATCACAATACAACGGATACTTTGCTTGTTTTCTGCCTAACTCACCCAGAAAATTCTTCAACCAAACGAGCTCTTTACTAGCCTCAGCAGCTGCCATGTACTCAGCCTCTGTAGTAGAAAGTGTCACGCTCTTTTGGAGCCTAGACATCTAACAAATTGTTGTATCACCCATAGTGAACACATACCCTGTAGTACTCTTGTAGGTCTCTTTACATCCACCCAAATCAGCATCTGACTAACCTTTGAGAATTGCATCTCTACCCTTGAAACATAATGCCATCTTTGAAGTACCCTTCAAATATCTAAGCAGCCACTTAACTGCTTCCCAGTGTTCTCTTCCCGGATTAGACATATACCTACTGACAACTCCCACGTCGTGAGCAATATCGGGCCTTATGCATACCATTGCATACATAAGACTACCCACAGCTGATGCATAAGGAACCTTCGCCTTCTCGGCCTTGTCTTTCTCTGTCTTTGGAGACTGATCTTTAGAAAGCTTAATATGACTAGCCAATGGTGTACTTCAAGTAGTAGTCTTCTCATCATTTATTCTGAACTTCTCTAATATCTTCTTAATGTACTTCTCCTGAGATAAAGTTAGAGAACCGTTCTTGTGATCTCTGGTGATGCTCATACCAAGTTTCTTCTTAGCTGGACCTAAATCTTTCATCTCAAACTCTGCAGACAACTGTTTCTTCAACTTGTTAATCTCTGCAATATCTGAACCTGCTATCAGCATATCATCAACATAAAGGAGAAGAATGATATAGGAACTTTTAAACTTCTTGAGGTAGCAACAGTGATCCATCTCACATCTCCTATACCCGTTTCTGCCCATAAAGTCATCAAACTTCAAATACCACTGTCTGGGCGCCTGTTTTAAACATTACAAACTTTTCTGTAGCTTACACACCAAGTTTTCTTTTCCTTTAACCTAAAAACTGTTGGAGCATATATAGTCATATATAGTGTGCCCGTCGCTTGACGAATAGTCTAGGCTTAATGTTATACACCTTGTAAACATATGAAACTGGGTCATTCGCAGGAGCATATGCGAATGAGACTCAGTCGTACGACTGAGCCATGCTAATGGACCAGTCGTGCGACTAAGAGATGCGATTGGGGCATTCGTAAGACTGAACCATAAGAATGGTCCAGTCGTACGATTGAACCATACGCATGGTCCAGTCGTATGATTGAACCATACGCATGGTCCAATCGCACGAATGGGCCCAGTCGCATCTAATATGGGTCGAGGCCTATATATATACCAGTTTTAATGTGTAGAAACCTAAGGTTTTTGATAGTGTGCCCGGTGCCCAGGCGCTGCCGGATGAGAGGGGAGATCATGCTCGATCTCCCCTTGCCAAAAGTCTTGATTCTTAAGTTGTAACGAGCTTAAAATCGTTATGTTTTATCAATAAAATCATTCGATTATTGTTCGTGTTATTGTTTATCTTTTGGTTTTTATCCTTCCGTCAAGAACATGCTCGGATGTTTACCGATCCAGCGACTTCACAAAAACCCTCTGGTTGTGCCATATAAATAGTCTCATCAAGATCACCATGCAGAAACGCGGTCTTCACATCTAATTGCTTCAAATGTAACTTCTTTGCTGCAACAATACTAAGCACCAATCTAATTGTAGTCATCTTAACCACATGAGCAAATATCTTACTGTAGTCAACCCCATGTTTCTGTTGAGACCCCTTAGCGACCAATATTGCTTTATATCGTTTGTTACCATTGTGATCTTCCTTAACTCTGTAGAGCCATTTATTTTGTAGAACTCTTTTATCTGGCGGAAGCTTAGTTAAGACCCATGTATTATTCTTCATCAAAGAGTTCATCTTATCCTGCATTGCATGCTCCCACTAAAGTGAATCTTTCAACTCAACTGCTTCTGAGTAACTTTCTGGTTCACCATCCTTAGTCAAAAAAAATAATTAACTGAAGGACTATACCTGGTAGGCTGCTTAGAAACTCTGGTGGATCTCCTGACCCAATGAGATTGGTCTGGAGTCTGTGGATGTTATTCATCTTCAAAATCTGAACTCCCACTATCAGAAGCTTCCACTGCCTCTTCATCTCCACCCATATCACCATCTTCAAACTCAGGAACTGTATCATCTTCAGTTTTTGTCTCTGGTTCATTAACTGGATCTGGATCTAGTTGTTTATGAGCATCAACATCAAATTCAATTTGCTCTTTCTGAACCTTGAAGTGGTTGTGTTTCTATCTTTGTATAACTCAGCCTCATTAAAAGTAGCATGCTTACTTCTAACTAATTTTCTGCTTTCAAAATCCCAAAGCTTGTAGCCCATACTGTCAAACCTATAACCAATGAAAGTATACTTCTTGGCTTTAGCATCAAGCTTGTCACCATCTTTCACTAGATCATAAGCACTGCACCCAAATACTTTCAAATGCCCAAATTTAACTGCTTCACCTGTCCACTCTTCTTCTAGTATCTTGAAACCCAACGGAACAAATGGTCCCCGATTAATTAATTAGGCAGCAGTATTAATTGCATCTGCCAAGAACATCTTTATCTGGCTCTTTCATTCAATGTTCTGTTCATACGTTCTGCGACTCCATTTTATTGAGGAGTGCTCGGGACTGTATAAATCATTCGAATACCGTTCTCTGCACAATATTTCTGGAACTCTTTGCTAATGTATTCACCTCCGTTGTCCGACTTCAAGCATTTCACCTTCAAATCAATTTCTAATTCAATAACAGTTTTTCATTTCTTAAATACATCAAAAACTTTAGATTTATTTTTAAGAAAGTAAACCCATACCTTACGTGTCGAATCGTCTATGAAAGTGATATAATAGTAAGCACCTCCCAAAGAAGCAACAGAGTAGGTCCGAAAACATCCGTGTGAATAAGCTCCAATTTTTGAGCTTTTGGTGGCTTTCCTGTCTTCACAAAAGATACCTTCTTCTTTTTCCCGAATACACACGGCTCACAGAATTCAGATTCGACCTTCTTTAACTCTGAAAGCTTTCCACTAGAAACAAGCATTTTCATACCTTTTTTACTCATGTGACCGAGTCGTTGGTGCCACAGATTAGATTGACTCAGGCCATTGGTCACTGCTTCAACCATGTACAATGTGCCCTTTTTTGTACCTATGGCAATCACAAGATTTCCTTTCACGACCTTCCATTGTCCCCCACCAAACATGACATCATATCCTTCACTATCCAACTGCCCAATAGAAATTAACTTCTTTCGGAGAGTTGGAATGACCCGAACATCTTTCAAGGTCCATGTGGTGCCTAATGGAGTCTTCAACACAACATCCCCTATCCCTGTGATATCAAGAGCATGATCATTAGCTAAATGAACTTTACTAAAGTTACCTGTTCGTAGATTCTTCATCGACTTCGTGCTAGATGTAGCATGAAATGATGCTCCTGAATCCATGACCCATGACTTTGTAGAATCTTCAACACAGCAGATAAGAACATCATTTGAATTATCTTCAGCCAGATTAACTTCCTTTTTATCTTTAGAAGCAGATGGTTTAGGGCATTGGCTTCTGAAATGCCCATGTTCTTTGCAGTTCCAACACTGGATGTCTTTCCTAGGCTTTGACTGACTTCTTCTTCTAGACTTTGAACGACCACTGCTACTACCCCTTTCCTTTCCCCTACCTCTTCCTTCAGTAGTCAACAGAGAACTAGATGATTCACCAGAATTTCTCCTTCTAATGTCTTCCCCAAAAATCAAATCACGGACCCCTTCAAAAGTAAGCTTAGTAGTACCACATGAACTACTAACTGCAGTAATTGTTCCTGACCAATTTTCAGGCAACGAAGATAACAACAACAAAGCTAAAACTTCATCATCAAACATGATCTCAACAGATAACAAGCGAGAAATAATGGTATTGAAATCATTGATATGAGAGGCAACTGAACCACCTTCTTTCAATCTGGTGTTAACTAACTGTCTGATTAGAAATACCTTATTAGATCCAGACGGCTTCTCGTACATATTCGATAAGGCTTTCATCAAACCATGAGTAGTATTTTCCTTCACAATGTTGAACGCAACATTCTTTGCCAGTGAGAGTCTGATAACAGCAATTGCTTTCCTGTCCAAAGTCTTCCAATCTTTATTGGTCATATCTGCCGGTTTATTCTCATCCAAGGCTGCAATCAAATCCTTTTAACACAACAGATCCTCAATTTGCATCTTCCAAAACCCAAAATCATGTCCATCAAATTTATCAATCTTTGTTCTCCCGTCATCAACAGTATTCCAAACTAAATGCTCAATAATCGAGTCAAAACTGAAAACAATGCCAAACACAACTTTGGCCGGCTGCTTGAACTTGAGTGTTGTTCTATTGAGCACTGTTTTATGGAACCAGTTTCAAAAAATTGCAAGCACTCGTTTGATAACGCACTTTCAATCGAAGAAAATCAGCAACAAGAAGCAGCAGCGGCTGTTTCCGGCGGCAGCAGAGAAGATTTCCGGCAGCGACGGCGCTGGAAACCTAATATGGCGGCGGCGGCGGCGGCGGCTTAACCCTAATCGGGGTTAGGCAATGGTGGCGGTGGCGGTTGACGGTGGTGGCAGAAACCCTAATTCGTGTTTTCGTACGGAACCCGACCCCGAACCCTGGAAACAGGGGAAGATTTTACCAGTAAACAAGAGCCTGAAGCTCTGATACCAGTTGTTAGGATCAATGAGCACAAACACACGAACACAATCACGAGAACAATAATCAAAAGCAATAAACGTGACATGAGATTTATAGTGGTTCGGTTACGGTGTGTAACCTACGTCCACTTGGGGCAACTAGGGTTTTCTTTTATTGAGGTGTTAAATGTTTACAAGTACAAGAGATATATTTATACTAACTAGACAAATTAGGGTTAACGCTCTTTGCCTAAAATAGCAAACTGGGTTTTAGGGCGGCCGTCCCTTAATCTTCTAATTCTGTCTTCAGTTAGTACCGGGCCCACCTGAGATGGGTCGGAGCCCACAACTTAACAAGTTAGATATGAAATCTACTTTATTATTATGAAGATAAAGATGTCATGTAAATGAATTCATTATCAAATGGTACATGAATATTAAGTTTAAACATACCACTAGATAGATAGCCAAATCCAACAAACACACCATGTTTTGACAACATAAACTTATTTGACTCTATTACTTGTCTAAACCCATGACTATTTAACCATATACACCTCAACAAAATGGTGTGTTTGAGTTGGATTATTAGACTCACATTCAATCAAATTCATTGAATCTAAAGATGAATTAGACAACTTATCTTGTTGAGGTGGTGGATCCTTCGACCCATTTGAACGGGCCCCACTTGAACCCTTGTTTCCACCTGGTAGCTTCATGCGATAATCTTTTTTCTTGAGACCCATCTTACCACATCTCCAACATCATTCACTAAGCTTCTTATTTGGTTTTTGATAGTCACCTTTTGCCTTCTTTTCTTTTCATTGAATTGATTATTCTTCTTGAACTTACCATCTTTTTCAACCAAGTTAACCAAGTTTTGACCCGTTTAAATTTTCCTTTTCAATTTCCCAGATTCTTGAATCCTAAGAGATTCTTCAATCCTAAGAGATTCTTCAATCCTAATATGGCTACCCAATTGAACCAAACTTAAATCTTCCTTTTGGTTGTTTAAATTAGCCAAGAATATATTGCACCTCATTAAATTGATCCATAATTGGCCTATTATGAGTCATCTTGTACGAATTGAAGTTACTTACAAGAAACTTTTTATCATATGAATCTTCTACCATATATTTAGTATGCAAAGAATCCCATAAATCCTTGACAGACTCGACATTTTGATATACATCAAAGAGTGCATCACACATCCTATTTAATATATGCCCATGACATATGTAGTCATCATTTTCCCGCTTCAATCATCTTCTCTGTTGATCTTGCGTTTCAGTTTCTCTGTCATTGGAGTAGTCAAGATATACATTACTTTTAAAGTTTTTAAGAGAAAATACATATTTTTCTTTCATCTTCTAAAGCCTTGCGTCTCAAATTTTTTCAGCTTTGAAAACTTACTATACATATTCTTAATTTATTCCCCCGTAGCCATCTGAATTTAATTGAGAATTAAATTTCAAAAAATCATCAAGATTTGAAATTTAACCCACTGTTGAATTTATTCTATTTGTGAAACTTTCAAATAGTGATTATTATAATAGTTGACATTCACTCAAACTTGACTGCACTGTCAAAATCACTTTATAATTCAATTGTTTGTTTTCAAAACCTTGATTCTCAATAAATCAAACTTAGATCAATTAAAACCCCACTAACTTTCAATCCATTATAAACAAGATTAATTCATTTGTTCACAAATTTCAAGCAAATAGTTGTAACCATCGGAAGCAATAACTAGAATTGATTATCAATCCTATCGAAATCAAAGTTGATTACCCACAAAATTGAAATCCTTAATAAATATTCGCAATATCGAATAACCAGAACAAATGGTTTAATTTTTGTAGAAATTATGAATGAAAAATTAACATCAAATTCATCAGACCCTAATTTGATAAATAACTTGAAATTAAAATTAAATCACTAGGATGTTCTTGAAATCGATTACTCTTTCAGATTAAACCATTTGTACACTTACAATTGATTTAATCAGATAATATCAAAAAGTAGAAACAATAATCTGAACGGAGTTGATGAAGTCTCATTGAGAAAATTCTCTGTTTTCTCTGTAGATTGTATGTGAACAATTAATTCTCATGAATCCAATAAAACTGTCAATCAAAAGATTTAAACATATATACATATTCACTTTATACCACTTGAGTTTATTGCATGATTCATAACTAGCCTAAAGTTAACTAATAGGTTTAATTTATAAATAGTATATATATATATATATCAGGATCATTACAGAACCATTTTTTATTTTCAGAACCAAAAAAACCATTGACTTACATAAATATAAATTATAAACCATTGGTTTACATAGATGTAAGTTAAACCTAGTGATATTTAGTTTTTTTTTATAGTTTATTGCTGATGTCTGATATACACATATGTAAAACAGGTCAAGTATTACCAGACTTAATATACATTTATGTAAATCAATGGTTCTGTAGTTCTGAAAATAAAAAGTGGTTCTGTAATGATCCTAACCATATATATATATATATATATATATATATATATATATATATATATATATATATATATATATATATATATATATATATATATATATATATATATCTATATAATATATATATATATTATATATTATATATATATATATATATATATATATATATATATATATATATATATATATATATATATATATATATATATATATATATAGGTAGAGGTAGAGGTTCAACTAAGAATAATTAGTTGCCTAAGTTGCCTAAGAAGGAATAAGGAGATTACATGTGGCACTCTTCAAATTAGGGTTAAAGGGCATTATGGTCCTAAAATACACTCATTAGTCCCTTTTGTATTTTATCAAAATGCAGCACAAATTCGAATGTAATGTGCTGTTTTATTAAATACATCATATCATCATACTTGATCATGATGGATATGCAGAAATCAAAGCTCTTGGTACACAACAAGAGTTATCCGATCTCAGCTGCAACTGAAATATCCGATCTTGAAAATATGCTTAAACAAAAGACTTTTACTAGGTTTGTTCATTGTTTCTGTGCCTGTTGTCAAACATTTTTATGATCTGTTCTAGGGTCAAACTTGCTAACGATAGTATATATTTAAATAAAACAAGCTTATGAGAATTGCATCCTTGTGTCCTTGTACTATCTATAGTTATATGTGTTTGTGAACTATTTTTTAATCACTGATGTACACATCATTTACAGATCTGAAATTGAGCGTTTGACAGCATTGTTGCTTTCAAGAACGGCTGAGTCGAATGATGTTGAAAGGGATAAAGAAAAGCTTCCCAGCACATCCTATCATGGTCTAAGAGCTGACGCATTCACAAGTGGCACATTGAACAAACACGTGGAAGAGAGGGAAATCAGAAACTTTGATGCTGCCATTTCAACACCTGTTATCAATTCTAGAGTAAGTTATGCTTCTGCTCAAGTGTTTGTGTTCTTTTTCTACTACGAAACTTTACCTGACATAGATAATCTACCAAAAAGGTTTATGTTTTGAGCTAACAGTTTATCATGTTGTCTCTAGGTTATTGATGATGATGGTGCATCACCTGCTGATCTTGCAAAGGCCTATATGGGGACCAGACCTACCAAACTATCACCATTAACCTTGAGGCCAACTAGCCAAGCACTAAGACAAGATTCATTGGTGCTTAATAACACAACCAACTTTTTTTTATGAAATACAGCACAGCTTTGTGTTGTTTTATGAAATACAGCACAGCTTTGTGCTGTTTTATGAAATACACCACAGCTTTGTGCTGTTTTATGAAAAACAGCACAGCTTTGTGCTGTTTTATGAGATACAGCACAGCTTTGTGCTGTTTTATGAAATACAGCACAGCTTTGTGCTGTTTTATGAGATACATCACAGCTATGTGCTGTTTTATGAGATACAGCACAGCTTTGTGCTGTTTTATGAGATACAACACAGCTTTGTGCTGTTTTATGAGATACAGCACATCTTTGTGCTGTTTTATGAGATACAGCACAGCTTTGTGCTGTTTTATGAGATACAGCACAGCTTTGTGCTGTTTTATGAGATACAGCACAGCTTTGTGCTGTTTTATGAGATACAGCACAGCTTTGTGCTGTTTTATGAGATACAGCACAGCTTTGTGCTGTTTTATAAATGCAGCACAAAAACGTTAAAAATGTACCACAATTTCACATAATTTGATTTTTTTTTTGTAAGAAAACTATAGTAATACTATACTCAAATTAAAGAGAAAAAAATGCTTGATTTTATGGTGTAATTTATTTAAAAAAATAATGTCGTATGAAAAAGTTATTAGCATTTAAAAAAATAGGGGGAAATTTTAAAAAGTCAATAATTGTGGGTAATATAATAAAATACCCAAATTACCCTTGATTACTTATTTTTTCTACACTTTGATCTTAGCCCTTAATTAGATAATTAGAAGGCTAAGATTACTTCTTAGTATTCTTAGGGAAAAATTATTTTTTAGGGGAACCTCCCTATATATATATATATATATATATATATATATATATATATATATATATATATATATATATATACACACACACATATATATATATATACATATATATATATACACACACATATATATATATATATACATATATATATATATACATACATAGGGGAAGGATCCTAAGAAAACCACTAAATTTTGAGAAAACCAAGAAAACCAATTTTAACCAATCACATAATTTTCTTATTATTTTTTATTTAATAACTTTAAAGGGTGTTTTGGTAATTTTATATATAAACTAATTATAGTATTTATATGATGTTGACCCACTTTTATCTCATTTGTTAGTTTTTAATTGACATTGATTTAGTTTTCTTAAATATTATCAATTATTGTTTCAGAATCATCAGATGATCAATCATCAAGAATTCTACAAGTTCTAGGGTTTGCGATTGATCATTAACCAGGAGCTAGGTTGATGAAGAAATCACGAACTGAAATGAGCGGATGAAAGAAGAACGGAACATGAAAAGAGACATAAGCGACGATTAATCAGGTTCAAACATTAAGATTGCTCATGTATGTAAATATACAATGATTAGAGCAGCAAGATTTATGAGTCAGAAAGAAGATCGAAACATCGGGGTTTGATCGAGCAAGAAAAGGGAATAGGACAACAACGAAAGACATGGGTTCGATTGGTTATTTTTGCCACCATGGATGGGTTCATTTTTTCTTGTTATGAGTCTTGAAGCTTGAACATTTGATCTGTAGATGAAACAAAATACGAAGAAGATGATTCCAATGGCAATATATAACTTGGGTTACGTATACGTCAATTGGGGAAGAGTGTTTGACGAATCCGAACAGATTAGGGTGTTTGGAGTCTTCAAGAATCATGAAGAGGGTGAAAGATGAGTTTTTTGGGGGGAAATGGTGATGATGGTAATGGTGAATTAGGGTTGTGTGTTTGGGTGGGTTTAAGAACTGGTTGTGTTTACATATACGTAAGCAGGATACATATACGTAAGCAGGATACATATACGTAAGCAGGATACATATCTGCTAGGGATGAGGATTTGATCACGCAAGGGTGTTTACATATACGTAAGTTTCATCAACATGTATTCTTTATTTGTTTTCTGATTGCTTACATACACGTAAGTTTCACCGTTTTGATATAATAGTATGCTTATTGTTTTTTCTCTGTTTGCTAATTGCTAATCTAGTTGTGTTTACATATACGTAAGCAGGATACATATGATAGAGATGAAGACAATTTTTTGATTAATATGAAGATGATTGTTACGTATATGTAATCAAAATACATATACAGAACCATGTCTACGTATGTGCACTTTTTTAAGTTTAACATATTGTTCTATACTAGTTGTGTGTTATAGTTATAGTTCTTTTTTTATTTTCAGCTGATTATCGATTCTAACAAGAATTTATTTGAATTTCCTGATTTTGTATACCATTTTAGTGAATGATACATATACATAAGTTTCATCAATTCAATGTAATAGCAATTGTCATGTTTATAGTTTGTTTTATACTTGTTTACATATAAGTAAGCATGTTGTAAGGAGCAAATATGTTATGAACAAATATGTGAACATGTTTACGTATACGTAAGCATGTATGTAATTAATATAGATCTGCAGAAAAAAAAACTTGTGTTCTTCTAAAATATTTTAGAATGATATTTGAATAAATTAATTTGATTATAAATTAAACTAATATTGTGTTTGATTTTAAAGAGAGAGAGAGAGAGAAAGAGAGAGATTTAAGGGATTTTAGTTATTTCCAAAAATATAAAAATTGTAATCTACCTAAAACACCCTTTAATCATTAATTAAAGCAACTATCTATTAAATATTTACAAATTTGTCATTGATTAATATCAACCATTGATCAATTTTGATCAATGGTTTAAAAGTGGTTTTCTTGGTTTTCTTATAATTAGAGGTTTTTTTAGGAACCCTCCCCTACATACATATATATATATATATATATATATATATATATATATATATATATATATATATATATGTATATATGTATGTATGTAGACCAATATACTAAAATTCAAACAATGCATCCCTTGGTAAGAAAGAAATTTCTTTTTTTGGCTAATTATCAATAGCGATATCTCATATATGATAAGTCAATGGACTGATATGCCGGTTAATCATTACTTGTGTAATATTCCGTATTGAAATGGAAGTGAAATATCATATTTACATAATCAAAGATTATACATGCAATAATAAATGAACATACTGCATCATAGTTCAAAATTTCAAAGCTTACAAATTAATAAATAGCTTAATCTACTAAGGTATTCAACATTAACTTTTTCTTCAGTAGTATTAATACCTTAGTATTAATATTGGTCATGAGTATCGACATTTGTCTTTAGCATTAACTCGTGATTTCGGTACCAACTCTACCATTGGTAGTAAGCTTGTGTCTTCAACACAACTCCTCTTCAGTAGCAACTTTAGCATTTGGTATAAGCAGAAATGACTCACATGTCATACAAACCCGTATCACTTGATACGAGCCATGTGACATATATACCAGTGGTGCTTGTCCTTGTTAGACGAATTTGATACAGCCGGGTTGTGTCTAGGCATACAGGTCATATATGATTATTTTTAAGTTTTATATTAAAAACTAATCAAATTATTAAAAACTTTCATGCAAACCGTTGTTAATAAAAGTAAACAAATTTTAATGATTCCCTTTGAGGTTTTAACAAGTTTAAACACGTAACCGAAGTCTTTTATCAAATATCAAGACTGAAAATCTTTCGCCGATCAACTTGTAAGATTAAAGAAATAACCAATAAATAAAGCAACCACAGGATGTTCAAAATTAACGCCTGATCACATTGTCGGATTACCACTAAAAAGATGATTCACACAGTGGTAAGGTAACAAGCTACTAGCCCTAGCTCCTACATAACGAATCAATCAACATAACTCCTTGTTTACCTCCTAAGAGGTAATAGGAATATGCACTATCAGAGGACCAATATCAATAGAATAAAACCTTTCTCTTAGTAACCTTTCCATTCTGCTCCTTCTTGGTTAACAAGAGTAATAAACATTCCAAATTTGTCCATTTATTTTAGTTCTTCAACATGCAGTCCTAGCACATCATTAAAATCACTGCCACATTGATTTATATAATACTTCTAAAAAAATATTATACTCAAATAACTGATGATACAAAACCACCCTGCAACAACTAAAGATAAGCATCAACTAATCATCACTGACAGTTGCAACTGATGAGCCGAAGCAACTGATATAACAATGAAATGCAACTGATCAGTTGCATATCTCATAATCATAACAACCATCGATCATGCATCCACTCAGGGAAGATCATGTGAGAAAAACTGATGCTAATCCAAGTTGTCACTAATACGTTCAAGAGAAGAACAAGTGATCTTTCCAATTGTTTAGTTGTTATCTAAGCAGTAAAGGCTACATCTGTTGATCAGTTGTTACCAAGCACTAATGGCAGCAACCACTGTTCATATCAACTGATCAGCATATAAACTGATGATTACTTGGCGCCTTCAACTCTTGTTACTGATGTGGCACAATTATGTTACAGACATCAGATGTTATTTTCATGTGATGCTAGCAATAAAATCATATACCCTTTATATTTACACTTTGTGTGTTCAACAAACCAATTTCGACTTCCGTTGATCAGCCCTAACGCTTCTTGTGCCTAACCAATTTGTGAACCTCTACATTGTAATATAGCGGTTCTCAAATCTATAGAATAAAGTGTTCTTTAACTCATGCTTATCTATCAGAAATCTGCTAAAATAGTATAGTATTAAGTTATACTTGGTTAAAAATAATAAGATTCTTCAAAGAACTAGTTTAAAAATTAAAGTATTTGGTTGCTTAAATAAAAAAAATTACTTTATACCTATATGTGCTTGTCAAATAGGTTTCTTAGAGGTGCAAACAGTGTTTTTACACAAGTTGGTTGCAATATTTATAAGTGTAAACATATATAGATTTAGCATGCTAATAAAGGGTGTTTATTAGTTAATGGAATGTCATTATGCATGGGTTTCTTGACTTAATTTTGTTTAATCTCTCCTCATCTCGTTAGCAACTTGACTATGTACAACAGAGTTAGGGGTTTTATTTACGAAAACCACCTTCAACTGTTAGACATTTATAAAATATACCCTATACTTATTCATATCGTAACAATACTACTTTCTTTAACCATTTTTGACCTCAAAAATCATACCTAGGAAACCAAATTTGCTCTTTTTTTTGAACGGCAAATGTACGACCCTGCTTCGGAGGATATTTGTTAGCTTAATCAGACCCACCTATCCGTTTCCCAGTCGGAACCGCACCCCTAACCCCCTCAGGAGGAAACCCATTCCTGAGAAAACTTTCTGGCTTAACTCTAAGCATTTTGCTCAGAGTGAAAATTGAGCCCACGGCCTCCCTTTATTTACATATCATGGGTACCTCACCTTAACAAGTTAGGCTCCCTTTATTTCTAGTTGTGACTAAATGCACTTAAAGACACATTAGACTATTTATATTTACATAACTATATATTTTTGATTTCTTTGTTATTAACTTATTTAACAAATTTAGCGTTTCAATGTTAAGTCTTGTTTACGCCACAACGTGTAAGTATCTATACTCTATTCTATCTATGTTTTGATCTCTAGAACTAAGACGCTTAAACATCATATCTCTTTTCTATATACTTAACCACATTAACTTGACCACCACAACATGTGTAACGAAGTTAAAATTTAATGCAACACGTTGCGCTGCGAGCTTCATACCTAGTTCAGAAGAATTATGGAAATACCATCAGCGATTGTTAACCCTTTGAGCACAAAAAAAAGGTAATGTCTCAAACACAAAATCTTTAAATTAGAAGATAATAACAATCTTAAACTATACAAATTTCAAAAAACTCAGTACAAAATTACATGTAATATCCCAAATACAAAATCTTTAAATTAAAAGTTGAAAAATCCAAGCATCCATAGAAATCAATAAAGGAATGGAATGACAGCTTTCCTCCCCTTGGGGTAATCTTCACCAAATTTGTCTAGATACCACTTGTGATTGGCATGTGCCCTTGGCACAAGGTTGGCACACGTGTACAGAAAAAACCCTAACCCGACCCATGAACCGGTCATCAACGCCCAACCCAACCACTCTACGATCTCCCCAAAGTAGTTTGCACAGCTTACAAATTCAAAGAGACCACCTCTCGGGATCTGATAGCCACCGCCACGCTCCTTCAGTTTCAGCAGCTCCATATCAGACGTCACGTTGATGAACATACCAGCCAAGAAGACCACTAATCCACCGTAGAAACGCCACCAAAAGGATGTGTCAGTGGGGTAGTGTGCATAATGGGAGACCCATCTGGCTTGCAGGTAAGAATTAAAGAGGTTGTAAAGGAAAGCCATAAGAGCGATGCTGAGGGGATAAGAGGCACTAGTGCGGCGACGAAGTCTAAGAGGGTAGATAATGGTGCGGTGGAGGTAGTGGAGGATGAAAGGTGAGATGAGGAGTAGGGATTTGGGGTGGGAGGAGTGTTGGCCCAAAGGGAAGAGGAGGAGGGTGAGCCACAGTGTGGGGCTTTCCATTAGGAACCAGGCTAAGGAAGGGGGGAGGGTAGGACCCCATCCCTTGCGCCGGTGCTTCCCGTATGGGGCCGTGATGTAGCAACATGAGATGTAGGTGGGTGGTCCAATCAGGAGGTATAACATCACGGCGTCATGGAAGAAAACTTCATCAAAACCCATAGCCATCTGTGTCTGTTTGTCAAGTCAGAAGTAAAGGAAAAAAAATTGGCTTTTAAATCTTGTGAATAAATAAAAAACCTAGGCGAGGCATTCATTGTTCAAAATCAAATACGCCGCCTGGGTTTAATTCAACACAAGAATGGGCCCCCTCCAAAGTCGAGCATGGAAGCCCACACTTAGACCGGACGTAAAGGGAGTAAATGGGGGCACCAAAGATACCATCGCCAAGCCCTTAACAGGCATGAAACATGTACATATTCAAGATTGACCATTGGAGGTGTAAAAAAATTTATATCCAAGTATATAAAACTTTAGATAGTTTTTTTATTAAAAAGAGCTTAATTAAATTTGCCACCTAAACAAAATCAATTTTAGTTAATTATATTTTGATCAAGTGTTAAAAGGGGGTGATTGTATATGCGCACACTTCCAAGCATCCCCAAGAAGTTGAATTATATTTGAAGTTGAATTATATTTGAAGTTGATTTACATGTTTTCAGATGGCCAACATTTCTTACAGATCAAAATGCAGATCAGAGGCAACAAAGTGGTTCATAAAATGCATCTTAAACTATGATCAAAAATGAGATATTGACCGGTTATAACAAAAGCTTATAAGTGGAAATCAAATCAATATAAGTTACTAGATTCAAAACGATCAAAATCAAGACCTCTATTAGTTTGGATTGAATCAAGCTGTTAACTAAGAAAGCATAAGCAGATGCTTTGACCTCTGAAGCCAAAACCATTTACGAATTTGCTATACATTTTGTGTATAACAGCAAAATTAATCTCATTTTGATCAAAATAAAAGAGTTGATGCCAATCTGAAGTTGAAAAGAACTCAGAAGTCAAACTGTACAACAAAGAACATTCTTCAAGATCAAAAGGAGATCTTGAACCTGTACAACCAAGAACATTCTTCAAGATCAAAAGGAGATCTTGAACCATCAATAACAAAAAACACAAACCTAAATCCTATTGACGATGGAACTCAAACGAGATAATAATAATAATAACAATATAAATTTTGTAAAATCAGAAAACTTACAGAGTCTCCCTCCTAGAATATGATGAAGACTTGCCTGCCTGTTAACCAACAATCGATCTCATGAACTCATCTGGATTTATCTGCAGATGAATCAAATATATCAAATTAAGAACAAGAAATAAAACTTATCGAAGTGTAGAGAAGTTTGTTCACCAATCTTTCTTTCTTTCTTTTTGGTGGTATTGTTCTGCAATTAACAATTAGGGTAGTGATGGAGAAAACCTAGAGTAGTTTTAAATCCAGCCTAAAAGTTTAAATTTTGGAAAGCAGAAATGGTCTCTGGTTTGGCTTTTAAAGCCACCCACATTTCATTCCCCATCCTGATCAATATATTCTTGGTTTTATTATCTCTCTCTTTCTTTCATCTAAAATTTTAACTACCAGCTATTTTATCTTATTATTGTGTCTTTTAAGTATTTATTAAACGAGTCAAATTTTAAGAACTCAAAGACTAGTTGATGACGATTCGAAAAGCATCGACACAAATCTGGATGAAATCACATAACATGTCATATATGGGTCAAATAAACAAAACCAATGTTCCAAGAAGAATACAATTTAGTAGCACACTAGTACAGTGGCTACAAATTTGGATAATGGTGCATGACAATTCATATAATCAAGAGCCTTAGATGTAAACAAAATCTTGTGCTTCATCAGATAATCATGGATAATGGCGCATAACAATTCATATAATCAAGGGCCTTCGCTTGTTAAACATATATCTATAAAGCATCGGGGCTGTTTGGCTTTGAGGTTGAGAAGTCCTTTTGACTTTTGGAGGGGTGAAAAGACGAAAATACCCCTCCAGAAGTCAGTAGAAGTTACTCCATCTTGACTTCTAGTGACTTCTGGAGGGGTATTTTGTCTTTTTACCCCTCCAAAAGTCAAAAAGGACTTCTGAAACTGAAACCCAAACATGCACGTAATAGAAACATTAAAGTAATTAACCGCACAAAATCAATTAGTACTTGGATATATTCCATTGTAAATGCATACACTAAATTGAAGTTTTATTAAAGATTTAAGTTTTGTGATATTAAACATTCGAATTAAAGAATTATTCAAGACCGGCTGCACGAAAATGGGCCTAACCTGGGCTATGAGCCTCCGTTTATGACGTGCTACCGGTCAAAACGACGGCGGAAACGAGGGCCACGTTATGGTAACCAATAAAAGAATTATTCCACCAGCATATGCAATAAAAAGCATATCTTTTTAAATGAACCAGGAATCAAATTTTTTAACATTTTAATGAATGTAGTTAATTAGAAACAAGAACACAAAAACTTTAATCAATCAATTGTTGTATGTACCAACAAAAACCCTTGTAATCGAGTACCTGTAGTTGGGGTGATCGAAGATGAGTTGTTAATTTCTACTGTAGATGCTGAAACCGTAGTGGGTTTTTACTAAATAATGTTGAAACCCACTTCAATTCGAGCTTTAAACAACACGTGCATGAACGAATCAGAGCGAGAATTTGAGACTCTGTTACGAGTGCTCTGAGTCGACAACACCAAAATCTTCAATTTAGAAGAAAAACAATGAACATTTATGATTAGCTTTTATTAAAAGGAATACTATCAATAAATATAAATGAATAACTAATTGAACACGAAGTTTAAGATATTTTTTTTTAAAGAATACCAACAATAAATATAAACGAATGATTAATTAAAGGAAAATTTTAATATAAGTTTTTTACACTTAATTTTAAATCTACTCCTATAAACTATATGTTATTGGCATGATTTTAAATTTTTATTGGCGTGATTTTAACTTTTCATACTTTATTTTATAATTGATGCGGACCCAAGTGTTGACGACCGGGCCTTACTGTTTTTGAAGGCCCAAGACCGCGCTGCACAAAAATGGGCCTAACCTGGGCTACGAGCCTCCGTTTCTGACGTGCTACCAGGCAAAACGACCGCAGAAACGAGGGCCAAGTTATGGTAACCAATAAAAAGAATTATTCCACCAGCATATGCAATAAAAAGCATATCTTTTTTAATGAACCAAGAATCAAATTGTTTAACATTTTAATGAATGTAGTTAATTAGAAACAAGAACACAAAAACTTTAATCAATCAATTGCTATATGTTTTAGGACAGTGTACGTACGGAGTACTAACTGATTCAACGTGAAACCAAATCAAATAGTGCGGAATCATATTTGATTGGCGATCCAATCAGTGAGAACGTAAACCCTGATCGATCTAACGATTAAACAACGTTAAGAACGAGTAGAAATCAATCAGGGACGAGCTATGAAGTTGGATTGACGAATAGGACGCTTTGGACGGCTAGGGTATAATAATATTCGAAGTGTTCTCTTTTTTCATGAATTACGTGGTATTTATAGGTTGCAGTGTACAGTTGTACGACTGAACCTTTAGCATGGTTCAGTCGTGCGACTGAGTCTAGCTTTTGATTCATACGCACGACTGAACTCTACGAATGGTTCAGTCGTGCGACTGAGCCAGTCTTATGACTCAGTCGTGCGACTGATTCAGTCACCTGGTTCAGTCGTATGACTGAATCAGTCTTATGACTCAGTCGTGCGAGTGATCCAGTTACCTGGTTCAGTCGTGCGACTGGTCCATAAGCATGGTCCATTATCATGAATGACCACAAGACTAAGTCAAACACATTTCTGAGTCATTATTAACTCAGAACTATGAATAACTACTACTAACCTATATATAATGTTCAGTCAAGTGTGTAGTAATAAATGTTATAAGAATACAATATAACTAATAGTAAATAGACATTCAAGCATATATCATATTACAATAATACCCTTGTATTACACATATGTAAGAAATGAAAGACATAAACGTTTAAGTACAATAAACTAGGGACATCATGTTTCTACAAACTCCCCCTTGGACCTAGTTTACTCTATTGTCTAACATTCTTCACACGCTCTTCAAACTTCTTGTACTTCTCCTCTTTTGAGACTCCAGCATGAATCTCTAATGCAAAACAGAGTCTGATCATGTGCTGAAATTGTAGAGCTTGTATAATATCTTGTGTATCATAGAATAGTGGCCACTTGTATAGAGTATAAACAT
Source organism: Flaveria linearis (assembly GCA_024085815.1). Taxonomy (NCBI): domain Eukaryota; kingdom Viridiplantae; phylum Streptophyta; class Magnoliopsida; order Asterales; family Asteraceae; genus Flaveria; species Flaveria linearis. The sequence goes on from CM044014.1 coordinate 33,030,596, forward strand.
CGTCTGCCAACAAGTTGATAAGCCACATCCGGTCAAATACCCTAATCATCTCAATCTTTCTATCTCGGTTCAACACAATAGCTGCTTTGCCCGTCCTCCAATCTTAATACCACCATTTGAAATGATGTGTGACGTCCTGTGGCATTTCCCTTAATAGGATCTTTGACATAGTTCTCGGAGGACTCCTCTTCAACACCATCTTTTGTCTTCCAGAAATAGGGTCAACTTCAGTTTTGTGTAAAACCTCCTCGGTTGTTGAGGTTTGAAGTTTACCCATCTTGTGTGGTATTCCTTTTTCAATGCCTTTTTTAAACCATCCTGACATTTTTCTTGGGTTTACATATAGCAGGTTCAGGCATGCTAGTCTATTCAGCTTAAAACTAGCGAGAGTCTTCAGATCATGTGGATGTTTGTAGTACTCAACCCCTTTCTCCCTTTTTATTGTATAAACATTCAGATCCTTAAAATATGCCCAGCTGATGATCTTACCAGATACTTTCTGATGTCTTTTTACTTTATACAACTTAGTATAGGCATTCTGCTTAGGGGGCTTTCTCTGATTTTTCATCTCAGATAGACAAACAACCCAGTCCTCCTTCCTTTGTTCCACATCAGTATCATCAGCCTCATCAGCCTGCGCTTTACTTTCTGCAACTTCTTTCTCCTTGACCTTCTCATCTACCTTGTCAAAAGCTCCACTTACAAATGATTCACCCAAATCTGGAATAGCCTCTCCATTAATATCTGTATACTGAGGATAGTGCTAAGAAGTTACATCCTCAATCTCTATCTCATCGACTCCCTGTAACTCCTCATCACTAATGACACCAATTTTAGGATCATCTTTCATAACCTCATCAGGATTTAATCTGAACATATCTGCAAGCTGTTCGTCGGTTAAGTCATGAATAATCTCCCCCTCTTCAGGTGTGTAACTCATAGATCTTCATACAATCCCTTGCAAATCAAGAATCATTGTGAGCTGAGTCTTAATTTGCTGAAGGGAAGCAACATCGAATTTTTCTCTCTGTTAAGTTGTATTTTGATCTTTATCTTGAAGCTCGCTAGCTTGGGGAGCAGAGGAGGAAGCTCCCTGATCTTGATTTTTCTTAGTCCGTCTCTCCTGCTCAGATTGATTTGAGGCTGACGCGTTCGCATCACCTTCTGGTTCGTTTTCCTTATCATCATCTTTCTTCTTCTCCTCTCTAGTCTCATCCGACTCTTCCTCATCATCCTCATCATCTGATTCATCATCACTAGAGTCATCATCGTCATCACCATCACCTCTATCTCCTTTAATCTTTAACATTTCCTCCCTTTTTCCCTTTTAGCCTCAGCATAATCTTCTTATTTTCCTTCTCTAGATCCTCGATCTTCTTGGTGGATGCCAGCACTAGCTCATTCTGAGCTTGAAGGGCCTTATAAGCTCAAACTAAAGCACACTTATGGGCTTTGTTCTTCTCAGTCAGTTTGGCAATTTGCTGGCCACGTGCTGCATTCACAGACATCAGTTGATTGATTTGGTTGGTTCGGAGGTCATCAGCAGCTAACAGATTAAGAACTAGCCTGTTAAGGCTTGCTAGCTGTTCCTCTAACCTAACTGCAGGAAGAGTAGTGCTCTGGAAAAGGGGAAGTGGGAGGTTGAGGTGGCAGCTTGTGTAAAGGTAGGTTTGGTGGTTGAGGTAGTGAACATGGGTGTAGGAATAGGAATAGTTTGTGGAGGTGTGGTGTTAGGTATTAAGGGTGAGGCTGATGTGGCTATTTGTGTGGTAGTGGGTGTGTTAGTGGTAGTGGCTGTAATGGTGGTAGTGGCAGGGGATGTAGTATGTACGGTGTGAGTTGGTGCAAAAGAACTCATCAAGACAATCCTTTGGCGCTTTCCCTTCTTTCTATAAGGCTGGGCATTCTCTTCTTCCTTGTTCCCTTAGCCATCGGAGCTTTTGCTGTGCTGATAGACTGTTCAGGTGTGTAGTATGGATCAGTATCCTCAGTGCCTACACCCTATGAACAAGCCTGGAGTGTACCAACCACCTCTTTCCCTCTCTCAGTAGCAAACCACTTGCTACCTACTTGTCTAGCAAGAGGCTCTTCTTCTGAGTCCTCAGATTCCTCTCCCAAGTCAAAATCACCCAGATCTTCCATAGTGGGGAGAACTGGGTGAACTATCGACTGGCCAGAGCCACCCGCAGCAGATGAACCACCTCCCTGACCCTCATCCGGGTCATCATCATCATCATTCTCCTCATCATCTGGAATTAAAATGTGCTCAACATCAGAGTCATTATCATCATGGCGCTATTTCTTCCTAGCTGGAGCTACATATCCAGCATTGGTTAGATGCCCAAACAATCTTCTTACTGGGGGCTTTGTCTGCTTTCCCCTATAAACCTTCATCCTGCCTAGTGTAGTATCATCCATTACCTCTAAGGCCACTTCATCATCTCTGTTCTTTGGCAGGTTTAGGAGTTTCTCGTTTATGATCATTTAGAGAAATCTAGGATACATGCAGAAACTCTCCTTCCCTTTGGCCTCTATGTTCTCCCTCATGTAATTAAAGAACATCTTGGAGAAGCTGAACGGGTGGTTCAGTACTAACGCCACAAAATGCGTTCTGTATCTGATCACTTAGCTCATCAAAACCCCCGCGTCTAGAAGCAATGCACTTTAGAATCACATGTGCTAAATACTTAAAGGGAGGGCACATATTTCTCTTATTAAGCATGCCGGCATTGATGTCGCTAGCGTACTTAATCCTCAAGAAACATCCCCTGACAAGGGATGAAGCTTGGTCAGATAATCCATATCATCTCCCAGATCCAGTACCCTCCTCAAGTCATCTTCACCTATGTCTATATCCTGACCAAAATGGAGCTCCTGATCCTTAATGGCTCAACTGAACGATCCACTACAACATTCTCCCAGAACGCTTATTGTAGGGATCGGTAAGGTGTGCAGGAAGTAGAGATGGTTCAGTATATCCTGGATCAGACTAGAAACTCTATAACACCCATAAACTCTGCATCATTCCTTGATGTGGTGTTCAGGTAAGCACAAATGTTGTGCTTAGTACTCATGGTCCACCTTTCCGCCATTTCACTGTAACACACACAACAACCATTTGCATAACAAGTTAGACTAATTCATAAGAAAGAAACATTTGAATTTGAAACAGGTTTTATCTTACTGGTTCAATCGTACGATTGGACTATACGACTGAACTCAGTCGTGCGATTAAGCATCCGACTGAGCTTAGTCGTGTTCCTTATCACACAACTAAACCAATCGTGCGACTGAAGCATCGATTGATTCAATCAGGCGATTGAATCATGCGTATGGTTCAATCGTGCGATTGAAGTTAATCAGTATGTCCAGTCGCATACATACTGTGTGAGTGCGAAAATTTGAATTTTCTTCAAATCAGCAATAACCATATCAAGATTACTGTCATTAGATGCGCCAAGACTTGTTATAACACCAGATATAGATTAAATGCACTTTTAATTTCATTTAAAGGTCCAATTTGATGTTGTTAGTTCGGTGTTGTGTGATGTTAAACATTCTGATCTTTTTGCTCGATTTTGGGTACATTAAATCATGTTCTCATCTTGAAAGTATGTGTAGATCAACGTGGAACCGTTAGCAATCGAGAAATCGAGGAAATCACAAGAAAAATTCAAAAAGGGGTCCTATAGATAGCCGGGTATTTGAGAGAATTTGAAACCAAGTGTAGGGTTCGACCGACTGAACCTCCTTTTATACTGTTATGAATTTCAGTCGTACGACTAGACCCATACGCGGTTCATACGTGTGACTGAGGTTCAATCATATGACTGACCTATGCGCATTCCCCAATCGCACGATTGAGACAAACTGATCCTGCCACTCGTACGATTGGTTCATACTGAGTTTGCCAATTGAGCGACTCGGCCATCCTCATGGTCCATTCGTACTCTTGAGCCGTACTCATGTAAGGCCCCGTTCCCGGGCACCTCACAGTTGGTCTTCATCACCCATAAAACATACATTTAATATAACTTAATAAAAATCTTGCAGCGGAAACTTTGAATTTTACTATAAATGCTTTTGCAAAGTAATACAACACCCATTACAAAATATCGTTTTTTTGCATTACAATACAAAATCATTAACAAAAGAATGCCATCCCAAAAGAGCTGAGTAGCCGCCCCGTGCCATCCTCAGCAACACTACCTGCCAACTGGAAAACACATAAAAGTCAGCGTTGCTGAGTGAGTTCTAGTTTTATAATAAAACATACTTTTACTTATTTATAAGTATCCTTTCGTGCATGCGTTCATACATCATACGTACACAGAGATAATATTCGTTATTATCTTCATCATTCGTTATTCATCGTTATCTTTAACTTCTCGTATGGATTCTGTCAGGCTTTACCCACTTCATAGCACTTGGCTATGATTACTGTGGTCGAATGACAAGAATCCCGTTCATACTTACTTGCACATTGAAAGGTGAATTGTACCAATACCATATGCTACACCCCGATCGTTATTAGCTACCGGGCCGAAGTCAACATATGAACAACAAAACGTATGCCACGGTACTAGAGGTAAGCGGTAGAGGTACCATGACCATGGTCAATCACAGAGAAGGACCAATCGCGTTATTCAATGCTTGCAAGACATAATTCGTTCGTTCATTAATGCATGTATTCATCATCATTCTTCTTTTCGCTCATTCGTTAATACATGCATTCATCATCATGTTCCTCTTTCATTATCTTTCGCTTTACGTTACATAATACTTCATTAGTTCATTCTCGTTATTCGTAAAGTTTCAGAAAGATAAGCATACACAATTACAAGGAACATACACACTCATCATACATTCATCATCATGCATTCATCATCATACATTCATCATCATACATACCATCATACCATACTTAACAATATTTTATTAATAATATTGTTAACAATAATAATACACTGATAATAATATCAGTAATAATAAGGGTTAATCATAATCATCATTACATGCATAAAACATCATCATTTATTAACCCTAGTCAACCCTGGTCAAAACCTCGAACTTCGGATTTGCAGGAAATTTCTGTAAAAATTCTAAGTGTTCTGGACGTTTGAGCCCTGTTGGGCGTATAAGCCCCCTGGGCGTATGAGCCCTGTTAGGCGTAAGAGCACTACTGGGCGTATGAGCCCTATTGGACTTTTCATCCTATACTTAGAATAATCCTCTAGTCATACGACCACACTGTTGGGCGTATGAGTCCTATTGGACTCTTCAACACACTTAGAAAAAAATCACCTGGTCATACGACCACACTGTTGGGCGTATGAGTCCTATTGGACTCTTCAACACTTAGAAAAAATCACCTGGTCATACGACCACACTGTTGGGCGTATGAGTCCTATTGGACTCTTCAACACTTAAAAAAAATCACCTGGTCATACGACCACACTGTTGGGCGTATTAGTAACCTGGACATTTATCTAATTCATATTCCAAATCCCAAACATCATAATGCCTAGTTCTAAACATGCTCACATGATTCTAGGCAAAACTTAACATAAACACATACATTCATACATTCAATCATACGGGTATAAAATCCAAGTTTTATAAAAACATACTTACATGCATTTTCCAGCCCCAAAGCATTTAAAAACAGGTAAAAAGGGGGTCTAGAACTCACCTTAGTTTGTCTTCGGGTTTTGGATGCCCTTTCTTAGCTTCCCAGTCATTTCTACACCTAAAACACACACACACAGTGCAACCCGAACACAAACACACACACATAAGAACATGCATTCTCGGTTTCTTAGCCAAAACACAACTTAAAAACATCAATTCTTACCTTGAATCCGATTTCTTTTTCTTTCTCTCTCTAAGAATCGAAGTCCCTGCTGTTTCTCTCTCTAAAAACCGAATGCAAAGAATTGTGCAGGGGTTATGGGCGACCATGCCTCCCTTTTGTGCAAAATAAATAACAACTTTGCCCATTTGGCACTTTTGGTCCCTCCTTTTTAGTTGCTTTTTATTTTCTTTTCTTTTCTTCCTTTTTCTTTTATTTCTTGCTAAAAAATACGGGTGTTACAAGTCCACCCCCCTTATATAGGTTTCGTCCCCGAAACCTGTTATTCCTCAAACAGATGTGGGTAGTGCTGTCTCATTTCTTCTTCAGTCTCCCACGTAGACTCGGATCCCTTCCTGTGCTTCCACTGTACACGCACAAGAGGAACCACTTTATTTCTCAACCTCTTCTCCTTACGATCAATGATTTCCACTGGTTGCTCAACGTAATTGAGCCGTTCGTCTACTTCAATATCCTCCAGTGGTACAACCATGCCTTCATCAGCTAAGCACTTTCTCAGATGAGATACATGGAATGTAGGATGAATTCCACTTAACTCATCTGGCAATTCAAGTCGATAGGCCACATCTCCTACCCGTGCGACAATCCGGAAAGGTCCTATGTATCTCGGGCTTAGCTTACCTCGTTTCCTGAATCTAATGATTCCTTTCCAAGGTGAGACCTTCAACATAACTCAGTCACCAACCTTGAACTCTATCGGTCTTCGCCTCTTGTCAGCATACGACTTTTGCCTATCTTTTGCCGCCTTCATGAAGGCTTTGATCTTTTCTAATTTCTCAGTCGTTGCTTCAATCACCTCAACACCTCCCAGTTCTTTCTGCCCAATGTCTCCCCAACATAAGGGCGTCCTATGTCTCCTACCATATAGCATCTCGTAAGGTGGCATGCCAATGCTGGCATGATAACTGTTGTTGTACGAGAATTCTGCTAACTGCAGGTGGTCGTCCCAACTTCCTCCAAAATCGATCACGCATGCCCGAAGCATGTCCTCGAGTGTTTGGATCGTCCTCTCAGACTGACCGTCTGTCTGAGGGTGATATGCTGTACTAATGTGTAGCCTCGTCCCCATTGCATCGTGAAATCTCTTCCAAAACTTAGAGGTAAACCGGGTGTCACGATCAGACACAATAGACACCGGTACACCATGACGAGCTACAATTTCTTTGATGAACAGATCCGCCAATCTTTTAGATGAGTACGTTTCGCGGATCGGTAGGAAGTGGGCACTCTTTGTCAAGCGGTCAACTATCACCCATATGGCATCATACCCTTTTGGGGTACGTGGTAACTTCGTGATGAAGTCCATGGTGATATGCTCCCACTTCCACTCGGGTATATCCAACAGTTGGATCTTCCCGTAGGGCTTTTGGTGTTCCGCCTTCACTTGTAAGCAAGTCAAGCACCTACTTACGTACTCCACTACGTCGCGTTTCATACCCGGCCACCAATAGTCTTTCTTCATATCGTGGTACATTTTGGTAGCACCGGGGTGAATGGAGTATCGGGTCTTATAGGCCTCGTCCATAATCTTTTCACGTAGATCCCCGTATCGAGGAATCCACATTCGCCCAAATCGGGTCTTAACACCAAGAGTGTTCTCACCCAATTCCGTAACTAGGCCTCTCATCCTTTCGGAGTTAAGACGATCTTCTTTCAAAGCCTCGTCTTGGAACTCCTTAACCTGTGTCATCACATCGGGGGTCATGATCAGCTGATAAGCCTTCACCCGAATCGGCTCAGGTCGTTCTTTTCGACTAAGGGCATCGGCCACCACGTTGGCCTTGCCCGGATGGTAATGGATTTCGCAGTCATAATCTTTTATCAGCTCCAACCACCGCCTCTGCCTCATGTTTAGGTCCTTCTGCTCGAAGAAGTACTTCAAGCTTTTGTGGTCAGTGAAGATTGTGCACTTCGTCCCGTATAGATAGTGCCGCCAAATCTTCAACGCAAAAACCACCGCGGCTAATTCTAGATCGTGTGTAGGATAGTTGACTTCATGGGTCTTCAGCTGTCGAGATGCGTAGGCTATCACCTTTCCACGTTGCATCAACACACAACCTAGCCCAGAATAATATGCATCCGAATAGACCACTAAGTCTTCATTTCCCTCGGGCAAAGTCAAAACAGGAGCTTGTGTTAGTCTTGCCTTCAACTCCTCAAAAGTCGTTTCCTGTTCTCGACCCCACACGAATTTCACGTCCTTACGAGTCAATTTTGTCAAAGGTGAGGCTATCTTTGAAAAGTCTTGAATAAATCTCCTATAATAGCCCGCTAATCCCAAGAAACTACGAATCTCGGATGGCGTCTTTGGTGATTTCCATTGCATCACAGCCTCAACCTTTGCTGGGTCCACCACGATTCCCTCTGCATTTACCACGTGACCCAGAAATTGCACCTCGCGTAGCCAGAAAGCACATTTGGAGAACTTAGCATACAGTTTCTCCCTTCTCAAAGTCTCCAATACTTCCCGAATGTGACCGGCATGCTCTTCTTCGCTCCCCGAATAAATCAGGATATCATCGATGAACACAATCACTGATTTATCTAACATTGGCCGACACACTCGGTTCATCAAGTCCATAAAAGCAGCTGGCGCATTAGTTAGACCAAATGACATAACGAGAAACTCATAGTGTCCATAACGCGTACGAAAAGCTGTTTTAGGAATGTCCTGCTCCTTTACCTTCAATTGATGGTAGCCAGATAGAAGATCTATCCTCGAGAACCAACTGGCACCCTGGAGCTGGTCGAACAAGTCATCGATCCTCGGTAACGGATACCGATTCTTTATGGTCAACTTGTTCAATTCACGGTAGTCGATACACATTCTTATGCTACCGTCCTTCTTTTTCACAAATAAGACCGGAGCACCCCAAGGAGAGATACTCGGTCTAATGAAGCCCTTGTCAAGCAACTCCTGCAGTTGCTCCATCAACTCCTTCATCTCCGTAGGAGCTAATCGATATGGTGCCTTGGCGACAGGTTGGGCACCGGGTATCAAGTCAATTTGAAATTCGATTTCACGGTCAGGTGGCAATCCCGATAAGTCTTCCGGGAACACATCTGGAAACTCACACACCACCAGAACGTCAGATAGTTGTGGTGTTGGCGTCTCCACATCCTTCACATAACATAGGTAGGTGTTGCACCCACGCCTCATGCACTTCCCCGCCACCGCCATCGAAATCACCTTCGGAATCACCGTTACCCGATCACCGTATATTGTCACCAGACTTCCGTCAGATGCCGTCAATCTAATCACCTTCTTTCGACATACGATATTCGCTTCATAGGTTGCCAACCAATCCATCCCTAGTACTACATCAAATCCACCTAGGGGCATCACATGTAATCTAGCAGCAAACCTATGACCTTCTAATTCTATGGTACAGTCCTCTATCACATCAGTATCTCTAGTGGACTTACCAATAGCAGTTTCTACATAAAAAGGCTCACTAATGCATTTACTACTAACAGGCAATTTAGCACAGAAAGTAGCAGAAATGAAACTCCTACTAGCACCAGAATCAAATAACACAGAAGCAAGAGTTTGATTTACTAGAAACGTACCTGACACAACGTCGGGGTCTGTCCTAGCCTCTTCCTGCGTCATAGTGAAAGCCCTGGCGCTTGCTCTCAGACCTTCACTTCCCGTCTTCTTAACCCCTGAAGCCTCAGCCCTCGGCTTCTTACAGTCCCTGCTCATATGACCACCTTCCCCACAGTTAAAACACTTGCCCATCCGACAATCCTTTGATATGTGCCCTGTCTTCCCACACTTAAAGCAGAGGTTAGATCCCCATTTGCACTCCCCTGAGTGCTCCTTTCCACACTTACCACACTTCCTCACCCCAGCTCCAGACACGACCACACGGTGATCATCCGCCCTCGCCTTTTTGTTACTCGTCGAAGTATCACCCCGACCAAATCTCTTCCCCTGCCAGTTCTTCTCTCCACTTCCCTTCTTGCTACCCTCAGCCTTTACCAACACAGCCCGTTCATCAAATAACCTTCCCGCCAAATCCACTGCCGACCTGAAAGTGCTTGGTCGGGCAGAAATCAAGTGCCAACGAATTTCAGCTGGCAACCCCAGAATATACCGGTTGATCTTTCGAGACACTGGCGTCACCTGCTCCGGTACCAACAGCGCCAATTCGTTAAACTTGGTGGTGTATTGTTGGTGGGTCATCGTCCCCGCCTCTAACTGCAGGAACTCTCTCTCAATTCTATCCATTTCCCGACGAGGACTGAATTCCTCAATCACCAACCTTTTAACTCAGCCCACTTCATCTTCCCTATAGCCCTACTACCCTCGGCTTGGACTATATTTTTCCACCAGCACAAAGCCGACCCTGTGAGAGAGTGGGTAGCAAACTTCACCTTCTTGTCCTCCTGGCAATCACTAATATCGAGGACAACTTCCATTTCCATCACCCACTGGTGAGCGTCAGTAGCAGTACCAGAACCATCAAAAGTTGGGGGCTTGCACCTCATAAATGCCCCATAGTTACAACCCCGGGCTGTCTCCCGTAACTGCTCTTCTTCCTCTTCCTCTTCATCATCGGATAATACTGTTTCTGCTTCTGTCTGTTGCTGTCTACCTGAGGACCGATTCCTCCCTCGTCTCTCATCGTTACGTACTGCCTTTATCACTTCGGTCACTACAGACGGTATGATCGTCTGCATGACCTGATGTACTTCCTCAACCACTGCCTCTTTTACCGAGGCTCTCAAATTCGCGCTTTCGTCTGCCTCCTCCTGATTAGGAGTCTCGTTCTCCTCATGAACTACTTTCTCTGTCCTAAGTCTTCCTCGCGTGTTACACGGTTCATCACCACGTCCACCGCCACGGGAAGCTTTAGACGATCTACCACCGACCATCTTCTATCACACTGGATGATTTAAACACTAACACGGTCATTCAAGGAAATAGCTCAGTTTATGTTAAGTATAGTAAGTCCCTAATTACAATGGCCAGTTGTGATTAGCCACTTACTCTACTCTTCACACCCCGAGCATTACCTGTCCTGACTACATTAGTATCTAAGTCTAACAGTATACATAAACACATAACATGCGCACGTAACACTGGTTATCTTTCAAGAAAATACCTGATGGCACGCAACTACTCAGATGGCATTCTCTTCTTTTCTGTCCCATTTTCAGTTTAAGTTTAGGTTTATTTAAAAAAAATTTACCCATTTCCTTAAACTTTGGCACTGATACCAACTTGTAAGGCCCCGTTCTCGGGCACCTCACAGTTGGTCGTCATCACCCATAAATCATACATTTAATATAACTTAATAAAAATCTTGCAGCGGAAACTTTGAATTTTACTATAAATGCTTTTGCAAAGTAATACAACACCCATTACAAAATATCGTTTTTTTTGCATTACAATACAAAATCATTAACAAAAGAATGCCATCCCAAAAGAGCTGAGTAGCCGCCCCGTGCCATCCTCAGTAACACTACCTGCCAACTGGAAAACACATAAAAGTCAGCGTTGCTGAGTGAGTTCTAGTTTTATAATAAACATACTTTTACTTATTTATAAGTATCCTTTCGTGCATGCGTTCATACATCATACGTACACAGAGATAATATTCGTTATTATCTTCATCATTCGTTATTCATCGTTATCTTTAACTTCTAGTATGGATTCTGTCAGGCTTTACCCACTTCATAGCACTTGGCTATGATTACTGTGGTCGAATGACAAGAATCCCGTTCATACTTACTTGAACATTGAAAGGTGAATTGTACCAATACCATATGCTACACCCCGATCGTTATTAGCTACCGGGCCGAAGTCAACATATGAACAACAAAACGTATGCCACGGTACTAGAGGTAAGCGGTAGAGGTACCATGACCATGGTCAATCACAGAGAAGGACCAATCGCGTTATTCAATGCTTGCAAGACATAATTCATTCGTTCATTAATGCATGTATTCATCATCATTCTTCTTTTCGCTCATTCGTTAATACATGCATTCATCATCATGTTCCTCTTTCATTATCTTTCGCTTTACGTTACATAATACTTCATTAGTTCATTCTCGTTATTCGTAAAGTTTCAGAAAGATAAGCATACACAATTACAAGGAACATACACACTCATCATACATTCATCATCATGCATTCATCATCATACATTCATCATCATACATACCATCATACCATACTTAACAATATTTTATTAATAATATTGTTAACAATAATAATATACTGATAATAATATCAGTAATAATAAGGGTTAATCATAATCATCATTACATGCATAAAACATCATCATTTATTAACCCTAGTCAACCCTGGTCAAAACCTCGAACTTCAGATTTGCAGGAAATTTCTGTAAAAATTCTAAGTGTTCTGGACGTTTGAGCCCTGTTGGGCGTATAAGCCCCCTGGGCGTATGAGCCCTGTTAGGCGTAAGAGCACTGCTGGGCGTATGAGCCCTATTGGACTTTTCATCCTATACTTAGAATAATCCTCTAGTCATACGACCACACTGTTGGGCGTATGAGTCCTATTGGACTCTTCAACACACTTAGAAAAAAATCACCCGGTCATACGACCACACTGTTGGGCGTATGAGTCCTATTGGACTCTTCAACACTTAGAAAAAATCACCTGGTCATACGACCACACTGTTGGGCGTATGAGTCCTATTGGACTCTTCAACACTTAAAAAAAATCACCTGGTCATACGACCACACTTTTGGGCGTATTAGTAACCTGGACATTTATCTAATTCATATTCCAAATCCCAAACATCATAATGCCTAGTTCTAAACATGCTCACATGATTTTAGGCAAAACTTAACATAAACACATACATTCATACATTCAATCATACGGGTATAAAATCCAAGTTTTATAAAAACATACTTACATGCATTTTCCAGCCCCAAAGCATTTAAAACAGGTAAAAAGGGGGTCTAGAACTCACCTTAGTTTGTCTTCGGGTTTTGGATGCCCTTTCTTAGCTTCCCAGTCGTTTCTACACCTAAAACACACACACACAGTGCAACCCGAACACAAACACACACACATAAGAACATGCATTCTCGTTTCTTAGCCAAAACACAACTTAAAAACATCAATTCTTACTTGAATCCGATTTCTTTTTCTTTCTCTCTCTAAGAATCGAAGTCCCTGCTGTTTCTCTCTCTAAAAACCGAATGCAAAGAATTGTGCAGGGGTTATGGGCGACCATGCCTCCCTTTTGTGCAAAATAAATAACAACTTTGCCCATTTGGCACTTTTGGTCCCTCCTTTTTAGTTGCTTTTTATTTATTTTCTTTTCTTCTTTCTTCTTTTTTCTCTTTTATTTCTTGCTAAAAATACGGGTGTTACAACTCATGTTCCAGTTGTGCGATTGGGCCATACTCCTGGTCCAGTCGTGCGGTTGAGCCATACTCCTGATCCAGTCGTACAATTAGGCCATACTCTTATGAATTTGACTTAGTTTGGCTCAGAATTTCACACAGTTATCTTTGATACATGACATTTTGACCATTGATCATTTCAGACATGATCCTTTTAACTGAAAACCATTTGATCACCTCAGACGTGATCCTTTTAAATGAAAACCATTTGATCACCTCAGACGTGATCCTTTTAACTAAAAATCGTTTGATCACCTCAGACGTGACCTTTTTATCTTTCAAAAACAACCTTTTCATAGTTAACGTTCGGTTTATTATGTGACATTCACAGAGTTCAGTCTTGTTGCACAGTCCGACATCGACTCAATACAAACATAACTAAAGCAGGTGAAACTTGAAATAAAACTAAAATAAGACATATTTTTGTATTTTTCATTTGAGAAGGGTTGAAAGCATTTTAACATCACTTAAACGATTCACATGGAATCAGACAGGCATAAAACGCAATCATTTAGGACCTTTTGTATTTATATCGATAACAGAGAACATTATATATACGATTCCTAGAATCTCGTTCATCTAAGAGTCAAAAGCACTAACAGGAAATCATGCTCGAGCTGTTGTATAGTACACATTGATTTTAAACATCGAGAGATGCAACCACAATGATTGTCAGTATATTTGTCCACTTAAATCCATACACAGATTTTTGACACACATTGTTGATAATTTAGGTGTATTAGTTCGACAAGTATTTGTGGACCACACACTTATATGGTAACCCCAGGAGATATTTGAGCGGTCTATGGGTTTTTATCAAGAAGAAACTATTCTATGAGCTTTAAAAGAGATGCCAAGCCTCAGGTCAGTGCCATCGCACAACAGAGAGACGCAAACAATAATGAATTCTTAGAATATATAGGTTATGCTTATCGTCAGGTCAATGCTATCGCACAACAGAGAGGCACACTTCCTATCTTCTTGTTAGAGCAATTTTATAATACATTTAACACAGCAATGACATTTGTCATTTACTTGATTGCGTTTAACTTGATTAGCTTTATGACATTTGTCATATGCATTGCTCATGTTTTTGGTCATTAGCACACATTTGTGGCTTTTTTTCACCCCTTATTGGAAATTTATTGATTGTGCAGACCAGGGATAAGATGGAAACCCACAACATGTTGATTGATCTAATTTAAGTGATTCGCCAATGACGTCTATTAGTCTATTGTGTTGAATCTACCAACACATCATATAATGGACATGCAACCCCTAGATCTACTTTCTCTATTTAACCACAGTAACAGACTAGCTTACTATCATTTTTCAACCAATTAGGCTTTGACTTCTTAGACTTATAATTTTCTATGACTTTCAATATACTATTTCAAAAATAAAAATCTTTTTGGTGTCCCAAATGATTCGATGTACGTGTACTATCATTTTCCATTATACTGAATCAATTTCTCAGATTTGATGTCTTTGTTTTTCAGCTTACCTGCCCGCCCCCACTTTTTTTAAGTAATAAATATTGAACCTAAAACCATTCTCCCCCTAAAACTATAAACAGAAAATCTTTTTGTGTTTTTGTTATTTTTAAAATAGAAAATAAAATAAAATAAATTTGACAGAAACAAATTAAAGACTGCGAAACATACTGACGGACTATGAACTCGATTTTTCCTGAATCAGATCGTCTTTCTTTTTGACACCGTTAACCTCTAATAGATAATAAAATCTCGGTTTGTCAAAAGGTTTTGTATAGAGGTCAGCGCGCTGAAAATCCGTGTTAATTTTAATCACATCGATTAAATGTATTTCAAAACAGTCATGTATGAAGCGATATTTAATTCTGATGTGTTTGGTTTTAGGGTGTTGTACCGGATTTTTAGTTACAGCTATGGCAGCAGAATTATCAACAAAAATAGGAATGTTAGTAAATTGCAAACCGTAGTCCCTTGTTTACTATTGAATCCAAATGATTTTAGAACAACAACTTGCAGTGGCAACATATTCAGCTTCACAAGCTGACAGAGCAACAGATGTCTGGTTCTTACATTGCCATGTGACTAACCGCCTTCTAAAGAATTGACACCCTATAGATATTGACTTGTAGTTCATCTTACAACCACCACAGTCTGAGTCACTATACGCAGTAAGTTCAAAGTCATCATGATAAGGATACCACAACTCGAGTGTTGGAGTACCCTTCAGATAACGAAAAATCCTGTTCACCCCGATTAGATGATTTACTTTTGGTTTTGACTAATATCTGTAACAGAGACACATGGCATACATGATATCAGGACGAGAAGCTGTGAGATACATTAGAGATCCTATCATTCTGCGATACATAGTGGTATCTACCGTATCCCCATTTTCATCAGGAGCCACATCGTGGTTCGTGAAAAGCGGGGTACCATCAATCGTTACATTCTCCATATCAAATCGAATCAGAATGTCCCCTCACGTATTTAGTCTGATGTAGAAAGATTCCAGTAGGTGTCTGATCCACCTGTAATCCAAGAAAGAACTTCATTTCTCCCATGGCACTCATTTCAAATTCAGCTTTCATCACAGATTCAAATTCCTTACATAAAGCATTGTTTTTAGAACCGAAGATTATGTCATCCATATATATCTGAACCATCAGTAGATCACCATCCTTTTCTTTGATAAATAACGTGCAGTCAATCACTCCCCTATGAAAGCCATGTTTCAGCAGATGTGTGGAGAGTCTCTCATACTAGGCTCGAGGGGCTTGATGTAGCCCATACAAAGCCTTGTCCACGTATAAACTCTGTCCCGATGATAATGATCTTCGAATCCTTCGGGTTGACTGTCATATACTGTCTCACGGATATCACCATGTAGAAATGCACTCTTCACATCCAATTGATATACTTTGATCTTCATGTAGGATGCATAAGCTAGGAAGTTCCTAATTGCCACCATCCTTGCCACCGGTGCAAATACCTTATTGTAGTCCACGCCCTCGACTTGTCTGAATCCTTGAACTACTGATCGTGCTCTGTTTCGAATAATGACCCCCTGGTCATCTTTCTTGCAACGAAGAACCCATTTCGTACCAATTACCTTAGCACCCTTAGGTCTGTCCACTAGTGTCCAAACACCAGCTTCTTAAACTACAAAAGTTCTTCTTGCATCGCATTAACCCATGCCTCATCTTTCAAGGCATCACTGACATACTTGGGCTCGACTTGAGAAACAAAACCCTTATATTCCCCATCATGAATGTATCCCTTTTCCATCACAGCTGCATAGTCAGCTGTGTACAACTGATTTCTTGTCTGTACCCCAGAGAGAAGATCCCCGATGATGTTGTCCGGGGGTGATTCACACTAATCCTTGTCACTAGAGTTGTAGGAACGACCATTTTCATAATCCAGGTTTGTAATCACCGGTTCATTTTCTGTGGTTATTAGGTGACTAGACCTAGAGGAATCAACCAATTCATTTTCTCCTATAGGTGTACTTTCATCTGGGCTGACAGGTTCATCATTGCTTGCATTTTTATTTGTAGCAACCTCATCGTCTGAGGACTGATCACTGAGTTCTAAATCTGCCCCTGAAGACCCAGAAATGCCATCGATTGGAGCCGTAGTGCTCGAGTCTGGATTAGGAGTGTTTAGAATGTCATACATCATTTGAACAGCCACCTCATCATTGGAATATTCAGGAGGAAGATTGAATGACTTGAAAAATCCATCATAATCAAAGAAAAATGATGGACCTTTTCCAGTAAGGGGGTGGTGTATCTTTGCACATCAACGTTGCACCACACTTCAACTTGACCTGTAGAGTTGTTGTAATCTCGTTTGTCCAGTATATTGCATCCAAGAAAGATATCTTCATCCGCTTTTTCATTAAACTTGCCAGTCTAAGTTTTCTTCAGCAACATGCAAGGAGCTCCAAATGGTTCCAGATACTCCAAGTTCGGTTTACGCCTTTGAAGCAACCCATAACAAGTTTTACCATGACGTTTGACAACTAATACACGATTGAGAGTGTAGCATGCATTAGCAACTACTTCATTCTAGTATTGAACAGGCAGTTTTGAATCTACCAACATCGTCCTTACAGTTTCAATCAAACTTCGATTTTTGCGTTCAGCAACTCCGTTCATCTGTGGAGTGTAGGCAGAAGAGAATTGATGAACAATTCCTTTCTCTCAATAGAAAGCCTCCATCCACTGATTCTTGAATTCTATGCTATTATCTGAACGAATCTTTCTCACTTTCAACTTGTACAGAGACTCCAGAGTAGTAATCAAATTCTTGAATGACTCAAAAGTCTCTGACTTTGCTTTAAGAAACATAACCCATGAAAATCTTGAATAATCATCTGTGACCACAAAACAGTACCAGTCCCCTGCTATGCTCTTAGTACTGACAGGGCCAAATAAATCCATATGAAGAAGCTCCAATGGTATCTCAATAGAATGAACTTTCTTTGTTTTATGAGATTTCTTGGTTTGTTTCCCTTTCTTGCATGATATACAAAAATCTAGAAGCTAAAAATTTTTGACTGTAATGCCTTCAACCAGATTATTTTGGACCAAGTGATTCATCTTTCGGGGATTGATGTGTCCCATTCTCCTGTGCCAAGAAATAGAATCCCTCTCTGTGGCTTTAGACAAGAAATGCTATGCAGTTGACTCAGTTGTGGAAGCTTTTGACATATCGAAGACATACAAGTCATTATATCTTGACGCTGACATTAAAATTTGGCCCTCAGGGATGACATAATCCTTCTTCAGAATATAGCATTTCTTAATAGCAAACACCACTTTAAAGCCCTTGTCGCAGATTTGGGAAACTGAAAGTAAATTGTTCTCCAGCTGTTGAACATAGTTTACTTTATCAAAGTTCACTTTCCCATTTTCGACTTCACCTTGAGCTGTGATATAGCCTCCTTTGTTTCCCGCAAATACGTGTCCCCCTTTGATTTGTTTGAAACTGAAAAGGAGAGACAGATTCCCGGTCATGTACCAGGATGCCCCATTATCAATAATCCAGGTGTTAGTGATAGTGCTATAGCGGACAACCTTCATAAAACAAAAAAGATTAGTTTAGGAGTGGGACCCAAACCTTTACTAGCTTGGGTTTCCCAGAGGCATCACATATAACAAACTCCACCCACTGTCCTTGGGAAGTTAGAGAGACAACATTCTTCATCTTATCCTCACTTTCAGACACACTTGATGATTTGGCTTTCCACAAACCGGTCTTGTGTAAGGCCTGTTTGTGATAAACAGACGACTGCTTTATTGTTTTAACATTTTGTTTGTTTTCATCACCGTGTTTTACTTCAGTCCTCACAGCTTTGCCAGGGGCTTGACTGTGTTGCCTGTGGTATTGAGAAGAGGTATTTGATCATTTTATTATAGAAAACCTTGGTTTATTATCTTGAAAAAATTCAACCTTTCATCTTGGTGTCTGATAATAAAGACAATTAGGAGATATATGTCCTCGTTTTCCATATTCATAACAGGATCTCCATTCAACAGGACTGGGAGATCTTTTGTGTGTGGGAGGGGGAGTAAGGTCTAGGGTTGGTCTCTTTCTTTTCTAGTTGAGGTTGCTCTCCTTTTTAACAAATTTAATTGGTTTCACATTTTGATTACCTTTTTCTCTCATTTTGTTTAGATTTTATTGATGAACAGTTTTAGAATGAGTTGGTTCTGAAATTTTAGGTTTTGAAACATGAACTTTTGAACCCAACCCAAGAGTAGCATTGCTATTCTCATCATCTTGATTTTCAATGACAGCCTCATCTCTTATGCCAGAAGTTGTTGCTTCCTAGTCAGTAACAGGAGGCATAGGGTTAACTGTGGTGTCCGGATCACTGACTAGGGGTGTTGTTACCACATGATCCTTTATAGGGTTATTATTAACAGGCCGACATTTTGTGTTTAAGAGGATCTCATGTGGTGGTGGCATAACCTTATAACCAATCCCTTCCCCCTATTTCTTTCTTTAACCAAGTTTTTAACAATATGAGAGGAACTAGCAAGACTGTGAATTTTCTGATTTAAAGATTCAATTTCAACTTGAAGAATCGCTTTTTCTTTCTTTGTTTCCTCTATTGTTGTCAGATAGAACTTAATATCATTTGCTTGATTAAATGCAACAATCTCAGTTTCCCTAAGTTGCTTTCCTAACAATTCAATCTTTTCTTTAAAACTGCTCTTATTTTGTTTTAACACCTCTTAGCTTCAGTGCATAATTTTAAATAATTTACTAAACTGTCATTGTGATATAACAATCGAGCATATTTTAAATCTACGCTTTCACGAAATTTATTGCATTGTTCACAAGCATGTTTATCAAAAGGTTCATCTTTGGTACTTACCTATGACGTGCTGGAGTTGTCAGCCACAAAAGAAACCTGAGATTCCTTGTTAGTTTGAGATTCTGTGCTGGCAGCAGTCAATACATCTTCAACCTAATGATCCACAACATCCATAGCTTCTTCAGTGTCTGAATTATCATAATCATCTATGTTATCTTCTTCACTCGCTGACCCGTCATCAAGATCTTCTACCAGTGCCACATTTGCTTCTCCATCAGAGAGAAATATGAAGGACTAGTCCTGTCCTTCATCTCCTTGAGCAACCAAAGCCTTCGAATCCAGACTCGTTGAAGCTACTTTCTTTTCTTTGTACTGACGGTTGATGGATGAAAAGGGTTACCCATTTCCAGTCTTCTTAGGTTTCACGTACTCTCTTTTGAAGTGACCATTTTCACCACAGTTGAAGGATGTAACTTTGGTTTTATCAAAACCAAAAGTTGTTTCTTTGGTGGCAACCAGATTCTGCCCCGTCTTCTTCACAAACTTCTTAGCCCTTCTCACAGCACTGGCCAAAGCCCACATGATATCCATTTTTTCCAACTCTGTCTCACCTACCTGCTCATAGTCCTCTTTAGCGAGATGACAGTTTCCTATCTTACCAGCAACCAACCTATCATATGAGTGTACAACCACAGCGAGAAGATCCATATGCTCTTTTGCTACCTCAAAAATACCATTTCCTAGATTCTCAGTCTTCAGCTTTGTAGGATTAGAGTCAGGGATAATATATCGAGTTCCAGTGATCCTGATGATTCACTTCCAGAAGAACCACTTTGAGAAGTTCCGGACGTGCTGGAAACAAATGCTGTTTGAAAAGGTGCACCGGATGAAACTAGTGTGAGAACAATATTATATAGTGATGGATTCTGTGTGTATGACCCTTTCTTGGACTTGTATTTCATCCTTAGCTCCTCCTTCCTCAACTTCAAGATAAAGTCGTTGATGTCCAGAGTAGCTAGAACTTCGTTCTGTCTTAGATTAGACACAAAATAATCCCATTTATCCTGCAGACCATCAACAAAGTTTGCAACTTTATCCTCCATTGAGGTAGTTACACCATGAGTATGCAGCTCACTCATCAGATGATAAAACCTATCTATAATATCATCCAAGCTTTCATTTCCCATGGATGAGAAGTTATCAAATCCCTTCTTGAGTGCTTTAGCCTTCAGTGCTTTTAAGGTTGCATTACCATTATATCTCTTTTCCAGTGCCTCCCACAGCTTCTTTTAATGTTTATGTTCCAAAAACTGATGGAAAATATCCTTTGGAATCGACTGTGTCAGTAAGGCATAGGCTTTCTTTTCAGCGTTGTGTGTAACCTTTTGCACTTCATTCATCTCACTTAGAGTCAGTTTAACTCCAATTGCTCCAACAGGTATAGTATAACCAGTCTTAATTAAAGTCTATAATTTTGGGTCAACACAGTTAAGGTAGATTTCAAACCGTTGTTTCCATTGCGGGTATTCATCCAAGGTCAACAGTTTTGGTGGTTTGTTATGATTTCTAATCTCATTTTCTAGAAGTAATAGATTTTGGATCCGTGAGTCCTTTCCAGCAGTAAACGTAGAGTTCTGATCGTCCATGGTTTCAAACTTGAAAAATTATGTATATGACAGAGTGAATCGTGCGATTGGAGAGTACGAATGAGTTCAATCGTGCGATAGGAGAGTGCGACTGAGTTCAATCGTGCGATTGGAAAGTGTGACTGAGTTCAATCATGTGATTGAGTTCAATCATGAGATTGAGTTCAATGGTGTGATTGAGGAATGCGAATGAGTTCAACCATGTGGGTTAGCTTAATCGTGCGAATGAGAAATACGACTAAGTCCAGTCGTACTGTTAAATCATGCGATTGAGCCAATCGTGCCACTGAAGCTGCTGTGGATGAAAAATTCAAAACTTTGAACCCTTTCAAACCAAAAAACGATTTTTCACGAACCCTAATCTGTCGTAAGTCGAAAAGTTTGAAACTTTTGAATCATGCACACTTCAAAAACACTTTTTGAATCAAAACATGAATCTTTTGAATTAAAAACATTAATTTTAACAAAACGCCAATCGAATCCACGAAGAATCACGAGTTAATGCTCTGGTACCACTTGTTAGGACCGTGTATGTATGGAGTACTAACTGATTCAACGTGAAACCAAATCAAATAGTGTGGAATCCTATTTGATTGGTGATCCAATCAGTGAGAACGTAAACCCTGATTGATCTAACGATTAAACAATGTTAAGAACGAATAGAAATCAATCATGGACGAACTATGAAGTTGGATGGATGAACTAAGACGCTCCGGACGGCTAGGGTATAATAATATTCGAAGTGTTCTCTTTTTTTCACGAATTACGTGGTATTTATAGGTTGTAGTGTATAGTCGCACGATTGAGCCATTAATATGGTTCAGTCGTGCGACTGAGTCAAGTGATTGATTCATATGCATGACTGAACTCTATGAATGGTTCAGTCGCACTGAGCCAGTCTTATGACTCAGTCGCGCGACTGATCCAGTCACCTGGTTCAGTCGTGCGACTGAACCAGTCTTATGACTCAGTCGTGCGACTGATCTAGTCACCTGGTTCAGTCGTGCGACTGGTCCATAAGCATGGTCCATTATCATGACTGACCACAAGACTAAGTCAAACACATTTCTAAGTCATTTTTAACTCAGAACTATGAATAACTACTACTAACCTATATATAATGTTCAGTCAAGTGTGTAGTAATAAACGTTATAAGAATACAATATAATCAATAGTAAATAGACATTCAAACATATATCATATTACAATAATACCCTTGTATTACACATATGTAAGAAATGAAAGACAAATGTTTATGTACAATAAATTAGGGACATCATGTATCAACAATATCTACCAACAAAAACCCTTGTATTGAGTACCTGTAGTTGGGGTGATCGAAGATGAGTTGTTAATTTATACTGCAGATGCTGAAACCCTAGTGGGTTTTTACAAAATAATATTGAAACCCACTTCAATTCGAGCCCTAAACAACACGTACATGAACGAATCAGAGCGAGATTTTGAGGCTCTGTTACGAGTTCTCTGAGTCGACAACACCAAAATCTTCAATTTAGAACAAAAATAATGAACATTTATGAGTAGCTTTTATTAAAATGAATACTATCAATAAATATAAATGAATAACTAATTGAACACGTAATTTAAGACATCTTTTTATTTTTAAACAATACCAACAATAAATATAAATGAATGATTAATTAAAGAAAAAATTTAATATAAGTTTTTTACACTTAATTTTAAATCTATTCCTATAAACTATATGTTATTGGCATTATTTTAAATTTTTATTGGCGTGATTTTAAGTTTTCATATTTCATTTTGTAAGTGATACGGGCCCAAGTGTTAAAGACCGGGCCTTATTGTTTTTGGAGGCCCAAGACCGGGTTGCACGAAAATGGGGTTAACCTGGGCTATGAGCCTCCGTTTCTGACGTGCTACCAGTCAAAAGGACCGCGGAAACGAGGGTCACATTATGGTAACCAATAAAATAATTATTCCACCAGAATATGCAATAAAAAGCATATCTTTTTCAATGAACCAAGAATCAAATTGTTTAACATTTTAATGAATGTAGTTAATTAGAAACAAGAACACAAAAACTTTAATCAATCAATTGATGTATGTACCAACAAAAACCCTTGTAATCAAGTATCTGTAGTTGGGGTGATCGAAGATTTCTACTGCCGATGCTGAAACCCTAGTGGGTTTTTACAAAATAATGCTGAAACCCACTTCAAGTCGAGCCCTAAACAACACGTACATGATGAATCAGAGCAAGATTTTGAGACTCTGTTACGAGGGCTCTGAGTCGACAAACCAAAATCTTCAATTTAGAACAAAAATAATGAACATTTAAGAGTAGCTTTTATTAAAAGGAATACTATCAATAAATATAAATAAATAACTAATTGAACACGTAATTTAAGATAACTTTTAGTTTTTAAAGAATACCAACAATAAATATAAACGAATGATTAATTAAAGAAAAATTTAATATAAGTTTTTACACTTAATTTTAAATCTACTCCTATAAACTATATATTATTGGCATGATTTTAATTTTTTATTGACGTGATTTTAAGTTTTAATATTTCATCTTGTAATTAATGCGGGCTCAAGTATTGAATACCGGGCCTTACTGTTTTTGGAGGCCCAAAACCGCGCTGCACGAAAATAGGCCCGTTATTTCATTTTGTAATTGATGCGTCATATTTCATTTTGTACTTGATGCGGGTTATCCCATTATTTTTCCGAAATAAGGCCTCTTAATGGGTTTTTTTGCCACTTTTATGTTTTTTCTAGTTTTCGGGTTTGTTTTGAGCTTTTGTTTGGTCCATGGTTGTTTGTTTTAGGCCCATCCGAATTTTGTTTGCTTATTTAAGTTATGTTCATGTAATGTGAGAAGACACTTGTCATTATTGAAATTAAAAGTTAGTCTTTTCAAATTCGTGACTCTTGGGTCGAATTTGAAGGTTTGGGCGAAGATCATCACGGGTATTCGCAGAATCAACGTGTTTGAACTTCGATTTCGTTTTGCGCTGCATGAGTAATGTACTCCTGATAGCTAGCTTCTCGCTAGTTTTTTCTATATAATTTTCGTAGTTAAAAAAAATCTATATGTTGTTCATTTGACAATACTTGAAGACGTATCATTTTGTTAGCATTAACATATCACGCGTGCCGCTAGACGAAAAGTCTATTGGCATTTAAGATAAGTTTCTGAATGAAGTTTTGAAAATTTTTTCTAAAGTTTTTGGTTTGTTACTATATTACTAACTTCATGAACAAATAGCAAATTCCATAAATTAAATGTTGTAACCACTAAAATACACAAATATGTAAAACTAATTTTAGACATTTGTATACCACGTCTTTTATAAAATCCAAAAGAGACAAAAGTAGATTTAGTATGGACCAAATTAGTTACGTTAACTTGGATTTTGATCCCTAAAAAAATATTAAAGTTTTTACTTTGATAAATAAATATTTTTGAAATTTTACTGATCTTATAGGTATGATTTTATACAAGACCCAAACGATGTCAATAACAATCTTAAATTATACAAGTTTCGCCGAACTACACTCAACGTTTCAGATTTGAAAATAGAACACATAAATCAATCGAGGAATGGAATGACAGCTTTCTTTCATCTCCTTGGGATAATCTTCACCAAATTTATCCAGATACCACTTGGAAACATAGAATTCAATAGAGGAATGTAATGACAACCACTTTATGATCTCCCCAAAGTAGTTTGCGCAGCTCAAATTCAAAAAACCACCACCAGCATGCTCCTTCAGTTTCACCAGCACCGTATCAGACGTAGGGGCGTTCAATGAATCAAATTTTGAATTCTCGAATTAATCTAATTGAATTATTAGAATCTTGATGTTTTAAATCCGGATTCAAATCAGGTGGATTCGATTCCTTTTCGAAATCGAATTCAAAACCAACTTCGAACTCGATTCGATTCGAATTCGATTCGATTCGAATTCCTAAGTAGTATTTTTTATTTTTATTTCAAGATACTAAGTTTTAGTTTAAAATACAAATCTGAAATTTTCAAATTAAAAAAAAATGTTCAAAACAAAACAGTAGTAATCTAACATTGAATTAAGAAACACCCAAATTACAATTAAAATATCATAAGTTTAACAAACTAAAACGTTCAAACTTGTTGTATTTAATCTTAACATCAAGTAGAAGATAATTTAGAACATCAAATATAAAAGTCTAGTATGTAATTAGTAGGAAGTTAGGGGTTAGTTATGTTAGTTATAGTAGTTGTTAACCGCCTATTGTAAGGGTATAAATACCCATCATGTATCAACATTTGTAGAGTGTGTGAATATAGAAGCTTATTTTGTGTGTTTCTTCCCGTTTTTGGTTTCATTGTGAGTCCCTGCACTTCTTGTGCATACTCCTTGTTTGATTCATACAAGATAAAAGATTGATCCTAATTGTAATCGATCCCGGGCGCTTCAAAACTTTCAAGGTTCACAACCTATAAATCCATAATCAAAAGTAGCGTGTGGAAATAACTATAAATTGAATAAATAAACAAACATAAAAACCAAAGAAGATACCAAGATTAAGATAAATTAAATAAGTGTGTGTATGTAACACCCGGGTAATTAAAAGATGATAAAAGAAGAACAAAACCAAGAAGTGCAATTTAACCCAAGTTGAGGGGTTAAAAGAGACAATAGGACAAAAAGAATAGAAGGATGGTATAAAAGCAACATGGCCGCCTATACCATGTTGCCTTTCACCTTTTTGTAACCGGTTTAGAGAGAGAAAGAGGAGAAACTTTCGGATTTTGAAAGAAGAAGAAGAAGAGGCTGATTTGAAGGTAAGAAATTTGTGGGTTTATGTGTTCATGTTGAATTCTTGTCTCGGTTACGTGCTTATGTGTGTTGTATGCTCGGTTGTGTGTGTTTTTGGTGGGTTTTAGGTGTTGAACTTGTAACAAATGGGTTTTGAAGGAAGTCATACCCAAGAGACTTCTAAGGTGAGTTCTAGATTCCCCTATGTTACATGTTTAACTGATTTTGGGGCTGGAAATATATGTATGTATGTTTTTATAAAGTTGGGTTTTTACACCCGTATGTATAATTGAATATATATGTGGGTGAGTGTGATTTTGGGTGCATTTGATGATATGGTTATGTTATGTGTATGTTTTAGGGTGCTTAGAATGTTAGAACTAAGTTTAGAACATGCCACATTAAGATTTGGAACTGATTATGAATGTTGTTAATATGATAAGTCTGCTCATGCGCCTGAAATTGGCCCATGCGCCTAACAGGATAAATTGACCAAGTGTTCCCATGCGCCTAAGACTTCATGTGCCTAAACCGTACCCCATGCGCCTAAGTGACCTCATGCGCCTGAAAAGCTCATGCGCCTTGGTGTTAGACTGCTAAGTGTTTTGATGAGGCGCCTGCATAGTGGAAATACGCCCGAACAGGGCTCATGCGTCCAAATAGTGTTGGTGCGCCCAACACTTAGAATTAAATGCAGAATTTTTGTGGGAGTTTGTGCATTTAGGGTTTTGACCAATGTTGACTAGGGTTTATTTAATGCTCATGATTATGCTTGATTATCATTATGACCCCTCATTATTATTGTTGTTGTTATTATTATTATTTCGGTTATTATTATTATTATTATTATTATTATTATTATTATTATTATTATTATTATTATTATTATTATTATTATGGTTGTCTTATATTATGTAACTTTACGTGGTATGTTTATGACTGTAACGTAAAGAATTATCATTAACGAAGTGAAAGATTAATAATGAAGAGAAGTAGAACGTAAATTATTAATGAAAGTCTTGCAAGCAAATGTACGGAGGTGCACGACCTTGTTGTCGTTAGCTCAACTGTGATGCGGGTTAGCTACCCCAAAGGATGCACACAGGGTCAATAGTTAGATTGATAAATGAGGTGAGCAACCTTGTTGTTGCAATAGACTCGGTTAGCATGCAATCTTTGAGATTGCCAATGAGGTGAGCAGCCTTGTTGTCGCAACAGACTCGGAAAGATAATGATAAAAGTGAGAAATGAATGAAAGAATAAATAAAGTTATACCTTGATGTATGTATGATGTATGCTAATGTAATGAAGTATAAGAGGAAGATTTAACGAAAAGAGTATTTTCATACATAAATTTCTCGAGGTATTTTAATGCTTTTAAAACTAGAACTCACTTAGCAACGCTGACTTTTATGCATTTCCAGTTGGCAGGTAATTTTGGGGATGGCACGCGGGGATGGCTACTCAGCGGGGCCAGACTGACATCCATTCTCAATAGATATCACTGTTGTTTTGTAATGCAGTTAAACCATTCTTTTGTAATCTTATTAAACCAAGGTGTATTGCTTAACAACAGTGTTTATAATGAAATGAATGGCTTTTGTTAAATTAATTCTGCTGCTTAAATTTGTAAACCTATAATGTTTTATGTAATTACCGCTGTGAATGACCAACTGTGAGGTCTCCGGGAATGGGGCCTTACAGTGTACATAAAAAATAATTTATATAGAATATAAAAAATAGTATTACATGCATATATAGATTATATGCATATTTTCAATTCAAATGTGTAAATGAATCAAATCAAAAATCACAAATTCAAATTTGATTCGAATTTGATAAAGAAAACATCAATTCAAATCGATTTTCCAATAGAGTTTTCCAAACCCGATTCGAATACTAAACACCCATAGACAGACACACGTTGACCATACCAACCAAGAAGACATCCAGTCCACTATAGAAGCGGCACCAAAAGGAGGTGTCGGTGAGGTAGTGTGTTGGTGTGTGCAAATAGTGTATATAATTTTAATAAAAGTTTATTAGATAGATTTAGTTTTAAAGGTTTTCACTGATACTAAACTACACAAACTAAAGACAAGTATACCTATTGTATGATAATGTAGTATAGTAAGAACCGAGAATCATTCCATGAAAACACACAAATATCTACTCCACAATCCTTATAGTTAACTATCAGATTGGTATTGCTTTAGAGAAAATGATTAGTTGTTTTAAGGTGACCAAATTTTTAAAATTTTCAAATGATAATTTAAATGAATAAAAGGTAAACAAAAATATAGACTTTTGGTGATTCTTTCAGTGAAGTAAGACTATCATCCTAATTTAAGTTTCACTTTAGTAGCTATGATGAATTTTGTGGTGTGATTAAAGACATCGATTAGTGTAACTATATTAATGTTTATAACATGAGCCAGCGCAGAGTTATTGTAAACCAGCTCTTTAATGACAAGGAAAGCTACAATGAGTGATTTACAAGACAACCACCGAGCCCATAGTGATGTAGGTAAAGTTTGTGCACCCTTTTAGCATACGATTTCTAAAAACATAACTTAATTGTAGAAAGATAGTTGACCATGTTCTTTTTTAACATACTATTAATTTTAAAAAACCATAATAATCACTTTACACTTCTAAGAAAAAGTAAAATGAATCTGTAAATTATCAGAAAGTTAAAACGATATGATTTTTTAGCCAGTTCTAGTTCATTAGCCATAAGTTTATTATGAAGACTAGTTTCGTGAATAAAAGTTAGTCCATTCATTTTTCAACATTTTATGACATCCATAATTATAAATCATAAGTTTATAACTCACTATTCAAATGTAGATGCCACCCATCAAAAGTTTATCTAATATTACCATAACATAATATAAACCACATCACTAGTTTGTCACAAATTAAATGAAGTTTCTCCAAATTAGGATTATATTAAAACTTTAGCTCATAAGGAGCTTGACCTAACAATAAATGTAGAACATATTAATGTAATCATCAATTAATTAGAACAATCAAAATGGTGATCTACTATGGATGATGTTAAACGATCCTGATATTCTTCTAAGTGTTGAATAAAACTCCAAAGCCTTTGAAACACCTCCAAAGGCTGGATTCTTAGAGCAAACCACCTCACCTCCTAAAAGTTCTCTCAAAGGTTACAAATTTATCACTATTTATAGGCTTTCTAGAGTGCCTGACACGGCCTCTTACTTCCTAGGGCGTGATCCCGTACCTCTTAGGACAATGTACGTAAAAATTATCAAATTGTACATGAAGAAGTTTTCGGGGCACGACCTTATGTTGGATAGGGCACACCCTCGTGTTAGGGTGGGGTAGCCCCATGCCTCGAAGGGCACGACCCGTGTCTTCCATCGGGAATAATACTTTTGTCCTATCAGACTGAAAAACATAGGAGTGTGCTAAATTTAGCACGAGGACATGTTTTAAGCTGGACTCGGGGATGTGCCTCGTGGAGCACGACCTATTCTTAGACCCTCGAGCTTGGTTTTCTTTAATTTCCTTCTTGTTTAAGCTCCCTCGATCCATCTTGGTTTTTTTCAAGCCTAATAACACAACTTAAAGGAAGGCCATGAGAGCGATCCTGAGGGGATAAGAGGCACTAGTGCGGCGGCCGAGTCGAAGTGGGTAGAGGATGGTGCGGTGGAGGTGGTTAAGGAAGAAAGGTGAGATGAGGAGGATGGAATGAGGGTGAGCCAAAAGTTGGGGCTCTGCGTTAGGAACCAGGCTAAGGAAGGGGAAAGGTAGGACCCCATCTTTTACATTGTAAGTTCTTGTTTGACACCACGGTGTTTGTGGGTGGTCCAATTAGGAGGTATGACGCCTTGGCGTAGTGGAAGATAACTTAATTGAAACCGATAATTCACGCAAGTGAAATATATGAAATTGAAGAAGAAATTAAAGGTTATTCAAATCATCACCATATTGATTAAAGAGATAAAAAAAAAGAAAATTTAGCTTCCCCCTAGACAATGGATTCTTCATAATTAAGGGACCTTTTAATATGCCCTCCAAAAAAGTGATTGTCAATATGGTCTTATGACCTCGATTTACAGATTTTAGAAATCAAAATAAAACATGAATATCTATTGCTTCGATTTGAAGAGTTATGGTAGTTAAATCTTCGATTTGATTATGAGAGAAGGCATGAATTTCAAATCGTCAACGGGAAACTAAATCTCTTTGGTTGAAGTTTTGGTGATTGAAGCTTCGATTTGAAGAGCATCGGACGTTTTCAGTTTTTTAGTGTTGGGAACGACTCTAACAAGGAAAGGAGTGGGTTTGAGATGATAAATAGTGTTTTGTTATTTACTAGTTCCTATATGCGCTTTCAATATCTCAACAACACATTCATAAGCCCAATATGGAAAGACTTATGGTATCCGAATCAATGGTGTGTTATTTATTAATTTTCATATGTGCTTTCATCATACTCAATCAAAATTAGAAAATGATTGTATGTTATTGTATTTAAATGAGGTTACAATAAGTCTATATATAAAGAGTGCAATCTAAAAACTAAGTACCATCTAAGCCTATATAGCTATAATATTACACTAATATTCCCCCGCTAAGCTCAAGACGAGAAATGACATGTAGCCTGGACTGTGAAAAGACAAATATTTAAGTCATCAATGGCTTTGCAAAGTATCAGCAATGTTAATATAACTTTACATGAAGCTTTCCTTGAACAACTCTTTCCTAAACAAAGTGAAATTAACTTTGACAAGCTTTGTCCAAGCATGGTAGACAAGATTAGTAGAGAGGTAAGTTTCACAAAGATTCACACTAAAGGACAGAGGAGTAGAACGTTGTTAACTCATCCAATATGTCTGCAAGTACTTTGTATTCGGGTTTAGTGTCTGCAAGATTCACACTAAAGGACAGGAGGAGTAGAATGTATGCTAAATTATTCATTCATTTTTATGCCTTTTATTTTGTTCTATTAGATCTATTCACCGTCTTTTATGCTAACGTATGATTTTATAAACTTTATCGGTAAAAGATGATTAAATAAGCTAAGAATATATGCCTAAAAGACAATGAATCCTAGCACAAACTATATCTTATTGCTATGTTTTGAAAACATGTAATATCTACTTAGAGTAGAAGATTTTGATAAATCATTGTAGTTAAACAATAATATTGTAAATATA
The DNA here is from genome assembly GCA_024085815.1 of Flaveria linearis. Taxonomy (NCBI): domain Eukaryota; kingdom Viridiplantae; phylum Streptophyta; class Magnoliopsida; order Asterales; family Asteraceae; genus Flaveria; species Flaveria linearis. The sequence continues at coordinate 33,061,816 of CM044014.1, forward strand.
TGAATTTTTAAATCCCTATGGATATATGAAATTTTGATTAAAAAAGATATGTTTCATTTCCACTTCGTAAACTTTGCATTTACGAGTAAACAATTAAAAACACATGTACTAATCAGTTGCACTCCCAAGGTGTCCTAAAAGCGAGGTGTGACAACTCGAGCCATGACAGGTAAGAGCATTTATGTTGTTGTTTATTAATGAACAAAACATCACAAATAAGTCTCAAGGCACCGATTAAACACTTCCGTTTGGCCGACAGTTTGAGAATGGTAACTTGTACTCCTTTTTAGTTTTGTTTGATATAAGCAAAACAATTCTTGCAAAAAGTTACTAAGGAAAAAGACATCCCGGTTAGAAATAATGGAATGAGGGAACCCTTGGAGATAAATACTCTCCTTGCGTGCAAACATATATGACTCCTTTAGAAGTAAACGGGTGTGATAAGCAATAATGAACATATTTTCTTAACTAATTAACCATAATAGTCTCCATGTCACCACATTCACTATCATCACCACTAAATACACTATCATCACCACTAGAGGTGGTAAAAAAAACCGGTTCGGCCAAAAAAACCGGAACCCATTTTTCGCCCAAACCGGTTCCAACCCGACCCGAACCGCCAGTTCCTATGCGGTTTTGCGTGTTGATGGTTCAAACCGGTTTAGAAACCGGTCCGGTTTAAAACCGGTATTCAAACCGGTTCTCAAACCGGGCCCCAAACCGGTTTTTAAACCGGTTTTGCATACTAGTCGTTACCCAATGGCTATATCCCCCATTAGATTAGTATATATATGTATGGGATGTTTTGGTTGAATCACAACAACTTAAAACACTCTCTACTCTTAAAAATCGCAAAACGCTCAATACTTTCGTTCTCTTACAAAAAACTCTCTCAAAACTCTCTCAAATGGCTTCATCAAGTGCTTAATCTTCCGTTGGTTGTGATGCGTCTTCAGGCGACGTGGTGGTAGCAATCCTTCCAACGAATAGGAACCCCGAAATATGGTGCAATTACGATTTATGTCAAATGGCAAGTGGTCCGAACAAGGCTCGTTGCAAGTTTTGCCATAAGTTTTTCAAAAAAGATGCAAACACAACATTAAGAAATCACATTGCAAATAAATATTTTAAGGCGTTGAAAGGTGAACCGTCTCAAGGTCAAGCTTCGATGACAAACGAAGGAAATGTTTGGGCTTATAACGTTGATGCAGTTCGGGAGCAAATGGCGCATTTTGTAATTCAAGAAAGCTTGCCGTTCAAACATTTCGACAACAAACGTTTGACTCGACTCATTCAACAAACTCTACAATCACGTTACACCAATGTACGTCGTGCTACTCTTCGAAGAGATTGTTTAAAAATGTGGAAACAAGCTAAAAATGAATTAATATCTTATTTTAAAAATTTATAAACCGGTGTTAACTTAAATAGTGATGTTTGGTCGACTCCTCACGGTTCACCAGACTTGTACATTTGTGTCACCGCACATTGGGTTGAACCCGATTCGTGGCAAATGATCAAACGTATGATTGCGTTTGAATTGTTTGATTATCCTAACACCAGCCAAAACATTTTTTTTCTTATGGATAAAGTTATTAAAACGTACAAATTAGAAAACGAAATATTTTCTATATCTTTTAACAATGCGTCAAATAACACTCTTGCGATCGATCATTTAAAATTAAAATATAAACCAATGTGTGACGGTATGTTTTTTCATAGTCGATGTGTTGCGCACATCATAAACTTAGCCATTCAAGACGGTTTAAGAACGATTGAAACGTAAAAAGATACTTTTAAAAGAATTTTACATGACATTGTTAGTAATAACCAAAGATATACTAGATATCGCAGGTTTTGTAAAGACGCAAATTCCAAATGTTTAGGTCCGAATTAGGACGTCCCAACACGATGGAATTCTACGTGTAACATGTATGAAAAGGCTATTAAACAAAAAGATAGTTTAATAGTCTTTCATAATAGTTTGGTAAGTCGTGGAAAGGCAAGCAGTTACCATCCATCGGGTTGGTTCATTATTGAAGAAGTAACCACATTGCTTCAAATTTTTAAAAGCGCAAATACTTGTCTTTCCGGAGTTTATTATCCAACGAGTCCTTTAGTACTTCAACAAATTCATTATATGACTTCAAAATTAAATGAGATGTCATTTAGGGGTAGACCTTATTCGGATATGGTAACCCCAATGAAAGAAAAACTTAAAAACTATTTTCAAGAAACGCCTCCAGTAATTACATGTGCCGCTGCATTAAACCCTTGTATAAATTTGGGCGGGGTTGAAACTTTACTTGATAAAATTACTTCTAATTTAGATTTAGAAGTTAATGACCCATTTTATGGTAAAACTTTAAAAGCTAATTTTAACGAACAATTAGGAAAAATGTGTTAGGATCGAGTACGAATTGGTACTAACCGAAACTACGTGAAACTAGATCAAATAGTGAGGAATCCTATTTGATTGGCGATCCAATCAGGGAGAACGTTAATCTGATCAAAACTAACGATTAGAAAACGTTAAGAATTTATTAGCAATGATCAAGAACGCTCTATGAATTTGGAAGGGACGACTTGGACGTTCTAGGACAGCTAGGGTTGTGAATTCTTGAAGTGTTCTATTTTTCCACGAATTAAGTGGTATTTATAGGTTACAGTCTTCATTCGTACGACTGAGCCATGAGTATGGCTCAGTCGTGCGACTGAGTCATATGATCCATTCACACGGACGACTAACTCACACGATTGATTCATTCGTATGACTAAGCCAGTCTTATGACTCAATTATGCGTTTGGCTCAATCACATGGTTCAGTCATGCGACTGGCCTATTAGCATGGTCCAATCATGTGATTGAATCATAATCCTTGGTTAAACACATTCCTAAACCTTTAACAATATAGAACTATGTCTAACAACTGTAAACCCTTATAACATGTTCATATAATCATGTAATAAACAATAATATAAATAGAGACAACATTCAATAACCAATAATCATTCAATAAAGAGTTTTCATTGCATATAGCAAAACATTAAATCAGTGTAATCAAAGTGAAAGTCATTTACATTTAAGCACACTAGAACTAGAACTAGGGACATGTGTACCAACAAACTCCCCCTTGGACCTAGTTCTAGCTATTCTTTGACTTCCTTTAAAAACTCTTCATATCTCTTTAATCTCTCTTCCTTTGAAACCCCAGTATGAATATCAAATGCAAAGCATAAACGTATAACTTGTTGAAACTAAAGTGCTTGCACGATATTCTGCATATCAAAAAACAGTGGCCACTTGTACAAAGTATATACGTCGTTTGCTGACAAGTTTGTGAGCCACATTAGGTCAAACACCCTTATTGTCTTCACAGTCCCCTTTCTATCCAACATAATGACAGCTTCTCTAGTACGTCAGTCATATTACCACCATTTAAAATAGGGTGTAAAGTCTTGGGGCATCTTCCTCATAGGTATACCTGAGATCGTGCGCGGAGGTTGCCATTTCAAGACAACTTTCGGTCTTCCAGTAATGGGATTAACCTCAGACCTTTTGATATACCTCATCGATTGTTGAGGTCTGAAGTTAACCCACATAGTGTGGTACTCTCTTTTCAACGCAGCCTCAAACTAGCCTGACATCTTCTTCAGGTCGGCATATAGCAGCTTTAGGCATGCCAGCTGGTTGAGCTCAAAACCGGGAAGAGTCTTAAGATCATGTGGAAATCTAAAGTACTCTATTCCTTTCTCCCTCTTCACTGCGTAAACATTTAGATCCTCAAAGTATGCCCACGCTATGATCTTGCCTGACACCTTGAGATGCTTCTTCACTTTGTAGAGCTTGGTGTAGGTACTTAGCTTTTGTGCAGTGCGCTGGGCTCAGATCTCTGCAAAACAAGTCGCCCATTCAGCCTTTCTGAGTCAACATCGGCGTCTGAGGCTTGGGCTTGGCTTGTTGACGTCTTTGCCTCCTTTTCCAGCTGATTCAGCTTCTCCAATGTATCACTACCGAGGGTACTACCCAAATCGGGAACCACATGTCCCTCTTGGTCAGTGTACTCTGGATAATGCTAGGCTGTGACATCCTCAATCTCTATTTCATCCACATTGTTGAGCTCATCGTCACTGGCCACATGAACAGTTGGAGCAGCCTTGACAATATCATCCAGGTTCAACCGGAACATCTTAGCAAGTTGCTCATTAGTAAGGTCGTGAATTATTTCTCCTTCTTTGGGAGTATAAGTCACAGACCTCCTGACAATCCATTGCAAATCAAGAATCATAGTTAATTGAGACTTGATTTGCTGTAGGGGAGCAACATCATAATCATCTTACTGAGATGTTTGATCTGCTTGAATTAAACATGTAAACACATCAATAGTCAGTAAGTAATCAAGACAATCAAACATTTGATAATGAAATATAAACCTTAATTAACATAACATTAATACATGATTCAAGTATAAAGTTTTCATAAATACATAAACATCTAAACATTACTTTTGTCTTGTATCATACTGGGATCTTCTGCTGTCGGTGATGTAGGTGGGGCAGAGGATGATGCTTCTTGGTCTTGCTTGCACTTTGTTCGTCTTTCCTGACCTTGAGCTGAGGCAGATGCAGCTGCATCGCCATCTCCTTCATCATCATCCTCCTGCTCCCTTTAGGCTCTCCATCATCACTCACCTCATCATCATCACTATCATCATCTTCATCATCATCATCATCATCATCGTCACCTTCTCTGCTCTTCAAATGCTCATCTTTGTTCCCTTGAGCTTGAGCATGATCTTCTTGTTGGAAGCCTCCAACTCCTCTATCTTCTTGGTTGATAGGTCGTTATGCTCCTGGAGTTGGGCAATCTGCTGGGCTTGCTGTGAGATCTGCTGAGCTTGGGTAGCATTAAGCTCCATAAGCTGACATATCTGTGCAGACTTCTCCTCATCAGCAACCAACAACTTCAACACCATTCGGTTTAGTGCTGCCAGCTGTTCCTCTACCCCAATGGAGGGTAGAGTAGATCCAGTGGGGAAAGTGGTGTGTGATGAGGGACCGGCTTAGTGGCTGGTGGCAGTAGTGGTGGCTATGGTGAATATGGGTGGTGGTATGTGAGTGGGTGGTGGATGGTAGGATGTAGTGGTGGAAGGTGGAGGTGTAGAAGTAGTGGTGGAGGGTGGTGTGATAGTGGTGGTGGGTGGTGTAGTGGTAGAGGTGGTGGCTGTAGTGGTAGAGGTGGTGGCTATAGTGGTAGAGGTGGTGGTAAGCAGAGTAAATCTGGGCCTCTTCCCCTTCTTCCTATAGGGTTGAGCCATCTTCTTCTTCCGTGTCCCCTTTGACACGGAGGCTCCCCCTTGGCTGCTGGGTTCATCTTGGGCATATGATGGACCAGAAGCAGCCTCCCCAGACTCGCCTTAGCGTCCACCAACCACCCTAATGCCTCTCTCAGTGGCCCAACCCGGCTTCCCACCGTTCGTACTAGAGGCTCTTCGTCTGACTCCTCTTCCTCATCCGGCTGGAATTCCTGATGGAATCCGGCCGTCTCTGTACCTCCTTGGGTAGATGATGGAGATGTAACATTAGCAGCAGTGGCCATAGTTTGAGAGGGGCCAGTATCTCCACCATCACCACTGGCATAGTCATCTGAGTCGTCAGAGAAAACTACATTCTCCACATCAGAGTCACTATTGTGATGTCTCCACTTCTTGCCTCTCGGTGCAATATAATCAACCCTTGCTAGATGCTCGAATAGTCTTCGAACCGGGGGCTTTTGAGTCTTGCCCCTATACACTTTCATCCTGCAAGATGTAGTGTCGTCCATGATCTTTAGTTTCACCTCATCAGCTGGACTCTTTGGCAGGTCGGGAAGTTTGCTGTTGAAGATCTTCTGCAAGAAGCGCGGATACATGCAAAAACTTTCCTTCCCTTTTGCTTTGTTGTTTTTAACAAGATAGTTGAAAAACATCCTCGAGAAGCTGAATCTCGCATTTAGGACCAATGCGACAAATGCCTGTTGCATTTGATCGCTAAGCTCATCAAATCCACCTCGTCTTGAAGCAATGCACTTTAGTAGAACATGGGCGAGGTACTTGAATTTGGGGCACATGTTGCTTTTATTAAGCACACCGGCGTTGATGTCGCCGACGTACTTAATGCGTAGAAAGCAACCCCGTACTACCCTCGGGTGCAACTTGGTGGGGTGGCTACTATCATCACCTAATGCCAGGACTGTCCTGAGATCATCTTCACTGACATCGATATCCTGACCCAGTATGGAGCTGCGAATCCTGTAGGGCTCCACTGTATGGTCAATCACAACATTCTCCCAGAATAGCTGCTGATGGGAGCGGTATAGAGTGCAATGAGTGGAGATAGCAGTGTGAATCTGAGATCTAGTAAGAAACTCAATGATCCCAGAGAAATCTGTGGCATTCCTCGATGTTGGGTCCAGGTGAGCACAAATGTTATGCTTGGGGTTGATCACCCACCTATTAGCCATCTATGGAACAAGTTAACAAAACATGTCAGATTTAATGAACACAGACAGAATGATTTGAATTTGAAAATTTTTCATAAGTGTGATTCAACCGTGCGATTGAGTCACATGACTGAGCCTAATCGTATGATTGAGAACCCGACTGGGTTGAGTCGTATGACAATCTATGTGATAGAGCTAGTCGGACGATTTGAAGGCCGATTGTTTCAACCGTGCGATTGAATCATGCGTATGATTCAGTCGTACGATTGAAGTTCATTCGGGGCGTCCAGTCGCACATAGATAGACTGCGTCTTGTGATTTTGAATTTTCTGCATTTTGTCATTATTTGCTTGAACCATGTATCCATAGACTCGTCTAAACATTTTAAACACCCAGGACATGGTTAATTTAACTTTAATGATAGTTTAGGTGCCGTTTTAGATAATTTTCAGTCCGGATTTGTTTGGGTACTGTACGATCGTATGTCAACCGAATACGGCCTGATTATGACATGAAAATACCTGCAAATGGTATAATAAAGATCAGTAGGTGAATGCGAATAAGTATCTCCAGAAAATCGAAAAAGGGTTCTTCGTAAATCAATGTTTGTGGGATCAGTCGTATGTGCATGAAGGGTTTGCGAACGACTGATCCCTTTTTATACACACAACACATTCAATCGTGCGAATGGATCCATACGCATATCTCATACGTACGAATGAGTTATACGCATAGGCCATTCGTGTGATTGAAACTCACTGGTCCTGGCATTCATGCGATTGGTCCATACTGACCTTTCCATTCGCACGATTGGTCCATACTTATGATCCAATCGTACATTTGGGCCATACTCATCCTTTATTCGTGCGACTGAACCATACTTATGGTTTAGTCATACGAATGGTCCATACTTATGAGTTTGACATTTTCAATCTCAGTTAAAATAGATAAACGTTACGGAACATTTGATCATCTCAGACGTGATCCATTTATCCACCTGATCACCTCAGACGTGATCCATTTATGCACCCGATCACCTCAGATGTGATCCTTTTACTTTTTCAGAAACAAGTGATTCAAGATTTACGTTAAGTTCATTTTGTGACATTCATAGAGATGAATCTCGTAGCACAGTCCGACACTGACACACTATACATAAAACTTGAAAAACTAGAAAACTAAACTAAGTAACAAAAATAAGCATGTTTTTGTGATTTTGTTAGGGTAGGGTTTAAAACACTTTAATAATCATTTTAAATGATTCTCCCCTGAGCAGAACAGCCTATTAGCATTAACGTTATTTCTAAGACAGATTCATATAGAATCAGACAGGCATAAACACAATTACTTGGAACTTTTATAGATATATTGAAATGGAAACAAACATATTTACATATCACACTTTCTCATTCATCTAAGACTTCTAAGCGCTAACTTGAAATCATGCTTGATCTGTTATGTAACACACCTTGATTTTGAACATCAGGTGGTGCAGTCATGATGATTATCGGTATACTTGTCCACTTAAGTCCATACATAGATTTTTGACACACATCAGTGATAATTAAGTGAATTTGACGAACAAGTGTTTGTGTGTCCCACTAGTATGTGGTAATTAATCTTCCTCAGGAGATTTTGAGCGGTCCGGTGGTTAAGAAGATTTTGGTTCTAAGAGCTTTCAAAGAGATACAAAGCCTCAGGTCAGTGCCATCGCACATCAGAGAGGCGCAAACAACAGTGAATTCTTAGAACGTATAGGTTATGCTAATCCTCAGGTCAGTGCCATCGCACAGCAGAGAGGCGCAAGACCTATTTTCTTCTTAAAGCAATATACTATATATACTATAATACCTTTGTTTATTTTAATCACATCAATTAACTGTTTTCATAGCAGTCGCGTATGAAATGATACTTTATGCTAATGTGTTTTGTTTTAGGGTGTTGAACAGGATTTTAGTTACAGCTATGGCAGCAGAATTATCAACAAAGATAGGGGTATTAGAAAATTGCAAACCGTAGTCCCGCATTTGCTGTTGAATCCAAATGATCTGAGAGCAGCAACTTGCAGAAGCAACGTATTCAGCTTCACATGTTGACAAGGCAACAGATGTCTACTTCTTGCATTGCTAGGTGACTAATCGCCTACCAAAGAACTGACACCCCGCTGATGTAGACTTGTAATTCACTTTGCATCCACTATAGTCTGAGTCACTATACACTGTTTGCTTAAAGTCATCATCATGAGAATACCACAACCCCAGTGTTGGAGTACCCTTCAGATAATAAAAAATCCTTTTCACCTCGATCAGATGATTTACTTTAGGTTTGGCTTGATATCTGGAGCATAGACACGTGGCGTACATGATATCGGGACATGATGCAGTGAGATACATGAGAGATTCGATCATCTCACGATATATAGTGGCATCCACCAAATCCCCATTATCATCTACTGCCACATCATGGTTTGTGGCAAGTGGGGTACCGACGGCACTGACATTTTCCATATCAAATCGACTTAGAATGTCACCAACATACTTAGTCTGATGTAGAAAAATATCGGTAGGTGTCTGATCCACCTGTAAACCTAGGAAGAACTTTATCTCTCCCATAGCACTCATTTCAAATTCTGCCTTCATCACAGATTCGAATTCTTTATATAATTCTTCATTTCGAGAACCAAAGATTATGTCATCCACATAAATTTGCACCATTAGTAAATCTCCATCTTTCTCTTTGATAAACAACATGCAGTCAATCACACCCCTGCGAAAACCATGTTTCAATAGGTGGGTGGAGAGCTTCTCATACCAAGCTCAAGGAGCTTGATGTAGCCCGTACAGAGCCTTGTCCAACTTGTAGATTCTGTCCCGATGGTAAGGATCTTCGAATCCTTCGGGTTGACTGACGTATACTTCTTCATGGATTTCCCCATGAAGGAATGCACTTTTAACTTCCAGCTAATAAACTTTGATCTTCATGTAGGATGCATAGGCCAGAAAGATGCGAATAGCTTCCATCCTTGCCATAGGTGCAAACACTTCGTTGTAGTCGACTCCCTCGACTTGTCTGAATCCTTGAATGACCAATCTAGCCTTGTTTATGATTACAACACCTTGGTCGTCCTTCTTGCAGCGTAGCACCCATTTGGTGCCTATTACTTTCACTCCTTTGGGCCTGTCAACGAGTGTCCACACTCCAATATCCAAATTTGTGATGGCAGGTTCAGTATCCAGATTTGTGATGGCAGGTTCAGTATCCAGATTTGTGATGGCAGGTTCAGTATCCGGATGTCGTAGGAACGACAACTTCAGTATCCAGATTTGTGATGGCAGGTTCAGTATCCGGATTCCCTGATGCATTCTCAGCATCTGTTGGGCTTCCATCTTGATTAACGTTATGCTCATTGCTTGTCTCAACAGCTTCTTCATCTTCTGATGAATTATCACTCTCATCCTGAGCAGTTGCTGAAGATTCTGAAGCACCACTGGCTGGTGCTATATTACTGATATCCAGATTCGGTGTATTCAAGACATCGAACATCATCTAAGCAGCAATCTCGTCATCTAAACATGTCAGAGGAAGGTTGAATGATTTGAAAAAGCCATTATAATCGAAGAATGATGACGGACCTTTTCCAGCAGGGGGTGGTGTATGTTTGCACATCTACGTTGCACCACACTTCTACCTGACCTGTCGAGTTGTTATAAACCCGTTTGTCTAGTATGCTGTATCCTAGAAAGATCCCCTGATCTGCTTTCTCGCTGAACTTGCCCTCCGAAGTTTTCTTCAGTAACATACATGGAGCTCCGAATGGTTCCAGATACTCCAGGTTTGGTTTGCGCTTCTGAAGTAACTCATAGCAAGTCTTCCCATGCCGCTTGACTACCAACACATGATTAAGCGTGTAGCACTGAGCAGTGGACTCAGTAGTAGAAGCATTTCACATGTCCAAGACGTATAAATCGTTGTACCTTGACGCTGACATTAATACATGCTCCTCCGAAATATCCATCTCCTGCTTCGGAATGTAACACTTCCTATTGTCAAACATTACTTTGAAGCCCTTGTCACATATCTGAGAAACTGAAAGTAAATTGTTCTCTAACTGCTAAACAAAATTTACTTTATCAAACTTTACCTTTCCGTTACCTACTTCTCCTTACGCGGTAATGTAGCCTCCTTTGTTTCCAGTGAACGAAACATGTCCCCCTTTAATTTGTTTGATGTTGAAAAGGAAGACTGATTTCCTATCATGTGCCTGGATTCTTCGCTATCTACAATCCATGTGTTGGCAGAAGCACTATAGCGGACAACCTGCACAACAACAAAAAAGATTAGTTAAGGAGGGGGACCCAAGCCTTTACTGGCTTGGGTTTCCCAGAGGCATCGCACATCACAAACTCCACCCACTGTCCATTTGGAGTTGGAGAAGCCTCATTCTTCTTCTTATCCTCACTATCAGACACATCAGATGTTTTAGCTTTCCACAGACCATCCTTGTGTAAGGCTTGTTTGTGATAAACCGGTGACTGATTAATGGATTAAATTTTTGGCCTATTTTCAAAATTAGGTTTTGCTTCAGTCATCACAGACTAGCCTGTGGCTTGTCTGTGTTGTCTTTGGTGTTGGAAAGGGGTGTTAAACCTAGCAGGTGTTTTAGACCTAGCAGGTGTTTTAGACCTTGGTTTTGAAAAAGACGGTTTAACATCTGGATCTAGTTCAACTTTATGCCTAGGTGTCTGATAGAGAGGACAGTGTGAAGAAATGTGTCCTCTTTGTCCACAAGTATAACATGATCTCCTCTCAACAGGACTAGGAGATATCTTGTGGGGTGGGGAGTACACTTTAGGCATGGGCTTTTTGGTCTCAACTTTTGGTTTTTCACCTTCTTTGACAAATTTGATTTGTTTAACGTTATGATTACTTTGTCTTTTCGAATGGTTGAGATCTTGCTTAACCGGTTTAGACTGAGTAGGTTTTGAAGTCTTTGGTTGTATAACAACAGATTGTGAACCCAACCTAAGAGGTATGTTATCATCCTCTTCCACCCAGTCCTCAATGATGATTTTATCCTTTGTACCCGATGTTGAAGCCTTCTAATCAGCAACCGGAGGTGCAGGTTTAACTGCAGTGTCCGGATCACTGACCAGAGGAGTAGTCACCACATGGTCCTTGATGGGGTTATTGTTAACAGGTCTCTGTTTGGTGTTTAGAAGGATCTCATATGGTGGGGGCATAACTTTATAACCCAGCCCTTCCCTATTGTTTCTTTCTTTAACCAAGTTTTGCAAGATGTGAAAGGAACTAGCTAAACTATGTAGTCTTTGCTTTAAGGACTCATTTTCAACTTGTAAAACAGCTCTTTCCTTTTTAGTTTCCTTAATTGTCTTTATGTAAAACTTTATGTCATTTTCTTGGTTAAATGCTACAACTTCGGTTTCCATTAGTTGTTTTCTCAAAACTTCGTTTTTCTCTTTATAACTGCTCTCATTTAGTTTTAACATCCGATTAGCCTCAGTGCACAGTTTAAAGTCTTTTACCAAATTGTCATTATGATCTAACAATCTAGCAAATTTTAAATCTATGCTTTCTCTAAATTTATTACAATCAACACAAGCATGTTTATCAAAGAGAGCTTCTTTCGATTCTACCTGCGTGGATGTAGAGGTGCCGGCCATGAAAGCAGCCTGGGGTTCTTGGTGTGTTGCATATCATGCATTCAGTTCATCCTCCACCAGGTGATCAACAACAGCCATAGTCTCATTCATATCAGCAGTATCAAACTTAGCCGAGTTCTCCCTCTCACTCCCTGAGTCGTCGTTCAGATCATCAACCGATGCAATGTTAGGTTCACCATTAGCTAAGAAACGAAAGGACCAGTCTTGTCCTTCATCACCCTGTGCTACCATGGCTTTGGAGTCATGGCTGGTTGAAGCTACCTTTTTGTCCTTATCCTGCCTGTTGGTTGAAGAAAACGGGTTGCCATTTCCTATCTTCTTAGGTTTGACACACTCTCTCTTGAAATGGTCTTTCTCACCGCAGTTGAAACAGGTGACTTTTGACTTGTCAAATCCAAAAGTTGTATCCTTTGTAGCCACCAGGTTTTGTCCCGTCTTCTTAAACAAACTTCTTTGCTCTACGCACAGCACTAGCGAGAGCCCACATGATATCCATCCGCTCTAGCTCAGTTTCATCCACTTGCTCATAATCTTCATCTGCCAAGTGACAGTTACCAATCTTCCCTGCTACTAACCCGTCATACGAATGGACCACAGCAGCAAGTAAATCCATATGCTCCTTAGCAACTTCCATAATTACGTTGCTCAGATTCTCTATTGTTAACTTCGTTGGTTGAGCTTCTACAGATACACTTTGAACATATTGAACACTTGATGATCCACCTGACTCACAACCTGAAGATGCACTTTGAACGGTTGCAAATGTGTTAGACATGAAAGCAGTTTGCAAGGGTGCACTCGAAGAATCTGTAGTAGGAGCCACATTGTAGAGAGACGGATTCTGAGTGTAGGTTCTCTTTTTGGACTTGTACTTCTGTCGAAGCTCTTCCTCTCTCAGTTTCAGAATAAAGTCATTAATATCCAACATTTCCATCACTTTATTATGTCTTAAAGTGGAAACAAATGAATCCCACTTATCAGGTAAACCATCAGCCAAACTCGACACTTTATCTTCCATAAACGTTTTAACTCCATGAGTGTGCAGTTCACTCATCAAATGATAGAAGCGATTAATAATGTCGTCCAGACTCTCATTTCCAATTGACAAGAAGTTATCAAACTCCTTCTTCAAAGCTTTAGCCTTTAAAGACTTAAGGGTAGCATTTCCTTCATAACGTTTCTCTAGAGCCTTCCAAAACTTCTTGCACTACTTGTGTTCTGAGAACTGATGAAAAATGTCTTTTGGGATGGACTGTGTCAACAGTGCATAGGCCTTCTTCTCAGCATTGTACGCAACCTTTTGCGCCTTATTCAAACCACTTAGAGTCAGTGGAACATCATCAGCTCCAACTGGCATAGTGTAGCCAGTCTTAATAGTGCTCCATAAGTTGGTGTCCACTCCATTCAAATGAATTTCAAACCGTTGTTTCCATTGAGGATATTCGTAAAGTTTCAGAAACTTTGGTGGTTTGTTGTGATTTCCAATCTCATTTTCAAGAAGCAAGAGATTCTGAATTCTGGAGTCCTTCCCGGCTGAGAAAGCAAAGTGCTGTTCGTCCATGATCACTTGGTCTGAAAAACTTGACAATCTAACTGACTGATGCGACTGGGCGATGCGAATGAGACTCAACCGTGCAATTGAAGTCAATCGGATGATTGAAGTCAATCGGACGATTGAAGTGTGCGACTGAGTTCACACGTGCGATTGACGTCAACCGTGTGTATGAACCTATGCGTATGAGTTTAGTCGTATGAATGAATGATACGACTAAGCTGAACCGAACGAATGAACTTAAACGTACGAATGAGCAGACGATTGGACCAATCGTGCGACTGAGCTGTGCGTATGAAGTTCAGTCGTGCGATTGGATCAATCGTGCGAATGAGACGTCTGACTTCGAAATTTTTCAGAATTTTCACTCGATTCGACTAAAATCACGATTTTGAAAACCCTAGTCGGCTAGAACTCAAAAAATACGAACTTTTGAACACATGCACTCGTAAAATTCAAATTTTTAATACAAAGGAACGGATCTTTGATTGAAAAAACGTTGATTTTTGCAAAAACGTGATTGAATCCACGTAGAATCGAGAGCCAAGGCTCTGATACCACTTGTTAGGACCGAGTATGAATTGGTACTGACCGAAACTACGTGAAACCAGATCAAATAGTGCGGAATCCTATTTAATTGGCTATCCAATCAGGGAGAACGTTAATCTGATCAAAACTAACGATTAGAAAACGTTAAGAATTGATTAGCAATGATTAGGAACGCTCTATGAATTTGGAAGGGACGACTTGGACGTTCTGGGACAGCTAGGGTTGTGAATTCTCAAAGTGTTCTATTTTTCCATGAATTAAGTGGTATTTATAGGTTACGGTCTTCATTCGTACGACTGAGCCATGAGTATCGCTCAGTCATACGACTGAGTCATAAGATCCACTCACACGGACGACTGACTCACACGATTGATTTATTCGTACGACTGAGCTAGTCTTACGACTCAATCATGCGTTTAGCTCAATCACATGGTTCAGTTGTGCGACTGGCCCATTAGCATGGTCCAGTCATGCGACTGAATTATAATCCTTAGTTAAACATATTTCTAAACCTTTAACAATATAGAACTATGTCTAACAACTGTAAACCCATATAACATGTTCATATAAGCATGTAATAAACAATAATATAAATCGATACGACATCCAACAACCAATAATCATTCAATAAAGAGTTTTCATTACATATATCAAAACATTACATCAGTGTAATCAAAGTGAAAGTCATTTACATTTAAGCACACTAGAACTAGAACTAGGGACATGTGTACTAACAAGATGTATAATGTTTATTTAATAAAATATGGTGAATCAACACAAATCCATGACTCGTTAAGGCATGCGACAAATTCTGAAAATTCAAATGATCTAATGTTGGATTTATATAACATTTTAAGGGATGAATGTAATAAACGTCAATGTGGAAACACTCCGAGTAGTGAACTCGGGAGGTATGGTGGAACAAATTTTTTATCCACCATGAGTCCACATGATTTTAAAATTTTTGACTTGTTGGCTTGGTGGAAAGGTAAGGAAGATCAATTTCCCAACCTATCTACCATGGCCCGAGATTTAATAACCGTCCAAGCTTCCACGATAGCTTCGGAATCTGCTTTTTCTATTAGTGGCAGGGTTATATCGATAAGATAAACTCGTCTCACTCCCCAAGCGATTGAAATGTCAATTTGCCTAAAGGATTATTTGGATGCCGCAGAAGGAGTACAAGACAAATGCTCACTTGAAGGAGAAATGGAATACGAAGCCGAATTATACGAGGACGAGAGCGGATTAAAAACCGGAATGACCGATGAAGAAGCGGCATATGATGAGTATGTTCGTAACAGCTCCGGTTCTGGTGGCGAAGAATAAACTATTATTTAAACTTATATGTTGTTTAAATTGTTTGTATGTTTCACTTTAAATTATTAATAACAATATTTTATTTAAACACATATGTTATTTAATTATTTATATGGCCTAAAACAGGGGTCATGCGCCTAAAAACAAAGGCCATGCGCCCAAAAACAGGGGTCGTGCGCCCAAACAGGGGCCATGCGCCCAAACAGAGGCCATGCGCCCAAAAAGGGGCCATGCCCCCAAACAGGGGCCATGCGCCCAAACAGGGGCCATGCGCCCAAACAGGGGCCATGCGCCCAAACAGGTGCCATGCGCCCAAACAGGTGCCATGCCCCCAAACAGGGGCCATGCGCCCAAACAGGGGCCATGCGCCCAAACAGGGGCCATGCGCCCAAACAGGGGCCATGCGCCCAAACAGGGGCCATGCGCCCAAACAGGGGCCATGCGCCCAAACAGGGGCCATGCGCCCAAACAGGGGCCATGCGCCCAAACAGGGGCCATGCGCCCAAACAGGGGCCATGCGCCCAAACAGGGGCCATGCGCCCAGTTTAAAAAGTCAAACTAAACCGGTTTGGGCCCGAACCGATTTCCAAACCCGCCCAAACCGGTTTAATAGGTTTGAGTTTTATTGCTCTGAAACCGGTTTACGACGTGAACAGGTTTGGAGCCAAACCGGTTTTGACTTTGGTTGACCAAACCGGTTTCGGTTTGGACCCCAAACCGGTTTGGGAAAAAACCCGGGTTGTACACCACTAATCACCACCAAATACACTATCATCACCACAAAATGCACTATCATCACCACCAAATACACTATCATCACCATTCTCTGATCTCTCAACACCACCAGCACCAGAAATTGCCGAACTAGCTAACCCAACCCCTACGTCGACTCTTTACACCATTCCCCTTCCATTCTTCTTCCCCTCATCAAAGCCAACTTCGATCAAGATGGTGATCTTTTTTTAGACCTGAAAAAACGTCATGTTTACCCTTTTTACAAACTTGCTAAACAATGATTATTGTCTAACCATATTATAATACTTAAAAATAAAGGTTGGTGACCAATGGGATTAGGCCACCCGACTTTGCTTTTATGATATGAATATTTTGTTTTCATACAACAAACAATTGTTTAGCAAGCACAATTAGTTAGTTGCAAAAACTTGTAATGGAAGTTCTTTGGTTTGAGTCTTTGCAATAATACTTTTAATTCTATTTTTTTCTTACTCCTAACTCCCACAAACAATTAACTAATTAATTTTTGTCCTCACAACTTCCAAGAAGATTAATAAATTTAAATGACAATTTAACAATGACATCATTATCTTAAAATAAAAGGTTCAACTTTCACCCCTCAACCCTTAAATTTTATAATTTCAAACTTCTTAATTTCTATAAAGTTTATAAAATGTTACTTTGATGTTTCAAAAGCTTAGGTTTTACTTTCTGTAAATTTTGCATAGAATAAAACTTATTTTACGTTCTTATTTGTATGTAAATGTTCGTATAAATTCGAGTCCGTCTACATTTTTATGTAAAAAAATTTCAAAAAACAAGCTAGTCAAATATATATTATGAGTTAGTTTACGTTTCGATGTAATTTTAGTTTTCACATAAGGTTTTGTTTGGAAACAATTCAGGTCAAATATAATATATTTGAATAAATTCGATTAATTTACATTCCGACACAAGTTTAGTTTGGAAAACGAGTCAATACTACTATAGTCTATGATTTATCACGCCACATACGACATCAATGCACATGCATAATATTATGTACGTTTAATATGTTTTCATTTGATAATATAACTTTGAATTACTCTACATTTTCACATACATTTAGTTCGAAAACAAGTCGGGTTGACTGTAGTCTATATTTTATTACACCGCATACAACACTGCCGCAACGCATGACGGGTAAGTTATGTTTTCAAAATTAAGTTATGTTTTCAAAATTTATATGATAAAATATTACCTGAGATCTACCTACATTACTAGTAGCTTGGATTAATCAGCATTGTAGGTTACTTGATGTTGGTGTCTTTGTCATTACCGAGCTAGCATACGAGAAATCCGTGTTGGCTCATGTTTATAAACATTAACATACTACTTAAACTTATATCTTTAATCACACCATGATATTCAATACACTTACATGAAATGTGTGGAGGTTTCTTCTAGAAGCGTTTCGTAATGTGTTATGTGCGCCGGCGCACGTTAAAGAGTCTAATTTTGCAATCTTAGACTCTCAGCTTTAACGTATTGTGTAACCGCAGGTCATTAAGAAATGTAATCGTTATTTGGCTTGCTTTTAATTAACTCTAGTACTATTTTCATACCTGTTCTTATGATTTGTAAGTGATAAAACTTAACTGGGAAAATTACATAACGCTCAACGCAGAAAAACGAAACAACAAAAAACTAAAAACCGGTAACAAAAGGGAGGCACGCCCCTGTGACTAAGGAGGCACGCCCCTATGACTAAGGAGGCACGCCCTCATGACCGACAATATATGACACATCCTGACTTATTTCAACCTTTTGTCTTGTTACCCATCAATTATGACCTTTAACATAGATGGCAAGTCAGCTGCATCCCGTATTCATTTCCATTTTCATCACCTTTTATATTTTCCTTTCATATTTTCAAGCTTTCTTAATTTTCTTTCTTTAATCTTTCAAACATTAATCACCAAGATGTTAATGTTATTAATTCCATGATGTAATTATGTTTATTCATATATAGTTAGGTGATTAGGTCTTTAAATAACTAAAACTCTAGCCATCATATGTGAATCCTTTTAATCAATGTTATATGGAACGATTAACGCTATGAACCTTCTTGTTCATGTTTATATTAGTTTCCAATTAGTTTTCTAATGATAGTGATTAGTTAGTATTCTTTCTTTTTTGTTTATTTTAGGTTGTTAACATGAACATCTTTATAAAATCATGGTTGAATCATTGTTAATTGCATTTAAGTTACAAGGGTTTAATTCGTTAAATGATTGGTGTTAACACTTTATATTTTGAGTACCATGAATTATTAACAAGTGATTAAAATGCTACATATGTAATCTTTTATTAAGAAAGAAAAATTAAACTCATAGTTAATCAAATGTTTACAAACAAAACCACGCGTCCTCGAGTCAAAATTTCACACCTCAAAATTTTGACCGCACCCCTATGTTTAACAACTTTTTCTTGAAAATCAAAATTCTAACTATTTTAAACATGAATCCAACAAATGTGGGATAATATCTCAGCAAATTCATGCATGTTTACTGACAAAGTAAAACTGTTCCAGAAATTCATTTGTATAGTTTAACTTATTTGTTTATGATTTCAGTAACATGAATCATCCTTATCTATAAATTTAGGCGAACCGTGAGAGGTGGTGTCGTGACAGGTTACAAACACTGTTACAAAGAGCTGAAAAATCACATCTGCAAGCTGATGAAAAGATACAACAATTTATTAACTTATTTGTTTATGATTTCAGTAACATGAATCATCCTTATCTATAATTTTAGGGGAACTGTGAGAGGTGGTGTCGTGACAGGTTACAAACACTATTACAAAGAGCAGAAAAATCACATTTGCAAGCTGATGAAAAGATACAACAATTTATTAAGTATTCAGTGGAAACACCTGTTTTCACAAAACAAACCTTTTGTTTATGAACTAACTCTTGAATTTTTGGCATCTTTTAGATTTAGCATGAAAGAATTTGACTCGTGGGATAATCAAGTAGTTTCATTTAGACTTGGTGGATGTTGGTGAAAAACATCCATTTCCTTATTTGGTGTTAATCTAGGAAGCTATACGGAACAAGAAATGGAAGAGGAAGCAATATCAGCAATGCTAGCATACCACACCATCACAGATGAGTAAAGTAAAGACACGAAAAGTGGTGCTATGCGAAAGGCATTCTAGGGAAAGAATTGGAATGGTGGTTTAACTCGAGTAAAACCAAAAACATTCAAATACGAGACCCGTTGCTACGTTATATACACTGTCTCCTTAGCCATTTGATAACTGCACGTGGCCAAAGCGAGGGATTTGTTAGTTTAATAAACTTGTTTATTTTGTATTGTATGGTGAATCATCTGCCATGCAATGTAGGATATTTGTTTACCAGAAATGCAACTGCAGGTGCTCTAATACCTATATTTGGAGGGAGCTAGATTCTAAACTTCTATGAGAGCTTTGGATGTAACAAAGAGGGAACTGAAGGAGTGATGCCATGATTATTGGACCTAACATCTGCACAAGCATGTACATGATCACAAACCTACCGAATGGAAACTGAGGTTTATGGATAAAAAGGGACAAATCTGGGATCCAGCGGATCTCAAGGAAATCATCATGGACCTCGATATGCTGGCTGTAACACCCGGATATTTTTATAGATGAGAGAGAAAAAATAAGCTTGAATAAAAGAAGGAAATGTAACTTAACCCAAGTAGAGGGGTTAAAAGTATCAAAAGGACAAAAAAGAATAAAAGTTGGTGCATAAAGGGATATGGCCGCCCATAGTCCCCTGCACACTTCATCCTCTTCGGTTTTAGAGAGAGAAAGAGCAAAGAATTCGGATTTTAAAGAGAGGAAGAAGAAGAATACAAAGTTTAATGTAAGGATTGGTGTTTTAAGTTGTTCTTGGTCGGCTTATGCCTCGGTTATATGCTTATGTGTGTTATGGTATGTTCGGGTTGTGTGTTTTAGTGGGTCTTAGGTGCTAGAAATGTTTGAGACGCTCACGAGAAGGGCTTAAACTCGAAAGCAGTTAAGGTGAGTTTCTAGAACCCCCTTTTTACATGTTTTCACTAATTTTTGGAGCTGGAAATACATGTGTGAATGTTTTTATGAAAAACGGGTTTTTACCCGTATGAGTATGTATGAATGGGTATGTGGGTGGGTGTAAATTTGGGATTTATATGTGAATATATACATGTGATGATGCTTAGAATGCTACAACTAAGCTTAGATTATGATATAGGATGAACTGGGACTGATTTATGTTGATTTAGTATAAGTAGGTTGCCCATGCGCTTAAACAGTGGCCCGTGCGCCCAACGGTCAAAAACCGTCTAAGTGTGCCCAACCGCCTGAATCCCATGCGCCTAAATAGTAACCAAACGCCTGGAGTTTTGCCCATAATGGCTAAGTGTCAGGCCCGTGCGCCTGAATAATGACCATGCGCCCAAAAGGCCCATGCGTCTAAGTGCTGATGATTAAGTGTAAGACCAGATGCCTGCATAGTAGCAAAGCGCCCAAAGAGGGCAGAAACACCCAAATAGTGCCCATGCGCCCAAACATTTAGAATTATTTCTAAAATTTTAGGAAAAACAAAACTTGTAGGGTTTGACCTGATTTGACTTATATGGCTATGATTACCCATTCTAAGCATGATTATAGGATCATTTGGGATTATAGTATGTTTGGATGATGTAAGGTATGTATAATGTGTTATCTTTTAATAGTATGCAAACGTATTTATTTTATGTTATAAAATACATTAAATATTATGTTATTACTTTACGTAGTATGAAAAATGAATGAAAGAACGTAAAGAATAACGTAACGAAGTGAAAGTTAACAAAGATGAAAAGTAAAATGTAATGAATGAAAGAATGGCTTGCAAGCAAATAAAAGGAGGTGCACGACCATGTTGTCGTTAGCTCAACTGTGATGCAGGTTAGCTACCCGAAAGGATGCACACAGGGTCAATCATTGAGATTGACAAGGCCCTTTGGTATGCCCTAGGTGACTGGATTAGCTTCGGGTACAATGTTCGTGGTTTAATTACCACAGGTCCAGCATCAGCTTCGTGCACAATGTTTGGGGTATACCAATTGGTTTGAATGAATGGGAGAGATGACTTGCCCTAGGTGACTGGATCAGCTTCGAGCACAATGTTCGTGGTTTAATTACAACAGGTTCAGCACCAGCTTTGTGCACAATGTTCGGGGTATTGATCATCGATCCATATGAAAGTAAAAGAATGACGTAACGTACAAAGAAAAAAGGTAAGAAAGTAAGAAAGTAAAAGAATGATGTAAAGTACATTACGAAAGAATGAGAACGAAAGTAAGAGAACGTTAATGAAAAGCATGAAATGAAAAAAATGCTATCAATATGATTTTGAAGGAAAAATGAATGATAATGAAAGTTAAAAGTAATATTCTCTATCTGTACGTATGATGCATGATCACGTATGAAAGTAAAGAAAGGTTATATCGAAAGTAATGTATTTTATTTATAAAACTAGAACTCAATCAACAACGCTGGCTTTTATGTATTTTCCAGTTGGCAGGTAAGAGTTGCTGAGGATGGCACGAGGCAGCTACTTGGCGTTTTTAGGATGGCATCCATTAGTATAAAAATGACGTTTTTATGATGTAATGCAATTATGATCTTTTGTAACGTTAAACTGTATTGTATTACTTTGCAAAAGCTGTCATTAATATATATAAAGTGGTTTTAATTAATTTCTACTGTGATGTTTTAAATAAATGTATCTTTTGTGTGTGATGAATGACCAACTGTGATGTACCCGGGAACGGGGCCTTATAAGTTGGTATCAGAGCCAAATTTTAAGTGAAATGGGTAAATATTTTCAAAAGAAACCTAAAGTTAAACTGAGAATGGGACAAAAGGAAGGGATGCAAGTCCGAGTAGCTACGTGCCATCAGGTATTTTCTTTAATGTTAACCAGTACTACGTACGCATGTTATGTGATTTATGTGATTTTAGTAGATTTAGATACTCATGTAGTCAGGATAGGAAATGCTTGGGGTATGTAGAGTAAAGTAAGTGGCTAATCACAACTGGCCACTATAATTAGGGACTTACTATGCTTGACATAAACCGAGCTATTACCTTCAATGACAATGTTAGTGTTTGAATGTTATAGCGTGTTAGAGGATGGTTGGAGGTAGATCTTTTAAGGCTTCATGAGGCGGAGTACGTGGTGGACGTGGTGCTGGACCACAATCCACAAGAGGAAGGCCCAGGGTTGAAAAGGTGACCCATGGGGATCCTGAGACCCCTCATCCAGAGGGTGGTGATCAGAGTGCTAATTTAAGAGCCTCGGTGAAGGAGGCCGTGGTGAAGGAGGTTCATCAGGTCATGTAGACGATCTTGCCATCTGTGGTGACCGAAGTGATTAAAGTTGTTAGAGATTGAGAGAGGAAGGATAGGAATAGGTCCTCGGGAAGGAGAGAGCAACTCGAGACCGAGACAGTCATCCCTACTGATGAGGAAGAGGAAGAGGAGGAGGAGGAGGAGCCTGTGCTGGAGGCAGCACGAGGCTGTAATTATAGGGCATTCCAAAGATGCAAGCCCCCTACCTTTGATGGTAATGGCACTGCTGTTGCTGCCCACCGATGGGTGAGGGAGATGGAGGCTGTCCTTGAAATTAGCGAGTGCCGGGAGGACCAGAAGGTGAAGTTTGCCGCTCATTCGTTTGTGGAATTGGCTCTATGTTGGTGGGACAACATTGTCCAAGCCGAGGGCAGCATTGTGATTGGTAGAATGAGGTGGAATGAGCTAAAGAAGTTGGTGATCGAGGAGTTCTGTCCTCATCGGGAGTTGGACAAGGTGGAGAGAGAGTTCCTGCAGCTGGAGGCGGGAACCATGACGCATCAACAATACACTACCAAGTTTAATAAGATGGCATGGCTGGTGCTAGATCAGGTGACGCCCCTATCACGGAAGATTAAAAGATACATTCGGGGCTTGCCGGCAGATATCCACAATCACATGATTGACGCCTGACCAAGTATGTTTAGGTCAGTGGTTGATTTGGCTGGGAGGTTGTATGATGAGAGGGAGATGATGGTGGCCGAGGGGAAGAAGACAGGTGGTGATGATCAGAACTGGAACAGGAAACGGTTTAGGCGTGGTGGTTTCACCCCAAATAACAAGAAATCTAGGGTGGATGATCGACGGGTGGTTGCCACAAGCTCAGGAGTGAAGAAGTGCGGTAAATGTGGGAAGGGGCACGCTGGTGAGTGCAGGCTGGGGCTTAATATCTGTTTCAAGTGCGGGAAGCCTGGCCACATCTCTAGAGATTGCAGGGAAGGAGGTGCTTCAACTGTGGTGAAGTAGGCCACCTGAGAAGGGAATGTAAGAAGCCGAGGGCAGAGAGTTTCGTAGCGGGAAAGAAGACCAGAACTGAGGAGCAAAGGGCAAGTGCCAGGGCATTCACGATGACTAGGGAGGAGGCTAGGACGGACCCCGATGTTGTGACATGTACGTTTGTAGTAAACCAAACTCTTGCTTCTGTGTTATTTGATTCTGGTGCTAGTAGGAGTTTTATTTCTGCTGTTTTCTGTGCTAATTTGCCTGTTAGTAGTAGACGTATTGATGAGCCCTTTGATGTAGAAACTGCCATAGGTAAGTCTATGAGGATTTCTGACTTGATTGAGGGTTGTGACATAGAAGTAGAAGGTCATAAGTTTCCTGCTAGACTGTTTGTGATGACCTTAGGAGGGTTTGATGTAGTCCTATTAATGGATTGGTTAGCGGACTACGAGGCGAACATTGTGTATCGTAAGAAGATGATTAGACTGACAGCACCTGATGAGAGTCCGGTGATGATATACGGTGATCGAGTTACGACGATTCTAAAAGTGATTTCGATAGCGGTGGCGGGAAAGTGCACGAGGTGTGGATGTAGTGCTTATTTGGCCTACGTGAAGGATGTGGACACGTCAATACCATAATTTTCTGATGTATCGGTGGTGTGTGACTCTCCCGATGTGTTTCCAGAGGGCTTACCAGGTATGCCACCGGACCGCGAAATCGAGTTTCAAATTGACTTGATACCCGGTGCTCAGCTTGTAGCTAAGGCACCGTATAGGTTGGCTCCGACTGAGATGAAGGAATTGATGGAGCAACTGTAAGAGTTGCTTGATAAGGGTTTCATTAGACCGAGTATCTCTCCTTGGGGTGCTCCGGTCTTGTTCGTGAAGAAGAAGGACGATAGCATGAGGATGTGTATTGACTACCGTGAGTTGAACAAGTTGACGGTGAAGAATCGGTATCCATTACCGAGAATTGATGTCTTGTTGGATCAGCTCCAAGGTGCCAGTTGGTTCTCAAGGATTGATCTTCGATCTGGTTACCACCAGCTGATGGTGAAGGAACAAGACATTCCTAAAATAGCTTTTTGCACGCGTTATGGACACTACGAGTTTCTCGTAATGTCTTTTGGATTAACTAACGTGCCAGCTGCTTTTATGAAGTTAATGAACCGAGTGTGTCGGCTGATGTTGGGTAAATCAGTGATTGTATTTATTGATGATATCCTGATTTATTCAAGTAGCAAAGACGAGCATTCCGGTCATATTCGAGAGGTGTTGGAGACATTGAGAAAGTAGAAGTTGTATGCCAAATTCTCCAAGTGTGCCTTTTGGTTGTGCAAGGTTCAATTTTTGGGCCATGTTGTTAATGCTGAAAGAATCATGGTGGACCCAGGAAAGGTTGAAGTGGTGATGCAGTGGAAGTCTCCAAAGACGCCATCCAAGATCCGTAGTTTCTTGGGCTTGGCGGGCTACTATAGAAGGTTCATTCAAGACTTTTCCAAGATAGCCTCACCTTTGATAAAGTTGGCTCGCAAGGATGTTAAGTTCGTGTGGGTTCGAGAATAGGAGGATGCTTTTGAGGAGTTAAAGACGAGGCTGACATAAGCTCCTGTCTTGACATTACCTGAAGGGAGTGAGGACTTACTGGTGTATTCGGATGCATCTTATTCAGGGCTAGGTTGCATGTTAATGCAACGTGGAAGGGTGATAGCCTACGCATCCCGACAACTGAAGATCCACAGGGTCAACTACCCTACGCATGATTTGGAGTTAGCAGCTGTGGTTTTGGCTTTGAAGATTTGGCGGCACTACCTATACAGGATGAAGTACACCATCTTCACTGACCACAAAAGCTTGAAGTATTTCTTCGAGCAGAAAGATTTGAATATGAGGCAGAGGCGATGGTTGGAGCTCATAAAGGATTATGATTGTGAGATCCATTACCATCTGGGCAAGGCCAACGTGGTGGCGGACGCCCTTAGTCGAAAGGAAAGACCCGAGCCGATTCGGGTGAAGGCGTATCAATTGATTATGACATCCGACGTGATGATGCAGGTCAAGGAGTTTCAAGGCGAGGCTTTGAAAGAAGAACGTCTTAACTCTGAAAGGATGAAAGGTCTAGTCACGGAATTGGGTGAGAACACTCTTGGTGTTAGAACTCGATTAGGACGAATGTGGATTCCTTGTTATGGGGATCTACGTGGAAAGATCATGTATGAGGCTCATAAGACATGATATTCCATTCATACAGGTGCTACCAAGATGTACCATGATATGAAGAAGGATTATTGGTGGCCGGGTATGAAGCGTGACGTAGCGGAATATGTAAGTAAGTGCCTTACTTGTTTGCAAGTGAAGGCGGAGCATCAGAAGCCGTACGGGAAAATCCAACCTTTGGATATACCCGAGTGGAAGCGGGAGCATATCACCATGGACTTTATTACAAAGTTACCGCGTACTCCGAGAGGGTATGATGCTATATGGGTGATAGTTGATCCTTTGACGAAGAGTGCACACTTCCTACCGATCCAAGAGACGTATTCCTCCGAGAGATTAGCAAATTTATTCATCAAGGAGATTGTAGCTCGTCATGGTGTACTGGTGTCTATTGTATCTGATCGTGACACTCGGTTTACATCTATGTTTTGGAAGAAATTCCACGATGCGATGGGAACGAGGCTACACATCAGCATGGCTTATCATCCTTAGATGGACGGTTAGTCTGAGTGGACAATCCAGGCACTCGAGGACATGCTTCGAGTATACGTGATCGATTTTGGAGGAAGTTGGATGACCATTTGCCATTAGCAGAATTCTCATACAACAACAGTTATCATGCCAGTATTGGTATGCCACCATACGAGATGCTATACGGTAGGAGATGTAGGACACCCATTTGTTGCGGTGACATTGGTTAGAAAGAGTTAGGAAGTATTAAGGTGATTGAGGCTACGACTGAGAAACTAGAAAAGATCAAAGCCTTTATGAAGGCAGCTAAAGATAGACAGAAATCTTATGTTGATAAGAGACGTAGAGTGATTGAGTTCTAGGTGGGTGATAGGGTTATGTTAAAAGTCTCACCTTGGAAGGGTATCATTTGGTTTAGAAAGCGGGGCAAGTTGAGCCCGAGGCATATAGGACTTTTCCGAATCATTGCTCGAGTAGGAGAGGTGGCCTATAGGTTCGAACTACCAGATGAGTTAAGTGGAATTCACCCATTCTAAGCATGATTATGGGATGGTTTAGGGTTATAGTACGTATGGATGATGTAAGGTATGTATAATGTGTTATCTTTTAATAGAATGTAAACGTATTATTTTATGTTATAAAATACGTTAAATATTATGTTATTACTTTACATAGTATGAAAAATGAATGAAAGAACGTAAAGAATAACGTAACAAAGTGAAAGATAACAAATATGAAAAGTGAAATGTAATGAACGAAAGAATGGCTTGCAAGCAAATAAAAGGAGGTGCACGACCATGTTGTCATTAGCTCAACTGTGATGCAGGTTAGCTACCCCAAAGGATGCACACAGGGTCAATCATTGAGATTGACAAGGCCCTTTGGTATGCCCTAGGTGACTGGATCAACTTGGGCACAATGTTCATGGTTTAATTACCACAGGTCCAGCATCAGCTTCGTGCACAATGTTCGGGGTATACCAATTGGTTTGAATGAATGGGAGAGATGACTTTCCCTAGGTGACTGGATCAGCTTCGGGCATAATGTTTGTGGTTTAATTACCATAGGTCTAGCACCAGCTTCGTGCATAATGTTCGGGGTATTGATCGTCGATCCATATGAAAGTAAAAGAATGACGTAACGTACAAAGAAAGCAGGTAAGAAAGTAAGAAAGTAAAAGAATGATGTAAAGTATGTTACGAAAGAATGAGAACAAAAGTAAGAGAACGTTAATGAAAAGCATGAAATGAAAAAAATGCTATGAATATGATGGTGATGGAAAAATGAATGATAATGAAAGTTAAAAGTAATATTCTCTATCTGTACGTATGATGCATGATCGCGTATGAAAGTAAAGAAAGGTTGTATCAAAAGTAAAGTATTTTATTTATAAAACTAGAACTCACTCAGCAACGCTGACTTTTATGTATTTTCCAGTTGGCGGGTAAGAGTTGCTGAGGATGGCACTGGCTAGCTACTTGGCATTTTTAGGATGGCATCCATTAGTATTAAAAATGATGTTTTTGTGATGTAATGCAATTATGATCTTTTGTAACGTTAAACTATATTGTACTACTTTGCAAAAGCTGTCATTAATATATATAAAATGGTTTTAATTAATTTCCACTGCGATGTTTTAAATAAATGTATGTTTTGTGTGCGATGAATAACCAACTGTGAGGTGCCCGGGAACGGGGCCTTACACCGGCACGACATGAACAAGTCGGGGCTCTTAGTTCGTACACTGGTGAATTCCCTATTATGTTAGACCTTTATGAGGTGATCCAAACCACCAGCAATCATGCAAGGTGATCCTTGAATACGCACAGCAAGAATTCAATCGAGTCAAAAATCTGCATTCCCGAGTCGATGATTTGAGCAACGATGTCATGTATATCAGGAATCTGATGTATCATGAGTGGGGGGATATCCTGCCATAAAGCTCTTGAAAATAATATCACTTTTGGGGGTCGAGGCATGACTGTTTCATGCCACTCTATCCTTTTAATTATGTCATTTTGTTTTATTCTATGTGCTTAGGATTTTGATGCGTTCAATAAATTGATGATATTCAGGTGATCCCGGGGATTCTTAAAATTAATGGTGACTATAGGTACCAAGCAAAAGTGTCCAATTCATCATTTTAGGGAGTTATCTCGTTATCATTCTCTGTTTTAAATTGTTAATCACATTGAGGATAATGTGAATTTAAGTGTGGGGATGGGAAATATGGGATATACAAAGAGGTTTTCATGTAGGAACTGGTCCCACGAGGGGAAATGCAAAAAGAAACAAACCAAGACCCTATACGTATATAAGGAAGTGATGCTATTAGGCTTCAAGCTGAATCATCCTTACGAAAGGAGAGTTTTGTGTATCTTCAGGTGAAAGAAAAAGTAAGGTTTTTGAAAACAAAGTAAGGTCTTGACAATCTAACCTTAAACGAGTCATCGAGTTAGCGTATCCCTTCTAGCCTGAAGTATGTATAGGGAGCCTTTTTATAACTTCCGAAACTTTTCGTCTAATAAAAGAGAATAAATGTGGGAAAGAGAAATAAAAGTATCTAGAAGAATAGGAAAAAGCAGCCAAAGAAAAGGGTTTAAAGTGTAAAATAGTACAAAACATAATATTTTAATATATTATGGGTATGGCCGGCCCCATATACCATCCCATCTGCTTTCAGTCGCTGAAAAAGGAGAAAAGAAGAAAGCTGAAAACTCTCTCTCGGTTTCGAGAAGAAGTAGAAGTGGTCTTCGATCTTGGTAAGCATTTCTTTGTATATTTGGCTCGATTTTGTTGGGTCTTCGACCTTAGAACTGATTTATATATGTTTTATATGTTTGGGTGTCTGTGTTAGTTTGTTTTAGGTGTTTGAACTCTCGTGCACACAAGTTTGGAGGAGTATTACTTGTTGGTTGCAACAGGTGAGTTCTAGACCCCGGTTTTACTTGCTTTAAACTTTCTTTGAGGCTGAAAATGTATTAAAAAGGTTTTATTATGATTGTGTATGTATACCCGTAAGTTTCATGCTTGTATGATGATTTTAATGGTAGTTCATGTGATGTTTGTGCTTAGAATGATATTAAGAAGCCTAGAATAAGATGATATGATTATTGGGACTGAAAATAATTGAGAAATATGTTAAACAGATTGCTCATGCGCCCATATAAAAGTCATGCGCCTGAAATCTGCCTTAGAAATGCCTAAGTATAACCCATGCGCCTGAACAGTGGTTCATGCGCCTAGGATTTTGACCAGATTGCCTGTGTGGGGTCAGGCGCCTCAATAGTGCCCATGCTCCTGGGATTTTCCCATGCGCCTAACATTTCCTGCTAAGCTATTTGTGATGCCCCCTGGCGGATTTGATGTGGCACTAGGGATGGACTGGTTAGCAGCCTATGAGGCGAACATCGTGTATCGCAAGAAGATGATTCGAGTAATTGCGCCCGATGGAAGTTTGGTGATGGTCTACGGCGATCGTGTTACTATGGTTCCAAATGTGATTTCGATGGCGGTGGTGGGGAAGTACATGAGACGTGGATGTAGTGCCTACCTGGCCTACGTGAAAGATGTGGATGCGCCGGTACCGCAATTGTCTGACGTGCATATGGTGCGTGACTTTCCGGACGTATTCCCAGAAGACTTACCTGGTGTGCCACCGAACCGCGAGATCGAATTTCAGATTGATCTGATACCCGGTGCTTAACCTATTGCCAAAGTAACGTATCAGTTAGCTTCGACGGAGATGAAGGAACTCATGGATCAACTAGAGGAGTTGATGGATAAGGGATTCATTCGACCGAGTATCTCTCCGTAGGGTGCTCCGGTCTTGTTTGTGAAGAAGAAAGACAGTAACATGTGGATGTGCATCGACTACCAAGAACTGAATAAATTGACAGTAAAGAATCGGTATCCTTTACCGAGGATCGATAACTTATTCGATCAGCTTCAAGGTGCCAGTTGGTTTTCGAGGATAGATCTTTGATCTGGCTACCATCAATTGAAGGTGAAGGACCAAGACATTCCTAAGATAGCTTTTCGCACGCGTTACGAACACTATGAGTTTCTCGTTATGTCTTTCGGTTTGACTAACGCACCAGCTACCTTTACGGATTTGATGAACCGAGTGTGTCAGCCGATGTTAGATAAATCAGTGATTGTGTTTATTGATGATATCATGATTTATTCGAGAAGTGCGAAAGAACATGCCGGTCACATACGTGAAGTATTGGAGACACTTAGGAGGGATAAGTTGTATGCTAAATTCTCTAAGTATGCTTTTTGATTACGCGAGGTTCAATTTTTGGGTCACGTGGTAAATGCTGAGGGAATCATAGTGGACCCGACAAAGGTTGAAGCGGTGATGCAATGGAAGTCTCCAAAGACGCCATCCGAGATCTGGAGTTTCTTGGGATTGGTAGGCTACTACAGGAGATTCATTTAAGACTTTTCCAAGATAGCCTCACCTTTGACCAAATTGACTCACAAGGATGTGAAGTTTGTGTGGGGTCGAGAACAGGAGGATGCCTTCGTGGAGTTAAAGGCGAGATTAACTCAAGCTCCTGTCTTGGCATTAACCGAAGGAAGTGTGGACTTAGTCGTGTATTCAGATGCTTCTTATTCGGGACTAGGTTGTGTGTTGATGCAACCTGGAAGAGTAATTGCCTATGCATCCCGACAACTGAAAACCTACGAAGTCAACTATCCTACACATGATCTAGAGCTTGGTGTTGTGGTCTTCGCATTGAATATTTAGAGGCACTACTTATATGGTACAAAGTGCATAATCTTCACGGACCATAAAAGCTTAAAGTATTTCTTTGAGCAAAAGGATCTCAACATGAGGCAGAAGAGGTGGTTAGAGCTCATCAAGGACTATGATTGTGAGATCCATTATCATGCGGGCAAGGCTAACATGGTGGCCAACGCCCTTAGCAGGAAGGAGAGGCCTGAGTCGATTTAGGTAAAAGCATATCAGTTAGTGATGACCTTGGACATGCTGACTCAAGTCAAGGAATTTCAGAATGAGGCGTTGAAAGAAGATCGCCTCAACTCTGAACGAATGTGAGGTCTAGTCGCGGAGTTAGGAGAAAACACTCATGGAGTTAGAACCCGCTTTGGACGAATGTGGATCCCTCATTACAGAGACCTACGAGGACGGATCATGGATGAAGCTCATAAGACTCGATACTCCTTTCATCCCGGCACTACTAAGATGGATCAGGACATAAAGAAAGATTGTTGGTGGACGGGAATGAAACGTGACATGGTGGAGTATTTGAGTAGGTGCCTTATCTGCTTGCAAGTGAAGGCTGGACATCAGAAGCCATACTGGAGGATCCAACTGTTAGATATACCCGATTGGAAGTGGGAGCACATCATCATGGACTTCATTACTAAGCTACCTTATACGGCGATGGGGTGCGATAACATTTGGGTGATAGTCGATCGACTGACTAAGAGTGCTCACTTCCTACTGATCCGTGAGACATATTCATCCAAGAGACTAGCGGATCTGTTCATCAAGGAAGTTGTAGCTCGTCATGGTGTGCCGGTGTCTATCGTGTCAGATCGTGACACCCGGTTCACATCAAAGTTTTGGAAGTGGTTCCATGATGCGATGGGGACGAGGCTACACATTAGCATGGCTTATCATCCGCAGATAGATGGTCAGTCTGAGAGGATGATACAAATGCTCGAAGATATGCTCCGAGCATGTGTGATCGACTTTGGAGGAAGTTGGGATGATCACTTACCGTTAGCAGAATTCTCATACAACAACAGTTATCATGCCAACATTGGCATGCCACCATACGAGATATTATACGGAAGGAGATGTAGGATGCCCGTATGTTGGGGAGACATCTGGCAGAAGGAGCTAAGAGGTGTTGAGGTGATCAAGGCTACGACTGAGAAGCTAGAAAAGATCAAAGCCTTCATGAAGACGGCGAAGGATAGAAAAAAGTCATATGCTGAAAAAAGGCGGAGACCAATTGAGTTCAACATGGGTGATAGAGTCATGTTGAAGGTCTCACCTTGGAAGGGGATCATCCGGTTCAGGAAGAGGGGTAAGCTAAGCCCGCGATACATAGGACCTTTTTGAATCATCGCACGGGTAGGAGAAGTGGCCTATTGGTTAGAATTGCCAGATAAGTTAAGTAGAATTCATCCTACATTCCATGTATCCCATCTGAGAAAGTGCTTAGCTATGAAGACATGGTCATGCCACTAGAGGACATTGAGGAGAAGAGGCTACGAAATAAAGTGGTTCCACTTGTACGAGTGCAGTGGAAACATCAAAAGGGTTCTGAGTCTACGTGGGAGACTGAAGAAGAGATGAGGTAGCATTACCCACGGTTATTTGAAGAATGACAGGCTTCATCCCGAAACCTCTTTAAGGGGGGTAGACATGTAACATCCGAAACTTTTTATCAAATAAAAGAGAATAAATGTGGGAAAGAGAAATAAAAGTATCTAGAAGAAAAGGAAAAAGCAGCCAAAGTAAAGGGGTTAAAGTGTAAAATAGTACAAAACATAATATTTAAGAAGTAGAAGTGGTCTTTGATCTTGGTAAGCATTTTTTTGTATATTTGGCTCTGTTTTGTTGGGTCTTCAACCTTAGAACCGATTTATATGTGTTTTATATGTTTGGGTGTTTGTGTTGGTGTGTTTTAGGTGTTTTAAATCTCGTGCATACAAGTTTGAAGGAGTATTACTTGTTGGTTGCAATAGGTGAGTTCCAGACCCCGGTTTTACTTTCTTTAAACTTTCTTTGGGGCTGAAAATGTATTAAAAGGTTTTATTATGATTGTGTATGTATACCTGTAAGTTTCATGCTTGTATGATGAGGTTTTAATTATTGTTCATGTGTTGTTTGTGCTTAGAATGGTATTAAGAAGCTTAGAATAAGATGATATGATGATTGGGACTGAAAATAATTGAGAAATATGTTAAACAGATTGCTCATGCGCCCATATAAGGGTCATGCACCTGAAAACTGCCTTAGAATGCCTAAGTATAACCCATGCGCCTGAACAGTGGTTCATGCGTTTAGGATTTTAACCAGATTGCATGTGTGGGGTCAGGCGCCCCAATAGTGCCCATGCGCCTGGGACTTTCCCATGCGCCTAACATTTCTCTCAGGCGCCTAAGTGTAAATCTCATACACCTGAATAGTTCATGCGCCTAAGACTTAGCGGAAAAAAATTAAGTAAAGGGCCATGCACCCGAATAGTCTTAATGCGCCTATGCAGGGCTCATGCGCCTGCATAATTCCCATGCGCCCAACACTTAGAAAATTTTCTGAAATTTTAAGGAAAAACAGAATCATTAGGGTTTGACCCTAGTTTGACTTTAGGGTTATTAATTGTCATTATTATGCATATTATAACCTGTTCTTATGTTCCATATTATATTATATTGGGTTACTTTATGTGGTGTGTTTATGATCATAACCGTAAAGTATTATCATTAATAAAGTGAAAGATTAATGTTGAAGAAAAGTGGAACATAAATGAAAGAATGAAAGTCTTGAAAGCAAAATGAATAAAGGTGCACGACCATGTTGTCGTTAGCTCAACTGTGATGCGGGTTAGCTACCCTAAAGGATGCTACCCCAAAGGATGCACACAGGGTCAATCATTGAGATTGACAGGGACCCTTGTAGCATACCGTAGGTGATTAGGCCAAGCTTCGTGCATAATGTTTAGGGTCTATTTATAGACCCCAAGCCCAACATCAGCTTCATGCACATGTTTGGGGTATTGCACATTGGTCCGGAAAGAAAGTGAAAGATAATGAGAAAGTACAAAATGAACGAATGCGTACGATATTAAATAAAAGAAGGTGTTACCTTGATGTATGTACGATGAATGCTCACGAACGAAAGCAAAGAACGTATTTTTATAGAAAGCGTATTTTCTTATAAATCATACAAGGTATTTTAACGCTTTTAAAACTAGATCTCACTCAGTAACGCTGACTTTTGTACATTTTCAGTTGGTAGGTAATGATTGATGAGGATGGCAAGAGGTGAAGCTACTCGGCAGGGCAAGATTGACGTCCATTCATTTCTTATGATATTGTTGTTTTGTAATGCAATTAACAATCTTTTTGTAACCAATGACCAATGATGTATTGCTTAACAACAGTAATTATTACTGAAATAAATGGTTTTTATTAACTTAATTCCGCTACTAAATTTATGAAAAGTGTAATGTTTTGTATGTTTAATGCTATGATTGACAAACTGTGAGGTCTTTGGGAACGAGGCCTTACGCTTTTATTGCTTTCCTTGTAGTTTATGTTAGAAAAATAAAACCAAGACCGTCGTCTTTAGCATTTAGCCACTTTTCCAAATAATCCATACCCAAGCCCAAGCCAAGTTACAACCCATCAAATACCTAATGATTTATGAAAGTAAATATCTAAATAGGTGGAGATTTGATCCCTTAACAAGCATACGATTGCACACGTATTCATACTAGACAATTAAGTGTATTAGTCATACTTAACCTTAATTATGACTCTATATATTTAGCCGAGTGTGAGTACACCTTGTGAGAAGTGTGGATTTTTACATGTTAATAATCTTTACCAATTAATCTATTGTGTGCTAGGATATCATTCCACATATGCTTAAAATGTTCACATTTAGGTATAATAAGTTTACTTGTGTATTTTTCGAAAGACATATTTATCATTTGATTTATTTAGTTTTTGGTGGTATTGTCATTTTAAGTGATTTTGCTTAAGGACAAGCAAAGTTCAAGTGTGAGAATGTTTGATGTGTTCTAAATTATACATAGAAAACCTATTAAAAGCACATCAGTTATTCCTTAATATCTTCCTTAAAAGAATGAAAATAAACTTAAAAGTGTTAAATTGTGTTTTGAGGTGATCAAAAGGGCAAGATGTACAAAAGAAGCATACTTAGCAAGAATTTGAAGAAAACCAAGCTTTAAAGTCCAAGCATGGGGTTATGCCTCATTAAGCACGTTCCCATGACTTGCCTGAAACACACCCCATGCTTAAATTGGCACACCCCCTTGATTGGACATCTGACAGGACAAAAAGTATTGTTCCCCAAAATTGATCATATAGTCGTTCCCTATTAGTCACGGGGCCGTGCCTGACACTTCCTATACATACGAACTGACCGGCTTTCATAAGCATTGTACTAACATGGGGCCGCACTTTTTAGGCACAAGGCCGTGATTTTTAGGCACTAGGCCGTGCTTAAACACTCTAGAAAGCCTAAAAATAGAGGCCCAAGTCCATCATTTGGGCAAGCTTTTGGTGAAAGGATTACCCTACTGAATTCTCTCGGGAATTAAGTCTTGAATACAACACTTGGAAGAAGCTCAGGATTGTCTAAACATCATGCATTGTGGATCACCAGTTTGATTTTTCCATTTCACCAATTATTTCATATCTATCTTCTATGTTATTTGTTGTTATGTTCAAGCTCATTATGAGTTGAACTCTTATTATCATCCTAATTGGATGAAATTTATGTAATTTGTGATGAACTAATGGTGTGACTTATATTATGTTAATATTATGGTAATCTTGGTTAAGCTTTTCATGGGTAGCATATACATTTGAGCGGGAAGTTATAACTTTTGTAATTGTGAATGTCATAAAAGGTTGAAAAACGTATGAACTAGCTTTTATTCGTGAAACCGGTATTCATAACAAATCTATGGCTAATGGACTAGAAATGATTATTAGAAATCATATAAATTTAGCTTTCTGATCGTTTACGGGTTCCATTTTATTAGTCTAAGAATCTACAATAATTGTTATGGTTTTCTAAAATTAATGGTATGTTAAAAAGAAACTTGATTAACTCTCTTTCTAACATTAAGTTATATTTTAGAAATCATATGTTAAAAAATTACATGAGATCTACCTACAATACTAGTGGCTTGGATTGATCAACATTGTAAGTTACTCGATG
This sequence comes from Flaveria linearis, assembly GCA_024085815.1. Classification (NCBI taxonomy): domain Eukaryota; kingdom Viridiplantae; phylum Streptophyta; class Magnoliopsida; order Asterales; family Asteraceae; genus Flaveria; species Flaveria linearis. Next base: position 33,098,140 of record CM044014.1, read on the forward strand.
TTGGTGTCCTTGTCTTTACGGAACTAGCATACGAGAAATCCGCGTTGGCTCACGTTTATAAACATTAACATAACTACTTAAACTTATATCTTAAATCACAGCATGATATTTATCACAGTTACATAAGTTTAATCTAATTAGGATGATAGCCTTAATTCCCTGTTTTAAAACCCAAAAGTTTCAATCTCACTTTTATTTTTATTTAAATTATTGTTTTTAAACTCTAAAATTTTGGTTACATAAATGCAACTTATCATTTTCTCAAACACAACCCAATGTGATAGTCAATTATAAAGATTGTTGAGTAGGCTAGGTGTGCCGACAGATTGATACTCGGTTCTTACCGTCACTATATTACCACATGACAGGTACACTTGCATTTTGTGTATGTAGTTTAGTATTAGTAATAAGCAATTAAAACAGAATTTGTACAAAAACCTTTATCAATATATATATATCTTTCACACGCAACACCATTCTTTTTGTACAAAAACAATGAGTTATGATCCTTAGCTTGTCTAAAATCCAGACCAATAAGAAAGATGATACGAGTTACGTGAAGCTTGTTTCAAAACATAGAGCGATCTGTGAAGATGACAAACCATCCCATTTTCTTTAGAGAACCCTTTAGGAATCTTCATCTATACTTCCTCATTCATATCTCCGTGTAGCAATTCATTATCTACATCAAGTTGATGAGCAAACAAGTTTTTCTTAGATGCTAGAGCAAGAAGTGTTCTAACAGTGACTAGTTTTAGCAACTTGGACAAAAGTATCATGAAAGTCAACCCCTTGCATATGTATGAACCCCTTTCCGACTAGTTGTGCCTTATATCATTTAATTTCTCCATTGAATTTATATATTTTTTGTAAACCCATATCAAGTCAATAGCTCGTTTCCCTTCAGGTAGTGTTTCTAAAGTCCATGTCTCGTTTCGCTTGAGATATTGTATTTCTTTCTTCATGGCTTCTATCCATCGTTAGTTCTATATAGCATGCTTGAAACTGTTCAGCCCATCATTTGAGTTGGTGGCCGCTAAAAACGCCTTGTGAGTTTTTGACATTTTTGGATAAGAAATGTAATTTGCAATAGGATGTAACATTGAGGTGTCTTGATCATGTATGAGTTCTGCATGGTCTATGGATCGGGGAAGCGATATATTAAAGTCATGGAGGCGCTTCGGTTAAACACGATTTTCTTTGAGGTCTTGTGCTTATTGTTTTTAATTCAATGTTTTCATGCATAATTACCCATTATCATTTGTTAGGCCTTTATTAATGTGCCATAACCATTATTTAAATCACATTGTTCACCATCATGGGTCATTGCTTCATCTACGTGCTTATCTTAGGCTTCGAAAATTTTCTCATGAACTAAAAAGTCTTCTTCATAAAAAACATATTAGCATTGCTTCATCTATTAATGTGCGAGAACCATTATTTAAAATTTCATCGTTCACCAGCATGCGCCATTGCTTCATCTACGTGCTCATCTTGGGCTTCTAAACTTTCCTCATGAAGTAGAAAGTCTTCTTCATAAAAAAACAGATTGACAAGGTTCACTAGGTAAGTCAAATGAAACATATTTATTTTTGAATTGGGTGATGGAAGAAAAGGGAAAATTATATTTAGAAAACTTTACGTCTCTTGTATTGATATTTTTTTTTCTGTTTTCGATATCATATAGGAGGATACGCTAAGAAGACCCAAGGTCTCTCCCTTACTTCAAACTTATCTCCCTTCATCTCAAAGATCCTATAATATATTAGACAACCAAAAATCTTCATGTGATAATATTCGGGGTTTTTAATTGAATAACAAATCATTGGGGTTTTTATTGTTAAAAACTTGAGTGGGAAGTCGGTTCAAAATATAAGTTGTTGTAAGACTATATTTCCCGAAAATCTTTCGTAATATGCCTCAAATATCAAGGCTCATGTTGTAATTCATAAGATTTTACGTGAACTTGCCACCGTTATCACATCTTATTCTTTTGATAGATTTCCTAAATTGAGTTTCCATTGTTTTTTGAAAATTGATTACGCATTTGCTAGCGTCATATTTAAAAAGAACCCAAACCGACCTGTTGTAATCATCCACGATGTTTAAGAAATAATTTGCTCCCTAAAAAGAAGGCATTTGATATTTTCCCTAAATATCGCAATGTAATAATTCAAAGCATTCTTTTTTTTTCGTCAAACTAATTGGAGAAGATGTCCCGGCATATTTAGCCTTTTAACATGAACCAGATACTTTAATCATATCATTAGGAGAATTGTTTTTAATATAATCAACCTAAAGAAGCTTTTCATTGTATGTGTGACCTAGTCTCTTATGCCACCTATCCATTGTAATCACCATAGCTTTTCTATTATTTCTAAAAATCCCCATTATGTATAGACCGCTTCTGTACTCACCTGCACCAATCAAGTTCCTTGACCGCAACCCCCATACGACATAAAAATCAATAAAGAAGGTCACGACACATTGAAGATTTTTGGCTAAATGGCTCACGGATAGTATGTTGCAATTGAACTAAGGGACGTATAGGATTTCTTTTACTTTGGCCCCTCGTGGTAATACATAATCACCTTTTCCTTCAACAAGAGCACTGTTACCATTGGGAATTATAACAGGAATTCAAAAGATTTTTTCTTTTATGTGCCTTATGACTTCTAAATAATAATGCAATCACCATCAGATTAGAAATTACCTGCCATGGTTTCTTGGATGATCGAGAATTATGGTTGCAAAGATTAAACTACTTTGAGACTAACTTGAAATTGATGGTACTAAAGGATTTATTGTATTATGTTTTGTAAGGATCCCTATAAGTCTGATGCAGCCAAAACATCCAAAGTCTCTCAGCATGAATGCACTAAAGAACTAAAGTAGAAATGCTTCGTAAGTTTTACACCTTGCACTAGAAAATTATTCTAAGTGTAAAATCTTCCGAAGCCAAGACCAACATCTTCTGAAGTCAAAAGTGAAGTCTTTCAAAGCTTCAAAGACAAAGTCTTCTAAAGCCAAAGAGTGAAATAAATTTCTTCCGAATACTTTTATGTACATGCTTTTATGTGACGTACTTTACCATAAAGCTGGACCACCTTTCTGCTGCAACTCTGTTTAGTAACCAACTTACATGAGTTGGTGCCAAGGTCCATGATTTTGGTAACTGTACATTGAAGGTCTTGAGTCTGGGCTTTCAAATTTATGTAATTTTATCCTTTTTGTAATATATTAGGATGTGAGCTATGGCATGTCATAGTCAAGTCAAAAGGCAATCTGCCTTTTGACTCTACATTTGATTTTGTTGTCTAGTCTTATGTATCCAGCTAGCCTTCAAAGTACGGCTGGCTGTAGGATGTAGTACAAAGTATCTCAAGTACGTCTAACTTTGAATCTATGCTTTGTAACATCTTGTAAAAGAACTTGAGAAGCAATATACAACATTCTTGAAAAACCATATACTTGTGTTGTTAGCTATCTTATTCTGTCTCATTTTTACTTGTATTCTTAGCATCTTTCATATAAGTTACCAGTTCCCTATTTGATCTATTAAGTCTTCTAAAGAACTCTCCTCAATTGCGTTGTTGTGTTATAAGTGCATACGCTTCTAAGGTCCTGCATTTGGTATCAGAGTGTTCCAGGCTCTTGATATAAGATTTCACCATCTTAAGATCCCTCACACATACAAAATACTTAACAACTCAAATGGCAGCTATTACTAAAGCTGATATGGAAACTAGAACTATGACAAAGTCTCCACTGATCACTCTGAAGACTTTGATACCTGGTGTCAAAGAATGGAAGGCTTCATCAAGTCTCAAGACTCTAGGATGTGGGACTCTGTTGTTCAAAGACCTTACATACCAAGCACCACTTCTGCCACTAGTGGTGGTATGATCCCAAAGGCTATGGCTGGTTATTCTAAAGAAGACGGGAAAAGAATAGAGATTGATTAAAGAGCCATGACAGCCCTTCAACTGCTCTTCCAAACTCTATCTATAGAGGCTTCAAGAAGTGCAAAACTGCCTAGCAACTATGGGAAGCACTAAAGCTTATGTATGAGGGGTCCAATGAAGCAAAGGAGAATAAGAAGGATTTCCTAAAGCATCAGTTTGAAAGCTTCACCTTCAAAGTAGGTAAGACCATGACTCAACAATACTTCAGGTATATTGAGATTGTGGATACTCTAATGGATGTTGGAGTAACTCTTGAGAACAGGGACATTATAAGGAAGTTTATGTCCTCTCTTCCTAGACAATGGACACATTATTGTGTTGTTATCAAGAGGACTGAGAACCTTAAGACTCTTACTCTTACAGAGTTGTATGGTATTCTCAGTGGATACAAGATAGAGATGAATATACAAAACTCATCTGGTAACTCCAGCAATAAACTGAGTTCAGCCCTCCATGTGGTTGAAAGGGAAAGCATTAAACCACAACATCATCTTATATGCTACCCTGACAACTCATAAAAGCGTCCTTTCATCACCTTCCCAGAGACTCCAAGAGAAAGCTACACTCAAGGAAGTCCTTTCCAAGAGACAAGTTCTTCTCATGCTTTGTCTCTGCTGATGAAACCATAGGCAACTTTCTCTTCACCCTTGAAGACTTGGACTGTATCCATGCAGATGATCTAGAGTACATGGAGATAGTTTAGCAGATGTCTCTTCTCACACACAGAGCCAAGAAGTTCTACAAGAGGATAGGGAGGAAGTTTCCAAGCAATGCAGCCAGTGGAAAGTTTAGACTGGATAGGAGCAAAGTAAAGTGTTACAACTATAACCAGATGGGACACTTTGCAAGGGAGTGTAAGGCACCAAGGACAAATGGTGGCCAAACTCAAGCCAGACAAAACTACATTGAGAAAGCTCCCCAGAATGAGAAGCCAAAGCAGCAAGCTGCAGTTGCTATTGAAGAAGGAGGCTTTGATTGGAGTTTTCAGGTGGATGATGCATCTCCAAACCAAGCACTCATGGCAGATCATGATGAAGCCAAGGTATTGGAACATCTTTGTACTCCTGAATGTATTGCTAAAGTTAATAGATACATGTCCTATAACTTAGATATGAGATCAGATCTTGAGTCCTTAAATATCTTAAAAGCTGATTTTAAAAGAGCTAAAAATGATAATAAACTTAAGATAGAGGACTTAGAGAAAACCATTTCAACTCTTAAACATGAGCACACAAACTACAGGACTCTGATCAAAGATCTCATAACTAAGTTAACTGAATGCCAGGCTGAGCTTGTGATCAGCAAAGCCAAGGTAGAAAAATGTGTTCTTAAAGAAGAGGCCTTCATGAACATAATATCCTCATCCTTGCATGCAAAAGTTTGTTATCAAAATAAGCAGGGACTGTGATCTAGTGAGATAGCTCCTCCACACATAATCTTGTCTGTAAGATCTCCTAGGTGTGGAACTTGTGAAGATGAGCTTCCCTCATAAACCCCTTAATTAAAGAGGATGAAGAGGAGATGGTGAAAAATGGCTCTGAGAAGAGTAAAAAAGAGCATTCTAAGAAGGGTCATCATCCCTCTAAGGAGAGTAAAGCTGTTGAGATGACCAAGTCCAAAAGAAAGAACTTGATCAGGAAAGCCAAAAGAAAGTCCAAGAAGGCTCAAGAGATCAAGGCCACCTTCAACTCTGCACAGAAACAAGTCTTTATTTCTACAGGATTTGAAGTGGTTAAAGCTGAAAACACAAACTTGATCTCCAATAACTAGAGTTCTAGTTCTTGTCCAAATCATCCCATCATCAAAAAGAAGGCTGGTCAGTTGTGCACCATTGCTATACAACATGAACCATCAAGCTCTAAAGGTAGTTCTATCCCTACAAGAATTGCCATAGCATCTGAAAAGATGAAGATGGAGAAGAAATGTGATCAAATTCAGCCTTGTTCATAAAGAAGACTCCTAGAAGGAACAAAATGGAATGTGTTATGTGTGGGAATACCTCTCATCTTGCTAAAGATTGTGTTTACAATCCAAAGAGTACTCTCCACATTACCAAGAAAGAAACTTCTAAGAGGTTGGAGAAGAAAAAGCAAGCTACGGAAGGAAAATCTTTTTCCTTCAGAAGCTCCAAAATGAAGAAGAAGACAAGTGAAAATTTGCATTCGGAAGAAAATTTGGTCTTGGAAAAAAGGAATACTTACGAAGCACTGAAGCTTGCTGCAGTGAAAGCAAGATCTTCTGAAGGTCCTGTCAACAAAACTTTCGAAGTTTGCAACAAAACTTCTGAAGTATTGAAGGTCAAGTCTAAGCTTCCAAAGGTGGTCAGGAAGACAAAGAAAGACCAAGTGGCTGAGAGTTCTTCATCAACTTCAGCAAATGATCTTTCTAGCATGACTATAGGATCAATTACTGTTGCATTATCTTCAACTTCTTTTGATTAGCCCAAGACCAATGAGGCTTGGGTTTCCAAATGTAACTAACCATCTCTTTTATGCAGGAACAACTCAAGACAAACAGAAATGTATGGATCATTGACAGTGGTTGTTCTAAGCACATGACAGACAATAGGTCACTATTCCAAAAGTTTGAAAGAATTGATGGAGGACCAGTTGCTTTTAGAGGAGATGTAGGGGGTTACATTACTAGAATGGGCAAGGTCACAAATGGTAAGCTCAGCATTGGGAAGGTAAACTTTGTCAAGGAGCTTCAGTACAATCTTCTGAGTGTATCCTAATTTTATGATTAGAGTCATAACATGTTGTTTACTGAGCATGAGTGCATTGTTCTCAGGCTCGGGGTGGTCATTCCTCATGAGCACATCCTACTTAGAGCCCCCAGGAAAGGAAACATGTACAAGATGGAGGAGAAGTTTCATGCTTTCTATCTAAAGCAAATAGTGATGAGTCTTTCATCTGGCATAAAAGAAGTTGCCATGAAACTTTAAAAACATGAATAAATTAATTAAGAATGATTTGGTAACTAGAATACCAAAGAAACAGTTTACAAGTGTTGACCACTGTGTTGCATGCCTAAAGGGGAAGCAACACAAGGTATCTCACAAGCCAAAGGAAAGAAATTCCATCACTAATCCCCTACACTTATTACATATGGATCTCTTTAGCCCCACTAGTGTAATGAGTCTAGGAATGACCTCTTATTGTTTGGTGATGACAGATGCCTTTTGTTGGACCAAAAGAATCAATGAGCCAGATCAGAAAAATCTTTAAGTCCCACAGACATCATAACAACTGAAGAAGACTACATCAGCTGAAGACAAAGTCTGAAGACAAAGTCTAAAGACAAAGTCTGAAGACAAAGTCTGAAGACTAAAGCTGAAGACAAAGTCTGAAGACAAAGTCTGAAGACAAAGTCTGAAGACAAAGTCTGAAGACAAAGTCTGAAGACTAAAGCTGAAGACAAAGTCTGAAGATAAAGTCTGAAGACAAAGTCTGAAGACAAAGTCTGAAGACAAAGTCTGAAGACAAAGTCTGAAGACTAAAGCTGAAGACAAAGTCTGAAGACTAAAGCTGAAGACAAAGTCTGAAGACTAAATCTGAAGACAGTCTGAAGACAAAGTATTCAGAGGTTGTCAGAACAGCTGAAGAAGTACTCTTCAGTAGTTGTGATGGGTTACTTTCAGTAGTTGTCTTTATATTTTCAGTAGTTGTAATTAGTAGTTCAGTAGATTGTTTTCAGTAGTTGAAGTATTAGTTAACACTTAAGCATTTATTGTAAGAAGATGTCCTCAGCTGTTGTGGACATCTTCAGTAGTTTTAGTTATTTTCAGTTGTTTGTGTAATCGGTTAGGTGTCGCTATCAAGTGACATCTGCTGACGTCATCTTTCCTATAAAGGAAAGTTGACCTAATTGTAACGCAGGGGAAGCATGTGAATGAATGAAAACATTCTCTTTTGCAGAAAACTTTCTCTCTCTATAAACGTCACTGTTTGATTGAATATTTATCTTGTTCTTGCTTAAATTTCGTCTAATTCTAACACTATTCCGCTGCAAATCATAACCTAATTGATCAAACTAGATCTGAGATCCTTTCAACAGATGGATATTATATTTTGGAATTAAAAGATCTGGCCTTGAAACCTATGGCTAACAGATGGATATTATATCCAAGGTTTCTAATGGCCATTATTGAAAACCAATTAAAAACTGAAGGCCTTGTTGGTGTAGGAGTTCCTGCTGTGGCAGTTCTGCCTGAAGTATACTCCAGGCACAACTCGAACACATAACTCAAAGAGGCTGCCAAGCTGCTAAAACCTAAACAGCGGGAACCCACAGCCTCATCCTCCAGATCTAAAGTCCCCTCCAAGCCAAAATCTAAAAAGCCCAAAAAAGCTACTCAGGAAGTTGAGTCCCCTGAGGATGCCCCTGCAGAACCAAGGCAGGAAGAAACTACTGGTAGTAATCCCCCAGCATTTACACAGACTCAACCATCCTCAACCGCTCAGGTATCCTTTTAATAGGATCTTAAAGCAACCATTTCTGGGGATGCCACATTACTGGAACCTCTCTCATTTGAGAAGGTTGCCATTGAAGAGCACCACTCACCCCAGGTGCAATCTTCTTTACACCTATCTCCTACTGCAACCACCCCACAAAGCCTAACTTATATCATTGCAAAAGTGCTGAGTTAGTTAAACACTTCAACCCCTCTCCAGGAACCTATTACAACTGGGAAAACCTTAACAGTTGAGGGGAGGACTATAGTGTTGCTGATAACCCACAGCACAGGGATTACACAGTTCAATCTCCCCGTGTGGAGGAGGAGATTAGAACTTCTGGTGAGGCTGCCACTTCTCCCTGCTTCAACACATGAACAAGCTGAAGTTGGTAACATTTCTAAGACCTCACCAGAGGCAACTGCCGATGAAGGGCATAATCCTGAGGCAGGAAGTCCCCAGTACCAAGGAAAAGGGGCACATGTGAATACTGATCCACACTCAGCACATGTTCATCCTGATGTAATCAGGAGGTCTGATGATTCAGCAACCACTGATAATGACCAGGGCTTTTTCTATGATGTTCTAGCCCACAACACCATTCTTGAGGCTGAGGTAAGCAGACTACAAGAACTGCTTGCCAAAATGTCTTAAGAATCAAGTCCATCTGCCCAAATCACCCACAGATGGCACCTTCTTCTGAAGGTATCCCATATACTGAGCCACTCACAACGACTAAGCCACCAGCCTCTGATTCTGGCACCATTTCTCAGGGACAGAACCCCTCTGAACAAATGGTTGCTGTCTTTGCATCTTCCCTGCCTCTCATCACTCCTATCATCACTAACATTGTCCATCAAGCTCTTGATAAGAGGCTTTCCTCCAATATACAAACCTTAGTTGATGATGCAGTCACTAAAAGACTTTCTAACATTCAAACCCCAGAACCCAATGTAACCAAGAAGGGGGAGTCTAAGTTAGTGAAAGTAGACAAGAGGAAGAGAGTTGAAGAGGAAAAAGAGAAGGAGAAAGAAAAGGATTTCCATGTCACATACAAGAAGAGGATAGGTGGTGAGAAGACTCTCCTTGACAAGAAGTTAGAAGAACTGATCAAAGAAGCTGATGAGCAACATAGCAGATCAATGGATAAAATTATTGATGAGCTCTTCAGACAAGGATTTGACACTGCCAAACTTGACACTGAGATCAGAAAGCTGGACGTACAGGAGATTGAGCACCGATGGGCCAGCTATAGTAAGAAAGAAAATGAAAGATTGGAAGTTATGGTCAGGTTTATGTCGAAGTATTTGGGGAGGACAATCCTCGAAGTGAAATCATGGACCAGGGACAGTATTTTGAAGATAACCAACAAAATCTGTTCGTCTGAAGTATTTAATAAAGGATTGATCATAGAAGCCCTTGATGAAGCTGGTGCTGGGAGAAGGACTGATCTGGCAAAGTGCTCCAAAGCCACACTTGCAACAAAAATGCTAGAGCAGCCTGTACAATCTCCCACACCAGAACAACCAAAATCACAACCCACAAAACCAATTCCTTTACCCAAGAATCCGATACAAAAATCTGCTGATGATGCACCCAAGAGGAAGAGAAGGGTGTTAAGGCTTCAAGAAGAAGATGATGATGATGAGGAAGATAGGCTGCCCATTTCAGCTGTTGTTAAAAAAAAGGGAAGTTGCCTGATTTATCAAAGATAATTGCCAAGAGTCAACCACAACGATCACACCTGCCATCCAGATGCAAACTGTAAAAGTAAAGCTTGAAGAAGAAGAAAAGCACAAACAACATGATGAGCAGCTGTTGAACATGGTTGATAAAGAGTTTCCTCAGTCTACATCGATACAATCTATGAGGAAACATGCTCAGAGATTGTATGCTTTCAGATTTACATTTCAATATCAGAAAGAGCAAGTTAGAATTTGGCCTGATCCCAGGGTAAGTGATAGAATTCATAAGAAGAACATCCCAAGAAGATACAATGGCCAAGTAGAGAAGATTATAGATGCTGTGATAATGCTGGCCATTGTAGTGTCACCCTAGGAAATCCTAGAAGACTTCAAAAGAGCCTACAAGTCTAATCTTACCCCACAAACACTGCTGGAACACAAAATGGTGAAAAAGGGGTTGATCTATAAAAGGCTTGAAGAAGTCAGAAGCAATGAGCTCCAGTTGTTACTTAAAGGTAATCATCCTGATGAGTTCGCCTACAGAGAAATAACAACTGTGGAGCTAAAGAATGGGAAACAGGTTAAGTACCTATCTGAGTATTATGGGCCAGAGTTGTTCTTCGAAGGAGAAGCTGAAGAACTCACCTTGGAAGAACAAATTGTCTTCCTTGAGGCCTATGTTCAAGAGTCTTACAGACTCATTGTAGGGAAGTAGGTTTCATGGATGGGGCAACAACTCTGTGTCCAATTCCCCAAGATAGAGTTCTCATCCATCCCTTGCCAATCGCATCTTCTGAAACCTCTTCCCATGCCTGTGCTGAAATTGGTCACTTCTGAGCTGATCCAGAAGAAAAAGTCAATGCTTTTTCCTAATAAGTGGGACACCAATAAAATTAAAGGTTTGGATACATTGGTTCAGGGGGAGTTTGTTGGACCAAAAGAACCAATGAGCCAGATCAGAAAAACCTTTAAGTCCCACAGACATCATAAAAACTGAAGAAGACTACATCAGCTGAAGACAAAGTCTAAAGACAAAGTCTAAAGACAAAGTCTGAAGACAAAGTCTGAAGACAAAGTCTGAAGACTAAAGCTGAATACAAAGTCTGAAGACAAAGTCTGAAGACAAAGTCTAAAGATAAAGTCTGAAGACAAAGTCTGAAGACAAAGTCTGAAGACTAAAGCTGAAGACAAAGTCTGAAGACAAAGTTTGAAGACAAAGTCTGAAGACTAAAGCTAAAGATAAAGTCTGAAGACAACGTCTGAAGATTAAAGCTGAAGACAAAGTCTGAAGACTAAGGGGCTGTTTGATTGCGCTGACTGAGTAAGATCTGACTGAGTAAGAAGCTGACCCAGTAAGAGGTTCTGACTGAGTTTGCATCTGACTAAAACTTGGCTGTTTGATTTAGTATCTGACTGATTCTGCTGAATGATAAAAATAACCTTATATACATACATACACATAAACAATACATACATATACATACACATCTACATACACATACATCTACATACCCATACATCTACATACACATCTACACTATATATCTATACTATCAAAGCACCCAAACCACTTCCAAAACCCCATCCGCCTCTCCCCTGATTCTCTTCGAAAACCCCAACCACCCAAACCACTACTTTTTACACCAATCATCAAAATCGTCAACCATCTTCATCATCGCACCACTCCATCGAACACCATCATGACCCCAACCGACACCAACCTCATCCCCTGTCGATTGAAAACCATCATCGAACCTCCAAATCACCTTTAACCATCACAACACCACCTCCAAATCGAGAGATTGTTTGCTCCATTAGGGCTCGCGCAGGGGGGGGGGATGGCGGTGGATGGGAGGCAGCAGCGGTGTGGGGGATGATCGGCGCAGCAGAGGGGCTGGATTAGGGCTCATGGGAGGATGACCGGCGCAGCGGTGTGGGGGATGACCGGCGTAGCGGTGTGGGGGATGACCGGCGCGCAGCAGCGGAGGAAGGGGGCACCGGTGAAGAGGAGAGCGACGGAGCTCCGGTCTACCTCGCTGGTCAGTCGAGTCAGTAGCTTCAAAAAAACTGTCTCGATCAGAGCCCAATCCACCCTCGGTCAGACGCTCCGACCCGGTCAGCAAAATATCAAACACCCTGACTCACTGACGAGTCAGTGGTCAGTGGTCAACCACCTTGGTCAGCTGCATCAAACACAGCCTAAAGCTGATGACAAAGTCTGAAGACAAAGTATTCAGAGGTTGTCACAACAGCTGAAGAAGTACTCTTCAGTAGTTGTGATGGTTTACTTTCAGTAGTTGTCTTTATATTTTCAGTAGTTTGTAATCAGTAGTTTCAGTAGATTATTTTCAGTAGTTGAAGTATTAGTTAACACTTAAGCGTTTATTGTAAGAAGATATTCTCAGCTGTTGTGGACATCTTCAGTAGTTTTAGTTATTTTCATTTGTTTGTGTAATCGGTTAGGTGTCACTATCAACTGACATCTGCTGACGTCATCTTTTCCTATAAAGGAAAGTTGACCTAATTGTAACGCAGGGAAGCATGTGAATGAATGGAAACATTCTCTTTTGCAGAAAACTTTCTCTCTCTATAACCGTCCCTGTTTGATTGAATATTCATCTTGTTCTTGCTTAAATTTCGTCTAATTCTAACACTATTCCGCTGCATATCATAACCTAATTGATCAAACTAGATCTGAGATCCTTTCAAATTTGAAAGGATCTCAGATCTAGTTTGATCAATTAGGTTATGATTTGCAGCGGAATAGTGTAAGAATTAGACAAATTTAAGCAAGAACAAGATGATTATTCAATCAAACAGTGACGGTTTTAGAGAGAGAAAGTTTTCTGCAAAAGAGAATGTTTTCATTCATTCACATGCTTCCCCTGCGTTACAATTAGGTCAACTTTCCTTTTATAGGAAAAGATGACGTCAGCAGATGTCACTTGATAGTGACACCTAACCGATTACACAAACAACTGAAAATAACTAAAACTACTGAAGATGTCCACAACAGCTGAGGACATCTTCTTACAATAAACGCTTAAGTGTTAACTAATACTTCAACTACTGAATACAATCTACTGAACTACTGAGTACAAACTACTGAAAATATAAAGACAACTACTGAAAGTAAACCATCAGAACTATTGAAGAGTACTTCTTCAACTGTTGTGACAACCTCTGAATACTTTGTCTTCAGACTTTGTCTTCAGCTTTAGTCTTCAGACTTTGTCTTCAGCTTTAGTCTTCAGACTTTGTCTTCAGCTTTAGTCTTCAGACTTTGTCTTCAGCTTTAGTCTTCAGACTTTGTCTTCAGACTTTGTCAACTGCTTTAGTCTTAAGACTTTTTCTTCAGACTTTGTCTTCAGACTTTGTCTTCAGACTTTGTCTTCAGCTTTAGTCTTCAGACTTTGTCTCAGACTTTGTATTCAGACTTTGTCTTCAGACTTTGTCTTCAGACTTTGTATTCAGACTTTGTCTTCAGACTTTGTCTTCAGCTTTAGTCTTCAGACTTTGTCTTCAGACTTTGTCTTCAGACTTTGTCTTCAGACTTTGTCTTTAGACTTTGTCTTCAGACTTTGTCTTCAGGTTTAGTCTTCAGACTTTGTCTTCGGACTTTGTCTTCAGCTGATGTAGTCTTCTTCAGTTGTTATGATGTCTTTGGGACTTAAAGGTTTTTCTGATCTGGCTCATTGTTTCTTTTGGTCCAACAAACTCCCCCTGAAACAATGCAGCAGAAACCTTTAATTTTATTGGTGTCCCACTTATTAGGCAAAAAGCATTGTCTTTTTCTTCTGGATCAGCTCAGAAGTGACCAATTTCAGCACAGGCCTGGGAAGAGGTTTCAGAAGATGTGATTGGCAAGGGATGGATGTGAACTCTATCTTCGGGAATTGGACACAGAGTTGTTGCCCCATCCATGAAACCTACTCCCTACAATGAGTCTGTAAGACTCTCGAACATAGGCCTCAAGGAACACAATCTGTTCTTCCAAGGTGAGTTCTTCAGCTTCTCCTTCGAAGAAGAACTCTGGCCCATAATACTCGGATAGGTACTTAACCTGTTTTCCATTCTTTAGCTCCACAGTTGTTATTTCTCTGTAGGTGAACTCATCAGGATGATTACCTTCAAGTAACAACTAGAGCTCATTGCTTCTAACTTCTTCAAGCATCTTATAGATCAAACCCTTTTTCACCATTTTTTTCCAGCAGTGTTTGTGGGGTAAGATTAGACTTGTAGGCTCTTCTGAAGTCTTCTAGGATTTCCCAGGGTGACACTATAATGGCCAGCATTATCACGGCATCTACAATCTTCTTTACTTGGCCATTGTATCTTCTTGGGATATTCTTCTTGTGAGTTCTATCACTTACCCTGGGATCAGGCCATATTCTAACTCGCTCTTTCTGATATTGAAATGTAAATCTGAGAGCATACAATCTCTGAGCATGTTTCCTTATAGATTGTATCGATGTAGACTGAGGAAACTCTTTATCAACCATGTTCAATAGCAACTCATCATGTTGTTGTGTTTTTCTTCTTCTTCAAGCTTTACTTGGATGGCAGGTGTGATCGTTGTTGGTTGACTCTTGGCAATTTTCTTTGATACATCAGCCAACTTCCCTTTTGTTTTAACAACAGTTGAAATGGGCAGCCTATCTTCCTTATCATCTTCTTCTTCTTCTTCTTGAAGCCTCAACACCCTTCTCTTCCTCTTGGGTGCATCATCAGCAGATTTTTGTGTTGGATTCTTAGGTAAAGGAGTTGGTTTTGTGGGTTGTGATTTTGGTTGTTCTGGTGTGGGAGATTGTATAGGTTGCTCTAGCATTTTTGTTGCAAGTGTGGCTTTGGAGCGCTTTGCCAGATCAGTCCTTCTCCCAGCACCAGCTTCATCAAAGGCTTCTATGATCAATCCTTTGTTAAATACTTCAGACGAACAGATTTTATTGGTTATCTTCAAAATACTGTCCCTATTCCATGATTTCACTTCAAGGATTGTCCTCCCCAAGTACTTCGATATAAACCTGACCATAGCTTCCAATCTTTCATTTTCTTTCTCACTATAGCTGGCCTATCGGTGCTCAATCTCTTGTACTTCCAGCTTTCTGATCTCAATGTCAAGTTTTGTAGTGTCAAATCCTTGTCTGAAGAGCTGATCAATAATTTTATCCATTGATCTGCTATGTTGCTCATCAGCTTCTTTGATCAGTTCTTCTAACTTCTTGTCAAGGAGTGTCTTCTCACCACCTTTCCTCTTCTTGTATGTGACATGGAAATCCTTTTCTTTCTCCTTCTTTTTCCTCTTCAACTCTCTACCTCTTGTCTACTTTCACTAACTTAGACTCCCCTTTTGGGTTGCATTGGGTTCAGGGGTTTGAACGTTAGAAAGTCTTTTAGTGACTGCATCATCAACTAAGGTTTGTATATTGGAGGAAAGCCTCTCATCAAGAGCTTGATGGAAAATGTTAGTGATGATAGGAGTGATGAGAGGCAAGGAAGATGTAAAGACAGCAACCATTTGTTCAGAGGGGTTCTGTCCCTAGAAATGGTGCCAGAATCAGAGGCTGGTGGCTTAGTTATTATGAGTGGCTTAGTATATGGGAGACCTTCAGAAGAAGGTGCCATCTGTGGGTGAATTTGGGCAGATGGACTTGATTCTTGTGACATTTTGGCAAGCAGTTCTTGTAGCCTGCTTACCTCAGCCTCAAGAATAGTGTTGTGGGCTAGAACATCATAGAAAAAGCCCAGGTCATCATCAGTGGTTGCTGAATCATCAGACCTCCTGATTACATCAGGATGAACATGTGCTGAGTGTGGACCAGTATTCACATGTGCCCCTTTTTCTTGGTACTGGGGACTTCCTGCCTCAGGATTATGCCCTTCATCGACAGTTTCCTCTGGTGAGGTCTTATAAATGTTACCAACTTCAGCCTGTTCATGTGCTGAAGCAGGAGAAGTGGCAGCCTCACCAGAAGTTCTAATATCCGCATCCACATGGGGAGATTGAATTGTGTAATCCCTATGCTATGGGTTATCAACAACACTATAGTCCTCCCCCTCAACTGTTGAGGTTTTCCCAGTTGTAATAGGTTTCTGGGGAGGGGTTGGAGTGTTTAACTGACTCAGCACTTTTGCAATGATATAAGTTGGGCTTTGTGGGGTGGTTGTAGTAGGAGATAGGTGTAAAGCAGATTGCACCTGGGGTGAGTTGTGCTTTTCAATGGCAACCTTCTCAAATGAGAGAGGTTCCAGTAATGTGGCATCCCCAGAAATGGTTGCTTCAAGATCCTGTTGAGAGGATACCTGAGCGGTTGAGGTTGGTTGAGTTTGTGTAACTACTGGGGGATTACTACCAGCAGTTTCTTACTGCCTTGGTGCTGCAGGGGCATCCTCAGGGGACTCAACTCCCTAAGTAGCCTTTTTGGGATTTTTAGATTTTGACTTGGAGGGGACTTTGGATCTGGAGGATGAGACTGTAGGTTCCCGCTTCTTAGGTTTTAGCAGCTTGGTAGCCTCTTTGAGTTATATGTTCGAGTTGTGCCTGGAGTATACATCAGGCAGAACTGTACCAGTAGGGACTCCTAAGCCAACAAGGCCTTCAGTTTTTAATTGGTTTTCAATAATGGCCATAAGAAACCTTGGATGTAATATCCATCTGTTAGCCACAGGTTTCAAGGCCGGATCTTTTAATTCCAAAAATATAATTTCAGAAAAATTTAAGTTTTGGCGTTCAAGGATTGAATACAATACCTGCTGCCACCTTGAAGACATTTGATCCCATGAGGAGGTCTTGGGAGCAAGGCAGACGTTGACCATGTGGAAGATTAGGCGTTCAGGGTCATGGAAGTGCTTTTTCAAAAATGTAGTAGCACTTAGGTCGCCTTCATACCCATTGTTGGTGAAGGATAAGTTGGTTGTACCCTTAGGATATTCGAAGACGAAGTTGGCATCATTCAGATTTAGGATTCGCCGAATAGTATCAGAAGTGATGACCATCTTCTTCTGATTGACAAACGATTGGAGAGCGATCTCGCCATCATTCTCACCAGTTGTGAGTGTTACGTTTGTCCAGAATTGGTGTAGGGTTTCTAAGTATATGGTTGGGTTCAAAAGAAAGGTTGTGTGGTATTGAGAGTCAACCATCAGATCGATGGCGTCATCAAACTTGTTCTAGAAGGCCGATTTGGTGAGGTAAGCTACACAGTTATGGCGGGGTTTGAGTTGCATGGTCGCAATTGTTGCAGGAGGGAAGGTCTGAGAATTTGAATAATAACGTTCTGTGAATGAAAAGTTCTAAAGTTAGGGTTTGGTATTTATAGGTTATGAAACGGCTGATGGAAAACAACTGAAGGTTTTGGTGTTAGTCATCAGTTGTTTGAAACGACTGAAGACATGCTTTTAACCTTCAGATGTTGTAAACAACCGAAGACTTGGTTTAGTCTCAGTAGTTTGAAACTACCAAAGACTTGGTTTTAGCTTCAGTTGTTTTGAAATGAAACAGTAGTTGTTTGGAACAACTGAAGAGTAAAGTTACTCATAAGTTGTTGTCATCAACTCACAGGTTTCAGTTGTTTCATTCTGACCTCAACATTTACTCATCAAACTTTGCCTGATTTTTAGACGTTTCATTGGTCATCAGTTCTTTTGAATATTTATGCATCAGCTCTTCTGAACATTTGAGCATTTGAGCTTTTGAAACAAATTATTCTTCAAACTTAGAACAAAGTTTGTCTTCAGTACTTATGCTCAAGATTACACATCAGTACTTTTGGACAAATTTGTTCTTCAATACTTCTGTTAGAAATAGGCATCAGTAATTATAACCACATCAGTAGTTGTAACTACATCAGTTATTATCAACAAATAATGTACTTCAGTACTTTTAAGTAATTTAGTCTTCAGTCTTTTTAATACTTCAGTAGTTAAAAAAAATTGAAGACAAAATAACTCATTAGTACTTATTTTGACTTTTGTATACTAATGCTCATCTGTACTTATTTTCTGAGAGTATTAGTATTAGTCAATTTATTCTAGCTGCAGCATACCAAGCCTTAGCACTAGATTTTGAAAAGGTACACTATCCAAAGACTTAGTAAATATATCTGCAAGCTCCAGCACTAGAACAAACTTTGGATCAATCAGACCTTTTTCATAACAATCCCTGATGAAATGATGTCTGATCTCAATGTGTTTGGTCTTAGAATGCTGGACTGGATTCTTAACAATACAAAGACCTGAAGCACTGTCCATCAGTTATGGAGTCTTAGTCATGCCATAATCCAGTAATTGACTCTGAAGCCAGAGTACCTGAGATGTACAACTTGCAGCAGCAATGTACTCTGCTTTAGCAGTTGATGTAGCAATTGAATTTTGTTTCTTACTCTGCTAAGAAACTAAACAATTGCCTAGAAATTGGCATCCACCAGAAGTTGTTTTCTGGTTACTTTACACCCTGCATAGTCACTATCAGAGAAAGCAATCAATTTGCAAGAGTGTCCAGTGGAATACCAAAGTCCTAGAGATATAGTTCCTTGCAAGTATCTAAAGATCCTTTTGACTGCAATCAAATGGGATTCTTTAGGTGCAGCCTGAAATCTAGCACAGACACAAGTTGCAAACATAATGTCTGGTCTAGAAGCTGTAAAGTACTTCAAGGAACCAATCATACATTTGTAAAGGGTTTCATCAACTGCTTTACCTTTCTGATCAATCCAGTTGTGTGGTGGTGCTCATGGGAGTAGAACAGGGCTTACAGTTTTGTAAATTAAACTTTTCAGAAGATCCTTTGTATATTTTGACTGATGAATGAATGAAAGTTCCATCAGCTCTTTGTTTGATTTTCAAACCCAGAAAGAACTTTAATTCTCCCATGGCACTCATTTCAAACTTTTGTTGCATCAATTTTGTAAATGCATCACACAATTGTGGATCAGAGGATGCAAAGATGATGTCATCTACATAAATTTGATGAAGTAGCTTATGTTGTCCTACTTTCTTTATGAACAAAGTTTTATCTATGGAGGCTCTAGTGAAATTGTTTTGAAGAAGAAAATTAGACTATGTTTCATACCAGGCTCTAGGAGCTTGTTTTAACACATACAGAGACTTATCAAGCTTATACACCCAATCTAGATGTTTATTATCCTCAAAACCTGGTGGTTGACACACATAAACCTCTTCTTTTATTTTACCATATAAGAATGCACTTTTGACATCCATTTGAAAAACTTTAAGATTATGGAAAGCAGCATAAGCTAAGAACAATCTGATTGCCTCCAGTCTGGCTACAGGGGCAAAGGTTTCATCATAATCAATACCTTCTTCTTGTGAAACCCCTGTACAACCAGTCTGGCCTTGTTCTTGACAATTTGACCTTTTTCATCAGTTTTATTCCTAAACACTCATTTAGTGCCTATTGCACACTTACCTTAGGGAAGAGGAACCAGCTCCCACACTTGCTACTTTTTAAACTGAAGAAGTTCAAGTTGCATGGCTTCAACCCATCTATTGTCTCTTAATGCAACATGATAGTTCTTTGGCTCTTGCTGACTGATAAAGAGAGCATAGAAGCAGAAATTGGATAATTGACTTCTGGTTGAAACTCCAGTATTGATATCACTAATGATTTGAGACATTGGGTGATTCTTCAGCTCATGATAGACAATAAGATCTGTGCAAGTGTTTGTAGGGGATTCAGCAACAACAGATGTTGATTCAGAATCTTGAAACCATGAAGGAGATGGCAATTCAAACAAAGTAGATGATTCAAAGATCTTATCAGCATTTGTTGAGGATGGAGCTGCTGAAGCTACAGGAATATCAGGTTTAGATGACTCAGGCAGTTGATCACTAAACTGAAAAGGTGAGTACTGTCAGCATCATCATCATCAGTACCACCAGATAAAGAAGTGTTTGCAGGAGGTGATGGATTTTCAAGAACTGCAAACAACTGGAGACTGATAAGGAACATATTGCAGTATGCTCTGACACCATTTGAAAGGATCTCAGATCTAGTTTGATCAATTAGGTTATGATTTGCAGCGGAATAGTGTTAGAATTAGACGAACTTTAAGCAAGAACAAGATGAATATTCAATCAAACAGTGATGGTTATAGAGAGAGAAAGTTTTCTGCAAAAGAGAATGTTTTCATTCATTCACAAGCTTCCCCTACGTTACAATTAGGTCAACTTTCCTTTTGTAGGAAAAGATGACGTCAGCAGATGTCACTTGATAGTGACACCTAACCGATTACACAAACAACTGAAATTAACTAAAAACTACTGAAGATGTCCACAACAGCTGAGGACATCTTCTTACAATAAACGCTTAAGTGTTAACTAATACTTCAACTACTGAAAACAATCTACTGGACTACTGATTACAAAATACTGAAAATATAAAGACAACTACTGAAAGTAAACATCACAACTACTGAAGAGTAACTCTTCAGCTATTGTGAGAACCTCTGAATACTTTATCTTCAGACTTTGTCTTCAGCTTTAGTCTTCAGACTTTGTCTTCAGCTTAGTCTTCAGACTTTGTCTTCAGCTTTAGTCTTCAGACTTTGTCTTCAGACTTTGTCTTCGGACTTTGTCTTCAGACTTTGTCTTCGGACTTTGTCTTCAGACTTTGTCTTCCGCTTTTGTCTTCAGACTTTGTCTTCAGACTTTGTCTTCAGCTTTAGTCTTCAGACTTTGTCTTCAGACTTTGTCTTCAGACTTTGTCTTCAGCTGATGTAGTCTTCTTTAGTTGTTATGATGTCTGTGGGACTTAAAGTTTTTTCTGATCTGGCTCATTGGTTCTTTTGGTCCAACAAACTCCCCCTGAACCAACGCAGCCAAAACCTTAATTTTATTGGTGTCCCACTTATTAGGCAAAAAGCATTGTCTTTTTCTTCGGGATCAGCTCAGAAGTGACCAATTTCAGCACAGGCTTGGGAAGAGGTTTCAGAAGATGTGATTGGCAAGGGATGGATGGGAACTCTGTATTGGGGAATTGGACACAGAGTTGTTGCCCCATCCATGAAACCTACTTCCCTATAATGAGTCTGTAAGACTCTCGAACATAGGCCTCAAGGAAGACAATCTGTTCTTCTAAGGTAAGTTCTTCATCTTCTCCTTTGAAGAAGAACTCTGGCCCATAATACTCAGATAGGTACTTAACCTGTTTCCCATTCTTTAGCTCCATAATTGTTATTTCTCTGTAGGCGAACTCATCAGGATGATTACCTTCAAGTAACAACTGGAGCTCATTGCTTCTAACTTCTTCAAGCCTCTTATAGATCAACCCCTTTTTCACCATTTTGTTTTCCAGCAGTGTTTGTGGGTAAGATTAGATTTGTAGGCTCTTCTGAAGTCTTCTAGGATTTCCCAAGGGTAGCACTACAATGGCCAGCATTATCACAGCATCTATAATCTTCTTTACTTGGCCATTGTATCTTCTTGGGATGTTCTTCTTGTGAATTCTATCACTTACCCTGGGATCAGGCCAAATTCTAACTCGCTCTTTTTGATATTGAAATGTAAATCTGAGAGCATACAATCTCTGAGCATGTTTCCTCATAGATTGTATCGATGTGGACTGAGCATACAAGATTCACTTGGGTCTTCTTTATTAGAACTAAGGATGAGACCCCTGAGATTCTAAAGAATTTTATCTTAAGAATTGAGAATCAATGTGATCACAAGGTCAAAAGCATAAGATATGATCAAGGAACTGAATTGAAGAACCAAATCCTTGATACATGTTATGATGAAAAAGGGATTACAAGACAATATAGTGCTCCAGGACTCCTTAGAAAAATGGTGTTGCTGAGAGGAGAAACAAGACACTAATTGAAGCTGCAAGAACTATGTTGTCTGACTCTAAACTACCCATCACCTTCTGGGCAGAGGCAATGAACACTAATTGCTATTGGAAAACAGAGTTTAGTAGTTAAGACACATAGTAAGACTCCTTATGAACTTTGGCACAAGAGGAAACCTTTCATTGGCTTTCTCAGGTCATTTGGATGTCATGCACCATCTTGAATACCAAAGATCAAATTGCCAAGTTTGCTGAGAAATCAGATGATGGACACTTCATTGGATACTCTTCTCAAGCTAAAGCTTATAGAGTATATAACCTCAGAACTAGAGTAGTTGAGGAGTCATCCAATGTGACTTTCAATGAGCACACTCCTAATGTGAAAGGTTCTGGTCTGGATTGGCTATTTGATCTTGATTTAGTTACCAATGTTTTAACAAATCTTGTGAGCATGTTTCAGGTTCTACAGATATATTACCTACAGGTGATCCTGATCCAAGATTTGAGCTAAGAAGACCTTCAAGCTACACATCTTCAGCTTTAATGGTAACTAATCCTGCAAATGAAGTTTCTACCAGCACATCAATGACAAATCCTACTGATACTTCTGGGGTTCCTTCAATTTCCAGCTTAGAGACACAAAACTCAGATGAAGGAACATCAAATGTTGGAGAAAATGTTGGTGGTGAAAGTGATCAGGAATTTTTTGATGCTGATAACCACTTCATTGAAGAAAATCCTAATGA
This sequence comes from Flaveria linearis, assembly GCA_024085815.1. Classification (NCBI taxonomy): domain Eukaryota; kingdom Viridiplantae; phylum Streptophyta; class Magnoliopsida; order Asterales; family Asteraceae; genus Flaveria; species Flaveria linearis. The sequence goes on from CM044014.1 coordinate 33,120,796, forward strand.
TGTCATACACTCATTGGATCAAGTCAATATTGATAAGTGTGCTGATGTGGAGGGTGAATCCTTATTGCCAGATCAGAATTTTTCTAATTTAGATCTGTCTAAGCAACTTGCTGTGATCCCTCAGCTAAGGATCCATAAGTCTCAACCCTCCACAAACATCTTTGGAAATGTTGATTCAGGGGTAAAACAAGAGGACAAACCCATAATGCAAATGTTTGTCTTTACTTTTGTTTCTTGTCCCAGATAGAGCCGAAGAAGATTGATGAGGCTCTAAAGGATAGAAGTTGGGTTGAAGCTATGCAAGAGGAGCTTCTTCAATTCAAAAGGCAAAAGGTTTGGAAACTACGTCCTCTTCCTCAAGGGAAGACTACCATTGGAACCAAATGGGTATTCAGGAATAAGAAGGATGATAGAGGACTTGTCATCAAGAACAAGGCAAGACTAGTGATTCAAGGGTATACTCAAGAAGAAGGAATTGACTACACAAATGTTTTTGCTCCTGTAGCAAGACTTGAAGCTGTCAGGATATTTCTAGCTTTTGTTGCATCCAAGAACTTCAAGGTCTACCAACTTGATGTCAAGTGTGCTTTTCTCTATGGGGTGATTGATGAAGAGGTGTATGTCAAACAACCACCTGGGTTTGCAGATCCTAATCATCTTGATTATGTCTGTAGACTTGATAAAGCTCTTTATGGACTGCACCAAGCACCAAGGAAGTGGTATGAGACTCTATCTCAGTATCTCTGTCAGCATGGCTACAAAAGGGGTACTATTGATGGAACTCTCTTCATCAAAGGAACAGGAGATACATAATGCTAGTTCAAGTATATGTAAATGACATTATCTTTGGGTCAACTAATCCAAAGCTCTGCAAAGATTTTGAGAAGCTGATGAAGGACAGGTTTGAAATGAGTGCCATGGGGGAACTTAATTTCTCTCTAGGAATTCAAGTGAAGCAAGTTGACAATGGTATGTTCATAAGTCAGTCAAAGTATGTACAAGACATACTTAGAAGATTCAACATGACTGATTGTAAGGTTGCTAAGACACCCATAGCCAGAAATCACTCCCTTGGACCTGATCTTGAGGGGGAGTTTGTTGATGAGTATCTTTATAGGGCAATGATTGGGTCTCTTATGTACCTCACAGCTAGCAAGCCTGATATCATGTTTGCTACATGCATTTATGCAAGATATCAAGCCAACCCCAAGATGTCACACCTAATCACTGTCAAAAGAATTTTAGGATATCTCAAAGGTGCTCCATCACTTGGCCTTTGGTATCTAAAAAATTCTAACTTCAATCTGTATGCTTATACAAATAGTGCTTATGGTGGCTGCAACATGACTGCAAAGTCTATATCAGGGGGATGTCAATTTCTTGGTGGAAGGATAGTCTTTTAGCAATGTAAGAAACAATCTTGTGTGCCTGCATCAATTGCTGAGGCTGAATACATTACTACTGCAAGTTGTTGTGCTCAAGTGTTGTGGATTCAAATCAAGGAGACTCCCATCCATATAGATAACAACGGTGCTATTTCAATCATAGAAAATCCTGTGCAGCACTCAAAGACAAAGCATATCAATATCAGGTATCATTTGATTAGAGATAACTTTGAAAAGGGATTAATCAAACTAGTCAAAGTTAACGCAATGAACAATATGCTGATCTGTTCACCAAAGCTTTTGATGAACAAAGATTTAAATATCTTGTATCAGCTATTGGGATGATTAACCTTGAAATAGCTTTTCTTAAAACTTAATCATATTATCTAAAACCTGTGTGTCCTAAGTTGTCTATTTTATCACCTTCATAAGCCCCTGTTCTCCTTGGAAGAAAAGTCTTTTTGAAAGACATTCCTTAGATTTTTTGGAAAATTTTGATCTCTTTACCCTTCGGAAGATTTAAAATTACCTTGGGAAGAATTTTATGTCTTAGCAAACAAATATATACTTTAGTAGTTTTACCTTCGAAAGAAATTTCTGAAATATCTTCCGAAGCTTAAAATCAACTTAAATACTTTTATGTTTCAAAAGAACAATTTTCTTCCGAAAGTAATTTACCTTCGGAAGTTTTCATTCATCTTAGAATAAAAACACTGAGTTTTAAATCTCTTCTGAAGTAAAATTCTCGAAATATCTTCCGAAGACAATTTGCCTTCGGAAGCTTTTCTTTAGAACTTCCAAGCAAAATAACCTTCGAAAGATTTCTCGACTTCCAAGAAAACTACTTTTTAGGCAAAAGGAAACCTCTTTTCAGAGGTGGGACCAACTTCCAGATTTGAAAGTTTATCCTTTTTCATTAACTTTGCTTCAAATCCTCTTACATAAATTGAAAGGATCTCAACCTCTAGTTTGATCAATTAGGTTGTATTCGCAGCAGATTTAGCACAAGAATAAGCAAATTATACTAAGAACACAAGAGATATATCAATGTAACAATAGGTTATAGAGAAAGAGAGGAGTTCTGCAAAAAGGTGTTTTCTATTAGATCACACGCTTCGACAAGGATTACATTTACGTCATCTTCCTTTTATAGGAAGAATGACGTCAGCTGATGTCACTTGATAGTGACATCAAACCGTTATTCTAACAAACTACTGAAACTATCTTAACTACTGAAGATGTCAAACAGCAGACATCGTCTTACAAAATACTAAGTGTTAAACTTATTACAACAGCTGAAAAGAAACTACTGAAAACTACAACGACTGAAGAACAAATTCTTCAGTCATTTTACAAACTACTGAAATAGAAAATAAAACTACTGATAAGAAAAAGCTAAAAGTAAACCATCACAACAACTGAAGAATACTTCTTCAGCTGTTGTGACAAACTCTAAAGCTTCAGCACTTGTCTTCAGACTTTAACTTCAGATGTTTCATCAGCTGATGACTTCAGTAGTTGTCATCAGTTGATGTCATCAGTCTTTGTACCTCAGTTGTTGATCTTCAGTACTTTGATCTTCAGCTGATAGTCTTTAGTACTTGAGTCTTCAGCACTTGAGTCTTCAGCACTTGAGTCTTCAGCACTTGAGTCTTCAGTACTTGAGTCTTCAGTACTTGTACTTCAGCACTTGTACTTCAGCTGTTGATCTTCAGTACTTTGATCTTCCACTGTTGAGGTCTTCAGACTTTGTCAAACAGCTGAGATTCACATGACCCAGCCTTCTATGCCATAGAGTAGATTCTTGAGGAGAAGCCTTGGAGAATAGGCAGGGATGGCCTTTTAGATCAATTTTCTTTGAAAGATCTAAGGCATATACTCTTCCTATCCTGTTGGCCTTCAGGAGAGTATATTCATCCAACACCTTATCAATCAAACTCAGAACTTTGGATGATAGAATCCGACAGTTCTGGCTGGTGAAAAGAGTAACATGGCCTTTATCACACATTTGACTGACACCCAAGAGATTGTACTTGAGATTATCCACATGGTTAACATCATCAAACCTTATTTCCCCATTGGAAACAAAGCCTTTGCCGATGATGTAACCTTTTGCATCATTGCCAAAGGAAACAAACCCTTCTTTCCTTGAGAGTAGTCATTAAGAAGTGAGCTGCTTCCTGTCATATGCATGGATCCTCCACTGTCTACATGCCAGATGCTTCTGTGGCATGTTGAAGAACCCTGCAATCATCACAAAAAATTAGTTAGTTTTTGAGACCCAAACCTTTTTGGTTTTGGGTCTGTTCTCATCAACAGATGTGACACTAACTGGTTTGTTATGTGTGACAGCCTGAGGTGAAGGAGATGGTGTAGAAGAGGAATCCTTTGGCTTGGATTTCCTTTTCTGTGGTTTCAACATAGGAGCATCTAATTGGTTGACTCTTCCCATTAGATGTTGAACCATCATAACAAGTTGTGTCTGATTTTGTGATAAAGCCTTTAGCTCATCAGACACATTAGTGCTTGCTTGTGATGGATTCCTGTGTTGCACCATCTTCTTTTGAGCAACCTCAGCTGTTGCCTGATTAACCCCATCCTTCTTTTGGATTTCTTCTTGGACTTAGGGGTTTCAGGTTTTGATATTGCTGGTACAAACTTGGTCTCAAACTCAGTTTTCATTACATTCATTTTCTCTTTAATTTTCTCCTTTTGTTTGAGTTTGGAGCCCTTTTTGTACCAGCAATCATCAGTAAGATGATTGAACAAGCCACATATTTCATATGGCTTCTTCTTCATCTTTAGTTGATCATCTACTGAAGAAGATGTAACTACTGAAGACTTGTTCTCCAGCAATTTGCTATCAGTACTTGCAGTTTTCTTCCTTGCAGTACTTGCTTTCCTGATATCTTCTTTAGTAGTCTTCAAACCCTTTCTACTGGTAGTTTTCTTCCCTTTAGTACTGGCAGTAGTTAAGGTTTGAACTTCAGGTGTTATCACTTGCTCTCCAGTACTTTCAGTACTTTTAGAGACAACACCAGAGTTGATCAACTTTTTGATCATGTGACAGTCAGTATTTGAACCATCAGCTGTTGTAGCATTAGCTGATTGGTTTTGTGAGGAATTAGTGCTGACTTCAACCACTGATGATGTTGTATCAGATAGTAGGTCACATGATAAGAAGGATTGGTTATTGCTTTCTTCATCAGATTCTACTTCTGCTCTGGAAGCAAAATCTGTTGGAGGAGCAGTGTGATTATAACCAATGCCAAACTTCACATTGGAAGTGGATTGCTTACTCAGAAGCATTTCAAAACCCTTGCAGGATTGCACCCAGCGATCACACTCTACCTGGGTAGCTGCAAGTGTTTCCTTGAGGTCTATGTACTTCTCTATAAGTACCTCTTCCCTAGCCTTATCATCTTTGATTTGGCATTTAAGTTTATAAATCTCATCATTTTTATCATTAAGCACAGACTCAAGTTCAGCTTTTCTTTTGGAAAGGGTTTGCTCTAGCTCAAGATTTTATTAATTAAAGCTACATTTGCTTCTCTAATAGATGCAAATGCATCTATGCAAGATTCAGAACATATCTTGGCTTTAGCCTCAGAAGATACATGTGATGAAGCATTGGAGGATGACCCATCAGCAGACTCCAGGGCCATGAGAGCAAGGTTCCCAAAAGGATGATCACCACCATGTTGACCAGCACCAGGAAATAGTTGTTCATGACCAGATAAATCATATGATAAACTGCTCCAGTCAACAACTCCTAGGGTGAAGAAGCTGTGTTGTTGAGATTGGGTTTGATGATGAGATTGAGAAGGTTGAGGCTCAGGGAGAGCATGTGGTTGCTACGCAGTGGGTGCTTGAACTTGAATTGACTGAGGCATGTAGTAGCAGGGGTATGGGTATGGCATATGACCCTGAGGCACAAAGTATGCATGTGATGCCTGAGCTGGTGATGGATGACCAGAACTGGTGGTTTGTTGCAATTTGTGCTGTGAGCTATTGCTTGGAAAAGTCACAAAGGGTGCAGAGGAGTTAGATCCAGATAATCTACACTCTCTAGCAAAGTGTCCAAGCCTATGGCACTTGTGACACCTCAACTTGCTCTTGTCAAAACCAACTTTGGTTTTGCCAGAGAGACCAGGAAATTTCCTGCCAGTTCTCTTGTAGAACTTTTGAGATCTGATATTTATCATTGCCATTTGACTCAAATATCCATCTCTTCCAGATCATCATCTGGAATGCCCTTCAAGTCCTCTATCAGAAAGCACAGGTTATCACTGCTACCTCCTGAACTACCATCAACACCAACAAAAGCATGTCAGAATTGGTAGAGAAATCAATATGCTCATCATAGGCATTCTCTGATGCAGCATATTCTGACTCTTAACCTATCAGTGCAGTATTGCCTGATACAAAGTCATCAGTGAGCTTGCCAGAGGTGGACAACTTCCTTTTCTGCTCTATCTCTCTCTCAAATGTAAGCAGTTTCCCATGAAGTTGGGTGAGAGATAGAGTATCCAGATGTGCACTGGAGCGTAGGGCAATGGTATAAGTGTCCCATCTCTCAGGCAGGGATCTGAGGAAACGGTTGTTCATCTGACTATTGGAATACTCTTGTTTAACCATTTTCAGCTCAGAAATAAGACAAGAGAATCGCTCAAACTGTTGAGTCAGTGTCTCACCCATCCTATGAGAGAATGTCTCATATTGTTGGGCGAGGGTTTCCCTAGTATTTGCTAAGACCTCATTGGTTCCTCCGAATTGTTCCTTCAGAGAAACCCAGAGATCATGAGCAGTTTCATGATGCAAAAGCCCTGAATAGATTTCATATGGAATTGCCATAGCCAGAATTCCATGGGCATTAGCATCAATTTTGAACAGCTTTAGATCTTCGTCCGAATACTGATCAGGTTTCTTTGGAACCCTCTCATTTGATTCAGGAACACTCACAGTAGGCTTGTATGGTCCATGCACCACTGACTTCCAACAACAGCACTGTTCACAGACAAGTGATGGAGCATACGACGTTGCCAAATGTTATACTCACTCCTCACAAGCATCGGAGGCTTTGTTGAGGAGCCAGTATTATGAGGATCATTAGTTGGTGTCGTCATCTCAGACTTCAAGTAAATTCAAGGTAAACAAAACAAATTTAGCTCAAAACCACGAAAACCTCAAGTTTAAAGGCCAGAAGCAGCAGAAACTCAATCTCTATAACCGATTCTTGCAAATTTGCTAATTCGATCAAACGTAGATAGCAAAAGAGCAGTTTCAATGATCAATTGTTAAATCGATCAATGATTAACCAGATCTGATACCATTTGAAAGGATCTCAGCCTCTAGTTTGATCAATTAGGTTGTATTCGCAGCGGATTTAGCACAAGAATTAAGCAAATTATACTAAGAACACAAGAGATATATCAATGTAACAGTAGGTTGTAGAGAAAGAGAGGAATTCTGCAAAAAGGTGTTTTTTATTAGATCACACGCTTCGGGAAGGATTACAATTAGGTCATCTTCCTTTTATAGGAAGAATGACGTCAACTGATGTCACTTGATAGTGACATCAAACCGTTATTCTAACAAACTACTGAAACTATCTTAACTACTAAAGATGTCAAACAGCTGACATCTTCTTACAAAATACTAAGTGTTAAACTTATTACAACAGCTGAAAAGAAACTACTGAAAAATACAACGACTGAAGAACAAACTCTTCAGTCGTTTTACAAACTACTGAAATAGAAAATAAAACTACTAATAAGAAAAAGCTGAAAGGTAAACCATCACAACAACTGAAGAATACTTCTTCAGCTGTTGTGACAAACTCTGAAGCTTCAGCACTTGTCTTCAGACTTTAACTTCAGATGTTTCATCAGCTGATGAATTCAGTAGTTGTCATCAGCTGATGTCTTCAGTCTTTGTACTTCAGTTGTTGATCTTCAGTACTTTGATCTTCAGCTGATAGTCTTTAGTACTTGAGTCTTCAGCACTTGAGTCTTCAGTACTTGAGTCTTCAGTACTTGTACTTCAGCACTTGTACTTTAGCTGTTGATCTTCAGTACTTTGATCTTCCACTGTTGAGGTCTTCAGACTTTGTCAAACAGCTAATGATGCTTTCAGTAGTTGTTATGATGTCTTGTGGGACTTAGAGGTTTTTCTGATGTGGCTCATTGGTTCTTTTGGTCCAACATAAATACCGAACGGTTCCCCCCCCCGCTTTCACTATCTTCTTCATCTGCACTATTCCTTAATCCTAAATTCTCCTAAACCATCTTTGTTCTTCATCTTCCTTCACCCTCAAGCTTCTTAAAATAGCCAATCTAAATTGCAGAAGCAACCCTGATGTCTCCATGCAACTTCACAGGAAACACAACCAGGTTGCTCTGTTGAACTCTTAGAAAGATGATAGTTTCTCAGAGGTTTGCCATTTTCTAGCTTTATCCAACTACTTCACCTCCCTAACCATTGATACTACTCTCTATGAGGATCATTTGCTTGAATTTTGGAAGACCTGCTAAGAGGTCATCATGGATGGGAGAAGGCACTGTCTGCCATAGTGCATGGACGGACAATCTTCATCATTCCGGCCATCATCAACACTCATCTTCAACTAGATGATGAAGAAGGTGAGTTGTCCTTCCAAAGGAAGTTGTTTGTCCTTCCCAAAGGAAGTTGTTAATTCCTTTGACCAGATGGGCTATGAGGGAGATTTCTCTGTAAAGACCTTCAGGAAAGGGAAGGTCTTATCCCGATGGAAATACCTGCTCCATGTGGTTATCCACAGCTTGTCAAACAAGCATGGAGTGTGGGACCAGATTCCTGAAGATCTCTCCTTTATAATGTATGGAATGGTTCAAGGGTCAAGTTCAGGTACTCTCAGTTTTTTTACACAAATTTGCTTGCTAACTTGGACTCCTTAGAGTATTACATGTTTCCTAGATATGTTCAATGCATTCTCAACTATGAACTAGCCTCACAGTTAAGAGAAACAGGTAATATTCTTAAAGTGGGACAGATGAAGCCCGACATCTTTAAAATCATAAAGAAGCCAACTGTAGGCTTCTCAGGGGTAGAAATAGCCCTTGTCCCCAAAATGTTAGAGCTCATTGCTCAAGGTGACAACCTAGCAACATAAGCTAGTGTTGAACCCACACCTTCTATCTCCCAACCACCAAAAAGACCCCCACAAATCACCCTCACCTATCAAAGAAAATCCAAACAAACCCCTGCTCAAGCTATTGAGTTTGTGCAGGCCCCCATACACTCACCTATACAGGAGGAAATGGATACTAGAGCTCCCACTTCCTCTAAGGGTCAAACCACTCCCTTCTCTTCAAGAATCAGTGTTGGGGTTCCTCATGCTCAGCCTGATGAGCTTGTTGGATTCTATATGCCCAAGACACATAGAACATTGATGTGGTTAGTATGTCATGATCCAAGTCGGGTTATACCCAATAACAAGCTTTGCAATCACCGACAATTATTCAATTGATGATATGATCATGCAATTAAATAATAACACCAAATTTAGAAAATAGGTTTTCTAAATAAGTTGCATATGAGATGGAACAACTTATTAGGATATTTTATTCAAGAATATTACTTAGTGTTATTTAAGTTAGTTAGATAACATTAAGTAATATGAGAGTGTATAAGTTTTACAATTAAAAGGTAATTGTACAACTTATGAGGGACTAGTTTGTGAAAATTGCATTATAATGTTTAGTGGGAATCTTCCTTTTAAGACCATTTAGGCCGTCCCATTCTCTCCAATGAGACTTCTTCCACTTACTAAAAAGCTACAAACTTCGACTACTAGTCAAACTCTCAACATCTATCTCTAACATACATGCAAAATAAAAAATGAGTAGCCCTTATCTCTCTCTCTAGCTCACGGAATTTTCAGCAGCAAGTAGAAGGTTTTTTAGCTGCATTTGGTGTTGTTTCTCCCTAACAAGAAAGTGATTGCAAGTAAGCTTGGGGTATACAAGCTTGAGGATCTCTATCTTGAGCTCTTGGCCGATTTTAAACATCGAAAACCCTCCTTCTTTGGTCGTTTTTCTGCTGAACAAGGTAGACATCACAGCTCATTGAAGCTGTGATATTATGTAGTTTTTTAATATGTCCATAGCTTGTTTATTCACATGTTATGATCCTTTGTTCTTTGGGTTTGTTTTGTACATTAATATGGTCATCTAATGAACATATTTTTCAGCTTATAAACAAAGTTATAATGCTATACTTCCGCTGCGTTTTCAGAAAGTTTAAGAGGTTAAACTATGATTTTATGTTCTAACAAACCCTACAATGGCATCAAGAGCCGGTTATGTGGATAACTTGCTTGTTCTTGTCCTTTAAAATTGGTTTTAGAGGATGATTATAAACTCATAATAGGCTGATTTTGTTGATTGAATAAACCCCATGTCTTTCAAAGTTATATCTTCATGCTTATGATTAAACTTTGAAAGATAGGAATGTCAATTGGTTGATATATTTGGATGTTGTTTGTTTGGACAAACAAACCCTAATTTTCAGTTTATGTTGGCTAAAAATTTGGGGTTTGATGGGGTTTATTTTGTTTGTTGAATGATGTTTATGATTGTTCATATGATAGTGCATAACCTAGCATTTGGCCTTGTGTTTTTTGGATGAATGCAATGGTTTGTTTTAGTTTATTCAATGGGGTTGTATATTAATTTGTTTGTGCTTTGTATAAAAGATGTAATTTATTTATTATTGGGTTGTAATAAATAGGTTAGGAGTAATTTTCTTTTACTAGAAAATATGTATTAGGATATATATTTTGTAAAAGAAGATGCTCGGGAAGGAAGCACAAGAGGAAGACACAAAAGAAGGACTTGAAGCATATGGATGCAAGTTCAAGTGGGAGTCTATGAAGATCTCAATTTTGTGTTGTATTCAACCCTTAGGAAAGACCAAATGACCACACTTGTGATGGCAAACAAGTGTGGTCACAATAGTAGCTATGGTTATGCACATTGTGGTTGTTTATATTATGCTTGTTTGATTGTGATTTTATGAATGATGGTATGATATTTGGATATGATAAACAATCTTAATAAAAATGATCTTAACAAGCTAATATAAAATGGTTCTTAATCATTAAGTGTTAATAAATGGTTATTAAAAGGATTTATGGTTTTATAATAAAATGAGTTTTATTAAAAGAACCATAGGGTATCTTGTATTTGAAAGCATGCAAATACAAGTACATAGAGTTTTCAAAACTAGAATTAATGAAAACCAAAATCCCTTTTGAAACAAGTTTAACACCATCCTTTTACACGACACTCGAATCACTTGAGAACTATTTGTGGGATAAAGGTCACCTAACCACTTGTAGGGAACTTGTGTGTTTGAGGTGAGTCTAACATACTTGTGGGATAAAGGTCACCTAACCGCTTGTATGTGAAAACTCACACGTGTGTGTAAGTAGGACGACTTGAATTGGAAACCATGTGCTTAGGGTCACCGAAGCATGGCGTACAAAGGTGTTGATGGGATTAAACATGCCAACCAAACATAAGATGTTTAACCGATCTCATAAAGGCTAGAAGTTGCAAAAGGTTGCAATTGTCAAATGTTGACTACCTTGTAAATTTAAATAATGGGATAAAGGTCACCTAACCATTATTTGAATGTAACGTTGGATTCTAGATTTTAATTATTCATTGTCTATGAGACGTAAAGGGTATTAATGATTAAAATGTAATTTTTTAGAAATACTAATAAGAACTTTGTAAATTTTGTAGAATGGTCGCAAACAACAACAACGCAAACCCGACCGTCCATAACCTATCACTAAGAACAATCCTTGAGAAGGAACGTCTAAACCATGGGAACTTCATGGATTGGTACCGAAACTTGAGAATCGTTCTCAAGCAAGAAAGGAAGTCATATGTGTTAGACGATCCCATTCCCGATCAACCTGATGAAAATGACGTTGAGGCCTTTGCCGAGTGGGTCAAGTACACCGAGGACTCTGTGCAAGTCGCATGTCTCATGCTAGCAAGTATGATTCCCGATTTGCAAAAGGACTTTGAGAACCACAATGCCTATGACATGATCACCCAGTTGAAGAAATGTTCCAACAACAATCAAGGGTGGAGCGCTTCAAAACAGTTCGGACACTCCATGCATGTCGGATGGACGAGACCCAATCGGTGTCATCTTATGTTCTTAAGATGAAGAGCCACATTGATCACCTCAAAAGGCTTAACTGTCGTGTGTCCAATGAGTTAGCAACGGATTTGATCCTCAACTCTCTATCCAAGAAGTTTGATAGCTTTGTTATGAACTATAACATGAATGGATGGGACAAGAGTATTGGTGAGCTTCACTCAATGCTCAAAACGGCCGAGACAGGCATGGGTAGAAAGGTTCTACCGGTCCTTACGATCAATGAAGGAGGTAGTAGGAAGAGGCACCTCCCCGACCCTAGGGCAAGTGTTGCAAGAGGGAAGGGGCACGTCAGGGGAAGGGAAAGGAAAAGAAAAAGTAGAACCGCCCAAACCAAAAGAAAAGAAGCAAAAGGTTGCTCAAGATGACCCATGTTTTGAGTGTGGGGAGGTAGGCCATTGGAAACGCAATTGTCCAGTCTATCTCAAAGCATTGAGATCGAAGGGGGACGGGTAAACCTCAGGTACAATCTTTATGATACTTGTTGAGCTAAATGTTATTTCACACATGGGTATTAGATACCGGATGTGGAACTCATATTTGCAATTTGTTGCAGGGTTTCAAAAGAAGTGAGCATTATGCAAAAGGGGAAATAAGTCTCTTCATGGGTAATGGTGCAAAGGTTCACGTGGAAGCCCAAGGAGACTACATTTTGAAGCTTCCAAGTGGCTTGGAAGTTATTTTAAAGAATATTTTGTATGCTCCTAGTTTGACTAGGAACATTATTTCTGTTTCCCGTTTAAGACAATGTGATTATGATTTCAAGTTTGTTGACAATGATATTCATGTTTCTTTCAATCATATGTTTTATTTTAAAGCTATACCTTGTAATGGTATTTATGAATTGATTCATGAAAACACAACATATGATAGCTCAATGTACCAAGCAACCACCAAAAGGCTCAAATTAGATTTGAGTGATTCCTATCTTTGGCATTGTCGCCTTGGTCACATAAACAAGAATCGTATGCAAATACTCCAAAAGAATGGTCTTTTGAAAACTAATGAAAATGATTCATTTGATGTATGCGAGTCTTGTTTACAAGGTAAAATGACAAAGGCCCCTTTTAGTGGGACTAATGAAAGGGCAAAGGATTTATTAGGAATCATACATTCAGATGTATGTGGACCTTTTAAACCAACAACTAGGAATGTGAAAAATACTTCATTACCTTTACCGATGACTATAGTCATTATGGGTATGTGTACAAGTCACAAACATGAATCTTTTGAAATGTTCAAAATCTTCAAGAATGAAGTAGAAAATCAACTCAACAAAATGGTCAAGATTCTTCGTACAGATAGAGGAGGTGAATGCCTAAGTAGTGAATTTCAAGAGTATCTTAGAAGTTGTGGGATAGTCTCATAACTTACTCCACCTGGAACACCACAACATAATGGTGTGTCTGAGAGGAGGAATCAGACTCTATTGGATATGGTTCGATCTATGATGGCTAGAAGTACACTACCTCTATCATTTTAGGGTTTCGCGTTGCTCTCCGCGGCCCGTATTTTAAATATGGCCCCAACCAAGAAAGTGGAAAGGACACCTTTCGAAGTATGGCATGGAAGGGTTGCATCATTATCATATTTAAAAGTTTGGGGGTGTGATGCTTATCCTAAGCAATACACTCAAAACAAACTGGAAGCCGATCCACAAAGTGTATCTTTATTGGATATCCTAGAGATTCTATTGGATATTATTTCTATGATCCGACAGAACAGAAAGTGTTTATTGCTCGAAAGGCGGAGTTCTTGGAAACTAAGTTTCTTTTGGAAGAAACTAGTGGAAGAGCAGTGGAACTTGAAGAGGTTCAAGATTCACAAGACGATACACAATTGGTTGATACTAGCAATCAACATGAGGATGTTGAGAATGATCATGTGGATGATCAAGATACACAAAACGTTCGCAAATCTGGTAGAATTAGTGTTCCTCCTGAGAGATATGGATTTTTCATGGATGGATGCTATGTGGTAGATTCGGATGAACCAACCACATACCATGAGGCAATGTCAAAACCTGATTTTGACAAATGGCAAGAAGCCATGAACGTTGAGATGCAATCCATGTATGATAACCAAGTTTGGGAATTGGTTACACCACCTCTTAAGTCCAAGATAGTTGGAAGTAAGTGGGTTTTCAAGAAGAAAACCGATATGCATGGAAACTTGGATACCTATAAAGCTAGACTTGTAGCAAAGGTTTCACTCAAACTCAAGGGGTTGATTATGATGAAACCTTTTCGCCTGTGGCAATGCTAAAATCTATCAGGATATTGTTTGCCATAACAGCATATTATGACTATGAGATTTGGCAAATGGATGTCAAGACCGCTTTTCTTAATGGGTATCTTGAGGAAGATGTCCATATGAAACAACCTGAAGGTTTTGTCGATCCAAAACATCCTAACAAGGTATGCAAGTTAAAGAAATCAATCTATGGATTGAAACAAGCGTCAAGAAGTTGGAATCACCGTTTTGATGATGAAGTAAAGAAATTTGGCTTCATCAAAAACGCTGATGAAGCTTGTGTATATAAGAAAGCTAGTGGGAGCATTATTACTTTCCTTGTATTATATGTCGATGACATTCTACTAATTGGAAACGACATTCCAACCTTGGAAGGTGTAAAAACCTGGCTTGGAAGTTGTTTTTCCATTAAGGATCTTGGTAAGGCCACCTATAGTTTGGGAATAAAGATCTATAGGGATAGATCAAGGAGGTTAATAGGTTTAAACCAAAGAACATACATTAAAAAGATCTTGAAAAGGTTCAAGATGGAGAATTCTAAGAAAGGTTTGGTACCTATTCAAAAGGGGACTATATTGAGCTCATCTCAATGCCCTAGTTCAAAGGTTGAACAAGAAAGAATGAATGGAGTCCCATATGCATCTGCTATAGGATCCATCATGTATGCAATGATATGTACTAGGCCAGACGTGTCATGTGCTCTAAGCATGACAAGTAGATATCAACAGAATCCTGGTAATAGTTATTGGATGGCTGTTAAGAGTATTTTGAAATACCTTAGAAACACTAAGGATATGTTCTTAATATATGGATCTGGTGAGGAGGAGCTCGTTGTAAAGGGTTACACGGATGCGAGTTTCCAAACTGATCGAGATGATTCTCGATCACAGTCGGGATATGTCTTCATTATGAATGGAGGAGTAGTCTCTTGGAAGAGCTCAAAGCAAGATGTAGTGGCACTATCTACAACAGAATCAGAATACATCGCCGCTTCATTGGCAGCTGAAGAAGCTACGTGGCTTAGGAAGTTCATTGCTGATCTAGGGGTTGTTGCTACCATTCAAGCCCCCTAGAGATCTTTTGTGACAACGAAGGTCCGATTGCTCAAATCAAGGAACCTCGTGCTCATCAAAAGACTCGGCACATTGAACGGAGATTCAACTACATAAGGGATGAAGTTGAAAAGGGGAAGATATGTATTCGCAAAGTTCATACCGATCAAAACATTGCGGATCCATTCACGAAGCTCCTAGATAGATCAATGCATGAAAGTCATACTTATGCCTTAGGACTTCGATATTCTAGTGATTGGACTTGATCAAATTTTGTATTTGGATATGTGGAACTCTTTATTATTTGTGTAAAATTATTTGGTTATAATGTTTCAATTAATGTTCCAATTTAGCATGTTTAATCCATGAGTAAATTGTTTACTCTAAATGTCCGTAGTCGTTCATACTTGTGGGAACAAGTGTGAGGGTAAGACTATTATGAACTTGGATTGGTTGATATTCATAAGGATGAATATAGAGCAATGGGTTGCTACCAAGGTTCATAGATATTTGTTGGATACAAATATTAGACTAACCCGCATCTCCAATTTTACTACATGGAATCTTATCGATTGATCATAAGTAAATTTGAGTAAAGGCGAATATCATTTGGTATCCTCCGACCTGAGATGCATATTGGGTTTTGATATTCACCAAGTATTATACCTTGAGCTAATTCTTCACTGTCCTGAAATAGTGGGCAGTACATAAGGGTATGTTCAGGTATGACACAAGGTGTTTGTGAGAAACATATGTAGTCAAGATGGAATTTGTTCCTCTTATTCGTTGAGAGTTAGATGTCTAAGGCCTGATAAGTTAAATCAACAAGAAATGATCATTCTATGTTCTTGGATTTAACATGACATCTGTAACAAAAGGATAGATGATTGATTCACCTAAATCATTTCAAGTAAGGTACTTGAACGGGATGATGTTATTGAATGGATATAAGTCATGCGTATTAAGGGTAGTAACCGTTGTTAGGCGGTATTTACTGCTTGCATCAATCTTCTATGAATCTTGGGCAAGTGGGAGATTGTTGGATTCTATATGCCCAAGATACATAGAACATTGATGTGGTTAGTATGTCATGATCCAAGTTGGGTTATACCCAATAACAAGCTTTGCAATCACCGACAATTATTCAATTGATGATATGATCATGCAATTAAATAATAACACCAAATTTAGAAAATGGATTTTCTAAATAAGTTGCATATGAGATGGAACAACTTATTAGGATATTTTGTTCAAGAATATTACTTAGTGTTATTTAAGTTAGTTAGATAACATTAAGTAATATGAGAGTGTATAAGTTATACAATTAAAAGGTAATTGTACAACTTATGAGGAACTAGTTTGTGAAAATTGCATTATAATGTTAGTGGGAATCTTCCTTTTAAGACCATTTAGGCCATCCCATTCTCTCCTATGAGACTTCTTCCACTTACTAAAAAGCTACAAACTTTGACTACTAGTCCAACTCTTAACATCTATTTCTAACACACATGCAAAATCAAAAATGAGCAGCCCTTATCTCTCTCTCTAGCTCACGGGATTTTCAGCAGCAAGTAGAAGGTTTTTTGAGCTGCATTTGGTGTTGTTTCTCCCTAACAAGAAAGTGATTGCAAGTAAGCTTGGGGTATACAAGCTTGAGGATCTCTATTTTGAGCTCTTGGCCGATTTTAAACATCCAAAACCCTCCTTCTTTGGTTGTTTTTCTGCTGAACAAGGTAGACATCACAGCTCATTGAAGCTGTGATTTTATGTTGTTTTTTAATATGTTCATAGCTTGTTTATTCACATATTATGATCCTTTGTTCTTTGGGTTTGTTTTGTACATTAATATGGTCATCTAATGAACATATTTTCAGCTTATAAACAAAGTTATAATGCTATACTTCCACTGCGTTTTCAGAAGTTTAAGAGGTTAAACTATGATTTTATGTTCTAACAAACCCTACAGAGCTCACAAGCCCAACTGCCTTAAGCCTTCACTCTGAGTCTCAACACTCAAGTGAACAACCTTTAGGGGACAATTACAATCCCCAGCCTTTAGACTTAAACCATCCCATTCCTAATCTTGAATTCTATACTGATGAAGACTTAGGTTTAGTGAGTATCATGAGTCTCTCTACTCTTCCCCTACTCAAAGAGAGATGAGTGCTCCTGAGTCTCCTATGTCTAGCCCACATCAGTCACCCATTACTGAGGTGGATCTTTCTGAACCTGTTCAGGAGATTCATATGGAAGAGGCTCTCACTTCTGCAAGTGATTACATCATTAAGACCTCAACCATGGCAACTCAGCCCATTGACACTTCAACTGAAGTTGTCAATGAGCAGGGCAAATCCAGCAGCTAAGAACTCCATGCTGGTGGTGAGAGAGAAGACTGGTCAAATTCTCTCATCCCCCAATGATTCTTCTGATGAAGATGAGGGGAATCTGAGGCTAAAGGTCCAAAGTTGACAATGTTATACATTTTATTAGTGAGTCACGAACAATGTATACATTTTAAGACCATTTAGGCCATCCCATTCTCTCCTATGAGACTTCTTCCACTTACTAAAAAGCTACAAACTTTGACTACTAGTCCAACTCTTAACATCTATTTCTAACACACATGCAAAATCAAAAATGAGCAGCCCATATCTCTCTCTCTAGCTCACGGGATTTTCAGCAGCAAGTAGAAGGTTTTTTGAGCTGCATTTGGTGTTGTTTCTCCCTAACAAGAAAGTGATTGCAAGTAAGCTTGGGGTATACAAGCTTGAGGATCTCTATTTGAGCTCTTGGCCGATTTTAAACATCCAAAACCCTCCTTCTTTGGTTGTTTTTCTGCTGAACAAGGTAGACATCACAGCTCATTGAAGCTGTGATTTTATGTTGTTTTTTAATATGTTCATAGCTTGTTTATTCACATATTATGATCCTTTGTTCTTTCGGTTTGTTTTGTACATTAATATGGTCATCTAATGAACATATTTTTCAGCTTATAAACAAAGTTATAATGCTATACTTCCACTACGTTTTCAGAAAGTTTAAGAGGTTAAACTATGATTTTATGTTCTAACAAACCCTACAGAGCTCACAAGCCCAACTGCCTTAAGCCTTCACTCTGAGTCTCAACACTCAAGTGAACAACCTTTAGGGGACAATTATAATCCCCAGCCTTTAGACTTAAACCATCCCATTCCTAACCTTGAATTCTATACTGATGAAGACTTAGGTTTTAGTGAGTATCATGAGTCTCTCTACTCTTCCCCTACTCAAAGAGAGATGAGTGCTCCTGAGTCTCCTATGTCTAGCCACATCAGTCACCCATTACTGAGGTGGATCTTTCTGAACCTGTTCAGGAGATTCATATGGAAGAGGCTCTCACTTCTGCAAGTGATTACATCATTAAGACCTCAACCATGGCAACTCAGCCCATTGACACTTCAACTGAAGTTGTCAATGAGCAGGGCAAATCCAGCAGCTAAGAACTCCATGCTGGTGGTGAGAGAGAAGACTCTGGTCAAATTCTCTCATCCCCCAATGATTCTTCTGATGAAGATGAGGGGAATCTGAGGCTAAAGGTCCAAAGTTGACAATGTTATACATTTTATTAGTGAGTCACGAACAAGGAATATAGGGTATCGAATGGAACCGTAGAATTTAGTTTTACCTTGCCTTAAACGGGTGGCAGAATCAGTGGGACTGTGTGTGTGTTTTAATGTAGAAGAGGCACTTAAATCAACACACTGTCGGATTCAAATACGTGCCTTCTTCAACATATGTGTGCTACTCGTAACCGGAGTGGTTGTAAGGTTTTATGTTGTTGTGTATGATGGGTGGAAATTTTGAGCGAAGAGATTTTCACAGCGGTGGCAGGGAGGTGTGGTGATATCTACGGTTAATAGCGCTGATATGGAATCGAAAAGACGGAGAGAGCAAAACAGATACCGATGTGAAGATTGTGTCGTAAGGGTTCATGAAATCCTACTGAGAGTTTATAACCAATTCATAACCATATAAGAATTTATTCCTTTAATTGGATTGGTTAGTTATCGAATAAGAGAATAAGATAAAAATTTTGAGACGTATTCATCCGAAAGATTGGCGGATCTGTTCATCAAGGAAATCATAGCTCGTCATGGCGTGCCGGTGTCTATCGTATTGGATCGTGACACCTGGTTTACATTGAAGTTTTGGAGAAGATTCCATGATGAAATGGGGACGAGGCTACACATTAGTATAGCCTATCATCCTCAGACGGACGGTCAGTCTGAGAGGACGATACAGACGCTCGAGGATAGGCTTTGGGCGTGCGTGATCGATTTTGGAGGAAATTGGGACGACCACCTGCCATTAGCAGAATTCTCATACAATAACAGTTATCATGCCAGTATTGGCATGCCACCCTACGAGATGCTATACGGTAGGAGATGTAGGACGCCCGTATGTTGGGAGACATTGGGCAGAAAGAGTTAGGAGTGTCGAGGTAATCAAAGCTACGACTGAGAAATTGGAAAAGATCAAAGCCTTCATGAAGGCGGCGAAGGATAGACAAAAGTCGTATGCTGACAAGAGGCGAAGACCAATAGAGTTCAAGGTTGGCGATCGGGTCATGTTGAAGGTCTCACCTTGGAAAGGGATCATCCAATTCAGGAAACGAGGTAAGCTAAGCCCAAGATATATAGGACCTTTCCGAATCATCGCACGAGTAGGGGAGGTAGCCTATCGACTTGAACTGCCAGATGAGTTAAGTGGAATCCATCCCACATTCCATGTATCTCATCTGAGAAAGTGCTTAGCTGATGAAGATATGATTGTTCGCTGGAGGATATTGAAGTAGACGAATGGCTCAATTACGTAGAGCAACCAGTGGCAATCATTGATCGTAAGGAAAAGAAGTTAAGAAATAAAGTGGTTCCTCTTGTGCGTGTACAGTGGAAGCACAGGAAGGGATCCGAATCCACATGGGAGATTGCGGGAGAGAGATGAGGCAACATTATCCTCATCTGTTTGAGGAATAACAGGTTTCGGGGACGAAACCTATATAAGGGGGGTGAACTTGTAACACCCGTATTTTCTTTTTAAAAGAAATAAAAGAATAGAAGAGACAGAAAAAAAGGAAGAAATGAAAGTCAACCTAAAGTTGAGGGGTTAAAAGTGCCAAAAGGACAAAGAGAATAAAAGTTGGTGAATAAAGGGGTATGGCCGCCCATTTTGGCCTGTCAAAACACTTTCATTCGGATTTTAGAGAGAGAGAGCAGAAGCTCTCGGACATTTGAAGAACAAGAAGAAAAAATTCGGATTAAGGTAAAGTTTAGTGTTTTTAAGTTGTTCTTGGCTAAATTAGCCTCGGTTATTTGTTCTTATGTGTGTGTTTGTGTGTTCGGGTGTGTTTACTGGGCTTTATAGGTGTTGAAGAAGTCATACCCGAAAGAGTGCTAAGGTGAGTTCTAGACCCCGTTTTTACTTGTTTTAAACTCTTTTGGGGCTGAAAATGTATTAAACGATTTTTACCATGTTTATCTATTGATACCCGTATGTGTTTTGGTGTGTTTGATGATGTTTATTAGATGTTTATGTGTAGTTCATGCTTAGAAGGACCTTGGTAAGCTTAGAACATTTAGGCCTGATGTTGGGTTGGGAAATATCATAGTAATAAGCTGGACAGAAGGTTGATGAGCCTACATAGTAACCTCTTACGCCCAGGATTGCCTTAGAAATGTTCTAAGTAGGGTCATGAGTCTAAATAGTTCTCATATGCCCAAACAGTACCTAATACGCCTAAGGCTCATGAGCCTCAACAGTGCTCGTGTGCTTGAAAATGACTTAGAAAAGTTAAGTGTAAGGTGATATGCCCAAACAGGGCTCTTACGCCTGAAATATAGGCTTAAAAGCCTAAGTGTAGGGTACTGAGTCTGAATAGTACTCTTGTGCCTAAAATAATGACTTAGAAAATTAAGTATAGGGTAATATGCCTGAATAGTACTCATACGCCTGAGATTTTGACTTGGAAACTAAGTACAGGGTAATGAGCCTAAACAGTGCTCATGCGCCTGAATAGCTCATACGCCTAAAGTGAAAAGTTTCTAACTGTAGGCTGGTGAGCCTACATAGTGGTGAAAGGCCTGAACAGGGCTCATGCGCCCAAACAGGGCTCTTACGCCCAGACACTTAGAAATTTTTAGAAAATTTTCTGGGAGTCTGTGCTTTAGGGTTTGACCGAGGTTGACCAAGGGCCTATTAATGATAATGTTTCATGCATGATATGACTACTATGATTGTTCCATATTATAGTTATTGCTATTATTATTATTACTTATAGTATGTGACTTTACGTGGTATGTTATTATCGTAACGTAAAGTATAATGTAATAATAAAGTAAAAGAGCAACAAAGAGAAGAAGTGGAACATAAGTAAAATGTTAATAAGTCTTGCAAGCACATAGGAAGGACACGACCGTGTTGTCGTTAGCTCAACTGTGTTGCGGGTTAGCTACCCTTTTTGCACACAGGGTCAATCGATTGAGATTGGCAGGACCTTTGTAGCGTGTCCTGGGTGATTGGGTCGGCCTTGTACACAGTACACATAGCCCTTTCGAGGGATACAGTTGACCCTTCGAGGAACATAGTTGGCCCTTTTGAGGGATACAGTTGACCCTTTTGAGGGAATATAGATGGCCCATCACCCGTTTTCCATCGCGCACATAGTAGGGGCATTGCGCATTGGTCCACATAGACAGTGGAACATAAAGTTAAAAAGTTTACAGACAAGGCATACAGTACAGAGAACGAACAATATTTGTTCATACAGTTAATGCGTGCTCGCATACATAGTACAGAGTTGTATTTTACGGAAAAGAGTATTTTTATATACAACATATAGAAAGTATTTATTACATATAAAACTAGAATTCACTCAGCAACGCTGACTTTTATACATTTTCAGTTGGCAGGTAAATATTGCTGAGGATGGCACGAGGACGAAGCTACTCGGCAAGACAAGGCTGACATCCATCCGTATTTGATTCTATTGTTGTTTTTGTAATGCAATTGAACAACCTTTTTGTAACTCATGAACAACATTGTATTGCTTAACAACAGTAGTTAAAAGTAAATGAATGGTTTTATTACATGAAATTCCACTGTGTATATTATGAAATGAATATTAATAGGTAATCATGATGCAATGAATGACCAACTGTGAGGTGCCCAGGATTGGGGACTTACAAGTTGGTATCAGAGCCATAGTTTAAGTGAAACGGGTAAATTTTCAACATAAACCTAAACTTAAACTGAAAATGAGACAGAAAGAGGGATGTCAGCCTGAGTAGCTCCGTGCCATCAGGTATTTCTTTTCTTAAAAGTTAACCGGTATTATGTGCGTGTGCTATTTGACTTATGTGATCATAGTAGATTAGATACTGATGAAGTCAGGATAAGAAATGCTTGGGGTGTGAAAAGTAAAGTAAGTGGCTAATCACAACTGGCCACTGTAATTAGGGACTTACTATACTTGACATAAACTGAGCCATTACCTTGAATGACTATGTTAGGGTTTGAATCTTATAGTGCTTAGGAAATGGCTGGGAAGAAACCTTCTAAAGCTTCTAGAGGTAGAGGTAGACCGCATGTGGACTAGGAGCAGTGCTAAAGCTGCTGAGACGACCCATGAGGACCCTGAGGTTCCTGACCGGACTGAAGGAAATGAGAATGCCAGTCTAAACGCCTCAGCTCAGGAGGCGATTGCTGAAGAGGTACACCAGGTCCTGCAGGCAGTTATGCCATCTGTAGTGACCAATGTTATTCGAGCTGTGAGGAATGAGGAGAGAAATGAGAAGGAGGACAGGAGAGGGTCGACTGGGAAGGAAAGCAAGGGAGGAGAGGAATGACCGGATCCTGAGATAGTAGTATCTGATGAGGAAGAGGATGATGTAGTAGAGGTGACGACCAAGGGATGCAGTTACGGGGCATTCCAGAGGTGAAAGCCCCCGACTTTTGATGGAAATGGCAATGCTGCCGCCGCCCACCGTTGGGTAAGAGAAATGGAAGCAGTACTTGAGATCAGCGAGTGCCGGGAGGATCAGAAGGTGAAGTTTGCCATCCACTCCTTTACTGACTCCGCACTATGCTAGTGGGACAACATCGTACAAGCTGAGGGTTCCAGGGCCATCGGGAAAATGCGATGGACAGAATTGAAGAAGCTGGTAATTGAGGAATTCTGTCCTCATAGGGAACTGGACAAGATCGAGAGGGAGTTCCTGCAACTCGAGGCGGGAACCATGACCCACCAGCAGTACACCACCAAATTTAATGAGATGGCGAGACTGGTGCCGGATCAGGTGACGCCGGTATCTCGAAAGATTAACCGGTATATATAGGGACTGCCAGCTGACATTCATAGACACATGATCGCTGCTAGACCGAGCACCTTTAGGTCGGCAGTGGATCTGGCTGGGAGGATCTACAATGAAAGGGAAGTGACGGTGGTGGAAGTGAAGAAGACCGGTGGTGGTGACCGGAGTTGGAATGGAAAGAGGTTTAGGCGGGGTGGTTTCACCCCGAACAACAAGAAGATGAGAATGGATGACCGTAGGATTGGGTCGTCCAGCTCGGGTTCAAGAAATGTGGCAAATGTGGAAGGGAGCATCTGGTGAGTGTAGGATGGGACTGAACGTATGCTTCAGGTGTGGCCAGCCTGGCCATATCGCTAGAGACTGTAAGAAGCCTAGGGCGGAGAGCTCTGGAGCGGGGAACAAGAAGCAGGAGGAAGGAGGGCCGAGGGCAAGTGCTAGAGCTTACACCATGACCGGGAAGAAGCCAGAGTGGATCCCGATGTCGTGTCAGGTATGTTTCTAGGTAATCGAACTTGTGCCTCTGTATTATTTGATTCCGGTGCTAGTAGGAGTTTATTTCTACTACCTTTTGTGCTAAGTTGTCTGTTAGCAGTAGGGGTATTAGCGAGCCTTTTGATGTAGAACTGCTATCGGTAAGCCCACCAGAGTTACTGATGTAATAGAAGATTGTGCCATAGAATTAGAAGGTTATAGGTTTGCTGCTAAATTACATGTGATGCCCCTAGGTGGATTTGATGTAGTACTAGGGATGGATTGGTTAGCAACCTATGAAGCGAATATCGTGTGTCGTAAGAAGATGATTAGACTGACGGTGCCTGACGGAAGTCCGGTGACGATATATGGCAATCGGGTTACGACGGTTCCGAAAGTGATTTAAATGGCGGTGGCAGGAAATTACATGAGGCGTGGATGTAGCGCTTACTTGGCCTACGTCAAGGATGTGGACACGCCGACACCCCAATTATCCGATGTACCGGTGGTGTGTGACTTTCCCAATGTATTTCCAGAGGACCTATTAGGTGTGCCACCAGATCGTGAAATCGAATTTCAAATCGACTTGATACCCGGTGCCCAAGCTGTCGCCAAGGCACCGTATCGATTAGCTCCGACTAAGATGAAGGAGTTAATGGAGCAACTGCAAGAATTGCTCGATAAGGGTTTCATCAGACCGAGTATCTCTCCTTGGGGTGCTCCGGTCTTATTCGTGAAAAAGAAGGACGGTAGCATGAGAATGTGTATCGACTACCGTGAATTGAACAAATTGACGATAAAGAATCGGTATCTGTTACCGAGGATTGACGACTTGTTCGATCAGCTCCTGGGTGCCAGTTGGTTCTCGAGGATAGATCTTCGATCTGGTTACCATCAATTGAAAGTGAGGGAGCAGGACATTACTAAAACAGCTTTTCGTACGCGTTATGGACACTATGAGTTTCTCGTTATGTCATTTGGTCTAACTAACGCGCCCGCTGCTTTTATAGATTTGATGAACCGAGTGTGTCGGCCAATGTTAGCTAAATCAGTGATTGTGTTCATCGATGATATCCTGATTTATTCAAGGAGCGAAGAAGAGCATGCCGGTCACATTCGGGAGGTATTAGAAACTTTGAGAAGGGAGAAACTGTATGCTAAGTTCTCCAAGTGTGCCTTCTGGCTAAGCGAGGTGCAATTTCTAGGTCACGTAGTAAATGCTGAAGGAATCATGGTGGACCCGGCAAAGGTTGAGGCTGTGATGCAATGGAAGTCACCAAAGACGCCATCTGAGATTCGTAGCTTCTTGGCATTGGCGGGCTACTACAGAGATTCATTCAAGACTTCTCCAAGATAGCCTCACCTTTGACTAAGTTACCCGCAAGGACGTGAAGTTCGTGTGGGGTCGAGAGCAGGAGAGTGCCTTTGAAGAGTTGAAGACGAGACTAACACAAGCTCCTGTCTTGACATTGCCCGAGGGAAGTGAAGACTTAGTGGTATATTCGGATGCATCCTACTCTGGGCTAGGTTGTGTATTGATGCAACGTGGAAGGGTAATAGCTTATGCTCCCGACAACTGAAAACCCACGAAGTCAACTATCCCACACACGATCTAGAATTAGCCGCGGTGGTTTTCGCATTGAAGATTTGGCGGCACTATCTATACGGGACTAAGTGCACCATCTTCACAGACCACAAAAGCTTGAAGTACTTCTTCGAGCAGAAAGATCTGAACATGAGGCAGAGGCGATGGTTGGAACTCATAAAGGATTACGATTGCGAAATCCATTACCATCCGGGCAAGGCCAACGTGGTGGCAGATGCCCTTAGCCGGAAGGAGAGACCGAGCCGATTCGGGTGAAGGCTTATCAGTTAATCATGACCTCCGATGTGATGACACAGGTTAGGGAGTTCCAAGGCAAGGCTTTGAAAGAAGATCGTCTTAACTCCGAAAGGATACGAGGTCTAGTTACGGAATTGGGCGAGAACACTCTTGGTGTTAAGACCCGATTCGGGCGAATGTGGATTCCTCGATACGGGGATCTACGAGGAAAGATTATGGACGAGGCCTATAGACTCGATACTCCATCCATCCTGGTGCTACCAAATGTATCACGATATGAAGAAAGATTACTGGTGGCCGGGTATGAAACGTGATGTAGTGGAGTACGTGAGTAAGTGCCTCACTTGTGTCCAAGTGAAGGTGGAACACCAGAAACCGTACGGGAAAATCCAACCGTTGGACATACCCGAGTGGAAGTGGGAACACATCACTATGGACTTCATTACTAAGCTACCTCGCACATCGAGGGGATGCGATACTATTTGGGTGATTGTCGACCGACTAACAAAGAGTGCCCACTTCCTACCGATCCGCGAGACGTATTCATCCGAAAGATTGGCGGATCTGTTCATCAAGGAAATCATAGCTCGTCATGGCGTGCCGGTGTCTATCGTATCGGATCGTGACACCCGGTTTACATTGAAGTTTTGGAGAAGATTCCATGATGCAATGGGGACGAGGCTACACATTAGTACAGCCTATCATCCTCAGACGGACGGTCAGTCTGAGAGGACGATACAGACATTCGAGGATATGCTTCGGGCGTGCGTGATCAATTTTAGAGGAAATTGGGACAACCACCTGCCATTAGCAGAATTCTCATACAACAACTGTTATCATGCCAGTATTGGCATGCCACCCTACGAGATGCTATACGGTAAGAGATGTAGGACGCCCGTATGTTAGGGAGACATTGGGCAGAAAGAGTTAGGAGGGTCGAGGTAATCAAAGCTACGACTGAGAAATTGGAAAAGATCAAAGCCTTCATGAAGGCGGCGAAGGATAGACTAAAGTCGTATGCTGACAAGAGGCGAAGACCAATAGAGTTCAAGGTTGGAGACCGGGTCATGTTGAAGGTCTCACCTTGGAAAGGGATCATCTGATTCAGGAAACGAGGTAAGCTAAGCCCAAGATATATAGGACCTTTCTAAATCATCGCACGAGTAGGGAAGGTAGCCTATCGACTTGAACTGCCAGATGAGTTAAGTGGAATCCATCCCACATTCCATGTATCTCATCTGAGAAAGTGCTTAGCTGATGAAGATATGATTGTTCCACTGGAGGATATTGAAGTAGACGAATGGCTCTATTACGTAGAGCAACCAGTGGCAATCATTGATCGTAAGGAAAAGAAGTTAAGAAATAAAGTGGTTCCTCTTGTGCGTGTAAAGTGGAAGCACAGGAAGGGATCCGAATCCACATGGGAGACTAAGGGAGAGATGAGGCAACATTATCCTCATCTGTTTGAGGATAACAGGTTTCGGGGACGAAACCTATATAAGGGGGGTGAACTTGTAACACCCGTATTTTCTTTTAAAAGAAATAAAAGAATAGAAGAGAAAGAAAAAAGGAAGAAATGAAAGTCAACCTAATGTTGAGGGGTTAAAAGTGCGAAAAGGACAAAGAGAATAAAAGTTGGTGAATAAAGGGGTATGGCCGCCCATTTGGCCTGTCAAAACACTTTCATTCGGATTTTAGAGAGAGAGAGCAGAAGCCCTCGGACATTTGAAGAACAAGAGAAAAAAATTCGGATTTAAGGTAAAGTTTAGTGTTTTTAAGTTGTTCTTGGCTAAATTAGCCTCGGTTATGTGTTCTTATGTGTGTGTTTGTGTGTTCGGGTGTGTTTACTGGGTTTTATAGGTGTTGAACTTGTAGCAAACGGGTTTTTGAAGAAGTCATACCCGAAAGACTGCTAAGGTGAGTTCTAGACCCCGGTTTTTACTTGTTTTAAACTCTTTTGGGGCTGAAAATGTATTAAACGATTTTTACCATGTTTATCTATTGATACCCGTATGTGTTTTGGCATGTTTTTTGATGTTTATTAGATGTTTATGTGTAGTTCATGCTTAGAAGGACCTTGGTAACTTGGCTCAACCCTACGGGAAGAAGGGGAAGAGGCCCAGGTTCACTTTGATCATCACCACTTCTACCACTCCACCCACCATTGCTACCACCACCACTACCACACCACCCACCACTACTACCACTCCACCCACTACTACTACCACACCCTCCACCACTACTACCACACCTCCACCTTCCACCACTACAACATACCATCCACCACCACTCACAAACCACCACCCATATTCACCACAGCCACAACCACTACCACCAGCCACCAAGCCGGTCCCTCATGACACACCACATTCACCACATGATCATCTCTACCTCCCATCAGAGTAGAGGAACAGCTGTCAGCACTAAACCATATGGTGCTGAAGCTGTTGGCTGCTGATGAAGAGAAGGCTGCTTGACTACGTCAGCTTGAGGAGCTCAACAACCAAGCATAGCAGATCTCACAGCAAGCTCAGCAAATTGTCCAACTCCACGAGCATAACATCCAATCACCAAAGAAGATAGAGGAGTTGGAGGCTTCCAACAAGACCATCATGCTCAAGCTCAAAGGATCAAAGGTGAGCCACTGAAGATCAGAGAAGGAGATGATGATGATGATGATGGTGAAGATGATGATAGTGATGATGATGAGGCTAGTGATGATGGCAAGACAAGAGAAAGGCAGGATGATAATGATGATGAAGAAGGCAATGCAGCTGCATCTGCCTCAGCTCAGGGTCAAGAGAAGAACGAAGAGAAAGCAAGACCAAGGAGCATGATCTTCTGCCCCACCTGCTGATGAGCCAGCTATTCAGGACAAAGTAATGCTTAGATATTTATGTATTTGAGAGCTTTTGTACTTAAAACTTGTATTAAACTTACGTACTTAATGTTTATGTATCTTTATAGAATGTTGATTGTCTTGATTATTGACTAATGGTTGATGTATTTACATGTTTAAATCAACCAGATCAATCATCTCAGAAAGATGAGTATGATGTTGTTCCCTTAAAGCAAATCAAGTCTCAATTAACTATGATACTTGATTTGCAAGGGATTGTCAGTAGGTCTGTGAGTTATACTCCCGAAGAAGGAGAAATAATTCATGACCTTATTGATGAGCAACTTGCTGAGATGTTCCAGCTCAACCCGGACGAGATTGTCAAGGATGCGCCTACCGTTGATGTGGCTAGTGACGATGAGCTTAATGATGTGGACGAAATAGAGATTGAAGACGTCACAGCCCAGCATTATCCAGAGTACACTGACCGAGAGGGAAATGTGGTTCCTAATTTGGGTGATATCTCGGCAGTGATACATTTGATAAGCTGGATCAGATGGAGAAGGAGGCAGAGGAGTCAAAAGGCCAAGCCCAGCCTCGGACGCCAATGTTTACATCAAAAAGGTTGAATGGGCCGCTTGTTTTGCAGAGATCCGAGCCCAGCGCACTGCTCCAAAGCCTAGTGCCTACACCAAGCTCTACAAAGTGAAGAAGCATCTAAAGGTGTCAGGAAAGATTATAGCGTAGGCATATTTAAGGATTCGAATGTATATGCTATGAAGAGGGAGAAGGGAATAGAGTACTTTAGATTTCCACATGATCTAAGGACTCTTCCCGGTTTTGAGCTCAACCAGCTGGCACGCTTAAAGTTGCTGTATGCTGACCTAAAAAAGATGTCAGGCTGGTTTGAGGCTGCATTGAGGAGAGAGTACCACACCAGGTGGGTTAACTTTAGACCTCAACAACCGACGAGGTACATCAGAAGGTCTGAAGTTGATTCCATTATTGGAAAGCCAAAGGTAGTGTTGAAGTGGAGTCCTCCGCGCACTATGTCAAGAATCCCTCTAAGGGAAATGCCACAGGACTTCACTCCACACTTCAAGTGGTGGTACTATGATTGGAGAATAGGTGAAGTTGTGGTAGTCTTGCTAAAAGAGGGCCAAATGGATATTATTTGGGTATTTGACCCAATGTTGCTGACTAACTTATCTGCTGATGATGTATACACATTGTACCAGTGGCCACTGTTTTATGATACACAAGACATTGTACAAGCCCTCCAGTTCTAGAACGTTATATGACTCTGTTTCGCATTTGAGATAAATGCTGGAGTCAAGAGAGGAAAAGTACAAGAAGTTTGATGAGCTAATGAAGAATGTTAGACACTGATGTAAACTAGGTCCAAGGGGGAGTTTGTTGATACATGTGTACCTAGTTTAGGAGCTTAATGTAAAATGTCTTTCATGTCTTACATATATGTAATTGAATGGGTATGAATGAAATACAATGTTTGGTTGATGCTTATAATGTTTAATATTTCATTGTCTATTATGTGATAACGCATATTGAACTAACTATATAGGTTTGTGGTTGTTTGCATAATTCTTAGTCAAATATGGTTAAGAAAATGTTTGAATTTAATCGTGTGAAGTTCTCATGCGAATGGACCATACGAATGGACCATACGCATGAATACTTCATGCTAATGAACCAGTCGCATGACTGAACCAAGAGACTAGATCAGTGGCACGATTGTGACATGAGATTGACTCAGTCGCACGACTGGACCTTCAGTCGTGCGGATGGATCAACCGCATGCTTCAGTCGCACGGCTGAACCATGCTATTGGTTCAGTCGTACGAATGGAAAACCCTAACCTATAAATACTACTTAATTGTGGAAAAACATAACACTTCGAATATCTACATACCCTAGCAGTCAGAGAGTCCCTGTTCATCATTCCAACTTCATAGTTCCTTTCTGATCAATTCTTATTCGTTCGTAATGTTTGTTTCATCGTAGGATTGATCAGATTGTCGTTCTCACTGATTGGATCGCCAATCAAATAGGATTCTACACTACTTGAGTTGGTATACGCGTAGAACCAGTTAGTACCTCATACGTACATGGTCCTAACAACCTCCCTGCCGCCACTGTGAAAAGCTCTACGCTCAAAATTTCCGCCAATCATACACAACAACATAAAACCTTACAACTGCTCTGGTTATGAGTCGCACACATATATTGAATAAGGAGCGTATTTGAATCCGACAGTGTGTTGATTCAAGTGTCTTATTCTACATTAAAACACACACCGAGTCCCACTGATTCCGCCACCCCTTTAAGGCAAGGTAAAACTAAATTCTACTGTTCTATTCGATACCCTATATTCCATGTTCATGACTCAATAATAAAATGTATAACATTGTCGACTTTGGACTGGTAAATGTTTCAGTACTCTAAAGGTTATCGTCGATCGATTCCGGCCAAGCATCACCATTTTCTTGACTGTTGAAACCTTTTAAGTAGATCCGGTGGCTACCGTAACACACGACGAACGACTGAATTTCCTTTTCAACACAAGGTATTGTATTAATTTGTAAACTGCATATTATGTTTATATGAAACTAAATCGTAAATACCACCATACCCAACAAGCTCAAGTGAGTATGAATTAAATTGATTTGTCATTTAAGTTAATTGGCTCAATTCCTTTACTGTTGGTAGAGTACACAGTCCATGCACAAAAATAATTATAATTAATAATATAAATTGCTATTTAAATTTTATCAGAAGTGATGTAGTGGATGAATCATAATGATAATTACTATCTACATATATTTTGAACTTGGAAATTTGATTATATACATGGGTTAATGTAAGCTTTCAAAATAATCAAATTAATATTGACTTAAATATCTAATTATTAAAGGGTATAAGGTAAGTTTTATATTAAGTTATTATAAAAAACACTTAATGAGATAACATTATGACATTATTCATCAAATCTAATGGAATTATAAATTATGTGTAGGCTATTAGACATTGATATTCGCTTGATTTACGTATAGGTTAAGGTACGGATTCCGACCCTTCCTCTCTTGTAGCATGAATACCTCTCGTTTGTGACCTCTTTATTTGAATTCATGACTTGAAATGTGATTATTGAAATCTATACTATTGTTATAACTATTGAACCGTATAGTTGACATCGTTTGCATGCGATAGAATTAAATTACTTTGTACTCGTTGTCGCATGCTCCATATATTATTGATTATTAGTTATGGTTAGTGATATTTTGTAAGGGTTATGAGCCTTAGTGTAACTTATTGTGTTATGTTGACTTGATTGTATTGGATTATTGACCTTCGTACCCGAGCACATCCATCTATGGGGATATAGGGCGTCATTGTGGCACAAGTGACGTGCTCTATCTGTGGCAGAGCGATTAGACCACAGCGTCTCTACATTATTATTACGTGCTAAGTTGTTGCACATATTGATTAGTGTTAAAGGAGGTATATGGATCGATCCTAGGATATCATTGTTATTGTTTATTGGTGAGATGGTTAGGTGTGTGTGCCCACATTCCAATCTCACATATTGGAGCATTAGAACTGTAACTAATGTACACATTGTTAAGTGTTATTATTATTAGCTCATATGGGTATTCCTTTTAGATGATCATTATTATTTGATATTCAACATCATCTTATTGTTATCATTATTGATCATTGTATTGCTATTGTTTACTTCCGTTACTGAGCATTCTTTGGCTCAACCATGTTTTCTTTTGTGGTCTTCTTTTATGTTTATAGCAGGTACTCAACGGGCTCAAGGGAACGAGTGAGGAGAGTTAACTCAAGAAGTTAGGCTGAGAACATTTGGGGACTTAATAGTGTTTTAATTTTTAAGACTTTATTTAAATTATTTAGACCTATGTAAGGATTTGAATGTTTTTTAGTACTTAAATTTTGTCATTCATGAAACTCTGATTACTGTTTGTATGACACGTCAACCATACTCGGGTTGGGGTGTTACAGTTATGGTATTAGAGCTTAGGCTCCTTCCTATAGAAAACTTAAACTAAATAATTAAGACATGTGAGGATTGGGTAGACTTTGGGTTAGGTTCTCTGTATATGATATGGCTACTTTCTAATTCACTTTGTTCTGATTAATTTGATATGCTTCATTCTAGATGCCTCCCCGTCGTGCTTCACGTAATTCTAGCGGATCGAATGAACCTGATCCAAACCTTATGAGTGCTATGACTCAAGGACTTACTGCTATACTACCGACATTGATTGACGCAGTACGTAATCCGAACCCTAACCTAAATCCGAACCCAAATTCGAACCCAAATTCGAACCCAAATCCAAACCCAGATCCCAACCCAGATCCGTACCCAAATCCAAACCCAACTCCAAACCTAAATCCAAACCCAGATCCGAACCCAGATCCGAACCCAAATCCAAACCCGACTAGTGCAGATGTTTGGCTAGCGCGATTTCAAAAGCAAAAACCACGATCATTCACTAAGGCAGCCATACCTGCAGTGGCCAAAGACTTGATCGCTCACATTGAGAAAAATTTCACTGTGCTTAGAGTCGATCAGTAGTATAAGGCAGGTTTTGCTGCTTATAAGCTGGAGGAATATGCCTAAGTATGGTGGGAGAATGTTGTAGCTGAAAAAGGAGGTGAACAGTTCGTGGAGACTCTATCTTAGAATGATTTCCGGGCCATATTCTTTGACAAGTATTTACGAATGTGGATAAAGCAACATATAGACATGAGTATGATAACATCCATCAATGAAATAATGAATCACTCTGATTTTTACAGATCAGTTTTATCGACTGTTGGGATTTATAGGTGCTTCTGCTGGACCACCTGAGGAACGGGCCTAAAAGTATCAATGCACAGTATGTGATCGGATTCGTAAGGCTATTATTCACTCCACTTTAAATAATGTTTAGGAAGCAGTCAGGGCTGCAAAAAGGGTAGACCTGGAGATAAAGGAATTTTTGTTAAAATTTGAGGATAATAGGAAGCGGAGTAGAGATGGGACTCGTATTCAGGCTGCCAGTGAGTCATCTCAAGGATCTGACCAAAATGGAAATGGTCATCAGAAAAATCAAGGATCGGGGAAGAACACTAAGCCATGGCATGGTAAGACTCGAAGTCAAGGTCAAATGATGCCCTATCAACAACCAGTTGCAGCTCAACCGGTGAATGAAAAAGGCAATCCTTCTAAACATCCGATATGTACTCATTGTGGAAAGCATCATCCTGGAACTTCTTTTCGACTTACAGGAGCTTGTCTTGGTTGTGGGGATATGGGGCATAGGGTTAGTCAATGCCCAAAGGCGAGGAATCGACTAGAGAATGCTGCTAAGGGAGCTAATGCGCCGCCCACTACCGGAGGTCAAGTATTCGCACTAACTACAGGGGAAGCTGCTAATACTTCAGGTACATCTGCCTGCACTATTTCATTTCTAATAATCATAATCCACTTTCATTGATTCTAGTTTTATCGTCATTAGTAACTCATTAATTATCAATAAATAGGTACGGTTTGTGGTATACTTCGTTATGATGACTATGATATTTCTGCATTGTTCGATACTGGCTCCACATACTCGATAGTATCCCATCTATTCACAAAGCGCCTTATGATCATGCCTAATTCTCTAGAGCCTACGTTGGTGATTTCTACTCCTGTTGGAGAATCGATTGATATTCCTCAAGTGTACCAAAACTGTCCTATTCAGAACAAATCAATCATTAGAGAGGCTAACCAATTTCCTATGCACATTGGTGATTTTGATATTATTCTTGGCATGGATTGGTTAACACGACACCGGGTTACCATAGAGTGTCAAACTCGTCGTGTGCTATTTGGTGATCCTATGAATCCTGACTTAGTTTATCAAGGGAGCCTACCTCGTAAGTCTCTTAAAATCATCTCTGCTCTGAAATTCCAAAAGCTTATATCCTATGGATGTGAGGGATTCTTATCTGCTATAAAAGATGCATCAGTGGATACTCCTCGTATTGAAGACTTTCCTATTGTTCGGGAATTCTATGATGTTTTCCCTGAAGAACTAACAGGGTTGCCACCTGAGCGTGAAGTGGAATTCACTATTGATTTAATTCTGGGGCCTGAACCCATTCAAAGGCACCTTATCGGATGGCCCCGGTAAAATTGAAGGAATTTAAAGAACAACTGCAAGAACTATTACAACTCGGATTCATTAGACCAAGTGTTTCACCATGGGGAGCACGAGTATTATTTGTGAAAAAGTAAGATGGTAGTATGAGTCTATGCATCAACTACCGATAGCTTAATAAGATTACTGTCCGGAACCGTTATCCATTACCACGTATTGACGATCTCTTCGATCAACTACAAGCGGCAAGGTTTTTCTCTAAGATCGACCTCAAATCAGGATACCATCAATTGAGGTTCTGAGATCAAGTTGTTCCTAAGACAGCGTTTCGCACCCATTATGGTCACTACGAGTTTCTAGTCATGCCTTTTGGCTTGACCAATGGCCCAGCTGTCTTTATGAACAGAGTGTTCCATGAGTATTTGGACCGCTTTGTAATTGTTTTTATCGATGACATCTTGGTATTCTCTAAAAGTAAAGAGGAGCATGAAGACCACCTTCGCATGATTTTGGAGACCTTATGTCAAAAGAAGTTATATGCTAAATTTTCTAAATATGACTTTTGGCTTTTACAAGTGGCATTTCTAGGCCGTATTGTATCAGCTAAAGGTATCACTACGGATTCAACAAAGGTGGAAGCTATTACTAAATGGCCACTGAAGTTCATAGTTTTCTTGGTTTAGCGGGCTATTACTGACGTTTTATGGAAGTTTTCTCTCGTGTGGCATTATCTCTAACTTAACTTATGAGAAAAGGCATAAAGTTTACTTGGAATGAGGAGAGAGAAAAGAATTTTGAGGAACTAGAGAAGAGATTAGTATCTACCGCTATTTTTACTTTACCTTCTCATTATGGCGGATACCAAATTTATAGTGATGCATCAAACAAAGGACTTGGTTGTGTTCTTATGCAGCATGGTAAAGTTATTGCCTATGCTTCCTGACAGCTTAAACCGTATGAAGTAAACTACCCAACACATGACCTAGAGCTTGTAGCCATGGTATTTGCATTGAAGATTTGGAGACATTATTTGTATGGAGAGACATGTGACATCTTTATTGATCATAAGAGCCTTAAGTATATTTTCATTCAAAAAGAACTCAATATGAGGCAGAGGAGATGGTTAGAACTACTCAAGGATTATGATGACAACATTCAGTATCATCCGGGCAAGGCGAACGTCGTGGCAGATGCTCTCAGCCGAAAGAGTGTAGGTGGAGTGGCATGTCTTCAAATCCAACCACAGATTATCTTAGATCTTGATAGAATGGAAATTGGGTTACAGTTTGGTGAGTCTAAAGGTTATCTAGCCAAGATGAGGATAGAATATGATCTTATTACACGGATCAAGGAAGCTCAGAATTAAGATGGAGAACTTTGGGCGATATTACAAAATTTGAAGATAGAGAAACAATCTGAGTTTCGAGTTGATGAACAAGGAGTTATCTGGTTTGGGAATAGGTTGTGTGTGCCAGATGATTTAACCCTTCGTTAGTCCTTATTGGTAGAGGTGCACAGTTCACCATTCTCTATTCACCCAGGAGCGACTAAGATGTATAGAGATTTAAGGCAAAACTTTTGGTTGAGCGGTATGAAATAAGATTTAGCTAAATATGTGAGCCATTGTTTAACTTGTTAGCAAGTAAAGATTGAGCATCAAAGAGATAGCGGGTTACTACAGCCATTAGATATTCCTGTGTGGAAATGGGATGATATTTCCATGGACTTTGTTATAGGCCTACCCAAAACATTCAAGAAAAACGACGCCATTTGGGTCGTAGTGGATAGACTCTCGAAGTCGGCTCATTTCTTGCCTATCCAGCAGGGTTACTCAGTTAGCAAATTATCGGAGGCATTTTTGCAAGATATTATTCGACTTCATGGCACGCCATCATCTATTGTATGTGATAGAGATCCGTGTTTCACGTCACGCTTTTGGAAGGGTTTCCAAAACGCTTGGGGAACAAAGTTAAGATTTAGTACCGCCTTCCATCTGCAGACTGGCGGACAATCCGAACGCACTATTCAGACTTTGGAAGATACGCTTAGAGCATGTGCACTCGAATGGACAGGCAATTGGGATGAGTATCTATGCTTAGTTGAGTTCGCGTACAATAATAGTTAGCAGGCTAGCATTAATATGGCTCCATTTGAGCTTTTATGTGGTTGAAAGTGTAGAGCACCAATATGCTGGAATAAGGTCGAAGAGAAGATAATTGAAGGGCTAGAATTGGTTAGAATTACTAATGAGAAAGTTGCGATTGCTAGAGAGAAGTTGACAGAAGCTCAAACTAGACAAAAGAGTTACGCCGATCAATACCGACGAGCCTTGGAATTCAAAGTTGGAGATCACGTTTTTCTTAAAGTATCACCCTGTCATGGAGTACATCGATTTGGAATTAAAGGAAAGTTAAGTCCACGTTTTATTGGTCCGTTTGAGATTCTCGAAAGGGTTGGAGAAGTCTCATATCGTTTAGCATTGCCGCCGCAACTCTCTCATGTTCATAACTTTTTCATATATCCTTGTTGAGGGGATACAAATATCACCCATTGCACGTTATTAGTTACCCTCTTCACACGATTCAAGAAGATCTTTCTTATGAAGAAAAACCTGAAGCTATTATTGATCGTCAAGAACGAATTATGAGACGCTAGTCAATACCATTCATTAAAGTCTTATAGAAAAATCATTCTGAAAGTGAAGCAATGTGGGAGACAGAAAAATGACTTGTTCTCAGTATTCATACCTACTCAACAACTAAGTGTATGTTTTCTTACCTTAATTGCTTGTGATTTTCTATTTGTAAGTTGTGTGTGTAAGGCCCTAATCCCGGGCACCTCACAGTTGGTCATTCATTGCATCATAGTTACCTATTAATATTCATTTCATAATATACACAGCGGAATTTCATGTAATAAAACCATTCATTTACTTTTAACTACTGTTGTTAAGCAATACAATGTTGTTCATGAGTTACAAAAAGGTTGTTCAATTGCATTACAAAAACAACAATAGAATCAAAATACGGATGGATGTCAGCCTTGTCTTGCCGAGTAGCTTCGTCCTCGTGCCATCCTCAGCAATATTTACCTGCCAACTGAAAATGTATAAAAGTCAGCGTTGCTGAGTGAGTTCCAGTTTTATATGTAATAAAATACTTTCTATATGTTGTATATAAAAATACTCTTTTCTGTAAAATACAACTCTGTACTGTGTATGCGAGCACGCATTAACTGTATGAACAAATATTGTTCATTCTCTGTACTGTATGCCTTGTTTGTAAACGTTTTAACTTTGTGTTCCATTGTCTATGTGGACCAGTGCGCAATGCCCCAACTATGTGCGCGATGGAAAACGGGTGATGGGCCATCTATATTCCCTCAAAAGGGTCAACTGTATCCCTCGAAAGGGCCAACTATGTTCCCCGAAGGGTCAACTGTATCCCTCGAAAGGGCTATGTGTACTGTGTACAAGGCCGACCCAATCACCCAGGGCATGCTACAAAGGTCCTGCCAATCTCAATAGATTGACCCTATGTGCAAAAAGGGTAGCTAACCCGCAACACAGTTGAGCTAACGACAACACGGTCGTGTCCCTCCTATGTGCTTGCAAGACTTATTAACATTTTATTTATGTTCCACTTCTTCTCTTTGTTGCTCTTTTACTTTATTATTACATTATACTTTACGTTACGATAATAACATACCACGTAAAGTCACATACTATAAGTAATAATAATAATAGCAATAACTATAATATGGAACAATCATAGTAGTCATATCATGCATGAAACATTATCATTAATAGGCCCTTGGTCAACCTCGGTCAAACCCTAAAGCACAGACTCCCAGAAAATTTTCTAAAAATTTCTAAGTGTCCGGGCGTAAGAGCCCTGTTTGGGCGCATGAGCCCTGTTCAGGCTTTTCACCACTATGTAGGCTCACCAGCCTACAGTTAGAAACTTTTTCACTTTAGGCGTATGAGTTATTCAGGCGCAAGAGCACTGTTTAGGCTCATTACCCTGTTCTTAGTTTCTAAGTCAAAATCTCAGGCGTATGAGTACTATTCAGGCATATTACCCTATACTTAGTTTTCTAAGTCATTATTTTAGGCACAAGAGTACTGTTCAGACTCATTACCCTACACTTAGGCTTTTAAGCCTATTTTTCAGGCGTAAGAGCCCTGTTTGGTCATATCACCTTACACTTAACTTTTTCTAAGTCATTTTCAAGCACATGAGCACTGTTGAGGCTCATGAGCCTTAGGCGTATTAGGTACTGTTTGGGCATATGAGAACTATTTGGACTCATGACCCTACTTAGAACATTTCTAAGGCAATCCTGGGCGTAAGAGGTTACTGTGTAGGCTCATCAACCTTTTGTCCTGCTTATTACTATGATATTTCCAAACCCAAACATCAGGCCTAAATGTTCTATTCTCTTTCTCCTTGAGCCCTTGGAGACAGAGGCTCCCCCTTGGCTACTGGGCTCGTCTGGGGTGTAAGATGGATCAGTAGCAGCCTCCCCAGACTCACCCTGGCATCCACCAACCGCCCTAACACCTCTCTTAGTGGCTACGACCCGGCTCCCCACCGTTTGCACAAGAGGCTCCTCATCCGACTCTTCCTCCTCATCAGGTTGGAAGTCCTGATGGAATCCCACAGTCTCTGCTCCTCCTCGGGTGGATGATGGACATGACACATCAGTAGTAGTGGCCCTAGATTGTGTGGGGCCAGTATCTCCACCATCACCGCTATCATCATCATCAGAATCATCACGGGGAGCACGATCTGCTCAGTGTCTGAGTCACTGTCATCGTGACGCCACTTCCTCTTCGCTGGCGCCATGTAGTCCTCTCGGGCCAAATGCCCAAACACCCTCCTTACCGGGGGCTTCACCTGCTTGCCCCGGTAAACCTTCATCCATCCTAG
This sequence comes from Flaveria linearis, assembly GCA_024085815.1. Classification (NCBI taxonomy): domain Eukaryota; kingdom Viridiplantae; phylum Streptophyta; class Magnoliopsida; order Asterales; family Asteraceae; genus Flaveria; species Flaveria linearis. The sequence goes on from CM044014.1 coordinate 33,160,306, forward strand.
GGTGGTATCATCCATCACCTCTAGCGAGACTGCATCATGACTCTCCTTAGGCAGCGAAGGAAGCTTCTCGTCAATGATTATCTGTAGGAATCTCGGGTACATGCAGAAGCCTTCCTTGCCTTTGGCCTCTAAGTTCTCGATCAAGTAGGAGAATATCATGTTGGAGAAGCTGAAGGGGTGATTCAGCACTAGTGCCATGTAGGCATTCTGGATTTAGTCAGATAGATCATCAAATCCACCCCTTCGTGAAGCTATGCACTTCAGAATGACATGTGCTAGGTACTTGAACTGGGGACACAGGTTACTTTTGTTGAGCACACCAGCGTTGATGTCCCCAGTGTACTTCATCCATAGAAAACACCCTCTAACAGTCAGAGGGTGAAGTTTGGTTGGGTGATCAGCATCATCACCCAACTCTAGTATCCGTCAGAGGTCTACTTCTATAACCTCAATGTCTTTCCCAAAAATGGAGCTCCGAATGTGGTACAGCTTAATAGATCTATCCACTACGCACCTACCCAGAAGGCCTGCTGTATAGACTTGTAGGGTGTGCATGGAGCAGATATAGCTCTGTAGATCCCTCTTCAATAGGAAAAGAGAGTCTGGATGATGTTATCGACCGTTTCTACCACTTGATGAGTGAGCTTCACACTCATGGGGTTACCACGTCCATGGAAGACAAAGTGTCGAGTTTTGCAGACGGATTGCCTGAGAAGTGGGTTTCGTTTATGTCAAATCTCAGACAGAATGATATGCTGGCAAAGTTGGATATCAAAGATTTCATTCTAAAGCTGAGAAAGGAAGAGTTAAGGATGAAGTACACATCGTAGAAAAGTTCATATGATCAGAACCCGTCACTTTACAACTCAACCCCTCAACCAAAAACTTCTGGAGCACCACTCCAAACAGCATTCGTCTCTAGTTCAGCTGCTCCATCCCAATCCAGTACTTCAGGATCTGACATGTCAGGGTCATCTTGCACCCAATACATAGCACCTGAAGCCAATGCTATGAAATTGAAGACCGAGAATCTCGGTAATGTGACTGTAGAGGTAGCAAAGGAGCATATGGATCTCCTAGCATCTATCGTTCACTCCTATGACGGTCTAGTTATGGGGAAGATTGGAAACTGCCATCTCGCTGATGAAGACTACGAGCAGGTAGATGAAACTGAGCTCGAAAGTATGGATACTATGTGGGCGCTGGCTAGTGCTGTTCGGAGGGCGAAGAAGTTCGTTAAGAAGACCTGATAGAACTTGATAGCCACAAAAGACACTACTTTTGGTTTCAAACGTGAATGTGTAAAGCCCAAGAAGACAGGTAACGGGAATCCTTTCTCATCTTTCAATCATCAAGACAAACCACCAATGGGGCTACATCTTCAAGCAAGGATCCTAAAGCCTTGACTGAATAAGACGATGAAGGACAAGATTGGACCTTTCGCTTTGTGTCTCCGGGAGAATCCAACATTGCATGTGTTGAGGGTTTGGATGATGACTCTGCAAGCGAAGGTGATATAGCAGTGGAATTTGTAATATCAGATCCTGAAGAGACTGCTACTGTGGTCACTCACCTAAATGAAGAAGGTCCTAGCACAACATGTTCAGAATCACCAGCACTCGAACAGTCAGACTCTGCGATGATGGCTGATTCAACAAAACCTTCCCAGGTAAGTTCCACAGACCAACATTTTGATAATCATGCTTGTTCTGAATGTAATAAATTTAGGGATAGCATAGATTCAAAATTTGCTAGGCTATTAGATCATAATGATAGCTTAGTAAATGATTTACAGCTGTGCACATAAGCAAACCAAATTTTAAAAGAAAATGAGCACAGTTATAAAGAGAAAATAGAATTGTTAAATAAACAACTAAGGGAAACCGAAGTTGTGGCATTTAACCAAGCAAATGACATAAAGTTCTATTTAAACTCCCTAGAAGAAACTAAAAAACAAAAGGTAGTTTTGAAAGTCGAGGTAAATTCATTAAAACAAAAACTGCACAGTTGGACTAGTTCTTCTCACATAGTTCAACACTTCGTGAAAGAACGAAACCATGGGGAGGGTTTGGGTTATAAAGTGGTTCCACCATCACATGAGACCTTGTTGAATGCTAAATGCAAACCAATTAATAATAACACAATCAAGGATTATGTGGTGTCCACTCCTCTTGTATGTGATCCATATTTCATAAGTAACCCTATTGAATCTGTCACTAATTAGAAGGAGACCACTTTGAATTCAAAATGTAAGATGCCTATTGTTAATTTGGATGAACAATTTGCAAAAAGGTTAAGGTGGAGTCAGGTTCAAACATTTCTAATTCAGAACCCAAAAGACCAAACAACTTAACCAATCTCGAGCGCCATGTCTTAGTCCAAATAACCATAAGGGTAAAGATGTTAAACATGCTCAAATAATGAATTTTGTTAAAGAAGTCAAAACATCTAAGAAAGAAGTGTCAAAACCCAAAGAAACTAAAGTCACTCCTGTGTCTCACACTTCCCCACAGAAACGGTTTCACCAACATGTCGAAAGTAGATCATGCTACACTTGTGGAAAGTGTGGACAAATTGCTTCTAAATGTTCTTATTATCAGAAACCAAGAAAGAAGATTGAACTTAATGATACAAAACAAAGTTCTTCAAAAAGGAGTTCAATTACTCCACAAAAAGAACCTTTGAACCTAAAGTTCAAACAATATGCTAATCGTCTGTTTATCACAAACATGCCTTACATAAAAATGGCTTATGGAAAGAAAAATCAAGTCTCATGTCTGATAATGAGAACACGAAGAAGAATGATTTACCCTCATCCTCAAATGGACAGTGGGTAGAATTTATGATGTGTGATTCCTCGGGGTCACCCAAGCCAGTTAAGGCTTGGGTTCCTAACCTGAACTAATCATTTCCCATGAATGTTCAGGGTGTCCGCTATAGTGCTTCTTTGAATACCTGGATTGTTGATAGTGGTGCATCAAGGCACATGACTGGAAACCTGTCACTCTTGTCAAACGTCAAACAAATTAAAGGAGGACACGTTTCATTTGCTGGAAATAAAGGAGGTTATATCACTACACAAGGAGAAGTGGGAAACCAGAAAGTGAAGTTTGATAAGGTAAACTATGTTCAACAACTTCAAAATAACTTACTTTCTGTCTCCCAGGTTTGCGACTAAGAGTTCAAAGTTGTATTTGACAACAAGAAGTGCTATGTTATGAAGAAGGACTATGTCATTCCGGAGGACCAAGTGTTAATGTCAGCTTCAAGATATAATGATTTGTATGTCTTCGACATCTCAAAGGCCTCCACAACCTATCATCATGTACAATGCTTCTTGTCAAAGGCAACAGAAAAACACTCCATCTCTTGGCATAGGAGAATGGGACACATCAATCTCTGGAAGATGAATCACTTGATCAAGAATGATCTAGTGCGTGAAGTAAATGTTCAAAACTTCCAACTACCGGATTTCTGTGCCGCATGTAAGAAAGGGAAACAGACAAAGAAGTCTCACAAGGCAAAGAACGTTCATTCAATTGACCTGCCTCTTGAGCTTCTTCATATGGATCTGTTTGGCCCAGTCAGTACGAAGAGCATTGCCGGTGATTTGTACTGCTTTGTAGTTACGGATGATTACTTAAGATTTTTGAAAGGATCTCAGCCTCTAGTTTGATCAATTAGGTTGTATTCGCAGCGAATTTAGCACAAAAATTAAGCAAATTATACTAAGAACACAAGAGATATATCAATGTAACAGTAGGTTATAGAGAAAGAGAGGAATTCTGCAAAAAGGTGTTTTCTATTAGATCACATGCTTCGGCGAGGATTACAATTAGGTCATCTTCCTTTTATAGGAAGAATGACGTCAGCTGATGTCACTTGATAGTGACATCAAACCGTTATTCTAACAAACTACTAAAACTATCTTAACTACTGAAGATGTCAAACAGCTGACATCTTCTTACAAAATACTAAGTGTTAAACTTATTACAACAGCTAAAAAGAAACTACTGAAAACTACAACGACTGAAGAACAAACTCTTCAGTCATTTTACAAGCTACTGAAATAGAAAATAAAACTACTGGTAAGAAAAAGCTGAAAGGAAAACCATCACAAAAGCTGAAGAATACATCTTCAGCTGTTGTGACAAACTCTGAAGCTTCAGCACTTGTCTTCAGACTTTAACTTCAGATGTTTCATCAGCTGATGACTTCAGTAGTTGTCATCAGCTGATGTCTTCAGTCTTTGTCTTCAGTCTTTGTACTTTAGCTATTGATCTTTAGTACTTTGATCTTCAGCTGATAGTCTTCAGTACTTGAGTCTTCAGCACTTGAGTCTTCAGTACTTGAGTCTTCAGTACTTGAGTCTTCAGTACTTGTACTTCAGCATTTGTACTTCAGCTGTTGATCTTCAGTACTTTGATCTTCAGCTGTTGAGGTCTTCAGACTTTGTCAAACAGTTGATGATGCTTTCAGCAGTTGTTGTGATGTCTTGTGGGACTTAGAGGTTTTTCTGATCTGGCTCATTGGTTCTTTTGGTCCAACAAACTCCCCCTGAACCAATGCAGGCAAAACCTCTAAGCTTATTGTTGGTCCCACTTATTGTGGCAAAATGATTAGTCTATTTCCTTCTGGATCAGCTCAGAAGTTGACCCATATAAGCACTGGCCTGGGAAGAGGTCTCAAGGATCTGATTGGCATAGTATCGATGGGAACTCTGTTTTGGGGAACTGGACACAGAGTTGTTGTCCCATCTATGAGACCTACTTCCCAACTATGAGCCTGTAGGATTCTCTGGTGTAGGCTTCTAAAAATATTACTTGTTCCTCCATGGTAAGATTCTCTACCTCACCTTCAAAGAATCCTTCAGGCCCATAGAGCTCTGAGATGTATTGGCCTGTTTACCATTTTTGAGCTCCACAGTTGTTATAGACCTATAGGCGAATTCATCAGGGTGATTACCCTCTAAGAACAACTGGAGCTCATTTCTCCTCAGATTCTCAAACCTCTTGTAGACTAACCCCTTTTTAACCACCCTATTCTCCAACATCTTTTGTGGTGGGAGGTTAGCCTGATAGGTTTTCTTGAAATCTTCTATGATCTCCCAGGGTGATACTATAATGGCCAAAGAGATCACTTCATCTACAATCTTTTCGAATTGGCCATTGTATCTCAGTGGAATGTCTTTCTTAATAATCCTATGAGACACCCTGGGATCAGGCCAAATACTCACTTTGTCCTTTTGAAATTGATATGTATGCCTTAAAGTGAATAATCTCAGAGCTTGTTTCCTTATATTCATGATTGATGAGGAAGCAGCATATGCTTTATCTACTCTTTTTAACAGCTCATCATCATGTAGCCTATGTTGTTGTTCTTCTTCAATCTTAACCTTCACAGCTTCCATCTGTGAGGCAGGAGTGATGGGTAAAGGTTTGGCTTTAGGTAAAGATAGAACTGCAGAGAGAGGCAGCCTATCTTCTTCCTCATCATCCTCTTCTTCTTCTTCTTCTAGCCTCATCACCCTTCTCTTCCTCTTCAAGGGTGCATCATCGGCTATGGGTTTTGATGGTGAAGGGGTTGGTTTTGTGGGTGGTGGTTTGGTTTTTGGTGTGGGAAATTAGGCAGGCTGAGCTAGCAATTTAGATGTCAGAGAGGATTTGGTTTGTTTGGCTAACTCAGTCCTGTTCCCAGCATTGGCTTCGCTAAGGGCTTCTATGATCAGTCCTTTAGTGAATACCTCAGATGAATAGATCTTGGTGGCTATTGCCAAGATGTTGTCCCTGGACCATGATCTAATCTCCAGAACTGATCTCCCTAGATACTTTGAAATGAATCTTGTCATAGCCTCAAGTCTCTCTTTTTCCTCTTGGCTATGACAAGACCATCGGTATTCTATCTCTTTCATCTCCAACTTCCTTATCTCCTGATCTAGCTCAGCAGTGTTAGTGTCAAAGCCTTGCCTAAACAGCTGATCATTGATATTATCCATTAACCTGCTATGTTCAGCATCAGCCTCCTTGACAAGAACAGCTAGATCCTTCTCCTTCTCTCCCTTCTTCTTCTTGTATGTGACATGAAAGTCTTTTTGACTTTCAGTCACTTTAACCAATTCAGCACTCTCCTTCTCCTTCTCCCTCTCAGTCTCCAACACCAACTCCCTCTCATGTACCACCTCATCCTCAACTTCTTTCTCTTTCACTTCCTCCTCCACTCTCTTTCTCTTGGCTTTCACTGAAGTACACTTCATCTACAATCTTTTTGATTTGGCCATTGTATCTCAGTGGAATGTCTTTCTTAATAATCTTGTGAGACACCCTGGGATCAGGCCAAATACTCACTTTGTCCTTTTGAAATTGATATGTATGCCTTAAAGTGAATAATCTCAGAGTTTGTTTCCTCATATTCATGATTGATGAGGAAGCAGCATAGGCTTTATCTACTCTTTTTAACAGCTCATCATCATGTAGCCTATGCTGCTATTCTTCTTCAATCTTAACCTTCACAGCTTCCATCTGTGAGGCAGGAGTGATGGGTAAAAGTTTGGCTTTAGGTAAAGATAGAACTGCAGAGTGAGGCAGCCTATCTTCTTCCTCATCATCCTCTTCTTCTTCTTCTTCTAGCCTCAGCACCCTTCTCTTCCTCTTCAAGGTGCATCATCGGCTATGGGTTTTGATGGTGAAGGGGTTGGTTCTGTGGGTGGTGGTTTGGTTTTTGGTGTGGGAAATTGGGCAGGCTAAGCTTGCAATTTAGATGTGAGAGAGGATTTGGTTTGTTTGGCTAACTCAGTCCTGTTCCCAGCACTGGCTTCACTAAGGGCTTCTATGATCAGTCCTTTAGTGAATACGTCAGATGAACAGATCTTGGTGGCTATTACCAAGATGCTGTCCCTGGACCATGATCTAATCTCCAGAACTGATCTCCCTAGATACTTCGAAATGAATCTTGTCATAGCCTCAAGTCTCTCTTTTTCCTCTTGGCTATGACAAGACCATCGGTATTCTATCTCTTTCACCTCCAACTTCCTTATCTCCTGATCTAGCTCAGCAGTGTTAGTGTCAAAGCCTTGCCTGAACAGCTAATCAATGATGTTATCCATTGACCTGCTATGTTCAGCATCAGCCTCCTTGACAAGAACAGCTAGATCCTTCTCCTTTTCTCCCTTCTTCTTCTTGTATGTGACATGAAAGTCTTTTTGACTTTCAGTCACTTTAACCAATTCAGCACTCTCCTTCTCCTTCTCCTTCTCAGTCTCTACCACCAACTCCCTCTCATGTACCACCTCATCCTCAACTTCTTTCTCTTTCACTTCCTCCCCCACTCTCTTTCTCTTGGCTTTCACTGAAGTCTCCCCCTTTTTGGTTGCATTGGTTGCAAGGGTTGACTGTCAGAAAGCATCTTCAGTACTACAGCTTCAACCAAAGGCTGTATAGTAGAGGGAAGCCTCTCATCAAGGGTTTTGATCACAATATCTGTGATAAGGGTGTGATGAGAGGCAAGGAATTTTGAAACATTGCAGCTAATTGCTCAGGGGGGATTTGTCCCTGAGAACTAGTGCCAGAAGCAGGGGCAGGTGCCTGAGTTTATGGGAGTGGCTGAGTGTATGTGAGACCTTCAGGTGAAGGTGCCATCTGTGGGTGTATGGTGGCAGATGGACTTTGTTCTTGAGTCATTTTGGCGAGTAGCTCTTTGAGTCTACTCACCTCATCCTCAAGAATGGTGTTTTGAGCTACTACATCATAGAAAAAGCTCAGGTCATCATTAGTGGTAACTGAATCACCTGACCTCCTGATTGAATCAGGATGTACATGTGCTGAGTGTTGGTTCATATCTTGACAAAAATGGCACAAGTATAGCCCAATCGCTCAACTGAATTTGATATGACCCAGTCGTACGAATGGGGTATACGATTGAATACAATCGTAAGATTGGACCATGCGAATGAACCCAATCGGCCGATTGAATGTGCCCGACTAGGTTAAACGTGCGAATGAGGTGTGCGAATGAATCACATCGAACGATTGGAGGTGACCGACTGTAATTGTCGTTTGGATGAACTTCAATCGCCCGATTGGAGATGAACGATTGGGTAGATTGCACGACTGAGACTCAGTCGGCCGACTAACCAAGGCGACTAGACTCAGTCGGCCGACTAACCAAGGCGACTAGACTCAATCGCCCGACTGGAATTTGCCCTAGTATAAAAACAGACCAAATCAGAATCAGTCGTTCACTCTCCCAAATGCCCCCCCTCTATTCGCCCGACCTAAATAACCTCTGTCCAAATTTCATTTGATCCATATTTGCCTTTGTTTTGCGTGTTCTAACATTCATTGGTGACTATACAGGTAATACTCGAGGTGTTTCATAGATAAAACAGATAAATGATGTCCAAAACCTCTCGAATTCGGACCAAACAGTAACCGAAAACATGATGAACAAATAGGTTGTCCAAACTAAACTAAACGTTCAAACAAAAGTTAAAACATGCTTAATCGGTAGTTTCCGAGTGTAATGAGCCTAATTTCGACGTTTAACTTCAAGTATAGCTCAAAACACGAATTTGAATGGACAAACTGTTGAGTAGGCGACTGGACACGCTGATGAACTCCAATCGCCAGACTGAGAAGACGATTAGTCTCAGTCGCCCGACTGAGATGGACGAATGAATCAAACGCACGACTATGCTCATTCGCTTGACTTAGTCGCCCGTATGAATAAATTCACCTTTAAAAAACTCATTCGTTCCACTCAGTCGCACGGTTATGTTCATTCGGCTGCTCAGTCGCTCGACTAACCAAAGTGGGAAATTCCTTGATTTGAATAAGCTATCTTCAACATGTACTGATGTTTACTTATATTGTGATAGATGGCTAGTCGTTGGATTCTAAGCACAAAGCACAACATCTGTGCTCATCTTGATCTGACCTCAAGGAATGCATCGGAGTTTGTGGGAATAATCTTTTTTACGGAGATCAAGGATCTACATGGCGATATCCACACCCTGCACTCCGTACCGTTCATTACAGCAGGCATTCTAGGAGAATGCTACTGTAGATAGATCAGTTGAGCCATATAGGATCAGGAGCTCTATTCTTGGTAACGCTATAGAGATAACCGAGGAGGACTTAAGGACAGTCCTAGAGTTAGGAGATCATGGTGACTGTCCTATTCGTTTACATCCGATGATAGTTAGAGGGTGCTTCCTGAGGGCGAAGTACACTGGGGACATCAACTCAGGGATGCTCAACAAGAGCAATCTCTGCCCCAGTTCAAATACCTAGCCCACGTCTTGCTAAGGTGTATTGCCTCATGAAAAGGAGGCTTTGACGAGCTCTCTGAGCAAATGCAGAATGCCTATGTTGCATTAGTGCTGAACCACCCGTTCAGCTTCTCCAGGATGATCTTCACTTACCTAGTGGAGAACATAGAAGTGAAGGGAAGAGAAGGCTTCTGCATGTATCCTCGCTTCTTGCAAATGATCTTTGACCAGAAGTTACCTAACTTACCAAAGCAGAAGGAGGATGCAGTTGTGCTCGAGGTGATAGATGATACCACCTGGGCAGGATGAAGGTATACCGGGGCAAGCAGGTCAAGCCCCCGGTAAGACGTTGTTTGGGCATCTGGCCCGTGAGGAGTATGTGGCGCCAGCTAGGAGAAAGTGGCGTCACGAAGATAGTGATTCTGATGTAGAGCAGGTGGCTCTACCCTCCGATGACTCCGATGATGATGACAAGGGAACGGATCAGGGAGGAGATGGTCAAGGAAGACCTGAGCCAGCTCCAATCCACCCTGACTTCATGCAGGAGGAGGAGGATTCAGATGAGGCACCACTAACCCGGACTGTTGGAAGTCGGGTAGTGGCAACCGAGGAAGGTTTACGGGCGGTTGGTGGACGCTCAGGAGAGTCTGGGAGCTCTGTAGCAGACCCATCATACCCCAGCCTCTCCCAGCAGCCAAGGGGGAGCCTCGGGTCAAAGGGGACTCGGAGGAAAATATGGCTCGTCCTCATGGGATGAAGTCCAAGCGCAGGAGGATCACGCTTATCACTACCTCCTCTACACCTACCACTTCCACCACACTTAGCCAAATCACCCAAACCACACAAACCACCCAATACACCACATCCCAAACACCCCAAATCACCACCACCACTATACCTCCACTTCATACCTCCATATCTTCCCCACCAACACCACTGTACCACCCACTACAGCCATCCCATCTCCTCCCATCTACACCACAGCCACCACTACAACCACTACTCACCAAACCCAAACCTCATTTGCCCCTTCTAGCTTAGTTCTACCACCTGTCTCGGTGGTTGAGCAACTTGCTGCTCTAAACAGCATGGTGCTCCAATTGCTAGCCTCTGATAAGGCTAAGACAGCTCAGATTCTCTAGCTGCAAGAGCAAAGTTATCGCAAGCAGCTGAGATTGAGAGATTGAGGGAGTTGACATCCTCACAAGCCCAAGTGATCACTTCACAGACTGATCAGATCACAGGCTTGTTACAACACGAGGCTGAGACTGATGAGAGGATGGGAAAGCTAGAGGCGGCTCATAAGACTCTAGTGCTAAAACTGAAAGGCACTCAGAGTGAGCCCCTCAAGATTGGAGAAGGTGATGATGATGATGATGATGATGGTGAGGATGAGGACGACGATGATGAAGATGATAAGGATGATGACGATGATGATGATAGTAGTGATGAGAGTAATGATGGTGATGAGAAGAAGGAAGATGATGAAGGTAAAGGAGGAGAAACTGCCGGAGATCAAAGTGATAATGTAGCAGGCGAAAGGCGTTCTAAACGCCGACATGATCAAGGACCCTCTTCGTCTGCTCCAACTGAAGAAACTCCGGAAATTCAAGACAAAAGTACTGTTTAGTTAGTCATGTTTATGTAGTTAACAGACTTTTGTATTTGAAATTATGTTACATTTATTTAATGAATGTTTATATCTTAAGTTAATGACTGTGTTTGATTCTTTACTAACAAGTATTGTGTTGCGTGTTTAAATCGAACAGATCCTAACTTTCAGAGAGACGAACATGATGTTGCTCCCTCCAACAGGTCAAGTCTCAACTAACAATGATTCTTGATCTGCAGGGGATCGTCAGAAGGTCGGTGAGTTATACTCCTGAAGAAGGAGAATTATTCACGACCTCACTGATGAGCAACTGGCTGAAATGTTTCGTCTGAATCCAGACGAAATCGTTAAAGATGCTCTAGTTTTTGATGATGCTGATGATGACGAACTTAAAGATGTTGAAGAAATTGAAATTGAAGACATCACAGATCAGCATTATCCAGAATACACTGATCAAGAGGGAAACGCATTTCCTGATCTGGTGAACAACCTTGATAGTGATATTCTGGATAAACTCCATGATAATGAAAAGGGAGCTGAAGCCTCAACAAGCCAAGCTCAAGCCACGGACGCCGAAGTTGACATTCGAAAGGCTGAATGGGCGGCTTGCTTCGCCGAGGTCCGAGCACAACGTCCTACAACAACTCAGAGTACCTACACCAAGTTATACAAAGTAAAGAAGAATATGACGGTATCAGGGAAGATTATAGCTTGGGCTCATTTTGATGACCTCGGAGTATATGCAGTGAAGAGGGAGAGGGGAATCGAGTACTTTAGATTCCCTCATGATCTGAAGACTCTCCCAGGTTTTGAACTCAACCAGTTGGCACGCCTAAAGCTTCTTTATGCTGATCCGAAGAAGATGTCTGGCTGGTTTGAGGCTGCATTGAAGAAGGAATATAGGACCAGATGGGTAAACTTCAAACCTCAGCAGGCTACGAGGTACCTCAGAAGGTCTGAGGTAAGTCCCATCACTGGTCAGCCTAAGATAGTTCTGAAGTGGCGACCTCCGCGCACAATGTTCAGAATTCCACTAGGGAGATGCCACAGGACTTTACCCACACTTTAAGTGGTGGTACTATGACTGGCGCTCGGGTGAGGCGGTCATTGTTTTGGAAAAGGACGGGTCAATGGAAGCTTTAAGGGTGTTCGACCCCATGTGCTTATCAACTTGTCAGCGTCTGATGTGTATACGCTGTACAAGTGGCCACTGTTTTTCGATACGCAGGATATTGTGCAAGCTCTACAGTTTCAGCACATAATACGTCTATGCTTTGCGCTAAATATCCATGCGGGGGTTTCCAAAGAAGAGAGATTAAAAAGGTTTGAAGAGTTCATGAAAGAAGTAAAGGTCTAGATAGAACTAGGTCCAAGGGGGAGTTTGTTGGTACACATGTCCCTAGTTCTAGTCTAGTGAGCTCAAATGTAATAGACTTCTATCTTGTAACGCATATGTAATTTCAATCAATCGAATGAGAATCTCTTCTTTATATGGTTGTTGATTTATAATGTTGTATCTAATTATATTATTAGTTGTTACACGCATAATATGACCATGTTATATAGGTTTACAGTTGTGAGACACAGTTCTAAATCGTTAAATGTTCAAGAATGTGTTTGACTAAGAATCTTTTTCAGTCGCATGACTGAACCATGTGAATGGTTCAATCGCACGGTTGAACTAGGAGATTGAGTCAATCGCCCGTTTGAGTCATGAGACTGACTCAAGCGTTCGAATGAATCAATCGTATACTCAATCGCACGACTGAGCCAGTCGCAAGGCTCAGTCGCACGAATGAGATCTGTAACCTATAAATACCACTTAATTCGTGGAAAACAGGGACTTCGAATTCTCATAACCCTAGTCGACCCAGAGCACCCTGTTCGTTCATTCCAACTTCATAGAACGTTCCTGGTCATTGCTAATCAATTCTTAACGTTTCTAATCGTTAGTATTGATCCGGATTACGTTTTCACTGATTCGATCGCCAATCAAATAGGATTCCGCACTATTTGATCTGGTTTAACTTAGAATCAGTTAGTACTCCGTACGTACACGGTCCTAACAAGTGGTATCAGAGCCGGTTACTGCTAGAATGATCTAACAATCACTCTAGCAACCCGAGCTCTTTATTTCTGGATCAAAGTTCAGATCTTGACGTTAAACCCACTTCGTGTTCATCTTGTTTTGCTCAAATCTCATTGCGCGTGATGTTTATTTGTTAAAAGCGGACTCGGAATCTTCTTCAGATCATAAAAACAAATCCGGTGGTACAGTTTATTGTGCCGTGTCTCGTCCAAATCATCGGATTAGGGTTTTTCAGCCTTGTGGCGGCTGCAGATCTGGGTTTTCTGCGTCAGACCCGTTCATGCGATTGGGCCATGCGACTGGGCCTCAATCGCACGACTGAACCACTCGTATGTCCATTCGTACGAATGACCTTCAGTCGCACGACTGACCCTTTCGTGTACTTCATTCGCCCGACTGACCCTTTCGTGTTATCCATTCGTACTACTGAACCATTCGGAGTGTCCATTCGCACGAATCACCATTCGCACGTATGTCTTCATTCGTCTGTTTCAGTCGCACGAATGAGCTATGTACCAGACCAAAAAAAAAAAATTGGTTAAAATTTTATCAGTCTGGAACAGCTTCTTGCACGAATTTTTCCCTAAACCATTTTTTATCAGTCGGGAAGCCTTCTGAAAAATTTTGGTAAAATAAAATTTTTTTTTGGGAAAATTATCGGGTCATTTTCGGATCATTTTCGGGTCAATAGTGAGGATTCTTCTGGAGAGTCTATGCAAGAGTTGAGGGTGAGCAAAGCACATTTACCCTGAGTTTCTTATGTCAAATAAGTTCGAAGGATACCCCATTATTCATTGGACTTCCAGAATAGGTGAATGTTGTTAGAACACGAAAGAGAGAAGAGAAGATATCAGCTGTCGGTGCTGATTTTGTGGGGTAGTCAGGAGCATCTGACTATTTATGGGCCAATCAAGTTATATTTATATCCGCACAGAGAGGATTCTCATTCTTAGGGGGAATCCATGGATAGAGAAATTACAGACGCAATCAGAAAGTGATGATGTGAGCAGGCTTCTGATGATGAATCTACGTGCATGCTGATTTGTTTGGTATTGTCAGCTGGGATTGGAACCTCAACCTTTTGCCCAATACACCGTATGAAGACGCAAGGAGAGCACAACGTTTATATATTGGGATATGCTGAATGTGAGGGGGAATTTCTACAGTTGGAAATGTTAAACAGGTTAGACTGTGTGAAGATTGAAGCAATGGAAAACTGGTCATGTCATTATCTGGAAAAATCAGTCATTTGGGGGAATCTTACTGCTATGATGGTGTTCTGCAAAGTAAACGAAAGCTATTGTGGCTAAATTCATTTTCAGGGATATTGTGGTAACCTGACGGATCGACAAGTTGGCTAAATGGTTGTTCGTTTGATTCTATTGGAAACCAGAGCAGAGCAAAGATTGACTGAAGATTGTAAGAGGTGGCAAGAATTTGTTGGAGCATATATAGTCATATATAGTGTGTCCGTCGCTTGACGAATAGTCTAGGCTTAATGTTATACACCTTGTAAACACATGAAACTGGGTCATTCGCAGGAGCATATGCGAATGAGACTCAGTCGTACGACTGAGCCATGCTAATGGACAAGTCGTGCGACTGAGAGATGCGATTGGGGCATTCGTAAGACTGAACCATAAGAATGGTCCAGTCGTATGATTGAACCATACGCATGGTCCAGTCGTACGATTGAACCATACGCATGGTCCAATCGCACGAATGGGCCCAGTCGCATGTAATATGGGCCGAGGCCTATATATACCAGTTTCAATGTGTAGAAACTGAGAAGGGTTTTCATAGTGTTCCTGGCGCCCAGGCACTGCCGGATGAGAGGGGAGATCATGCTCGATCTCCCTTGCCAAAAGTCTTGATTCTTAAGTTGTAACGAGCTTAAATCATTATGTTTTATCAATGAAATCATTTGATTCTTGTTCGTACTATGTTGTCTTTTGGTTGTTTATCCTTCCGTCAAGAACGTGCTCGGATGTTTATCGATCAGTGACTTCACACTGAGTGTGGCTCAGTGATCACATGTGCCCCTTTTTCTTGGTACTGGGGACTTCCTACCTCCGGATTGGATCCATCATCGGCAGTTGCCTCTGGTGAGGTCCTAGCTATGTTACCAGCTTCATCCTGTGCATATGCTGAAGCAGGAGAAGTGGCAACCTCACCAGATTATCCTATCTTCTTTGCCACACTTGGAGATGAGACATTTGATTCTCTGTGTTGTGGGCTCCCATCAACATTTGTATCCACCCTCTCTATGGGTGGAGTTTTCCCAGTTGTGATTGGTTCCTGGGGAGAGGGTGGAGTGTTAAGATGAGTCAACACTTTAGCAATTATTAATGTAGGGCTTTGAGGGGCGGTTGCAGTAGGAGATGGCGTAGAAGCAGTATGCACATGGGGAGATGTGTGCTTTTCAATGGCAACCTCCTCAAGTGAGAAAGGTTCCAGATGTGTGGCATCCCAGAAGTGGTTGCATCAGGCTCCTGTAGAGAGGATGCCTGTGCGGTTGTGGTTGGTGGAGTCGTGGTAATTGTGGGAGAATTGTGCCAGCAATTATTTCCTGCCTTTGTTGTGCAGGGGCATCCTCAGGGGACTCATCTACCTAAGTAGCCTTTTTGGTTTTCTTTTGTTTAGGTTTGGTGGGGACTTTGGATTTTGAGGTGGAGGATGTGGGTTCCAGCTGCGTGGGTTTTCGCAGCTTGGCAGCCTTTTTCAATGTTTGGTCAGTGTTGTGCCTAGAGTATACCTCAGGCAATACAGCCATGGCAGGGACTCCAAGGCCAACAAGTCCCTCAGCTTGTAGCTGGTTCTCTATTATGGCCATTATGAACCGTGGATATAGTATCCAACGGTTAGCAAAAGGTTTTGTAGCCATATCCTTAAGTTCCAAAAGATTATTTCAGAAAATTTAAGTTTTGATAGGAGGTCTTTGGGGCTAAGCAAACATTTACCATATGGAATATAAGTCGTTCGGCATCATGGAAATGTTTCTTGAGCAGGGTAGAGGCATGAAGGTCACCCTGATAGTCATGGTGTGCAAATGAAAGATCAGTGGTGCCTTTTGGATATTCGGTTAGGAAGGTGGCATCATCCAATTTTAGGGTTTGGCGGATGATTGCCGGATTGATAACCACCTTTTGGTTATTGACGACTGACTGGAGAGAGACCTTGGTGTCGTTCTCTCCAATAAGGGTGACATTCGTCCAGAACTGGGTAAGGGAATCAGCATATATTGTGGGATTGAGGAGAAAGGCAATTTGGTAAGGAGAATCGACCATGAGATCTATTGCGTTATGAAACTTGGTCCAGAATGGGGATTTGGTAAGGTATACGACACAGTTGTGTCTTGGCTTGAGCTGCATGGTCGCCATTAATGGTGTGAGAGAGGTTTCAGAGTTTTTGAAATATAGGTTATGAGAGGGTGAAAAACTCAAAAGGTAGGGTTGGGTATTTATAGGGTACGGATTGAAATGGCAGAAAGAAAACAACTGAAGGTTTTGGTGTTAGGCATCAGCTATTGAAACGACTGATGACATGGTTTTAACCTTCAAAGGTTATAAACAGCCGAGGACTTAGTGTTAGTCATCAGTAGTTGAAACTACTAAGACCGTGTTTTTGTCCTTCAGATGTTGCAAACAACTGAAGACTTGTTGTTAGTCATCAGTAGTTATAAACTACTGAAGACATGTTTTTCATCTTCAGACGTTGTAAACAACTGAAGACTTGGTATTAGTCATCAGTAGTTGTAAACTACTGACATCAGTAGTTGGAAACTACTGAAGACATGGTTTTGGCTTCAGTTGTTGTAAACAACTGAGGAATTGGTGTTAGTCATCAGTAGTTGTAAAACTACTGAAGACGTGGTTTTGTCCTTCAGTTGTTTGGTATGAAACAGCAGAATAAATCAGCTGAAGAGTAAATTTACTCAGCAGCTGTTGTCGTCAATTCAGTTGTTTCATGCTGACCTCAACATTTACTCATCAGCTCTTTGGCTGACTTTCAGATGTTTCATTGGCCTTCAGCTCTTGTGAATATTTATTCCTCAGCTCTTGTGAACAAATGTTCATAAAACTTGAAATAAATTATTCTTCAGAGCTTGTGAACAATTTTGTCTTCAGTACTTATGTGTAAGATTACACATCAGTACTTGTGAACAAAATTTGTTCTTCAGTACTTATTTGTTTGAAAACTATACATCAGTAGTTGTAACTACATCAGTTGTTCTCAACAAATAATGTATTTCAGTACTTTGAAGCATTTTAGTCTTCAGTAGTTATGAAAAATGCTGATGACAAAATTACTCATCAGTACTTATTTTTGACTTTGCATACTAATGCTCATCAGTACTTGTGAGCTGAGAGCATCAGTATTAGTCAAATTATTCTAGCTGCAGCATACCAAGCCTTAGTACCAGATTTGAAATGTGGCACTATCTAAAGGCTTAGTAAATATGTCTGCAAGCTCATCAGCACTAGGGTGCTGGACTGGATTTGTATCAATCAGACCTTTTTCATAGCATACCAAGCCTTAGAAATGTGGCACTAGCTGCAGCATACCAAGCCTTAGAACATTTGTATCAATCAGACCTTTTTCATAGCAATCCCGAATAAAATGATGTCTGATCTCAATATGTTTCGTCCTAGAGTGCTGGACTGGATTTTTAACAATACAAAGGGCTGAAGCACTATCCATTAATAATGGAGTCTTAGTCTCTGTGATGCCATAATCCAAGAGTTGATTCTGAAGCCAGAGTACCTGGGATGTACAACTTGCAGCAGCAATGTACTCAGCTTCAGCAGTGGATGTAGCAATTGATGTTTGTTTCTTACTCTGCCAAGAAACTAAACATTTCCCTAGGAATTGGCAACCACCAGAAGTGGATTTTCTGGTGACTTTGCATCCTGCATAGTCACTATCAGAGAAAGCAACTAATTTACAAGAATGCCCAGTAGAATACCAAAGACCTAGAGATTAGGTACCTTGCAAATATCTAAAGATCCTTTTGACTGCAATCAAATGGGATTCTTTAGGTGCAGCCTGAAATCTAGCACAGGCACATGTTGCAAACATAATGTCTGGTCTAGAAGCTGTAAGGTACATCAAGGACCCAATCATACATCTGTAAAGGGTTTCATCAACCGCTTTACCTTTCTGATCAACATCCAGTTGTGTGGTGCTGCTCATGGGAGTAGAACAGGGCTTACAGTTTTGTAAATCAAACTTATTTAACAACTCTTTTGCATATTTGGACCGATGAATGAAGATTCCATCAGCCCTTTGTTTGATTTGCAAACCTAGAAAGAACTGTAATTCTCCCATAGCACTCATTTCAAACTTTTGCTTCATTAGCTTAGTGAATTCATCAAACAACTGTGGATCAGAGGATGCAAAAATTATATCATCAACATAAATATGAACAAGTAGCTTATGCTGTCCCACATTCTTAATGAATAAAGTTTTATCAATGGAGCCTCTAGTGAAATTATTTTGTAGAAGAAAATTAGATAAACTTTCATACCAGGCTCTAGGAGCTTGTTTCAACCCATAATGAGCCTTATCAAGCTTATACACCCAATCAGGATGTTTATTATCCTCAAAGCCTGGTGGTTGACACACATAAACTTCTTCTTTTATTTTACCATATAAAAAGGCACTTTTGACATCCATTTGAAAAACTTTAAGATTGTGAAAGGAAGCGTAAGCTAAGAACAATCTAATTGCCTCCAGTCTGGCTACAGGGGCAAAGGTTTCATCATAATCGATGCCTTCCTCTTGTGCAAACCCCTGTACAACCAGCCTGGCCTTGTTCTTGACAATTTGGCCCTTTTCATCAGTTTATTCCTAAACACCCATTTAGTGCCTATTGCACACTTACCTTGGGGTAAAGGAACAAGCTCCCACACTTGCTGCTTTTTGAACTGAAGAAGCTCAAGCTGCATTGCTTTAACCCATCCATTGTCTCTTAGTGCAACATGATAATTCTTTGGCTCTTGCTGACTGATAAAGAGAGCATAGAAGCAGAAATTGGATAATTGACTCCTGGTTGAAACTCCAGCATTATATCACCAATGATTTGAGACATTGGGTGATTCTTCAGCTCTTGATAGACAATAAGATCAGTGCAAGTGTTTGTAGGACCTTCAGCAGCAATAGATGGTGATGTAGATTCTTGAAACCAAGTGGGAGATGGTAACTCAAATGAAATAGAGGATTCAGAAATCTCATCAGCATTTGTTGTGGATGGAGCTGCTGAAGCTATAGGAGCATCAGGTTTAGTTGACTCACGCAGGTGGTCACTAAACCTGAAAAGGTAAGTACTGGCTTCATCATCATTAGTACCACCAGGTGGAGAACTGTTGACAGGAACAACAGCTGGAGGTTGATAAGGAACATATTACAGTATGTCCAGATGAAATAACTCCACGGGGTTTTGTGGAATCTTGTCCTTTAGAGATTCATTAAACTTCACATGCAAAGTCTCTTCCACCATCTTTGTTCTGCAGTTGAAAACTCTGTATGACTTGCAAGTTGATGAATAACCAACAAAATACCCTGCATCCACCTTTGATTCAAACTTCTGGAGTAGATTGCTTGTGTTGAGAATGAAACAAGGACACCCAAAGGCTCTGAAGAAGGAAATCAAAGGGGCCGAATGATGAAGTACTTCATAAGGAGTCTTCATCAACCTCTGATTCACTAATACTCTATTCTGCACATAGCAAGCTGTGTTGACAGCTTCAGCCCAAAAGGTCAGTGGCAATCCTGAGTCAGCCAGCATTGACCTAGCAGCTTCAATGAGGGTGGGTCCTGTTCTTTCTCTCTACCACTCCATTTTGTTCAGGAGTTCTTGGAATGCTGAACTGCCTTTTGATTCCCTTTGACAGATAGAAGTCATCAAGTGTGTGATTTCTAAACTCTGTACCATTGTCACTCCTCACACACTTGACTGGAAGGGAATACTGCTTCTCCACATATAACACAAAGTTCATTATAGCTTTTGCAGCTTCATCTTTGGAGTGCAAGAAGTAAGTCCATACAAATCTAGAATAATCATCCATAATTACCAGACAGTATTTCTTCTTTGCCATGCTCATCACTCTGACAGGACCAAAAAGATCCATGTGCAAAAGTTGCAAGCAGGCATTGGACTTTGGTTCTTCTATTGGAGGGAATAAGACTTTGTGTTGTTTCCCCTTTAAACAAGCAGTGCAGTTGTCTTCACATTTGAACTCCTTCAAAGGCAACCCTCTTACTAAACCATGGCGTATCAGCTGATCCATGTTTTTGAGATTCTCATGACCCAACCTTCTATGCCATAGAGTAGATTCTTGAGGAGAAGCCTTGGAGAATAGGCAAGGATGGCCTTTTAGATCAGTTTTCTTTGAAAGATCTAAGGCATATACTCTTCCTGTCCTGTTGGCCTTCAGTAGAGTATATTCATCCAACACCTTGTCAATCAAACTCAGAACTTTGGATGACAGAATTCAACAGTTCTGGCTGGTGAAAAGGGCAACATGGCCTTTATCAAACATTTGACTGGCACTCAATAGATTGTACTTGAGATTCTCCACATGGTTAACATCATCAAACCTTATTTCCCATTGGAAACAAAGCCTTTGCCTATGATGTAACCTTTTGCATCATTACCAAAGGAAACAAACCCCTTCTTTCCTTGAGAGTAGTCATTAAGAAGTGAGCTGCTTCCTGTCATATGCATGGATCCTCCACTGTCTACATACCAGATGCTTCTGTGGCATGTTGAAGAACCCTGCATTCATCACAACAATTTAGTTAGTTTTTGAGACCCAAACCTTTTTGGTTTTGGGTCTGTTCTCATCAACAGATGTGACACTAACTGGTTTGTTATGTGTGACAGCCTGAGATGAAGGAGATGGTGTAGAAGAGGAATCTTTTGGCTTGGATTTCCTTTTCTGTGGTTTCAACACAAGAGCATCTAATGGTTGACTCTTCCCATTAGATGTTGAACCATCATAACAAGTTGTGTCTGATTTTGTGATAAAGCCTTTAGCTCATCAGACACATTAGTACTTGCTTGTGATGAATTCCTGTGTTGCACCATCTTCTTTTGAGCAACCACAACTGTTGCCTGATTAACCCCATCCTTCTTTTTGGATTTCTTCTTGGACTTAGGGGTTTCAGGTTTTGATGTTGCTAGTACAAACTTGGTCTCAAACTCAGTTTTCATTACATTCATTTTCTCTTTAATTTTCTCCTTTTATTTTTAGTTTAGAGCCCCTTTTGTACCAGCAATCATCAGTAAGATGATTGAACAAGCCATATATTTCACATGGCTTCTTCTTCATCTTTAGTTGATCATCTACTGAAGAAGATGTAACTACTGAAGACTTGTTCTTCAGCAATTTGCTATCAGTACTTGCAGTATTCTTCCTTGTAGTACTTGCTTTCCTGATATCTTCTTTCGTAGTCTTCAAACCCTTTCTACTGGCAGTTCTCTTCCCTTTAGTACTGGCAATAGTTGAGGTTTGAACTTCAGGTGTTATCACTTGCTCTCCAGTACTTTCAGTACTTTTAGAGACAACACCCAAGTTGATCAACTTTTTGATTATGTGACAGTCAGCATTTGAACCATCAGCTGTTGTAGCATCAGCTGATTGGTTTTGTGAGGAATTAATGCTGACTTCAACCATTGATGATGCTGTATCAGATAGTAGGTCACATGATGAGAAGGATTGGTTATTGCTTTTTTTATCAGATTCTACTTCTGCTATGGAAGTAAAATCTCATGGAGGAGCAGTGTGATTATAACCAATGCCAAACTTCACATTGGAAGCAGATTGCTTACTCAGAAGCATTTCAAAACCCTTGCAGGATTGCACCCAGCGATCACACTCTACTTGAGTAGCTGCAAGTGTTTCCTTGAGGTCTCTGTACTTCTATAGAAGTACCTCTTCCCTAGCCTTATCATCTTTGATTTGGCATTTAAGTTTATAAATCTCATCATTTTATCATTAAGCACAGACTCAAGTTCAACTTTTCTTTTGGAAAGAGTTTGCTCTAGCTCAAGATTTTTATCAATTAAGCTACATTTGCTTCTCTTATAGATGAAATGTAGCTATGCAAGATTCAGAACATATCTTGGCTTTGGCCTCAGAAGATACCTGTGATGAAGCATTGGAGGATGACCCATCAGCAGACTCTAGGGCCATGAGAGCAAGGTTCCAAAAGGATGATCACCACCATGTTGACCAGCACCAGGAAACAGTTGTTCATGACCAGATAAATCATCTGGTAAACTGCTCCAGTCAACAACTCCTGGGGTGAAGAAGCTGTGTTGTTGAGGTTGAGATTGTTGATGAGATTGGGATGGTTGAGGCATAGGAAGAGCATGTGGTTGCTGAGCAGTGGGTGCTTGAGCTTGACTTGACTGAGGCATGTAGTAGCAGGGGTATGGGTATGGCATATGACCCTGAGGCACAAAGTATGCAGGTGATGCCTGAGCTGGTGATGGATGACCAGAACTGGTGGTATGTTGCCCTTTGTGCTGTGAGCTATTGCTTGGAAAAGTCACAAAGGGTGCAGAGGAGTTAGATCCAGATGATCTACACTCTCTAGCAAAGTGTCCAAGCCTATGGCACTTGTTACACCTCAACTTGCTCTTGTCAAAACCAACTTTGGTTTTTCCAGAGAGACCTATAAATTTCCTGTCAGTTCTCTTGTAGAACTTTTGAGATCTGATATTTATCATTGCCATTTGACTCAAAATATCCATCTCTTCCAGATCATCATCTGGAATGCCCTTCAAGTCCTCCATCAGAAAGCACAGGTTATCACTGCTACCTCCTAAACTACCATCAACACCAACAAAGCATGTTCAGAATTGGTAGAGAAATCAATATGCTCATCATAGGCACTCTCTGATGCAGCATATTCTGACTCTTGACCTATCAGTGCGGCATTGCCTGATACAATGTCATCAGTGACCTATCAGTGCAGCATATTCTTCCTTGTAGTACTTGCTTTCCTGATATCTTCTTTCGTAGTCTTCAAACCCTTTCTACTCGCAGTTTTCTTCCCTTCAGTACTGGCAATAGTTGAGGTTTGAACTTCAGGTGTTATCACTTGCTCTCCAGTACTTTCAGTACTTTTAGAGACAACACCTAAGTTGATCAACTTTTTGATTATGTGATAGTCAGCATTTGAACCATCAGCTGTTGTAGCATCAGCTGATTGGTTTTGTGAGGAATTAATGCTGACTTCAACCATTGATGATGCTGTATCAGATAGTAGGTCACATGATGAGAAGGATTGGTTATTGCTTTTTTTATCAGATTCTACTTCTGCTATGGAAGTAAAATCTCATGGAGGAGCAGTGTGATTATAACCAATGCCAAACTTCACATTGGAAGCAGATTGCTTACTCAGAAGCATTTCAAAACCCTTGCAGGATTGCACCCAGCGATCACACTCTACTTGAGTAGCTGCAAGTGTTTCCTTGAGGTCTCTGTACTTCTATAGAAGTACCTCTTCCCTAGCCTTATCATCTTTGATTTGGCATTTAAGTTTATAAATCTCATCATTTTATCATTAAGCACAGACTCAAGTTCAACTTTTCTTTTGGAAAGGGTTTGCTCTAGCTCAAGATTTTTATCAATTAAGCTACATTTGCTTCTCTTATAGATGAAATGTAGCTATGCAAGATTCAGAACATATCTTGGCTTTGGCCTCAGAAGATACCTGTGATGAAGCATTGGAGGATGACCCATCAGCAGACTCTAGGGCCATGAGAGCAAGGTTCCCAAAAGGATGATCACCACCACGTTGACCAGCACCAGGAAACAGTTGTTCATGACCAGATAAATCATCTGGTAAACTGCTCCAGTCAACAACTCCTGGGGTGAAGAAGCTGTGTTGTTGAGGTTGAGATTGTTGATGAGATTGGGATGGTTGAGGCATAGGAAGAGCATGTGGTTGCTGAGCAGTGGGTGCTTGAGCTTGACTTGACTGAGGCATGTAGTAGCAGGGGTATGGGTATGGCATATGACCCTGAGGCACAAAGTATGCAGGTGATGCCTGAGCTGGTGATGGATGACCAGAACTGGTGGTATGTTGCCCTTTGTGCTGTGAGCTATTGCTTGGAAAAGTCACAAAGGGTGCAGAGGAGTTAGATCCAGATGATCTACACTCTCTAGCAAAGTGTCCAAGCCTATGGCACTTGTTACACCTCAACTTGCTCTTGTCAAAACCAACTTTGGTTTTTCCAGAGAGACCTATAAATTTCCTGTCAGTTCTCTTGTAGAACTTTTGAGATCTGATATTTATCATTGCCATTTGACTCAAAATATCCATCTCTTCCAGATCATCATCTGGAATGCCCTTCAAGTCCTCCATCAGAAAGCACAGGTTATCACTGCTACCTCCTAAACTACCATCAACACCAACAAAAGCATGTTCAGAATTGGTAGAGAAATCAATATGCTCATCATAGGCACTCTCTGATGCAGCATATTCTGACTCTTGACCTATCAGTGCAGCATTGCCTGATACAATGTCATCAGTGAGCTTGCCAGAGGTGGACAACTTCCTTTTCTACTCTATCTCTCTCTCAAATGTAAGCAGTTTCCCATGAAGTTGGGTGAGAGATAGAGTATCCAGATTTGCACTGGAGCGTAGGACAATGGTATAAGTGTCCCATCTCTCAGGCACGGATCTAAGGAAACGGTTGTTCATCTGACTATTAGAATACTCTTGTTTAACCATTTTCAGCTCAGAAATACGACAAGAGAATCGCTCAAACTGTTGAGTCAGTGTCTCACCCTTCCTATGAGAGAATGTCTCATATTGTTGGGCGAGGATTTCCCTAGTATTTGCTAAGACCTCATTGGTTCCTCCGAATTGTTCCTTCAGAGCAACCCAGAAATCATGAGCAGTTTCATGATGCAAAAGCCCTGAATAGATTTCATTTGGAATTGCCATAGCCAGAATTCCATGGGCTTTAGCATCAATTTCGAACAGCTTTAGATCTTTGTCCGAATATTGATCAGGTTTCTTTGGAACCCTCTCATTTAATTCAGGAACACTCACAGTAGGCTTGTATGGTCCATGCACCACTGACTTCCAACAACCAGCACTGTTGACAGACAAGTGATGGACCATACGACGTTGCCACAATGTTATACTCACTCCTCACAAGCATCGGAAGCATTGTTGAGGAGCCAGTATTGTGAGGATCATTAGTTGGTGTCGCCATCTTAGACTTCAAGCAAATTCAAGGTAAACAAAACAAATCTAGCTCAAAAACCACGAGAACCTCAAGTTTAAAGGCCAGAAGCAGCAGAAACTCAATCTCTATAACCGATTCTTGCAAATTTGCTAATTCGATCAAACATAGATAACAAAAGAGCAGTTTCAATGATCAATTGTTAAATCGATCAATGATTAACCAGCTCTGATACCATTTGAAAGGATCTCAGCCTCTAGTTTGATCAATTAGGTTGTATTCGCAGCGGATTTAGCACAAGAATTAAGCAAATTATACTAAGAACACAAGAGATATATCAATGTAACAGTAGGTTATAGAAAAAGAGAGGAATTCTGCAAAAAGGTGTTTTCTATTAGATCACACGCTTCGGCGAGGATTACAATTAGGTCATCTTCCTTTTATAGGAAGAATGACGTCAGCTGATGTCACTTGATAGTGACATCAAACGTTATTCTAACAAACTACTGAAACTATCTAACTACTGAAGATGTCAAACAGCTGACATCTTCTTACAAAATACTAAGTCTTAAACTTATTACAACAGCTGAAAAGAAACTATTGAAAACTACAATGACTGAAGAACAAACTCTTTAGTCGTTTTACAAACTACTGAAATAGAAAATAAAACTACTGATAAGAAAAAGCTGAAAGGAAAACCATCACAACAACTGAAGAATACATCTTCAGCTGTTGTGACAAACTCTGAAGCTTCAGCACTTGCCTTCAGACTTTAACTTCAGATATTTCATCAGCTGATGACTTCAGTAGTTGTCATCAGCTGATGTCTTCAGTCTTTGTACTTCAGCTGTTGATCTTCAGTACTTTGATCTTCAGCTAATAGTCTTCAGTACTTGAGTCTTCAGCACTTGAGTCTTCAGTACTTGAGTCTTCAGTACTTGAGTCTTCAGTACTTGTACTTCAGCACTTGTACTTCAACTGTTGATCTTCAGTACTTTGATCTTCAGCTGTTGAGGTCTTCAGACTTTGTTAAACAGCTGATGATGCTTTCAGCAGTTGTTGTGATGTCTTGTGGGACTTAGAGGCTTTTCTGATCTGGCTCATTGGTTCTTTTGGTCCAACAATTTTCTTGGGTGATGTTTCTGAAATCCAAATCAGAGACATTTGAATCATTCAAAGAACTAGTAACTACATTGGAGTCACTCGATAAGCTGAAGGTAAGGCAAGTTCGCTCAGACAACGGCACCGAGTTCAAGAACCAATGGATGGAGGAATTCTGCAAAGAAAAAGGAATTGTGTACCAATTCACATCTTCCTACACTCCTCAAATGAGAAGGGTTGCTGAGAGGAAGAATTGCAGCTTGATACAGACAGCCCGGACGATGCTAGCAGACTCGAAACTGCCTATCCAATTTTGGAACGAGGCATTAGCTAATGCATGTGACACCCTTAATCAAGTCCTGGTGGTCAAGCGTCATGGTAAGACATGTTACGAGTTACTCCAATGATGTAAACCTAATCTAGAGTACCTTGAACTGTTTGGTGTACCATGTACACTGCTGAAGAAAGCTCAGTCAGGGAAATTTAGCGAAAAGGCTGAAGAAGGGATTTTCTTAGGATACAACATACCGAATAAGAGAGTTTACAACAACTCAACAGCTCTAGTAGAAGTGTGGTGCAATGTTGATGTACAGAGATACACCCCCTTGCTGGAAAAGGACCCTCTTTCTTTTTCGACTATGATGGATTCTTTAAATCCTTCAACATCCCTCTCTTTCCTCCTGAGGATGAGTTATTGACCAGAATGATGTACAACGTTTTAAACACACCCTCACTGGATCCGATGACCTCAGCTTCACAAGGTGAGTCTTCTAGTTCTTTAGGGGGAGCACTTGAGGTAAGTGACTCCTCCTCTGATGATGAAGATGTAGTGAATGATCAGGTGGATCAAGGGCAACAAGTTCCTACTACTCCAAGTACACAAGCATCTGATGTTGATGCCTCTGACACTTTGGAACCTCACACTCCCACTACCTCAGATACTGAACCTGTTATTCACAATCTGGATAATGAGGTAGTTGTACCCACCACTCCTGGATCTCGATTAAATGTTTATCATCTGTTGGATAATTTCATTGGAGATGTTAGATCAGGAGTCCAGACTAGAAGTCAGCTAAACTCAGCTGATTATGCTTCAGTAATGGAAAAGGGATATCTTCATGATAGTGCATATCGATGTTTTGTGTCTAAATTTAAGCCAAAATATGTTAGTGAAGCCCTAAACGATGAGGCATAGGTGAGTGACATGCAAGAAGAACTTCTTCAATTCAAGAAGTTGGGAGTATGGACTCTAGTGGATAGACCTCAAGGTACTAAGGTCATTGGCACCAAATGGGTCTTAAAGTGCAAGAAAGATGACCAAGGGGTCATAATAAGAAACAAGGCTCGACTTGTAGTTCAAGGATTTTGACAAGTCGAGGGAATTGATTACAATGAAGTGTTTGCACCTGTGGCAAGAATGGAAGCAATCCGTATCTTCCTAGCCTATGCATCTTACATGAAGATCAAAGTCTATCAATTAGACATAAAGAGTGCATTCCTTCATGGTGAAATTCGGGAGACAGATGCAGCTGCATCACCTTCATCATCATCATCCTGCCTTTCTCTTATCTTCAGTGGCTCATCCTTTGATCCTTTGAGCTTGAGCATGATGGTCTTGTTAGAAGCCTCCAACTCCTCTATCTTCTTTGCTGATTGGACGTTATGCTCCTGGAGTTGGGCAATTTGCTGAGCTTGCTGTGAGATCTGCTGTGCTTGGGTAGCGTTGAGCTCCTCAAGCTGACGTAGTCAGGTAGCCTTCTCTTCATCAGCAGCCAACAGCTTCAGCACCATACAGTTCAGTGCTAACAGTTGTTCCTCTACTCCATCTCATAGGCGTCAAAAGGATATTTCGTTATCTAAAGGGTACTCCAACACTTGGGTTGTAGTATCCTCAT
This sequence comes from Flaveria linearis, assembly GCA_024085815.1. Lineage (NCBI taxonomy): Eukaryota > Viridiplantae > Streptophyta > Magnoliopsida > Asterales > Asteraceae > Flaveria > Flaveria linearis. The sequence goes on from CM044014.1 coordinate 33,188,476, forward strand.
GATGATGACTTTGAGGTTACAGCGTATAGCAATTCGGATTATGGCGGCTGCAAAAAGAACTACAAGTCTACCTCAGCAGGATGTCAATTCTTTGGGAGAAGATTAGTCACGTGGTAGTGTAAGAAGTAGACATCGGTTGCTCTGTCAACTTGTGAAGCTGAATACGTTGCTGTTGCAAGCTACTGTTCATAAATCATCTGGATTCAACAGCAAATGCAGGACTACGGTTTGAAGTTCTCTAACACTCCTATATTTTTTTATAAGTCTGCTACTATAGCCATAACTAAAAATCCGGTCCAACATCCTAAGACGAAACACATTGGAATTAAATATCACTTATACGTGATTGTTTTGAAAAGAATTTAATCGATGTGGTTAAACATAATACGGATTTTCAAAGCGCTGACCTCTACACAAAAGCTTTTGATAAACCAAGATTTTTATATCTGTTAGAGGTCAACGGCATGAAAAAGAAAAGTGAAGTGACTCCAGAAGATGAACATGCTTAGCCGATAATTGTTTATATTTTCTCTTTTTATTTTCTTTATTTTTCCTGTCTTAAAAATCCAAAAACACAAAAATATTTTCCGTTTTAGAATTTTAGGGGGAGATTTAGTTTTTATTCAGTATTCATTTACTTAAAAAAACGAGGGAGGAGGACAGTCTAGTCAACATAAATGAGATCGTATCTGTGGTACTGATTCAATAACTATGGAAAATGATAGAACATAGGAACAAAGAGTTTAAGACTTTAAAAGAATTTAACTGATTAAAATGCAAAATTCAAAGTATAAGTCTGAGAAGTCTAAGCAACATAAAAGGAAAAATGATAGTAAAACTAGCTACTACTAAGGTAACACAGTTAAAGTAGACTTAGAGGTTGCTAGATCACTAGATGATGTGTCGGTAGATTCAACACAATAGATAAGTAGACTTCATTGATGAGTTCTAGCTCAAACTAAGTTGTTCAACAAGCTGTGGGTTATCATCTTATCCCTGGTTAACACAATCAACGAAGTTCCAATAAGGGCTGACGAGCAAAATAAAGGCCACAAATGTGTGCGGATGACCATAAAAAAGGAGCAAAGCACACAAAAAAATGAAAAAAATCAATCAAGCTAATAACCTATGTTGTTGGTGAGATCTGTGCAAAAAGAGTATAATTGCTCAAACAAGAAGATAGGGTGTGTGCCTCTCTGCTGTGCGGTAGCACTGACCTGAGGATAAGCATAACCTAAATATTCTAGAATTCATTGTTATTTGCGCCTCTCTGCTGTGCGATGGCACTGACCTGAGGCTTGGCATCTCTTTGAAAGCTCTTACAATAGTTTCTTCTTGTCAAAATACCCGTAGACCGCTCAAAAATCTCCTGAGGAATGTTGATTACCATATAAGTGTGGGATCCACAAATGCTTGTTGAAATAATTAAACCTTAAATCATCACCAATGTAAGTCAAAAATCTGTGTATGGATTTAAAAGGACAAGTATACTGACAATCATTGTGAGCTGCAATTCTTGAAAGTCCAAATGATTGTGTGTATCTTACATCACTAGTATGATTTCCTAAACGTGCTAATGACTCTCGATGAAAACAAGAATCTAGCATCAAAAGGCTTTGATAAAATGTCCTAAATGATTTGATAAACTTGTATGATTCCATAATGAATCGTTCCAGTTATGATTAACGTAACTTGATACTATACTGTCTAGAAAGGACAACTGGTAGATACTTATCTTAGGATTTCAACCTCACACAAAATTACAAAAATAAGTTTTAGTTTTGTCTTTTAGTTCTAGTTGTTTAATTTGTTTAATTTTTAGACAGTTTAGTCATTAAATGTCGGACTATGCATTGGAATTCTATTTGGGATTCAATCACTAAAAAGGGTCACGTCTGAGGTGACAAAATGCTATTACATTCAAAAGGATCACGTCTGAGGTGATCAAACTGCTAAAAAAGTAAAAGGATCATATCTGAGATGATCAAGTGTTTGAAAAGTCAAAGGGTCACATCTGTGGTGACTAAAAGGTTTCAAATTAAAAGGATCACTGAGGTGATCAAATGGTTATTTGTTAAAAGGATCATGTCTGAGATGATCGGTGCATAAAATGTTCTATCAATCAAAGTGAAAAATAAAAGTTGGAAAAGGAAGAAGTCAACTCATGAGTATGACTCAATCGCATGATTGGATCATAAGTATGAACCAATCGTCCGACTGAGCCATGAGTATGAGTCATTCGTATGATTGGACCATGAGTATGAGTCATTCATACGATTGGACCATGAGTATGAGTCATTCATACGATTGGACCTCAAGACTAAGCCAGTCGTACGAATGAGAAGAGAAGTATAGTTTAGTCGCATGACTGAACCTCAGTCGCACGATTGAGCTATGCGTATGGGTCCAGTCACATGACTGAAACCCTAATCAGTATAAATAGAGGCTTAGTCGGTCGCGATCACCACCAGACTTCAAAACTTTCCAAAACCGCCATTACACTGTTACTCTGCCCAAATTTCAAACTTTTGAGATTGATTCTTATTTGAGTTCTAACCTTGATCATACTGTTCTACAGGTAATTTGCGAAAGATTCATGATCAAACAACCGGTTAAAACAAGTAAAATGTGACCTAAATTGGTAACTCAAATAACCGATGGATAAACACTAAAATAGACCACTTAAATGAACAAATACGTTGATTTAAAGATGTTTAAGTGATATATCGGGTCCCTGCGAACCATATAAACCCAAAGACACTGTCTAATCTCATCTGATGACAAGATTCAAGTTTATGATGTCGCATAGAGGCCTATGCGAATGGACAAACTGATGAACTTCAGTCGCTTATCAAACTCCTTCTTCAAAGCCTTTGCCTTTAATGCCTTCAACGTCGCATTCCCGTCATACCATTTTTCCAGAGCATCCCATAACTTCTTGGCTTGTCTATTCTTAGAAAACTGATGGAATATCCTTAGGAATTGACTGAGTTAACAAAGCATACACCTTCTTCTCTACATTATACTTCACCTTCTGGCTATCAGTCATGCCACCCAAGGTAAGTTTTACTCCATCAGCACCAACCGGCATGCTATACCCAGTCTCGATTGATTGCCACAGATTAGGATCAACTCCATTTAAGTATATCTCGAACCTTTGCTTCCATTGTGGGTAATCGTCTAACGTTATGAGTGTTGGTACACATGTTCCTAGTTCTAGTTCTAGTGTGCTTAAATGTAAATGACTTTCATTTTGTTACATTGATGTAATGTTTTGATAAATGTAATGAAAACTCTTGGTTGAATGATCATTGGTTATGGAATGTTATATCTATTTATATTATTATTTATTACACGCTTATATGAACATGTTATATGGGTTTACAGTTGTTAGACATAGTTCTGTATCGTTAAAGGTTCAAGAATGTGTTTAACTAAGGCTTATGATCTAGTCGCACGACTGGACCATGCTAATGGGCCAGTCGCACGACTGGACCACGCTAATGGGCCAGTCGTACGACTGGACCACGCTAATGGGTCAGTCGCACGACTGAACCATTTGATTGAGCCAATCGCACGATTGAGTGATAAGACTGACTCAGTCGTACGAATGAATCAATCGTGTAGGTCAGTCATACGTGTGAGTGGATCGTATGACCCAGTCGCATGACTGAGCCATGCGCGACTGAGCCATACGCATGGCTTAGTCGCATGAATGAAGACTGTAACCTATAAATACCACTTAATTTGTGGAAAAACAGAACACTTCTAGAATTCACAACCCTAGCCATCCCAGAGCGTCCAAGTCGTCCCTTCCAACTTCATAGAGCGTTCCTGATCATTGCTAATCAATTCTTAACGGTTTCTCATTGTTAGTTTTGATCAGATTAACGTTCTCCCTGATTGGATCACCAATCAAATAGGATTTTGCACTATTTGATCTGGTTTCATGTAGATTCGGTTAGTACCAGTTCGTACTCGATCCTAACAAGTGGTACAGAGCTTTGGCTCTCGATTCTACGTGGATTCAATTGCGTTTTTGCAAAAGTCAATATTTTTCAATCAAAGATCCGTTCCGTTTGCATTAAAAATTCAATTTTTACGAGTGCATGTGTTCAAAAGTTCGTATTTTTGAGTTCTAGCCGACTAGGGTTTTCAAAATCGTGATTTTGGTCGAATCGAGTGAAAATTCTGAAAAATTTCAAAGTCAGACGTCTCAGTCGCACGATTGATCCAATCGCACGACTGAACTCCATACGCACAGCTCAGTCGCACGATTGGCCCAATCGTCTGTTTCATTCGCACGTTTAAGCTTAGTCGTTCGGTTCAGCTCAGTCGTATAGTTCATTCGTACGACTGGTCCATACTCATAGATTCATACGCACGATTGACCTCAATCGCATGTGTGAATTCAGTCGCACACTTCAACCATCTGTTGACTTCAATCGTACGGTTAAATCTCATTCGCACTCCCCAGTCGCATCAGTCAGTCAGTTTGTCAAGTTTTCAGTCTAAGTCATCATGGATGCGTAACACTTTGCTTTCTCAGCCGGGAAGGACTCCAGAATTCAGAATCTCTTGCTCTTGGAAAATGAGATCGGAAATCACAACAAACCACCGAAGCTTCTGTCGCTTGATGAATACCCTCAATGGAAGCAACGGTTTGAGATTCATTTAAATGGAGTGGACACCAACTTATGGAGCACTATTGAGACTGGCTACACTATGCCAGTTGGAGCTGACGGTGTTCCACTGACTCTAAGTGATTGAAGGAGGTGCAAAAGGTTGAGTACAATGCTGAGAAGAAAGCCTATGCTTTATTGACACAGTCCATCCTAAAGGACATTTTCCATCAGTTCTCAGAACACAAGCAGTGCAAGAAGTTGTGGAAGGCTTTAGAGAAACGTTATGAAGGAAATGCTACGCTTAAGTCTCTAAAGGCCAGAGCTTTAAAGAAGGAGTTTGATAACTTCTCGTCAATTGGAAATGAGAGTCTTGATGACATTATTGATCGCTTCTATCATTTGATGAGTGAACTGCACACTCATGGAGTTAAAACATCTATGGAAGATAAGGTGTCGAGTTTGGCTGATAGTTTACCTAATAAGTGGGATTCATTGTTTCCACTTTAAGACATAATGAAGTGCTGGAAACATTGGATATTAATGACTTTATTCTTAAACTGAGGGAGGAAGAGCTTCAATAGAAGGACAAGTCCAAAAAGGGAACCTACTATGTGGCTCCTACTACTGCTTCTTCGAGTGCACCCTTGCAGACTGCTTTCATGTCTAACACATCTGCAACCGTTCAAAGTGCATCTTCAGGTGGTGAATCAAGTGTTTCATCAAGTGTTCAACATAGTTCAGCAGAAGCTCAACTGAAGAAGTTAACCACAGAGAATCTGGGCAACGTAACTGTGGAAGTTGCTAAGGAGCATATGGATCTACTTGCTACTGTGGTCCATTCGTATGATGGGTTAGTAGCAGGAAATATTGGTAACTGCCATTTGGCCGATGACCATTATGAGCAAGTGGATGAAACTGAGCTAGAGCGGATGGATATCATGTGGGCTCTCGCTAGTGTTGTGCGTAGAGCAAAGAAGTTTGTTAAGAAGACGGGACAGAACCTGGTGCCTACAAAGGATACAACTTTTGGATTTGACAAGTCAAAAGTCACATGTTTCAACTGTGGTGAGAAAGGCCATTTCAAGAGAGAATGTGTCAAACCCAAGAAGACAGGAAATGACAACCCATTTTCTTCAACCAACAGGCAAGATAAAGACAAAAAGGTAGCTTCAACCAGCCATGACTCCAAAGCTATGGTAGCTTAGGGTGATGAAGGACAAGACTGGTCCTTTCGTTTCTTATCTGATGGTGAAGCTAACATTGCATTGGTTAATGATCTGAATGACGACTCAACGAGTGAGGGGGAGAACTCGGCTGAGTTTGATACTACTGATGTGAATGAGACTATGGCTGATGTTGATCACCTAGTGGAGGATGAACTGAATGCAGGATCTGCAACACACCAAGAACCCAGGCTGCTTTCATGGCCGGCACCTCTACATCTGCACAGGTAGAATCGAAAGAAGATCTCTTTGATAAACATTCTAGTGTTGATTGTAATAAATTTAGAGAAAGCATAGATTTAAAATTTGCTATTGTTAGATCATAATGATAATTGGTAGAAGACTTAAAACTGTGCACTGAGGCTAATCGGGTGTTAAAACTAAATGAGAGCAGCTATAAAGAGAAAATCGAAGTTTTGAGAAAACAACTAAGGGAAACCGAAGTTGTAGTATTTAACCAAGAAATGACATAAAGTTTTATTTAAATACAATTAAGGAAACTAAAAAGGAAAGAGATTTTACAAGTTGAAAATGAGTCCTTAAAGCAAAAACTACATAGTTTAGTTAGTTCCTCTCACATCTTAAAAAACTTGGTTAAAGAAAGAAACAATGGGGAAGGGATGGGTTATAAAGTTGTGCCTCCACCACATGAGATCCTTCTAAACACCAAACAAGACCTGTTAACAATAACCCTATCAAGGACCATATGATGACTACTCCTCTGGTCAGTGATCCGGACACTGCAGTTAAACCTGCACCTTTGGTTGCTGATCAGAAGGTTTCAACATCAGGCACAAAGGATAAAATCATCATTAAGGACTGGGTTGAAGTGGATGATAACGTACCTCTTGGGTTGGGTTCACAATCTGCTATTACACAACCAAAGACTTCAAAACCTACTCAGTCTAAACTGGTTAAGCAAGATCTCAACCATTTGAAAAGACAAAGTAATCATAACGTTAAACAAATCAAATTTGTCAAAGAAGGTGAAAAACCAAAGTTGAGACCAAAAAGCTCATGCCTGAAGTGTACTCCCCACCCCACAAGAGATCTCCTAGTCCTGTTGAGAGGAGATCATGCTATACATGTGGTCAAAGAGGACACATTTCTTCACACAGTCCTCGCTATCAGATACCTAGGCGTAAAGTCGAACTAGATCAGGATGTTAAACCGTCTTTTTCAAAACAGAGGTCTAAAACACCTGCTAGGTATCAAACCCCTTCCCAGCACCAAAGACAACACAGACAAGCCATAGGCAAGTCTGTGATGCCTGAGGCAAAACCAATTTTTGAAAATAGACCTAAAGTTCAAACTGTTAATCAGTCATCGGTTTACCACAAACAATCCTTACATAAGGATGGTCTGTGGAAAGTTAAAACATCTTATGTGTCTGATAGTGGTGATAAGCAGAAGAATGAGGTTTCTCCAACTCCAAATGGACAGTGGGTGGAGTTTGTGATGTGTGATGCCTCTGGGAAACCCAAGCCAGTTAAGGCTTTGGTCCCCCTCCTTAACTAATTATTTTCTATTTATGTGCAGGTTGTCCGCTACACCGCTTCTACCAACACATGGATTGTAGATAGCGGAGCATCCATGCACATGATAGGAATGAGTCTCTCCTTTTCAACGCCAAACAAATTAAAGGGGGACATGTTTCGTTCGCTGGAAACAAAGGAGGCTACATTACCGCACAAGGAGAAGTAGGTAATGGAAATGTAAAGTTTGAAAAAGTAAATTTTATTCAGAAGTTAGAGAACAATTTACTTTTAGTTTCTCAGATATGTGACAAAGGCTTCAAAGTAATGTTTGACAATAGAAAGTGTTACATTCTAAAGAAGGAGATGGATATTCCGGAGGAGCAGGTATTAATGTCAGCGTCAAGGTACAACGATTTAGACGTCTTGGACATGTCAAATGCTTCTACTACTAAGTCCACTGCTCAGTGCTTTTTGTCAAAAGCAACGGAGAAGGAGTCCATCTCATGGCACAGGAGAATGGGACACATAAATCCCAGGAAGATGAATCATCTTATTCACAACAACTTAGTTGAGGGAGTTACTGTCAAGAACTTCAAACTTCTAGATTTTTGTGTCTCGTGCAAGAAGGGAAAGCAGACCAGGAAGTCTCACAAGTCTAAGCACGTTAACTCTATTGAGATGCCCCTGGAGCTTCTGCATATGGATCTGTTCGGTCCTGTCAGCACAAAGAGTATCGCTGGAGACTGGTACTGCTTTGTAGTCACAGACGACTACTCACGATTCTCCTAGGTGATGTTTCTGAAAGCTAAGTTAGAAACATTTGAATCGTTTAAAGTGCTCGTCACAACACTGGAATCTCTTTACAATCTGAAGGTAAGGAAGGTTCGTCCAGACAATGGAACTGAATTCAAGAATCAGTGGATGGATGCTTTCTGCAAAGAACAGGGAATTGTTCATCAGTTCTCCTCTACATACACGCCACAGATGAATAAGGTTGCTGAACACAAGAATAGGACTTAATAGAGACTGCAAGGACTATGTTGGCAGATTCAAAGCTGTCAGTATAGTTCTGGAATGAAGCAGTTGCAAATGCATGCTACACGCTTAATCATGTGTTGGTAGTCAAGCGGCAAGGGAAGACTTGCTATGAGTTACTTCAGAAGCGCAAACCGAACCTGGAGTATCTAGAACCATTCGGAGCTCCATGTATGTTACTAAAGAAAACTTCGGAAGGCAAGTTCAGTGAGAAAACAGATTAGGGGATCTTTCTAGGATACAGCATACCAGACAAACGGGTTTATAACAACTCGACAGGCCAGGTAGAAGTGTGGTGCAACGTAGATGTGCAAAGATACACCACCCTTGCTGGAAAAGGTCCGTCGTCATTCTTCGATTACGATGGATTTTTCAAATCATTCAACCTTCCTCCGACATGTTCAGATGACGAGATTGTTGCTCAGATGATGTTTGATGTCTTGAATACACCGAATCTGGATATTAGCAATATAGCACCAGCCAGTGGTGCTTCGGGATCTTCAGCAACTGCTCTGGACGAGAGTGATGATTCATCAAAAGATGAAGAAGCAGTTGAGACAAGCAATGAGCATAATGTTAATCAAGATGGAAGCTCAACAGATACTGAGAATGAATCAGGGAATCCGGATACTGAACCTGCCATCACAAATCTGGATACTGAAGTTGTCGTTCCTACGACACCTGTGACTAGGATCAGTGTGAATCATCCCCCGGAGACTATCAGTAGGGATCTTCACTCTGGTGTGCAGACGAGAAATCAGCTATACTCTGCTGATTATGCTGCGATTATGGAAAAGGGCTACGTGAATGATGGGGCTTTCAAATGTTTTGTTTCTTAAGTCGAGCCCAAACACGTAAGTGATGCCCTGAAGGATGAGGTCTGGGTCAACGCTATGGAGGAAGAGCTTTTACAATTCAAGAAGCTTGGAGTGTGGACACTCGTTGACAGGCCCAAAGAAGTGAAAGTAATAGGCACCAAATGGGTGCTACGCTGCAAGAAGGACAACCAAGGTGTCATAATCAGAAACAAGGCAAGATTAGTCGTTCAAGGCTTCAGACAAGTTGAGGGAGTCGACTACAATGAAGTGTTTGCACCTGTGGCAAGGATGGAAGCTATTCGCATTTTTCTGGCCTATGCATCCTACATTAAGATCAAGGTTTATCAGCTGGATGTTAAAAGTGCATTCCTTCATGGGGAAATCCGCGAAGAAGTCTACGTCAGTCAACCCAAAGGATTTGAGGATCCTTACCATCGGGACAGAGTCTACAAGCTTGACAAGGCTCTGTATGGGCTACACCAAGCTCCTCGAGCTTGGTATGAGAAGCTCTCCACCCACCTGTTAAAACATGGTTTTCGCAAGGGTGTGATTGACTGCACGTTGTTTATCAAAGAGAAAGATGGAGATTTACTAATGGTATAGATTTATGTGGATGATATAATCTTCGGTTCTCGAAATGAAGAATTATGTAAAGAATTCGAATCTGTGATGAAGGCAGAATTTGAAATGAGTGCAATGGGAGAGATGAAGTTCTTCCTAGGTTTACAGGTGGATCAGACACCTACCGGCATTTTTCTGCATCAGACTAAGTATGTTGGAGACATTCTAAGTCGATTTGATATGGAAAATGTCACTATTTCCGGTACCCCTCTTGCCACAAACCATGATGTGGCACCAGATGATAATGAGGATTTGGTGGATGCCACTATGCAACGTGGGATTATCGGATCTCTCATGTATCTCACTACCTCGCGTCCAGATATCATGTACGCCACATGTCTATGCTCCAGATATAAAGCCAAACCAAAAGTAAATCATCTCATTGGGGTGAAAAGGATTTTTCGTTATCTAAAGGGTACTCCAACACTGGGTTGTGGTATCCTCATGATGATGACTTTGAGCTAACTACGTATAGTGATTCAGACTACGGTGGCTGCAAGATGAACTTCAAGTCAACATCAGTAGGGTGTCAGTCTTTTGGAAGGCGTTTAGTCACCTGGCAATGCAAGAAGCAGACATCTGTTGCCTTGTCAACATGTGAAGCTGTATTCGTTGTTGCTGCAAGTTGCTGCTCTCAGATCATTTGGATTCAACAGCAAATGTGGGACTACGGTTTGCAATTTTCTAATATCCCTATTTTTGTTGATAATTCTGCTGCCATAGCTGTAACTAAAAATCTTGTTCAACACCCTAAAACAAAACACATCGGCATAAAGTATCATTTCATACGTGATTGCTATGAAAAACAATTAATGACATGGTTAAAATAAACATGGATTTCAACGCGCCGACCTCTACACTAAACCGTTTGATAAACCCAGATTTCTCTATCTGTTAGAGGTCAACGGCGTGAAAAAGAAAAGTGACGTCATTCTAGAAGAGACAAATGCTTAGTCCGACATTGGTTTAATCTCTTTTTCTTTTTCTTTTTATTTTCCTTTATTTATCTTATTTTAAATTCCTGTCTTAAAAAATCCAAAAACACGAAAATATTATCGCTTTTAGAATTTTAGGGGGAGATTAGTTTAGTTTCAGTATTTATTTACTAAAAATAATAAAATAAAATAAAATAAAATAAAATAAAATAAAAAAGGGGGGAGGGCAGATAAGCTAAAAGGCAAAAACAACAAATTTAAGAATGTGATTCAACACTATGGAAAGTGATGGTACACAGGCGTCGAGTTACTTGGAATACCAAAAAGATTTTCAGTTTTTGCATTTTTAGTTTAATTAAATCACAGAAAATTGTTAGTCAGAGAATTCTAAGTCTAACAAATTGGAAAAATGATAGTACGCTTGTTTGTTACTGTAATTACAAGGAGAAAGTCGATCTAAGGAGGTGCTAGTTCATTATTCGATGTGTCGGTAGATTCAACACAATAGACTAGTAGACACCATTGGTGATTCAACTTAAATTTAACTAAATCAACAAGTTGTGGGTTCCCATAGTATCCCTGGTTTGCACAATCAATCAATTTCCAATAAGGGGTGAGGAGCAATTGAATGCCGCAAATGTGTGCAAAGACCTGAAAACAGAGCAAATGATGAGAAACGTCACTGCTTAATTGTATATTAAATAATATTGCTCTAAGAAGAAGATAGGTCTTGCGCCTCTCTGCTGTGCGATGCCACTGACCTGAGGCTTGGCATAAACTATCCGTTCTAAGAATTCATTGTTGTTTGCGCCTCTCTGTTGTGCGATGGCACTGCACTGAAGCTTTGCATCTCTTTGAAAGCTCTTAGAACCAAAATCTTCTTATTCCCCAGACTGCTCAAAAATCTCCTGAGGAAGATTGATTACCATATACCTATGGGACACACAAATACTTGTTGATCTAATTCACCTACTTAATCACTGATTTGTGTCAAAAATCTGTGTATGGATTTAAGTGGACAAGTATACTGACAATCGTCGTGGCTGCACTGCCTGATGTTCAAAATTGATATATGTTACATAACAGATCAAGTATGATTTCCAGTTAGCACTTAGAGTCTTAGATAAATGAGAAACTGTGATATGTAAATATGTTTGTTCCCATTTCAATATATCTATAAAATTTCCAAGTAATTGCGTTTATGCCTGTATGATTCCATATGAATCTATCTTAGAAATGACGTTAATGCTAATAGGTTGTTCTGCTCAGGGGGAGAATCATTTTAAAATGATTGATAAAGTGTTTTTAAACCCTACCCTAACAAAAACACAAAAACATGTTTTTTTGTTAGTTTAGTTTTCTAGTTTTTCAAGTTTAATGTATAGTGTGTCAGTGTCAGACTGTGCTACGAGATTCATCTCTATGAATGTCACAAAATGAACTTAACGTAAATCTTGAATCACTTGTTTCTGAAAAAGTAAAAGGATCACATCTGAGGTTATCGGGTAGATAAATGGATCACGTCTGATGTGATCGGGTAGATAAATGGATCACGTCTGAGGTAATCAAAGGTTCTTTAAGTTGAAAATGGTCATGTCTGAGATGATAAAATGCTCAAAATATTTTATCAAATGTTAAAAGGGGCTAAGTGTCAAATGGTCATAAAGTTAAAATTCATAAGTATGAGCCATTCGCATGACTGGACCATGAGTATGGACTAGTCGTACGATTGGAATCGCACGATTGGAGTTGATCGACTGTGACAGTCGCACGAATGACCCTCAATCGCACGATTGGAGGTGACCGACCATGACAGTCGCACGAATGACCCTCAATCGCACGATTGGAGGCGACCGAATGGGGCCAGTCGCACGACTGACCCTCAGGCGCACGAATCAAGTATGCGACTAGGTTCAATCGCACGACTGAAGGTCACCCCAGTATAAATAGAGGGGGAGTCGGTCAGAGTCACTCACTCACTTCAATCACCCTTTCAGACGCATGACACACACACCCCGTGCCAAAATTTTATTTGATCTATATAGACCTGTGTTTGAAGTTACTGATGATTTGCGTTGATTATACAGGTACTGAGAGACAATGTTATACCTTAAAATCAGTAACTACACGATAACATGATCGAAATAAGACCTAAATACGAACCAAAACTGAGTTTGACCATTAGACCACTAAAACTAAGAATCTTGATCAAATAAAAGTTATTAGGAGTTTAGTCGGACATATGCGAACCTAATGAGCCAATCCACAACGTCTAACATCAAGTTTTGCTCAAAAATTGATTTTGAATGAACAAACCTTCTGTAATGCGAATGGACACCCGGATGAACTTCAATCGCACGACTAACCTATGCGAATGGCTCAATCGCACGACTGAGATAGACGAATTGCACATTTGCACGACTGAACCATACGTATGAGTTCAGTCGCACGACTGAGATAATCGCAAGAAAGATCATACGTCTAAGCCCAATCGCATGACTCAGTCGTACGCATGAGCGCATTCGCACGACTAGATCTCAGTCGCACAGTCTATGCGCACGACTAGATCTCAGTCGCACAGTTCATTCGCACGACCGAACAAAATTTTCAAGTTCATTAAATCAAACTGATACTATTTGACACTTACTAACGATTATTTACTTTGTGTCACAGATGGCGAGTCGGTGGACGATGACCACAAAGCACAACATGTGTGCTCATCTTGATCTGTCATCTCGCAACGCAACTGAGTTCGCCGACATCATTACCTTTCTATGGAGATCAAGGATCTTCAGGGCTATCTCAACACCGTGCACACCATATAGATCAGTACAGCAGGCTTTCTAGGAAAGCGCTACAGTAGACAGGTCCTCTGAGCCCCATTGTATCAGGAGTTCCGTATTTGGGGAGGCTATAGAGATCACAGAGGAGGATCTCAGGACTGTCTTAGAGTTTGGAGATGATGCTGATTGCCCCACACGACTGCATCCCCTTACTGTTCGAGGATGTTTCCTGAGAGCCAAGTACTCTGGGAACATTAACTCAGGTGTGCTCAACAAGAGCAACCTGTGCACCCAGTTCAAGTACTTGGCCCACGTGCTGCTGAGATGCATCGCCTCTCGGAAGGGAGGTTTTGATGAGCTTTCTGATTAGATGCAGAACGCCTACATGGCATTCGTGCTGAATCACCCTTTCAGCTTCTCGAGGATGATCTTCACCTATCTGGTAGAGAACAATGAGGCTAAAGGCAAAGAGAGCTTCTGCATGTACCCTCAATTCATGCAGATGAGCATCGATCAGAAGCTCCCGTCACTGCCCAAGGAGAAGGAGGACGCCGTGGTCCTGGAGGTGATAGATGACACCACCCTCGGGTGGATGAAGGTGTAACAGGGCAAGCAGGTGAAGCCCCCGGTAAGGCGACTATTCGGGCATCTATCCTGGGAGGATTATGTGGCGCCAGCTAGGCGAAAGTGGCGCCACGATGACAGTGATTCGGATACCGATCAGATAGTTCTTCTAGTTGACGACTCAGATGATGATGATAGTGCTGATGGTGGAGATATCGGCCCCTCTCAAACTCGAGCCACCGCTGCTGATGTTACATCTCCACCATCCACCCAAGGAGGTCCACAGACTGCTGGATTCCATCAGGAGTTTTAGCCTGATGAGGAGGAGGAGTCAGACTAAGAGCCTCTGGTATGAACGGTGGGAAGCCGTGTCGTAGCCACCAAGAGGGGTGTGAGGGCCGTTTGTGGGCGCAAGGGTGAGTCTGGGGAGGCTACTTCTGATCCATCTTACTCCGCTGACCAACCCAGCAGCCAAGGGGGAGCCCCCGTGTCAAAGGGGACACGGAAGAAGAGGATGGCTCAGCCTTATGGCGAGAAGGGAAAGAGGGCGAGATTCACGTTGATTAGTACCACCTCTACCACTACAGCCACCACCTCTACCACTACAGCCACCACCTCTACCACTACTACCACACCTCCATCTTCCATAGCTACACCCCATACTTCTCTACCCATTCACTCACCACCACCCACATTCACCATAGCCACCACTACTACCACCAGCCACCAAGCCGGACCATCCTCACACCCCAGTTTCCCCACAGGATCTTCTCTACCCTCCATTAGGGTAGAGGAACAGCTGTCAGTACTGAACAGAATAGTGCTGAAGCTGTTGGCTGCTGATGAGGAAAGACTGCACAGATACGTCATTTGTTGGAGCTAAATGCTTCCCAAGCTCAGCAGATCTCACAGCAGGCACAGCAGATTGCCCAGCTTCAAGAGCATAAGGAGGAATCAGCTAAGAAGTTAGAGGAGTTGGAGGCTGCAAATAAGACCATCATACTCAAGCTAAAAGGATCTAAGGATAAGCCCCTCAAGATTGGTGAAGGAGATGATGATGACGATGATGGAGAGGATGATGAGAGTGATGATGATGAGGGCAGTGGTGATGGAGAAACAAGAGAAAGGAGGGAAGATGATGATGATGAAGAAGGAGATGCAGCTGCATCTGCCTCAGTTCATGGTCAAGAGCAAAGAACAAAGAAAAGGCGAGACCAAGAAGCATCATCGTCTGCCCCACTTACTTCCCCGACTGCAGAAAATCAGGATAGGATTCAAGGCAAAAGTAAAGCTTAGATGTCTATATTTTATTAAAATTTTGTACTTGAAATCTTGTATTAATGTTATGTAATTAGTGTTTATATGTTGTTATTAAATGTTTGATAGTCTTGATTACTTACTAATTATATATGTGTTTTCATGTTTATTTCAAGCAGATAAAACATCTTAGCAAGATGAATTTGATGTTGCTCCCCTACAGCAAATCAAGTCTCAATTAACTATGATACTTGATTTGCAAGGGATTGTCAGAAGGTCTGTGAGTTATTGTAACACCCGAAAGTTTGACTTCTCAGCATGTGATGCGACTGAGCTTCAGTCGCCTGGGATTTATGCGACTGAAGTTCAACCGCATGGCTATTCGGCCGATTGGAGCTCAACCGCACGATTGGAGCTCAACCGCACGAATGAAGTATGAGCCGAATGGAACACGTGCGATTGGGGTCCAATCGCATGGTGTTGATGCGACTGAAGGTCCAGTCGCCCCTGGACCAGAAGCGACTGAGCTGTGGGTATAAAAGGGGAGCAGCTCCACTCTCCTCCCATTTTTCAGTCGGGGAGAGAGAGCAGAGGGCGACAGAGAGCAGAAAGAGACCGAGAAGAGAAAGAAAGAAGGGAAAGTGCTGCCCGATTGTCGAAAAGCAAGCTAATTCGAAGCTCATCAACTCCTACCTGACAATGTGAGTTCTAAGACCCCTCATTTACATGTTTTTAACCGATTTTGGGGCTGGAATCACATATAAACCCTAGTTTTGTAAAAGTGTAAGTTTGACCCATTTGGGTAAATTTTGAGTAATGCGTTTATAGTAAGAAGTAGGACTTGTATATGCTTGTATGATGTCCTTGTATGAATCCCTGAGCTTTGGGAGGGTCAATTTGGGCTAAAAATGGGTTTTTGACGAGTTTGGGTGCGGGGGTTCGCGGCTGCTGTTCGTGATGAACTCCAGTCGCAGCCCAGTTAGGGTTACGCGACTGAAGGGCCATTCGGCCGAATGAGTATGAGTCGATGTCCAATCGCCCGACTGAGGTTCAGACGCCCGACTGAGCCTCAATCGCACTATAGTTGATGCGACTGAGAGTTTCGGTCGCATGAGTTCAATCGCAGAGTAGTTCAGTCGCACGGTTAAGAGTTAGTCGCATATAACCCAGTCGCATAGTGTCTAGTCGTATGGAAGGAAGTTCAGTCGCACGGTTGAGTACCCATTCGCATGATAGCCCAATCGCATGGTCCAGTCGCATGGAGGACATGCGACTGGAGGTAGTTCAGTCGCCCGGACAGGGCTGATGTGAGTGAATGTAGAAGTGTATGCATGATGTATGTATGCTAGTATGATGTATGTATGATAGTATGATGTTGCCATGATAAATGGTGAATACTGATGATATGTAAGTATGTATGTTCCTTATGTATATGTCTTTTATCTTTAATAACTTTACGTGAACGAATGAACGAAAGAAACGAATGTTTTAAGAACGTAAAGTGAAAGATAATGAAAGAAGGAACATGATGAATGAATGCATGCATTAACGAATGAATGAATGTAATAAAGGCTTGCAAGCAAAATGAAGGAGGTGCACACCCCTGGCAGGTGTTAGCTCAACGGTGTGCGGGTTAGCTACCCCGAAGGATGCACATCGGGGTCAGTCTTTGTGATTGACCAGAAGTATGTATGGGATCCTTGCCGCTTACCCTAGGTGACTGGATCAGCATTTGTGCACAACGTTCATGATTGATCATCACAGGTCCAGCACCAGCATATGTGCACAACGTTCGGGGTAAAGCATACGGCATTGATCCAGAAGTAAAGTGAAAGATAAGTGGTGCTTGTACCTACCCTAGGTGACTGGATCAGCATTTGTGCACAACGTTCGTGGCTAACCACCACAGGTCCAGCACCAGTAGTACGTATGATGAAAAGGGGTAGTGTACATATCACCGAATGAAATGAACGTTCGAACGAAAGTAATAAATGAATGAATGAACAGTATGAAGGTTCGAACGTATGAAGTGAAAGTATGAATGAAAGTAAAGACATACGAAAGTATGTGAAGTATGTAAAGTATGTATGTATGAAAGTAAACGAGAATGAGGATGTGTACACGAATGAAAGTAAGTAATGAATGATAAGATAATAATAATTATCTGCGTGTACGTATGATGTGTGAACACATGTATGAAAGAATGGTTAATAAGAATGAAAGTATGTTTTATTATAAAAACTAGAACTCACTCAGCAACGCTGACTTTTATGTGTTTTCCAGTTCGCAGGTAGTGTTGCTGAGGATGGCACGAGGCGGCTACTCAGCTCTTTTGGGAGGGCATTCTCCATTTTGTAATGCTGCAACGTCACGTGTTGCGGGCCCATAACGCACGCAACAAGTCGCGTTGCCTGCCATTACGAGATTTCTTGAGGATCTGAATCAACGAGATTACTCAAGAAATCTCCTTTATATATTTTTGAATTTAATATCTTCTTTATGAAGAAAAATATATTTTCTTATTTCGGTAGAGGTCGCTGTACGACCCTATGATTGCTGAGGAATATGCATCAGCAGCAATCATAGTATAGTTAAGCCCCTATGTTGCTGAGGATTCTCATAAAAGAGATTGCTAGGTAATCTCAGGTTTTTATGTGTCTCCCCAGCAATCATAGTAAAGTTAGGAAGTGTAAAGAAAGTTGTATTTTGTAATCGTGTCAATGATGTAATGACTCTTATGAATGAATGAGAATATACATATGTTTTCTTTATTAATTCCGCTGCGTATGTTATGATCATGTATTAAAAGTATGTTTATACATTGTTTATCTAAAATATATGCGATGAAGGACCGACTGTAGGGTGCCCGGTGAGCGGGGCCTTACAAGTTGGTATCAGAGAAAAAGTTTAAGTAAAATGGGTAAATTTTCATAATAAACCTAAACTTAAACTGAGAATGGGACAGGGAGAATGAGAATGCCATCTGAGTAGTCGCGTGCCATCAGGTATTTTCTTAAAGATTAACTAGTTATTATGTGCGCATGTGATGTGAATTATGTGTACTGTTAGACTGAGATACTAATGTAGTCAGGATAGGTGATGCTCGGGGTACGAAGAGTAGAGTAAGTGGCTAATCACAACTGGCCACTGTAATTAGGAACTTACTGTACTTAACATAAACTGAGCTATTTCCTTGAATGACCGTGTTGGTGTTTTAATCTTTTAGTGTGATAGAAGATGGTCGGTGATAGATCATCTGATGCTTCCCGTGATGGTGAACGTGGTGATGAGCCGCGTATCACGCGAGGAAGACTTAGAAAGAGAAAGTAGTTCGTGAGGAGAACGAGGTTCCTCACCAGGAAGAGACGGACGAAAGCGCCAAGTTGAGAGCCTCGGTAAAAGAGGCAGTGATTGAGGAAGTACACCAGGTTATGCAGACGATCTTACCGACTGTAATGACCGAAGCGATAAAGGCAGTACGAGAGGAGGATAGACGAGGGAGGAGACGGTCCTCCGGTAGACAGCAACAGGCAGGGGTAGAAACAGTATTGTCTGATGATGAAGAGGAAGAAGAGGAAGAACAGGTACGGGAGACAGCCCGGGGTTGTGATTATGGGAAATTCATGAGGTGCAAGCCTCCAACTTTTGATGGCTCCGGTACTGCTACTGATGCTCACCAATGGGTGATGGAAATGGAAGCTGTCCTCGATATTAGTGATTGCCAGGAGGACAAGAAGGTGAAGTTTGCTACCCACTCTTTCATAGGGTCGGCTTTATGCTGGTGGAAAAATATGGTCCAAGCCGAAGGTACCAGGGCTATAGGGAAGATGAAGTGGGCTGAGTTGAAAAGGCTGGTGATCGAGGAATTCAGTCCTCGTCGGGAAATGGATAGAATAGAAAGGGAGTTCCTGCAGCTGGAGGCGGGGACGATGACCATCAGCAGTACACGACTAAGTTTAACGAGTTGGCGCTGTTGGTGCCAGAGCAAGTGACGCCGGTGTCTCGAAAGATCAACCGGTATATTCAGGGGCTGCCATCTGAAATTCGTTGGCATTTGATTTCCGCCCGACCGAGTACTTTCAGGTCGGCGGTAGATTTGGCTGGGAGGTTGTATGATGAACGAGCTGCTTTGGTGAAGTCTGAGGGCAGTAAGAAGGGAAGTGATGAGAGGAAGTGGCAGGGAAAGAGGTTTGGTCGGGGTGATACTTCGACAAGTAGTAAAAAGGCACGGGTTGATGATCGCCGTGTGGTCGGGACAAGTGCAGGGTCGAGAAAGTGTGAAAAGTGTGGGCGAGAGCACGGTGGTGAATGCAGATGGGGGCTGAATGTATGTTTTAAGTGTGGAAAGCCCGGTCATATGGCTAAGGAGTGTAGGGCGATGAAGTGCTTTAACTGCGGGGAAAGTGGTCATATGAACAAAGATTGCAAGAAGCCGAGGCCTGGGAGTTCCGGCGGGAAGAAGGCAGTGGGTGAAGGGTCGAAGGCAAGCGCCAGAGCATTCACGATGACGCAGGAAGAGGCTAGGACGGACCCTGATGTAGTGTCCGGTACGTTTCTGGTGAACCAAACTTTAGCCTCTGTACTATTTGATTCCGGTGCCAGTAGGAGTTTCATTTCTGTCGCTTTTTGTGCCAAATTGCCCGTTAGTGGTAGACGTGTGGAGGTACCGTTTGATGTAGAGACTGCTATAGGTAAAACCACCAGGATTTCTGAGGTAATTGAGGGTTGCGATGTAGAACTAGAGGGTCACAAATTCCCAGTTAAACCCTTTGTGATGACGTTAGGTGGTTTCGATTTGGTGCTTGGGATGGATTGGTTGGCAGATTTCGAGGCGAACATTGTGTGTCGCAAGAAGATGATCAGTTTGACAGCGCCTGACGGTAGTCCAGTGATAGTTTATGGGGATCGGGTTACTACGATTCCGAAGGTGATCTCAATGGCAGTGGCGGGGAAATGTATGAGGCGTGGATGTAACGCCTATTTATGTTATGTGAAAGATGTAGAGAAGCCAGCACCACAACTGTCTGATGTTCCGGTTGTGTGTGAGTTCCCAGACGTGTTCCCGGAAGACTTATCGGGATTGCCACCTGACAGAGAGATCGAGTTCCAGATTGATTTAGTACCAGGCGCCCAACCTGTTGCCAAGGCACCATACCGATTGGCCCCGACAGAGATGAAAGAGTTGATGGAGCAGTTACAAGAGCTACTGGATAAGGGGTTTATTAGACCGAGTATCTCACCTTGGGGTGCTCCGGTCCTGTTTGTAAAGAAGAAGGACGGTAGTATGAGGATGTGCATCGACTACCGCGAGCTGAATAAGCTGACAGTAAAGAACAGATACCCCTTGCCGAGGATCGACGACTTGTTTGATCAACTTCAGGGTGCTAGTTGGTTTTCACGTATAGATCTTCGATCAGGCTACCATCAACTGAAAGTGAAGGAGCAGGATATCCCTAAAACAGCTTTTCGTACGCGCTATGGTCATTATGAGTTCCTCGTTATGTCATTTGGTTTGACCAACGCGCCAGCTGCTTTTATGGACCTGATGAATAGGGTGTGCCGGCCGATGTTGGATAAATCAGTGATTGTATTCATTGATGACATCTTGATTTATTCAAGGAGTGAGACTGAGCATGCCGGTCACATTCGTGAAGTTCTGGAGACGTTGAGAAGGGAGAAGTTGTATGCTAAATTCTCCAAGTGCGCGTTCTGGTTGCGTGAGGTTCAATTCTTGGGTCACGTGGTAAATCCGGAAGGGATTACGGTCGATCCGGCGAAAGTGGAAGCAGTGATGCAATGGAAGTCTCCGAAGACGCCGTCCGAGATCCGTAGTTTCTTGGGTCTGGCAGGTTACTACCGAAGGTTCATCCAAGACTTTTCCAAAATTGCTTCTCCACTGACAAAGTTGACCCGGAAGGATGTGAAATTTGTATGGGGTCAAGCACAAGAGAAGGCATTCGAAGAACTGAAGACAAGATTGACCCAAGCTCCAGTATTGGCATTACCCGAAGGGAGTGAAGATTTGGTGGTTTACTCTGATGCCTCCTACTCGGGGTTGGGGTGTGTATTAATGCAGAGAGGAAAGGTGATAGCCTATGCATCCCGGCAGCTGAAAGTTCATGAGGTTAATTACCCTACTCATGACTTGGAGCTCGCAGCGGTGGTTTTCGCGTTGAAGATCTGGCGGCACTACTTGTATGGGACGAAGTGCACCATCTTCACGGACCACAAAAGCTTGAAGTACTTCTTCGAGCAAAGGATCTGAATATGAGGCAACGGCGATGGTTGGAACTTATAAAGGACTATGATTGTGAGATCCATTACCATCCGGGCAAAGCCAACGTGGTGGCGGATGCCCTTAGCCGAAAGGAGAGGCCCGAGCCAATTCGAGTGAAGGCGTACCAGCTAATCATGACCTCCGACGTGATGAAACAGGTCAAGAGTTCCAAAATGAGGCTTTGAAAGCGAACATCTTAACTCTGAACGCATGAGAGGTCTGGTCGCGGAGTTGGGTGAGAACGCGACGGGTGTTAGAACTCGGTTTGGGCGTATGTGGATTCCTCGTCTAGGGGATCTGCGAATGAAGATTCTGGATGAAGCCCATAAGTCTCGATACTCCATTCATCCCGGTGCCACCAAGATGTACCAAGATATGAAGAAAGATTATTGGTGGCCGGGTATGAAACGCGATGTGGTGGAGTATGTGAGTAAATGCCTCACGTGTTTGCAAGTGAAGGCGGAGCACCAGAAGCCGTATGGAAAGATCCAACCTTTGGACATCCCGGAGTGGAAGTGGGAACACATCACCATGGATTTCATCACAAAGCTGCCACGTACCCCTAAAGGGTATGATACGATCTGGGTGATTGTGGATCGATTGACGAAGAGTGCTCACTTCTTACCGATGCGGGAGACATATTCGTCCGAGAAGTTGGCTGATCTTTTCATCAAAGAAATTGTGACTCGTCACGGTGTACCGGTGTCGATTGTGTCTGATCGCGACACCCGGTTTACATCCAAATTCTGGAAGAAATTCCACGATGCTATGGGGACGAGATTGCATATTAGCACGGCTTATCATCCTCAAACTGATGGTCAGTCAGAAAGGACCATTCAGACCTTGGAAGACATGCTCCGAGCATGTGTTATTGACTTCGGTGGAAGTTGGGATGACCATCTACCGTTAGCTGAGTTCTCATACAACAACAGTTATCATGCCAGTATCGGCATGCCACCCTATGAGATGCTATACGGTAGGAGATGCAGGACACCCGTCTATTGGGGTGATATTGGTCAGAAAGAATTGGGAAGTGTCGAAGTGGTAGAGGCTATGACTGAGAAGCTCGAAAGAATTAAAACCTATATGAAGGCGGCCAAAGACCGACAAAAGTCGTATGCCGATAAACGACGCAGACCAATTGAGTTCCAAGTGGGAGACCGGGTTATGTTGAAGGTCTCACCTTGGAAAGGGATCATTCGATTCCGGAAGCGGGGTAAGTTGAGTCCGTGATATATAGGCCCTTTCCGAATTGTTGCTCGAGTGGGGGAGGTGGCTTATAGGTTGGAACTGCCAGATGAACTAAGTGGAATCCACCCGACCTTCCACGTGTCTCATCTGAGAAAGTGCTTGGCGGACGAAGACATGGTCGTTCCACTGGATGATATCGAGGTAGACGAAAAGCTCAATTATGTAGAGCAACCAGTGGCGATCATAGATCGCAAAGAGAAGAGGTTGAGAAATAAAGTGGTTCCCCTTGTGCGTGTACAGTGGCGGCACAGGAAGGGATCCGAGTCGACGTGGGAAACTGAAGAAGAAATGAGGCAGCATTACCCACGATTGTTCGAAGAATGACAGGTTTCGGGGACGAAACCTAAAATAAGGGGGGTGGACTTGTAACACCCGAAAGTTTGACTTCTCAGCATGTGATGCGACTGAGCTTCAGTCGCCTGATTTATGCGACTGAAGTTCAACCGCATGGCTATTCGGCCGATTGGAGCTCAACCGCACGATTGGAGCTCAACCGCACGAATGAAGTATGAGCCGAATGGAACACGTGCGATTGGGGTCCAATCGCATGGTGTTGATGCGACTGAAGGTCCAGTCGCCCCTGGACCAGAAGCGACTGAGCTGTGGGTATAAAAGGGGAGCAGCTCCACTCTCCTCCCATTTTTCAGTCGGGGAGAGAGAGCAGAGGGCGACAGAGAGCAGAAAGAGACCGAGAAGAGAAAGAAAGAAGGGAAAGTGCTGCCCGATTGTCGAAAAGCAAGCTAATTCGAAGCTCATCAACTCCTACCTGACAATGTGAGTTCTAAGACCCCTCATTTACATGTTTTTAACCGATTTTGGGGCTGGAATCACATATAAACCCTAGTTTTGTAAAAGTGTAAGTTTGACCCATTTGGGTAAATTTTGAGTAATGCGTTTATAGTAAGAAGTAGGACTTGTATATGCTTGTATGATGTCCTTGTATGAATCCCTGAGCTTTGGGAGGGTCAATTTGGGCTAAAAATGGGTTTTTGACGAGTTTGGGTGCGGGGGTTCGCGGCTGCTGTTCGTGATGAACTCCAGTCGCAGCCCAGTTAGGGTTACGCGACTGAAGGGCCATTCGGCCGAATGAGTATGAGTCGATGTCCAATCGCCCGACTGAGGTTCAGACGCCCGACTGAGCCTCAATCGCACGATAGTTGATGCGACTGAGAGTTTCGGTCGCATGAGTTCAATCGCAGAGTAGTTCAGTCGCACGGTTAAGAGTTAGTCGCATATAACCCAGTCGCATAGTGTCTAGTCGTATGGAAGGAAGTTCAGTCGCACAGTTGAGTACCCATTCGCATGATAGCCCAATCGCATGGTCCAGTCGCATGGAGGACATGCGACTGGAGGTAGTTCAGTCGCCCGGACAGGGCTGATGTGAGTGAATGTAGAAGTGTATGCATGATGTATGTATGCTAGTATGATGTATGTATGATAGTATGATGTTGCCATGATAAATGGTGAATACTGATGATATGTAAGTATGTATGTTCCTTATGTATATGTGTTTTATCTTTAATAACTTTACGTGAACGAATGAACGAAAGAAACGAATGTTTTAAGAACGTAAAGTGAAAGATAATGAAAGAAGGAACATGATGAATGAATGCATGCATTAACGAATGAATGAATGTAATAAAGGCTTGCAAGCAAAATGAAGGAGGTGCACACCCCTGGCAGGTGTTAGCTCAACGGTGTGCGGTTAGCTACCCCGAAGGATGCACATCGGGGTCAGTCTTTGTGATTGACCAGAAGTATGTATGGGATCCTTGCCGCTTACCCTAGGTGACTGGATCAGCATTTGTGCACAACGTTCGTGATTGATCATCACAGGTCCAGCACCAGCATATGTGCACAACGTTCGGGGTAAAGCATACGGCATTGATCCAGAAGTAAAGTGAAAGATAAGTGGTGCTTGTACCTACCCTAGGTGACTGGATCAGCATTTGTGCACAACGTTCGTGGCTAACCACCACAGGTCCAGCACCAGTAGTACGTATGATGAAAGGGGGTAGTGTACATGTCACCGAATGAAATGAACGTTCGAACGAAAGTAATAAATGAATGAATGAACAGTATGAAGGTTCGAACGTATGAAGTGAAAGTATGAATGAAAGTAAAGACATACGAAAGTATGTGAAGTATGTAAAGTATGTATGTATGAAAGTAAACGAGAATGAGGAAGTGTACACGAATGAAAGTAAGTAATGAATGATAAGATAATAATAATATTATCTGCGTGTACGTATGATGTGTGAACACATGTATGAAAGAACGGTTAATAAGAATGAAAGTATGTTTTATTATAAAAACTAGAACTCACTCAGCAACGCTGACTTTTATGTGTTTTCCAGTTCGCAGGTAGTGTTGCTGAGGATGGCACGAGGCGGCTACTCAGCTCTTTTGGGAGGGCATTCTCCATTTTGTAATGCTGCAACGTCACGTGTTGCGGGCCCATAACGCACGCAACAAGTCACGTTGCCTGCCATTACGAGATTTCTTGAGGATCTGAATCAACGAGATTACTCAAGAAATCTCCTTTATATATTTTTGAATTTAATATCTTCTTTATGAAGAAAAATATATTTTCTTATTTCGGTAGAGGTCGCTGTACGACCCTATGATTGCTGAGGAATATGCATCAGCAGCAATCATAGTATAGTTAAGCCCCTATGTTTGCTGAGGATTCTCATAAAAGAGATTGCTAGGTAATCTCGGGTTTTTATGTGTCTCCCCAGCAATCATAGTAAAGTTAGGAAGTGTAAAGAAAGTTGTATTTTGTAATCGTGTCAATGATGTAATGACTCTTATGAATGAATGAGAATATACATATGTTTTCTTTATTAATTCCGCTGCGTATGTTATGATCATGTATTAAAAGTATGTTTATACATTGTTTATCTAAAATATATGCGATGAAGGACCGACTGTAGGGTGCCCGGTGAGCGGGGCCTTACAGTTATACTCCCGAAGAAGGAGAAATAAATCACGACCTTACTAACGAGCAACTTGCTAAGATGTTCCGGCTGAATCCGGATGAGATTTTCAAGGACGCTCCTACCTTTGATGTGGCTAGTGACGACGAGCTGAACGACATGGATGAAGTAGAGATTGAGGACGTCACAGCCCAGCACTATCCAGAGTACACTGACCGAGAGGGAAATGTGGTTCCAATTCGGGTAGTACTCTCGGCAGTGATACATTGGAGAAGCTGAATCAAAAGGAAAAGGAGGCAGAGACATCCACAAGCCAAGCCCAAGCCTCGGACGCTGATATGGACATCAGAAAGGCTGAATGGGCAGCTTGTTTTGCAGAGATCCGAGCCCAGCGCGCTGCACAAAAGCCAAGTACCTACACCAAGCTCTACAAAGTGAAGAAGCATCTCAAGGTGTCAGGGAAGATCATAGCATGGGCATACTTTGAGGATCTAAGTGTGTATGCAGTGAAGTGGGAGAGGGGAATAGAGTACTTTAGATTTCCACATGATCTAAAGACTCTCCCCGGTTTTGAGCTCAACCAGCTGGCACGCCTAAAGCTGCTATATGCCGACCTGAAGAAGATGTCAGGCTGGTTTGAGGCTGCATTGAAAAAGAGTACCGCAACAGGTGGGTTAACTTCAGACCTCAAAACCAACGAGGTATATCAGAAGGTCTGAAGTTAATCCCATTACTGGAAGGCCGACAGTTGTCTTGAAATGGTGACCTCCGCGCACGATGTTACGTATACCGTTGAGGGAGATGCCACAAGATTTTACACCCCATTTCAAATGGTGGTATTATGACTGGCGTACAGGAGAAGCCGTCATTGTTTTGGATAGAGAGGGGACATTGGAGACATAAGGGTGTTCGACCCAATATGGCTCACAAACTTGTCAGCAGCTTATGTATATACGCTGTACAAGTGGCCACTGTTTTTTAATACGCAGGATATCGTGCAAGCACTTCAGTTTCAACATGTTATACGCTTATGCTTTGCACTTGATATTCATGCTGGGGTTTCAAAAGAAGAAAGAGTCAAGAGATATGAAGAGTTTACAAAGGAGGCCAAAGAATAGATAGAACTAGGTCCAAGGGGGAGTTTGTTGATACACATGTTCCTAGTTCTAGTTCTAGTGTGCTTAAATGTAAATGACTTTCATTTTGTTACATTGATGTAATGTTTTGATATATGTAATGAAAACTCTTTGTTGAATGATCATCGGTTATGGAATGTTATATCTATTTATATTATTGTTTATTACATTCTTATATGAACATGTTATATGGGTTTATAGTTGTTAGACATTGTTCTGTATCGTTAAAGGTTCAGGAATGTGTTTAACTAAGGCTTATGATCCAGTAGCACGACTGGATCATACTAATGGGCCAGTCGCGTGACTGAACCATGTGAATGAGACAATCGCACGATTGAGTCATAAGACTGACTCAGTCGTACGAATGAATCAATCGTGTGGGTCAGTCGTACGTGTGAGTGGATCTATGACCCATTAGCACGACTGAAACATATGCATGGCTCAGTCGCACAAATGAAGACTGTACCCTGTAAATACCACTTAATTCGTGGAAAAACAGAACACTTCGAGAATTCACAACCCTAGCCGTCCCAGAGCGTCCAAGTCGTCCCTTCTAACTTCATAGAGCGTTCCTGATCATTGCTAATTAATTCTTAACGTTTTCATATCGTTAGTTTTGATCAGATTAATGTTCTCCCTGATTGGATCGCCAATCAAATAGGATTCCGCACTATTTGATCTGGTTTCACGTAGATTCGGTTAGTACCAGTTCGTACTCGGTCCTAACAATGAGTTTAGGGGGCTTATTGTGATTACCAACTTCGTTTTCCAAAAGCAATTGACTCTAGATCCATGAATCCCTTCCGGCCGTGAAAGCTGAATACTGATCTTCCATTAATATAAACTTTAACCTGTAATGTAAGATTTATTCACTAGTGCAAATGGAGATGTGCGAATGGGCCAAACGTGCGATTGAACAATGCGGTTGGCTCAATCGTGCGATTGAACAATACGGATGAGTCAATCGTTGCGGTTGGACAAGGACGACTGGACAATGCGAATGGAGTGTTCAGTCGTACGATTGGATGAGTGACTGAGTTCAATCGTGCGTATGGGATGTACGATTGAGTTTAGTCGTACGAATGAGCTATTTGTGCGACTGAAGGCTACTGTTTTGAAAAATTCGAGGTTTTGAAGATTTAGACTCACAAACATGAATTTTACGAACCCTAATCTGCCGTAATCTGAAAAACGTGAACTTTTTGATCTGGAGACGTCGAAAACACTGTTTTAACAAAAAAGATAGTGGTTTTGAATTAAAAAAACATGATTTTTACACCAAATCGATCGAATTACACACAAAATCAAGAGCCAAGTCTATGATACCACTTGTTAGGACCGTGTACGTACAGAGTACTAACTGATTCTGCACGTATACCAACTCAAATAGAGCGGAATCCTATTTGATTGGCGATCCAATCAGTGAGAATGACAATATGATCAATCCTACGATGAAACAAACGTTACGAACGAACAAGAATTGATCAGAAACAAACTATGAAGTTGGAATAATGAACAGGGACTCTCTGGACTACTAGGGTATGTAGATATTTGAAGTGTTATGTTTTTCCATGAATTAAGTGGTATTTGTAGGTTAGGGTTTTCCATTCGTACGACTGAACCATTAGCATGGCTCAGTCGTGCGACTAAAGCATGCGGTTGATCCATCCGCACGACTGAAGGTCCAGTCGTGCGACTAAGTCAATCTTATGTCACAATCGTGCGACTGATCCAGTCTCCTGGTTCAGTCGTGCGACTGGTTCATTAGTATGAAGTATTCATGCGTATGGTCCATTCATATCGTCCATTTGCATGAGAACTTCACACGATTAAGTTTAAAGATGTTTCTCAACCATATTTGACTAAGAATTATGCAAACAACCACAAACCTATATAGTTAGTTCAATATGCGTTATCACACAATAAACAATGAAATATTAAACATTATAAGCATCAACCAAACATTGTATTTCATTCATACCCATTCAATTACATATATGTAAAACATGAAAGACCTTTTACATTAAGCTCCTAAACTAGGTACACATGTATCAACAGAGGTGTGGTGATATCTACGGTTAATAGCGGTGGTATGGAATCGAAAAGAAGGAGAGAGCAAAAGAGACACCGATGTGAAGATTGTGTCGTAAGGGTTCATGAAATCCTACTAAGAGTTTATAACCAATTAATAACCCATATAAGAATTTTATTCCTTCAAGTTGGATTGGTTAGTTACCAGATAAGAGAAGAAGATAAAAAAAATTGAATAAGTCTTCGTGAGTTTTTAATTGATAGATATTCTATTAGTGGTAGAATAGTATAATTATTAATTATTAATTTTCGAATATTTCAAGTATGGATATTGAGGACTCACCATCCTCATTTGAAGTTGTACATACTTAGCAACTTCCTCAAGTTCACATTGATGTGGGCTCTATAGACTCCTTTATTCAGAGTCTCTTTGAGGAAGGCATTCCAAGGGCTATGTCATCTCCACCCCAAGGAACTTCAAACTACATCATTGGGTGGAGATATGATGGTGATAGAAGAGCCCTCATTCTTCAAAGAGTTCAAGGGAAGAAAGAGGTATTCACTTTCAGACCTTGAACTACTATAAAGGTCTTGACTTGATCAACATGCCACTTGTCAACCCAAGTCAATCTAGACAAGCTGGTCGGCTGGCATAAAGGATTCAAGACAGAATTACTGAAGAGTTTAGTCTAAGAAGGAGACAATGGCAATTAGGTAATATCATTGGTCAACTGGATGTTGAAGCAGACCCTAAGATTAGCTTCAAAGGGAAAACCTTGACTGAAGGCCCAGTGATAGAGCCTGAGAGCCCTGTCACACCAAAAACTACTTCAGCAATTCATTCCCTCAGTGAAACACCTGTTGGTGAAGGTGTATCACAATCTCTCTCTGGCCAGAGCTGGATGCTATGCCAAGCAGTGAAGGCCAAAGCTCTCTCCACCCTGTATCACAAAGGTCTTGGAAAAAGATTCTAACTCTTGAGGAGATTGAGGAGGGGGAGAGAGAGAGAGAAAGAGGAAGCTAAGGGGAGAAAGTTCCTCTGGGTCTTAAGGATTCATGCAAGCTACAATCAGGG
The DNA here is from genome assembly GCA_024085815.1 of Flaveria linearis. Taxonomy (NCBI): domain Eukaryota; kingdom Viridiplantae; phylum Streptophyta; class Magnoliopsida; order Asterales; family Asteraceae; genus Flaveria; species Flaveria linearis. The sequence goes on from CM044014.1 coordinate 33,218,524, forward strand.
CTGCCCCCAGACCAAACACTCAAGATGATATTTTGAGGGCAGTCGGGATTACTTACCTGCAGACTAAGAACTATGACATTGATAAGATCATATCTCTCCCTTAGAGGAACTTAAGAACTGGCTAACATGGAAATGTCAAGAGAGAGGAAGGAAGCAGATGATGCAAGGATACTTCTCCTAATCAAAGAGGAGAAGAAACAGAAAAGATTATACAAGCATGTCCCCACTCTCTCCCCAGTTAGAGAAAGCCATGTGCAAGAGACTCTAGCAGGTACACAAGAACCTTAGATAGACAAAGAAACAGATACGCAAAATATGATCAACTATCTGAGTGCCACAAGTCTCTACCAGGCATCTTTCCTTCTTCCCTTGTCCTTTAAGTACATTGAGTTTGAATATCTTAAATAGCTTGAACTTTAAGTACTCAAAGAACAAAAGGTAACAAAGAGAAAGATAAGGGAAGAGGCTGCAAAGTCAAGAGCTATCATCCAAAAGAGTATGAAGAAGTCTGCTGACAGACAAAAGATGATGAGCTTCTTGAAGCTATATGATCTCTAGAAGGAGACTTGGCCCTATGTCTCTACCCACAATGGATGTGCATATCAGGGTAATCAAGCAGAAGATCAAAAGTGGAGAGCTAATTGACTTACACTCCCCTCCAAGTCAAGCTCCTCCTAAAGTGTAGGTTAAGGTTGAACAACCTGAGACAACACAACCTGGACCTCCTGCTGAGTCTCAGCAAGCTTCATCTTCTGATCCACAGCAGGGTCAAACTCCCTCTCCTTCTAAACCTGTGAATAAGGAACACCCAACTAAGTAAGACAAGATTGATCAACAAGGTGCTGCAGACCAATCTTCTCAGTTAAAGTCCTTAAAGAGGAAGAATAAGATGGATTCTACACCAAATTCAAACAAGAAGAAGAAGAAGAAGTCTAAATCATCCACCTCTATACCTTAGGATGAGTCAGATCAACCTAAGGAAGTGCATGAAGAGGCAGCTCAATCAACTCCAATCCAAGTGGCTCCTCTTGCATCTGAGAGACCTACCTTATCCTGGACCTTCACAACTAATCTAGAAAGATGGCATGTGATCAGAGATCAAGGTGGTGAAGATGTCTACACATGGAAAGACCTATTCAACCTACCTCTGCATGATCTCTTTGAGATAAGAAGATACTATGAGAGTCTGAGTGATCCTAACCATCTAATGAAGAAGGGCATGGTCATCATCCTGATGAGGACTGTCAACAGCTGAAGATCATCAAATGTTTTGGTAGCATCAGCCTAGGGGAGTTTGTAAGGATCCCTATAAGTCTGATGCAGCCAAAATATCCAAAGTCTCTCTGCACGAATGCACTAAAGAACTGAAGTAGAAATGCTTTGGAAGTTTTACACCTTGCACTAGAAAATTATTCTAAGTGTAAAATCTTCCGAAGCCCAGACCAACATCTTTCGAAGCCAAAAGTGAAGTCTTTCGAAGCTTCAGAGACAAAGTCTTCCGAAGAAAAAGAGTGAAGACAGATTTCTTCTAAAGGCTTTTATGTACATGCTTTTATCTAATATACTTTACCATAAAGTTGGACCATCTTTCTGCTGCAACTCTGTTCAGTCACCAACTTACATGAGTTGGTGAAAAGGTCCATGCTTTTGGTAACTGTACATTGAGGTCTTGAGTCTGAGCTTTCTACTTTATGTACTTTTATCCTTTTTGTAATATATTAGGATGTGAGCTATGGCATGTCATAGTCACTAGTCAAAAGGCAATCTGCCTTTAACTCTACATTTGATTTTGTTGTCTAGTCTTATGTATCCAGCTGGCCCTCAAAGTATGGCGGTAGTAGGATTTAGTATAAAGTATCTCAAGTACTTGTAACTTTGAATCTATGCTTTGTAACATCTTGTAAAAGAACTTGAGGAGCAATATACAACATTCTTGAAAAACCATATACTTATGTTGTTAGCTATCTTGTTTAGTCTCATTTTTACTTGTGTTCTTAGCATCTTTCATATAAGTTACCAGTTCCCTATTTGATCTGTTAAGTATTCTAAAGAACTCTCCTTAGTTGTGTTATTGTGTTGTAAGTGCCTACCCTTCTAAGGTCCTGCATGTTTTTTCTTTAACAACAAAACAAAGAGAGAGAGATAATATATGGACTAAAACAGAACCAATAGCAATAAGGAACTATGGCTAATAAAAAAGAAAATAAAACAAAAAGATAGGCTTGAAATATTGACGAAAACCAGGAGCTTTGAAGTAATCCCTCCGGTCAACACTTCATTGATTGGAACCCACATTGCTTCGGGTAACTAAAATACAAGTTAACGTGACGCACAAAGGGGTTTTAAAATTCACCACACAGGTTTAATGAGTTTTGAAGATGATTGTAACCTATCCCCAAGTTGTATAGGTAGAAGCATGTAAGGCCCCGGTTCCCGGGCACCTCACAGTTGGTTCTTCATCGCACATAAATCATACATTTATTTAAAACATCGCAACAGAAATTACCTAAAACCATTTCATATTAATGACAGCTTTTGCAAAATAATACAATGTATTTAACTGTTACAAAATATCATAATTTGTATTACATCACAAAAACATCATTGTTATACAAATGGATGCCATCCCAGAAATGCCAAGTAGCTGCCCCGTGCCATCCTTAGCAATAATCACCTGCCAACTGGAAAATACATAAGAGTCAGCGTTGCTGAGTGAGTTCAAGTTTTATAAATAAAATACTTCACTTATCATTCAAAACCGTTCTTTACTTTTATATGTGCTCATATATCATACGTACAAATAGATAACCTTATTATTATCTTTCATCATCATTCATTCATCATCGTACATCATCGTTATCATTCCTTATCTTCCTTACTATATTTATGTACATTCACCTTTATCTTCCTCACATTCCGGGCCAATGCCACGGGCTATACCCCACCGTCATGCATAAAGCGGATACTGGTCCGAAGTCTATAAATAGACTCCCATAGATTGTGCCGGTGGCCTGACCATAGTACCGGGGTAACTTCATTCGGACCAATGTCATTGCTATACCCCACTGTCATGCATAAAGCGGGTACTGGGCCGAAGTCTATAAATAGACTCCCATACATTGTTTCGGTGGCCTGACCATAGTACCGGGGTAAGCGGCAAAGATCCCATACATATGGTCAATCCCAAGGATTAGACCCCAGTGTGCATCCTTCCGGGGTAGCTAACCGCACACAATTAAGCTAACACCCTTCATTAGGTGTGAACCTTCATACATTGCTTGCAAGACTTTTCTTACATTCGTTCGTTCATTAATGCATGCGTTCATTCTTTCTTTATGTTCCACATATCGTTAACATTAACTTCCGCTCTATGTTACATAATACTTCACGTTCATTTCATACTCATAATACGTGGGTCACGGAATAATACATAATAAGGAACATAAGGAAACATATCATACATAAGCATAGCATTATCACATATAATCATACATAACATACATCATACATCATTCATTCACATACAAAAGCACATGCACAGCAAGTACGAATCATCATAGAACATTACCGACCCTCTGCGGACAGCGGGGGTTCGGGGCGGCAGGCCTTGACAGCGGGGTGCTAGGGGCAGCAGCCCCTAGTGGGGTCCAAGGGCAATGCCCCTGGCTGGGGCTGTGCTGTCAGGTCAGCGCGAAAATTTTTATTTTAACACATTCGTATAGCACATTTTGTCATAGAAAAATCGATCTTCATGTTAAAACCTCTTAAAATCTTGGTCATTTAAATCGTATATTTAGTATGCATTTTCAGCCCCAAAATTCAAAAAAAATATTTCTAAGTCTTAGGCGCATGAGAACTATGCAGGCGCATGAGAACTATGCAAGCGCATGAGAACTATGCAGGCGCGTGGGCACTATGCAGGCGCATGGCCTTCTGGACGCATGGGAACACTTAGGCGCATGGGAAGGTTCTGGGCGCATGAGCACTATTGGGGCGCATGGTCCAACACTTAGTCATTCTGGGCCAATTCTAGGTGCATGGGCACTATGCAGGCGCATGAATGCCTAGGCGCATGGGTACTATTTGGACGCATGGGGTTTGGGCACATGGGGGACACTTAAGAAATTTTGACCGTTGGGCGCATGGGCCACTATTTAGGCGCATGGCAGCCAACTCATACTATCAATCATCATAATCAATCCCAATTCATCAGTTCATCATGTTCTAAGCTTATTACTAATATTCTAAGCATCATAACATGAACATAACCACAAATCAAACCAAAACTTACACCCACCCACATACACATTCATACATACACATACGGGTAACATACCCATTTTTATAAAAACATACTTACATGTATTTCTAGCCCCAAATCAGTTAAAACATGTAAAAAGGGGGTTCTAGAACTCACCTTATGCAATTTTAGGTATAACTTCCTTCAAACTCGTTTGCTATGAGCTCAAACACCTAAAAACCCACCAAAAACACACAACCGAACATACAAACACATATAAGAACAAACCCGAGACTGAAAATCAGTCAAGAACACTTCAAATCACCTAAACATACCTTGAATTCGATCTTCTTCTTGTTCTTCTTCAAAAACCTGAATTCTCTACTCTTTCTCTCTCTAAAATCGAAAGAAATGAAATGTGCAGGAGATTATGGGCGGCCATGTCTCCTTTATGCACCAACTTTTATTATTTTTGTCCTTTTGACACTTTTTACCCCTCAACTTGGGTTAAATTGTATTTTCTCCTTTTATTCACATTTATTCTTTCTTTCTGTCCATTAAAAATATCCGGGTGTTACAAAGCAATAAGCACAAGAATGGTATTGGTGTTTAGGACCAAAAAACGGGTCAACAAGTTGATTTCTTCTACGAACCACCCGAGTGGTCACTTGGAGACGCGGATAAGCTTCAGCGGTTAAACAAGTCGAATTGTTTGTTAGGGCCACTTTGTTTCCTAGAATAGAGAATTGCTACATAAGTTTGATATACTTCACTCAATGGTTTGGTCTTGGTTCGACAAGTGTTTCTAGGCTCAGATTCATCTATTTCGGTATGTCTTCGTGTTTTATTCTACCATTTGGCAATAATTGTTTCTCTACATGGCTAATCTGTTTTTGGTTTATTGGTACAAATGATGATGCGTGAAGTAGAATTCTTTTTGTTGTTTTATTGGAGTCTTTATAGTAGCTACAACTATAGGTTCTAAACATTGTAATGGTTCCATTACTTCCATATAATAAACCTCAAAGCTTTTGTCTTTCGAAATTGTCAGCTCTAGTTCAAGACCTGGAACTATATAATTAAAAACAAAACAAAATCCAAATGACTTGTATCTTATGCATTATAACTTGCTAGACCTTTAAGACCATGTGCTTTAAAATTCCAAAATTTTGAGTGGCTTTAACCATGAAATTTTTATAACAAGCCATCAACTTCCACACAGTTATCTTGTCTCACTTGATTCCGTTTCCATTTTATTATTAAATAAAGTTTTCAAAATAGAGTTGTTAAATGGAATCTTAAATAAAAGGGTTCTCGGTATGTACATTAAAATGAATTTAATCCAAATTTTTAAGACATTGTGGTTTTCATTTATTGTCATCTCATTACTTTGTTTGTTTAACTTGAAGTTCTTTCTGGCCACATAACCACTAATGATTCCCCGACACCTATTCGTTCCACAAAATCACCTACCATAATGGCTATAAATATTACAATTATCATAAATGCTAATTACCACCAAAAAGAAAAGGATTTTGCGGGAGTTTCTCAAACCCTTGTTGAATTAGGAAGGGGATCAAATTAAATCATGATTCTCACGGTTTCTTGTGCAACTCATAAACTTGGTTTAAGAATTTGAAAACAAGTACACTTGGATAAAACACACCTTGCATACAACATAAAAAACAAAATCCTTAGATGCCAAAAATAAGCAACAACAGTAAGACTAAACAATGAAAGTGACCACCAAAAACATTTTGACAACACCAAAGAAAAAACCGATCATCAAGCATGTCTATACAATGGGAATGCAATAACATCCAATAAAATGAAATAACACTCAACAATGAAAGCAAACAAACAATCATCTAATTTGAAAACTCCAGCACCCTAAGAACACACACTAACCGATTGGTCACGAAAATTAAAGGAAAAATTGTGATTACTTTACAAACTGACCCGGACAACAAAATCAATGGTGAGTGCTTACCTCGGTCGAAGAAGATGAACAAACATAGTATGTTGGATGATTGCCAGAGAGCTCTAAACATATACCATAGGTGATAGCAACAGAAGATAAACCATAAAAAAATATCCAACATCACACATAAAAAACAAATAAGGTGAACAAGATTGTACTCACACAAAAAATAATAAGAGTAATTTAATATTAACGTATTTGTAAATGTTACATTATAAATAAATAATAAGAAGATTTCTAAAGATTAGATACCCGAGATGTAAATATTAAGATCTTTTGAGTTTAAGGTGATGTTTGTTTTTTCAGAAAAGAGCTTCTTAGACTCTTTTGTCTGCACAAGAAGAGGATGGACAACCATTTAAGGTTGCAGACTGTTCGTTTTCGGAAGACATTTCATTAAAAAATGTATTCCCGTCCTTTTCTTGGAGAAGACCCAACCCTACCTCTTCTTGGATCTTCCTACCTCTTCAACCTCTTCAGACAAAAACCCTCCAAAAAACCCTCCACACACTTGCCGCCTCCTCCACCTCCTCCACCGCTCCCCTGCCGACCTCCACCGCCGACCTCCTCCACCACCGGACCCCTCTCTCTCACCACCGACCTCCTCCACCGCCGAACTCCTCTATCGCCGAACTCCTCCACCGCCGACCTCCTCCACCACCAGACCCCTCTCTCTCACCACCGACCTCCTCCACCGCCAAACTCCTCCACCGCCGAACCTCTCTCTCTCTCAGCCAGACCTCTCTCTCTCATCGCCGATCTCCTCCACCTCCTCCACCGCCCTCCTGTCAACCTTTTCCACCATCGACCTCCTCCACCACCGGACCTCTCTCTCTCACCCAAAGGAACCGATCTCTTTAAATATTGGTAACTCCTTCGTTGTTTATAGATCTCATCGTTTTACCTTATTTTACTGTTTTAAGTGTTCGAAATCTCCCATTTTGATTTCATTGATTATACGTATGTATCTTGATCTTCTCGATTTCTATGTTAAGTTTGTGTATCGGATCTAGATTTGGGAATTTTTGGTGGAAACAGCATGTACATAATATCCTATAGCATGAATATTGTTTTACCTTATCACACCCCTGCTTATAGCAGAAACACGAGGATGTAATGAATAGGATCGTCATAACACCTGGTTAGTTTACAGAGACAAAATAAATGCAAAGATCCGCGTGTCATGACGTCACCCGACACAATGGTGACTTGTGTCGTGGTTAGTCATTCCATGACTACCATAGTCTATCGATTAATCAATACAAATCCAACATGAAATCCAACAAATAGAAATGTTCAACATAGTATTCATAAACGAGTTCAAATGATAGTCAAAACACTAACACAGATCTATTGAAAATCCTTAAGGTCTCTGCTAAGGCATCGGCTCTAGCTATCCCTTTGATTGTTATCACCTGAAAAGATATGCTCAAAAGTCAATACATGGTTGGTGACTTCACAGGTTTAAACATAAATTGACAACTTGTTGTTGTGTATGAGTTTATAGATCATAAGTATATACAGTTTATCATAAGTAATATCAGATGAACATCACAACCAAACCTATAACAAAAACACACAGCAATTGTCAGAACATATTCACCCAGGGGTTGATCATAACCACAGTCAGTCTCAACTAGTATACTAACATACATGGGTTGGGGTGTCAACCCAACAGTATTATCAATGCCTGTCCGTCGGCTCCAACACCTAGCTAAATGGTTGTAATTAAAGAACCACACAGAAACTCATGCATAAGATATCTTGCAAACAGTAACATATAACCCATAATAAATTAAGTTCACAGCTAAAAGAAGTGAGCATACTTTTCCCCCAAAGATTTATAAAATTGTAATAAAATGGGGCCGTGAACTCACCTTGAAAAGATACAACAAATAATGGAATTGAGAGAGCTTCTGGCAGCAAGCATAACCCAAACGGTCAAACACCTATGATTATGATTAATCGAACTTTTAAACACAATTAATAAGACTTATAATATTTCGCTTTTGTCTCAAGTCGATTCGGTTTTCTCGTGTGACTCACACTAAAGTGTGTGTGCGTTTGTGTGTATATATATATAATTTAATTACTCGTATAAGTAGACACGAGTTACATATATATAATTAGTTTAAATACACCACCATTATATACATTTATCTATATGTTTTAGCTACAAAATCAAACGCAACTCATTCTTTATGTTAAATATTCTACCTATACTTATTTGCACCCATCTATATATATATATATATATATATATATATATATATATATATATATATATATATATATTTGACATAATTCACAATACATATATATTTATAAGCATACTCCATACTTATATTAATATACTTACAAGTAATATATAACGCCCAAGCACTCGATAACTTACATTCACATGATCATATACACACACCTATAAACTCATATATCACTTATATGATTACCTTGCTTATCTATATATATTTGATACTCACACCCACATACAACCCAATTACATACGCACTAACACACAACACGCGCTATATATATAATACATATATTATATAATGTATTTATATGTATATATATATAAGACACTAATCACACACACCCTCACACATCACCTACACACATATCACTACACACACACACACACATATATATATATATACCCATCACTTGCAAACACACACTTATTGTATACACACACATATCACTGCATATAAATATATATATATATGTTTATTACATACACTCACACACTTAATACATACACACACCACACACAATATATACATACGTACATACATATAGTCGCACACTACAAACCACCACCGAACCGCCTCGGAACACCTGAATCCACCCACGAACACCCACGGTTTGCACCCGAACAAGAAACTTACAACGAACCGAATCGAGACAAATGAACTCTACGAAACGAATCGAAACATAAGTAGAGTGTTAACTGCGGTTAATGATGAAAGAACGGAGTAGACGGTCGAACACCGCGGTCGATTTCATGGTAAAAGCTTTCTAGAACGGTACGCGTCAAGGGGCGGTGGAGGGCTGCCGGTCGTAGCTGCGGCGAGAAGAAGAGAAAACAAGTAGGTTTCGGTTTCACACGTACATATATGTATGTTTGCACTATTTACAATTGGTCCCTTAACAATAAAATAATTAATCCCTCGAGTTTAGTTAAATGACATTTTAAACCCTCGACTATCTATTTTCATTTTATATGAACCGGTCATTTAGAAACGTAACCTTTAACGAACCCGTGAAGGTTAAAAGCATTCTCGAGCTATGATGCAGCGCAGAATATATAAGCGCGTTCAAGATTTTTGGGTCATGAACACGGTTTGATAAATTCTCGTAATAGAAAACATATATAATAATAATAATAATAATAATAATAATAATAATAATAATAATAATAATAATAATAATTAATAATAATAATGGTAATAATAATATTAAGATTAATATTATTTTACTATTACTCAAATCTATAATTTTTTTAAATTAAAATCTAACGCGACCACTAACGACAATATTAAACGCAATTATGAACAAATTAATTACTCGAAACCTATAATGCATAAACGTATAATAACGAAATTTGATTAGTTAATGGTCCTGAGAGTGACGGATGTCACAGTATCCCCCAGTTGAGAGAATTTCGTCCCGAAATTCAGCTGGGGTTAGATCTTGAAGCTTTTTCCGTAAACAAATGTATATATTAAGTTTAATCTAATATTCTCGCTTCCAAGTAGACTCAAGGCGTCACTTAGAGTTACATCTAACCTTGACGATTGTGATCTTAGTGTGCTTCACATGCTCAATCTCTTTATCCTTAAATCCTATTAGACCTTTCATAAAGTGGAGCTTCTCATCGGTTCAATTTCCTCAATTGATACATGAAGAGAATCATTAGCCAAACACTTCTTAAGATTCGATAAATGATACCTGTACACACTCAACTCCTGAGATAAATTCAATCGATATGTTACAGAACCAATTCTTTTGGTTGTCTCAAATGGTCTTACATACCTCGGAGCTAATTTCTTCTCTTTCCAAATCATACGGTTCCTTTCCAAGGAGGGACCTTAAACAAGATGCAATCACCCGCACAGAATTTAACGGTTTCCGCCGATTATCATAATAACTTTTCTAACAATCTCTTGGTGCCTTAAGTCTATATTTAGTTTGGAATATCATATTGGTTGTTTCCTGAATAATCATAGGATATTTTAACTGGATTTCACCAACCCTTGTCCAACATACAAATGATCTATACTTCCTTCCCCACAACTCTTCAAACGAGCATATCCAATGCTCCCATGGTAACTATTATTGTAAGAGAATTCGACCAACGGTAAATGAGTATCCCAACTACCACCATAGTCGATCACACATGTCCTAGCATGTCTTCTAGAGTCTATATAGTACGTTCACTTTGACCATCCATTTGTGGATGATAAGCGGTACTTAGGTCTAATCCTGTCACACCCTCAATTTCCACGAACGGGGTTTTACCGTTAGGCGTGTGACATACCAGGATCTCAGACACAGTCATATCGAACGACACTATATGAATTTAAAATAAACATTTAACTTCATTCCATAGAGCATAAACAAAGTCATAACAATGCGGAAGCGTGTACATAGTTTGTAAATCCATTACAGTACAGTTACAATATCCATGTTTGGACAAAATGTTCAATGCTGAAAATAAAATAGATGAATGCATGTCCTGAGTGCGTTTCCTGTTGCGTGCATCATGAGCTTATGCATTCCTGTGACCTGAGAAAACATGCTAAAATGTGTCAACATAAAGTTGGTGAGTTCACAGGTTTAATCAACAAGAAATGTGTTCGTAGGCGTTCAATGGTTTGCGTTTCAATGGTTTAGTATATAGAGCATATCGTTAGGTAGCTAGCCTATGTTCTTGTTACTTAGCGTTTCGAACCGAAGCTGACTGTTTACGTCCTATATGTGTTTGTTGTATCCCCGTCACGTCTCATCAGAGCATGACAAATGTTAGGTCAATCAAGCACCCGTTTGACCTCCAATCAAGCTAGCGCGACTAGGCCGGGCGGGGTTTGTCAGACCCAGTAGTACTACTCAAAATTACCTCGCTAATCCTATTACTAACGGTTCGAGTGTGTCAGGACATGTTGTGTGTTTGCACTAACGTAACAAGCGATATCAATAATACTACAACCATTTATGTAAATCTGTTTTGCATGTTTTCTCCCCCAAAAGGAAAGAGAGTAAAATAGGGGCCGTGAAACTCACTGATGATGTAGTAAGTATGTAAGATGAAAGTCTCCCAAGTGTTGTTTACAATGCGCTGTCAAACACCTATTGACAGTTATGTTAAGCGTTAATGTTGTGTTCAGCGTTTAATGGACATGTTTAGTCGGGTCGGGTAGCATGGGTTCGGTCATGGGTGACACACACACAAGCAGGCATACACGTATCAGACTTTATGTAGATTCCTAAATGGGTTGTCGATATTTTAAATGGTTAGGTTCTGTTATGTTGTAAAAGTATGTGCTTGTTGATTGCGTTGACTTTAATCTTTGTGGTCAAGAAATGACACTTATTGATTGTTGCCATATCATCACACGATAGGCACACCGCACACAAGTAGAATTCACTCACAATGACCCCAATCGCATATCAAGGCTAGACGCACGACTGGACACTTCATTCGCACGAATGGGCCTTCAATCGTACGAATCAACCTCGTTCGTATGGTTGAACCCTCACTCGTACGACTTAGCATTCAGTCGTACCACACATCACCCATTCACCCGACTCAACAACTAATCGCACGACTGAACCTTCATTCGTGCGATTGGACCTTCAGTCGGGTGGTACTCAGTCGCACACATTTCTCCGATTGACTCAATCGCACACACTCCCAATCGCATGCATTCATTCGTACGTGACGCACACACGCATGGACTCAACCACACGACTCACCCCAGTCGCACCACTCAGTCGCACGATGGGCCCAGTCGCATGACTCAGTCGTATGACTGGCCCTGTCACGAACTGCAGCAAGTCGCGACTGCTGGACGGGCTGAACAGCCTTCGGCTGTCCCGTGCTCGGTTTTCACACAATCAAGACTTCCAGAAACACTTTCCTAACATGTCTAAGTGAAATGCACATGCTAATCGACCTCACGCACGCCCCTACGACCACATGCATTCGGGTTGAACCCGAACACCCGAACCCCAAATTTGCAGCAAAGAAATGAGCAATAAAATGGATGACCAAGGTCGCCTACCTGCTGGGAACGTGGTTTCTCAGCTGTTGCGTGGTTTTGCCGGCGAAATCGAGCTCAAACGAGGCGGTTCGTGATGCTAGTAGGTGGTAGAAAAGTGTAGAGGAAGAAAGTGAAGAAGATGGAAGAATTTGGGAGTGGAATGAAAAATTGGCTGGTAAGGGGTTTATATACCCAGCCATAGTTTGGAAATTTGTCACGTTTGGTCCTCGCACTTAGTCCCCGAGTTCCCGAATTTGTTTGGTTGATAACGACGTAGATGGGCGAGCTATGTTAATTAAGAGGATTCCTTAGGAAATCCAGTTTATGTGAATCCCTACGAACACCCGTGTTAGTATTTTATCATTATTTATTTAACGATGTCGGTGGCGGGGTTCGTATTCGTTTCGAGTATTAACGAGTATGTGCCAAAGATAACGACAGTGGTTTGAATAGTGTTAACCTGGAATTACGGGGTGTCACATCATCCCCTTGTTGCAGGAATTTTCGTCCCGAAAATTAGCACATCATGTTACGAGGTTCTACGGGGAAGTACAAGGCTCTCGGTTTGTGATGCCTGTTGGATAGAGTTGTTGCGTATCCTAAGAGGTAGATGCCTGATCTTGGAACAGTTGCGGGTACTTCTTCTTCATCTGATCCTCGCGTTCCTAGGTAAACTCTGGTCCACGCTTTGAGTTCCAACGAATTTTGATGATAGGGATACGGCTATGTTTGAGTGTCTTGACTTGTTGATCCATGACTTCCACTGGTTCCTCGACGAAATGCAGTTGTTCGTCCACATGTATCTCGTCTAACGGAACGATAAGAGTCTCGTCTGCAAGGCATTTCCTCAAGTTGGAGACGTGGAACACATCGTGTACTCCACAGAGTTCTTCGGGTAGGTTCAACTGATAGGCCACGGGGCCAACCCGTTTGACAACCTCAAACGGTCCCACTACCTAGGGCTTAGTTTCCCCCATTTCCCGAAACGAATCACACCCTTCCAAGGTGACACTTTCAAAAGCACCTTGTCACCTATTTGGAATTCCAACGGTCGGCGATGCTTATCAGCGTAACTTTTCTGTCGGTCACGGGCTGCTGCCATACGGTTACGGATCTACACGATCTTCTCAGTCGTCTCGTACACAAGTTCAGGGCCGGTGAGTTGACTTTCCCCAACTTCCGCCCAACAGATAGGTGATCGGCACTTACGCCCATACAGTGCCTCAAATGGGGCAGCTTTGATCGATGTGTGATAGCTATTGTTGTAAGAAAACTCAACTAGCGGTAAGTGAGTTTCCCAACTGCTGCCGAAATCTATGACGCAGGCACGTAACATGTCTTCTAAAGTCTGGATCGTACGCTCACTTTGGCCTTCAGTTTGGGGGTGGTACGCGGTGCTCATATCCAGCCGCGTTCCCAATGCTCGTTGTAAAGACTGCCAGAAGTGTGACGTGAATCGAGCGTCACGATCAGAGATAATGGAAGTCGGCACACCATGCCGAGAGACTACTTCCCTTAGGTAGATACGAGTTAACTTTTCCATACGATCAGTCTCCCGGATTGCCAGGAAGTGTGCGGATTTCGTCAAGCGATCCACGATCACCCAAATGGTATCGCATCTGCTGGGAGTTCTCGGCAGTTTGGTGATGAAATCCATTGATATCTGTTCCCACTTCCATACTGGAATTTCCGGTTGTTGAAGTATCCCGGAGGGTGTTGATACTCCACCTTAACTTTAGAACAGGTCAAACATCTGCTCACGTAGGTGGCGATATCTGCTTTCATGTTTGGCCACCAGTAAAGAACCTTCAGGTCGTGGTACATCTTGTCTGAACCTGGGTGGATTGAGTACCGTGATTTGTGAGCTTCGTCCATTACCAGTTCTCGTAGGTTTCCAAACGAGGGAATCCATGTTCGATCCATGAAGTAGCGGATCCCGTCAGACTTGGTTTCCAGTTGCTTCTCCATGCCTCGTAGCGATTCGGCTTTCAGGTTCTCGTCTTTTAATGCCTCAAGTTGAGTATTGCGGATCTGATCGGGTAAACCGGTGTGAATGGTGAGTTGCAATGCTCAAACTCGTTTTGGCTTGAGTGTTTCCTTCCGACTTAGGGCGTCTGCTACTACATTGGCCTTGCCCGGATGATACTTGATCGTACAGTCATAGTCGTTTAACAACTCGACCCAACGACGTTGTCTCATATTTAGCTCCTTCTGCTCAAAGATGTGCTGGAGACTCTTGTGATCGGTGTAGATGGTGCACTTGGTACCGTACAAGTAGTGTCTCCATATCTTGAGTGCAAACATGACTGCTCCAAGCTCTAGGTTATGTGTCGTGTAGTTTTTCTCGTGTATCTTCAATTGTCGGGATGCATAGGAAATCACCTTATTGCGTTGCATTAGCACACAACCGAGGCCTTGTATAGAAGCATCACAGTAAACTACAAAATCATCGGTTCCCTCAGGCAGGGATAGAATCGGTGCTGTATAGAGTTTTTGCTTCAGGACCTGGAATGCAGATTCTTGTTTATCACCCCATTCGTACGTAGTGCCTTTATGAGTTAATGCGATGAGAGGTTGAGCAATCTTTGAGAACCCTTCGATGAACCGTCGATAATAGCCAGCCAACCTGAGAAACTGTCGTACCTCGGTCGGAGTCTTAGGCGTAGCCCAGTTCTTGATAGCTTCTATCTTTGCCGGGTCAACGTGTATCCCATTCTCATTGACTACATGGCCTAAGAAATGGACCTCTCGTATCGAGAAGTCGCATTTTGAAAATTTTGCATACAATTGTTCCCATCTCAACAGCTCCAGAATCAATCTAAGGTGCTCTTCGTGTTCTTCCTTATTCCTTGAGTAAATAAGGATGTCATCGATGAAGACAATAACTAACTTGTCAAGATAGGGTTTGCACACCCGGTTCATTAGGTCCATGAAAACCGCTGGTGCATTGGTCAACCCGAATGGCATAACCAAGAACTCGTAGTGGCCATACCTCGTTCTGAAAGCAGCTTTCGAAATGTCTTCTTCTCGTATCCTTAGTTGATGATAACCCGATCTTGGGTCTATCTTGGAATAGAAACTCGACCCTTGTAGTTGATCGAACAGGTCATCGATGCGCGGGAGAGGATAACGATTCTTAATTGTCGCCTTGTTCAATTCTCTGTAATCGATACACATGCGAAAGGTTCCGTCCTTCTTCTTGACAAACAGAACTGGGGCTCCCCATGTGGATGAGCTAGGTCTGATAAATCCCTTATCCAATAGTTCCTGCAATTACGTAGACAGCTCTTGCAGTTCCCTTGGAGCTAATCTGTATGGTGCTCTCGCGATAGGGGCGGCTCCCGGTACCAAATCAATTTGGAACTCGACTTGGCGATGCGGTGGGAGACCGGGTAGGTCTTCAGGGAAAACCTCAGGATAATCACGTACAACAGAGATGTCTTCAATTTTCTTTTCCTCGGTTTCTTTTTCTATGACCATAGCTAGGAAAGCAGTATGACCCTTACGCAAACACTTCTGAGCTTTCATGTAGGAGATGATTCCAGAGACCATGCCACTCCTTTCGCCCTGAACTGATAGAATTTCGCCACTAGGAAGTGGTATATGAACGATTTTCTCCCCACAGATGATCTCAGCTCGATTCTTAGATAGCCAGTCCATACCCACAACTACGTCAAAACTACCAAGTGTGACAGGCATCAGGTCTATATCTATCTCATGCCCACATAATCCTAGTCTGCACCCCTTAACGATATGAGTTGCCTCAATTAGTTTTCCGTCAGCTAATTCTACAACATAACTAGGTTCCATGACAGCTAGGGTTACATCTAAGAACTTAATGAACTTGTTGGAAACAAAGCCCTATCAGCTCCAGTATCAAATAGTATAGAAGCAAAACAACCATTCAGGGGAAACGTACCAGTAACCACATTCTGGTCATCCCTTGCCTCGCCCGAACCGATCACGAATGCACGACCCTTGGCATTGCCCCCATTATTACCCTTGTTTCCACCCTTCAGCTGTGGGCAATCCTTCCTGTAGTGACCCTCCTTACCACAGCCTCTAGTCGCTCCGCCCTGGCGTTGTTGTTGAGGTTGTTGTTGCTGGGTCATTAGTTCACCCCTGCAGTCTTTGGCTGCGTGACCCATCTTTCCACATCTCTGACAACGGAGTCGATCACACGGGCCATGATGATGGAAGTTGCACCGGTTACACTTAGGATTCTTGCCCGCGTAGCTGCTCGATCCCTGACCATAGTTGTTGTTGTTGCTGTTCTGATTGTTGTTGGTGAAGCTTCTTGATGGGTCAAACTTTTTGGTCTGTTGTTGCTGGGTGTTGTTGGAGCTTGAAGACTTGCTGTTGTTATTACCGTGCCATTTCCTTTTGTGATCAGAAGAACCAGAAGCAGCGCCATGTTTAGGCAAGGTGTCCTGTGCCACTGCCTGGTCAGTGAGTTTGTGAGCCAGTCGGATGGCCTGCTGAATAGTGACAGGATCAGCAGCCATCACACTAGCCTGGATTTGAGGAGCTAGACCATCAATGTATTTTTCAATCCGTTTGTAGGCCGGAGTCATCATCTGAGACATAATGCAGCCAACTCGTGCGAACGAGTCGTGTACTCCTCAATGTCTGAACCAATCATCTTTAAGTTCCAAAACTCTGCCTCTAGTTTCTGGACTTCGCTCCTGGGGCAGTACTCTTCTTTCATTAGAATCTTGAAGTCATCCCATGGCATACCATTAGCAGCACCAAGCCCTAAGGTTTGGACTTGTGAGTTCCACCACGTCAGGGCTGGTCCCTCCAATGTGCCAGAGGCGTACTTGATGCGATTTCCATCAGGACAGTTGCACATGGCAAACACTGACTCGAGTTTCTCCAGCCAGCGAAGCAATGTGATAGCACCCTCAGAACCACTGAAAGAATGAGGCTTGCAATCCATAAACATCTTGAAGGTACAGACTGTTGGACCCCCTTGATTCGGATTCTGGTCGTTCTGGTCCTGATTGCGGGCCTGTTCATAAGCTGCCAGCGCATCAGCCACGCGCTCATTGATGATAGCATTCAGCTTGGCTTGAGTCAGGGTGATATTTCCTCGTCCACCCGCGCGCCCCGCTCTTCTTCCAGACGTGATTTCTTCAATTCATAACACATATTAATCAATAACCGGATAATAATTATTGACAATAATAAATTGTATCATGCTAGTAAGAATGAAGGGTTTGTTTGCATATCGATAGTGAAGCTATATGAGGATCCGAGGCCTCATGCCTCTAAGTATGAAATTGAGAATTTGTACTGATCATAACCGTTATCACCCAATAGAGTTTCCAGAATTCTCATGCATGACAAGTTACAATTACGTGTGCACCCGTGATTCTAATTTGCTTTGCATGGTCACACATGGTTCCCCCTATTCGAGATAGCGTACCTTGTCCAGTACCGTGTGTTATTAATGATAGAAGTATCAAAGATATATTTGTTATACCAAGAGTCGAATAACTAAAGTTTTACTAAGGTTGTACAAGAGATTTGGGTAAGATAATAACGGGAATCAAGACTATTTGGCCTTCTTCTCTTCGAAGTTCTAAGTGTTTGAATGTCTATGTCCGATTCTCTAACAGACTTGAATATCTTAGTTGTCCCTCATTTATTGCTCGGGCTAGTGTAGGGGATAGGATATGTTGGGATTGGTAACAAGTGTGAGAGAGTTGAGAGAGTGAGGTATTGTTCTCTTTGCTTGTCATCGTTAGGCTTGTCGGATGTGTTAGGAAAGAGTTTCGTGTTCCAATCGTGGAAATGTTTGGTTCAATTCGTTGTTGCTTCCACTCCGAGAGTGAAGGATCAAGTGTAAACGTTGGTAGTGAGCGAGCGGGATTCTCCGCCCCTCTGTCAGCCGGTAATGACACACATGTCATACCCGTAATGTTATGTTTGCTCAGCAGTGTAATGTCAGTACACCAGAAGGTTATTTGCACAATAGTGGTAACCATGTAAAAGTGTCTGTGCAATACTAGTGTTGTGTCTAAGGCTATAGTCTAGATGCAAGGCAATCCTAGTTCTCTATAACCTGTGGCTCTGATACCAATCTGTCACACCCTCAATTTCCATGAACGGGGTTTTACCGTTAGGCATGTGACATACCAGGATCTCAGACACAGTCATATCGAACGACACTATATGAATTTAAAATAAACATTTGACTTCATTCCATAGAACATAAACAGAGTTCACAACAATGCGGAAGCGTGTACATAGTTTGTAAATCCATTACAGTACAGTTACAATATCCATGTTTGGACAAAATGTTCAATGCTGAAAATAAAATAGATGAATGCATGTCCTGAGTGCGTTTCCTGTTGCATGCATCATGAGCTTATGCGTTCCTGTGACCTGAGAAAACATGCTAAAATGTGTCAACATAAAGTTGGTGAGTTCACAGGTTTAATCAACAAGAAATGTGTTCGTAGGCGTTCAATGGTTTGCGTTTCAATGGTTTAGTATATAGAGCATATCGTTAGGTAGCTAGCCTATGTTCTTGTTACTTAGCGTTTCGAACCGAAGCTGACTGTTTACGTCCTATATGTGTTTGTTGTATCCCCGTCACGTCTTATCAAACCATGACAAATGTTAGGTCAATCAAGCACCCATTTGACCTCCAATCAAGCTAGCGCGACTAGCCCGGGCGGGGTTTCTCAGACCCAGTAGTACTACTCAAAATACCTCGCTAATCCCATTACTAACGGTTCGAGTGTGTCAGGACATGTTGTGTGTTTGCACTAACGTAACAAGCGATATCAATAATACTACAACCATTTATGTAAATTTGTTTTGCATGTTTTCTCCCCAAAAGGAAAGAGAGTAAAATAGGGGCCGTGAAACTCACTAATGATGTAGTAAGTATGTAGGATGAAAGTATCCCAAGTGTTGTTTACGATGCGCTGTCAAACACCTATTGACAGTTATGTTAAGCGTTAATGTTGTGTTCAGCGTTTAATGGACATGTTTAGTCGGGTCAGGTTTCATGGGTTCGGTCGTGGGTGACACACACACAAGCAGGCATACACGTATCAGACTTTATGTAGATTCCCAAATGGGTTGTCGATATTTGTAAATGGTTAGGTTCTATTATGTTGAAAAAGTATGTGCTTGTTGATTGCATTGACTTTAATCTTTGTGGTCAAGAAATAACACTTTATTGATTGTTGCCATATCATCACACGATAGGCACACCGCACACAAGGAGAATTCACTCACAATGACCCCAATCGCATATCAAGGCTAGACGCACGACTGGACACTTCATTCGCACGAATGGGCCTTCAATCGTACGAATCAACCTCGTTTGTACGGTTGAACCCTCACTCGTACGACTTAGCATTCAGTCGTACCACACATCACCCATTCACCCGACTCAACAACCAATCGCATGACTGAACCTTCATTCGTGCGATTGGACCTTCAGTCGGGTGGTACTCAGTCGCACACATTTCTCCGATTGACTTAATCGCACACACTCCCAATCGCATGCATTCATTCGTACGTCACTTACACACGCATGGACTCAACCGCATGACTCACCCCAGTCGCACCACTCAGTCGCATGATGGGCCCAGTCGCATGACTGGCCCAGTCGCGAACTGCAGCAGGTCGCGACTGCTGGACGGGCTGAACAGCCTTCGGCTATCCCGTGCTCGGTTTTCACACAATCAAGACTTCCAGAAACACTTTCCTAACATGTCTAAGTGAAATGCACATGTTGATCGACCTCACGCACGCCCCCACGACCACATGCATTCGGGTTGAACCCGAACACCCGAACCCCAAATTTGCAGCAGAGAAATGAGCAATAAAATGGATGACCAAGGTCGCCTACCTACTGGCAACGTGGTTTCTCAGCTGTTGCGTGGTTTATCCAGCGAAATCGAGCTCAAACGAGGCGGTTCGTGGTGCTAGTAGGTGGTAGAAAATTGTAGAGGAAGAAAGTGAAGAAGATGGAAGAATTTGGGAGTGGAATGAAAAATTGGCTGGTAAGGGGTTTATATACCCAGCCATAGTCTGGAAATTTGTCACGTTTGGTCCTCGCACTTAGTCCCTGAGTTCTCGAATTTGTTTCGGTTGATAACGACGTAGATGGGCGAGCTATGTTAATTAAGAGGATTCCTTAGGAAATCCCGTTTATGTGAATCCCCTACGAACACCCGTGTTAGTATTTTATCATTATTTATTTAACGATGTCGGTGGCGGTGTTTGTATTCGTTTCGAGTATTAACGAGTATGTGCCAATGATAACGACAGTGGTTTGAATAGTGTTAACCTGGAATTACGGGGTGTCACAAATCCAGTGCCCATCGCCTTCTGTAAAGTCTGCCAGAACCATGATGTAATCGACTATCGCGATCTGATATAATTGACACAGGAACTCCATTCCTAGCCACAATCTCTTTCACATATAGTCTCGCCAACTTTTCCATCTTATAGTCCCCGTAAATCGGTAAGAAATGAGCAGATTTTGTCATCCGATCCATAATAACCCAATCAAATCGTGCCCACTACTTATTCTAGGGAACTTAGTGATGAAGTCTATTGCTATATTTTCCCATTTCCATTCGGGAATTTTCGGTTGTTGCAATAGACCTAACGGTTTCTGATGTTCGGCTTTGACTCTCAAACAAGTCAGACATTCACCTACATATGTCGCAATGTCTTTCTTCATACCTGGCCACCGGTACAATTCTTTAAGGTCTTGGTACATCTTGTCCGCACCAGGATGAACAGAATACTTAGACTTGTATGCCTTGTTCATGACTAGGGTTCGTACATTTCCCACTTAGGTACCCACATACGATCCACGAAATAATGCATAACATTCTCCTTATGATCCATCTGTTTGTCCAACCCATGAAACTCCTCCCTAGCAACATTTTCCTCCTTTAGTGTCTTACTCTATGTCATCAAGATCTAAGCCTTTAGGTTGATTGTATGTTCATTCCTAAAGCTCGTGCACGTAATGGTTTAACATGTACGTTTCTACTTAAAGCATCATACCGGATTTCACAATTATAATTGCTGAGAAGCTCCACCCATCGCCTTAAACGCATGTTCAATTCGTTCTGATCAAAAATATGTTTGAGCCTCTTATGGTCAGTATAGATAACACACTTCGTTCCATACAGGTAATGTCTCCAAAACTTAAGTACGAACACTACCGTACCTAATTCTAAATCATGCTGGTAAAACTTTAGTCATAGACTTTAAGTTGTCATGATGCGTAAGCAATCACTTTATCTTTCTGTATTAGAATTGAACCAAACCCTTGATGTGAGGCGTCATAAAATGCCACAAAGGCATTTGACCCATGACGCAAAATTAATCAGTTCTTATCCTTTTGAAAATATTGTCAACAGCTGAGCAATCTTTGATAAGCTCGTAGTGAATCATTGATACTATCTAGCCAATCCTAAGAATGGCCGGTTTTTGATGGACCCTTAGGTTCATCCCACTACTTCACTGCTTCGATCTTTCAAGGATCAACATGAATTCCCTATTCTTAAACCACGTGCCCTAAAAACTTCACCTCACACAACTAGAACTCACACTTGGAGAACTTGGCGTAGACTTGCTCTTCTGTAAGGCCCCGTTCCCGGGCACCTCACAGTTGGACATTCATTGCACATCAAACACAAGTTTACATATAATAAGTAGAACAATACAGCGGAATAGATAAAAAGTACGTTCTCATTTCATCATAAAAGCTTTTACAATTCATTACATCGTTGATTCGAATACAAAATACACGCTTTCTTTACATTACATAACTTTACTAGGATTGTTGCGGAAGCATATGAAACCGAGGATTTCTTAGGTAATCCCGTTTATTTGAATCCTCAACAATCCAAAATAGTCATAAACAGTGCCCTCTAGTACAAAAATATTAAAACGATATTTAAAGAAGATTCCTTAAGTAATCCCGTTTATCGGGATCCTCAAGGAACACTTGCACTTGCATGCAACATAATGTGTTGCATGCATTATGAGCAAAAGAATGCCATCCCAAAAGAACTGAGTAGTCCCCTCGTGTCATCCCCAGCAACACTACCTGCCAACTGGAAATACATAAAAAGTCAGCGTTGCTGAGTGAGTTCTAGTTTTATAATAAACATACTTTATTAAAAACCATTCTTTTCTTTCACGTGATCATACATCATACATACACATAGATAGTATCCTTATTATCTCTTTCGTTCGTCCATTCATTCGTTCTTTATACATTATTATCATTCTGTTCTTATTTGGATCCTGTCAGGCTTTACCCATTTCACGACACATAGCCCTGATTACTGTGGTCGAATGACAAGGATCCCGTTTCTTTCATTCTTTACATCTCATCTTGCACATTGGATATCTTTTGTGCCAATAGCGTATGCTATACCTCGATCAGTCTTAGCTACTGGGCCGAAGTCATTAAATGAACAGCAAGCGTATGCCACAGTACTAGAGGTGAGCGGTAGGGGCACCATACATATGGTCAATCACAAAGAATGACCCGTTTTCCTTATCCAATGCTTGCAAGATGTCTTTTGTTCGTTCATCAATGCATATATTCGTCATCATATTTCATTTTCATTCATTTATTAATACATGCATTCGTCGTCATGTTCCTCTTTCATTATCTTTCACTTTACGTTACTTAATACTTTGTTCATTCCTTATCATAATGCGTAAAGTTTTGGAAGGATAAACATACAGTATTATAAGGAACATACACACATCATTCATGCATCGTCATACAAGGCAATCATACATATATAACATACACCATGCATGACCATCAAGCACACATCATCATATCATCCACAACTTCAAAAGTCAACTTACATAACCCCCAGGAATCTCCTAGGTCAAAGCCTATCTTACTCATTCTTCCCTGAAGACTGAATTTTGCCAAGTGTTTACCCGCATTTCCTTCTTTGGTTCATCCGCATTTCCTAGCCATCCGCATTAGTCAATGCGGATGAGGAAATGCCTTAACCGCATTTCCAGACTGTCCGCATTAGACAATGCGGCTAAGGAATGCCTTAACCGCATTTCATGCCCTACCCGCATTAGTTAATGCGGATGAAGAATGCATTGACTATTCTTCCCGACTTGTCCGCATTAGGTCAATGCGGCTGAGCAAACGCCTCGGCCGCATTTCCTTAATCATCCGCATTTAGTCAATGCGGTTGAAGTCTGCCATGGCCATATCTCGTTTGGCTATCCGTATTAGCCTATGCGGCTGAGTAAGGTGGACTGCAACTTAACCTGTGCCCTTTTCCATAACCCGTTCATCATTATAACACCCCCATTAGCACAGAATTATCATATCATCCACTTAGAACAGTTACACATCAAACACATCATAGAACAGACTTCCAAGACATACATCAACAGTTCGCACATGAACAACATACCGTATCTCATATATCCGTCCTAGAAATCTCATATACAGAAGTATAGCAGCCTGGACGGACTATACACACACATACTCGTACGTACATACACAGGTTTAGTACCAAAAGCTCGAAAACAGTCGTACAATGTGTTCCAGCCCCCAAAATCGTCCGAAAACAGGTAAAATAGGGGTCTTAGAACTCACCTTATGTTGCTGAGTGTGGCTTCTTTAAAACCGGTTGCCATGAGACCTGGTACCTCGAATCAGTCTTCTTCTTCTTCTTGTTCTTCCTTCAAATCTCGTAGTTTGCTCTTTCTCTCTCTAAAACGTTCGATGTTTTGGGGTTGTGAGAAAAGAGTGGGCAGCCATCCCTATGTATATCAGATATTTGTCTTTCTTTGTACTTTTTACACAAAACCCCCCTCTACTTTGTTCCTTCTCATTTCCTTCCAAGATACTTTCTTTTCTTTTTCTTATTATTATTTTTCTTCGTCTAATCAAAGGTTTCAGGTGTTACAAGTCCACCCCCCTTATATAGGTTTCGTCCCCGAAACCTATTATTCCTCGAACAGATGTGGGTAATGTTGTCTCATTTCCTCTTCAGTCTCCCACGTAGACTCGGATCCCTTCCTGTGCTTCCACTGTACACGCACAAGGGGAACCACTTTGTTTCGCAACTTTTTCTCTTTTCGGTCAATGATCGCCACCGTTGCTCCACATAGTTGAGTCATTCATCTACTTCGATATCCTCCAGTGGAACAATCATGTCTTCGTCTGCCAAACATTTCCTTAGATGAGATACATGGAATGTCGGGTGAATTCCATTTAACTCATCTGGCAATTCCAACCTATAGGCCACCTCTTCTACCCGAGCAATGATTCGGAAAGGGCCTATATATCGTGGGCTCAATTTGCGCCGCTTCCTGAATCGGATGATACCCTTCCAAGGTGAGACCTTCAACATAACCCGGTCATCCACCTGGAACTCTATCGGTCTTCTTCGTTTATCGGCATACGACTTTTGTCTGTCCTTGGCTGCCTTCATGTAGGCCTTGATCCTTTCAAGCTTTTCAGTCGTAGCCTCGATCACTTCGACGCTTCCCAGTTCCTTCTGACCAATGTCACCCCAACAAGCGGGTGTTCTGCACCTCCTACCATATAGCATCTCGTAAGGTGGCATGATAACTGTTATTGTATGAGAATTCAGCTAACGGTAAGTGGTCATCCCAACTTCCCCCGAAGTCAATCACACATGCCCGAAGCATGTCTTCCATGTCTGAATGGTCCTTTTGGACTGACCATCAGTTTGGGGATGATAAGCCGTACTGATATGTAGTCTCGTCCCCATGGCATCGTGGAATTTCTTCCAGAATTTGGAGGTAAACCGGGTGTCGCGATCAGACACAATCGACACTGGTACGCCATGACGAGTCACAATCTCCTTGATGAAAAGATCGGCCAACCTCTCGGATGAGTATGTCTCGCGTATCGGTAGGAAGTGAGCACTCTTCGTCAAACGGCCCACAATCACCCATATGGCATCATACCCTTTCGGGGTACGCAGCAACTTCGTAATGAAATCCATGGTGATGTGCTCCCACTTCCATTCCGGTATATCCAAGGTTGTATCTTTCCATACGGCTTTTGATGCTCTGCCTTTACTTGTAAACAAGTGAGACATTTACTCACATACTCCACCACATCACGTTTCATTCCCGGCCACCATAATCTTTCTTCATGTCTTGGTACATCTTGGTAGCACCGGGATGAACGGAGTACCGAGTCTTATGAGCTTCGTCCATAATCTTTACTTGTAGATCCCCAAGCCGAGGAATCCACATCCATCCAAACCGAGTTCTAACACCAAACATGTTTTCACCCAACTCCACGACCAGACCTCTCATTCTTTCGGAGATAAGATGATCTTCCTTCAGTGCCTTATCTTGAAACTCTTTGACTTGCTTCATCACGTCCGAGGTCATAATCATCTGGTAAGCTTTCACCCGAATTGGCTCGGGCCTCTCCTTTCAGCTAAGGGCATCTGCCACCACGTTGGCTTTGCCCGGATGGTAGTGGATTTCACAATCGTAATCCTTTATAAGCTCTAACCATCGTCTTGCCTCATATTCAAATCTTTTTGCTCGAAGAAGTACTTCAAGCTCTTGTGGTCGGTAAAGATAGTGCACTTCGTTCCGTAGAGATAGTGCCTCCAAATTTTTAATGCAAAGACCACAGCTGCTAGCTCCAAGTCATGAGTAGGATAATTAACCTCATGAACCTTCAGCTGTCGGGACGCATAGGCTATAACCTTTCCTCTTTGCATTAACACGCACCCCAACCCCGAGTGGGAAGCATTAGAATAAACCACCAAGTCTTTGCTTCCATCGGGTAATGCCAATACAGGAGCTTGGGTCAACCTCGCCTTCAATTCTTCGAACGCCTTCTCTTGAGCTTGTCCCCACACAAACTTTACCTCTTTTCGGGTCAACTTGGTTAGTGGAGAAGCGATTTTGGAAAAGTCTTGGATAAACCTTCGGTAGTAGCCCGCCAAACCCAAAAACTTCGGATTTCGGATGGCGTCTTTGGAGACTTCCATTGCATCACCGCTTCCACCTTTGCCGGATCAACCATAGTTCCCTCCGGATTCACCACATGACCCAAGAACTGAACTTCACGCAACCAGAATACGTATTTGGAGAATTTAGCATACAACTTCTCCCTTCTCAATGTCTCCAGAACCTCTCGAATATGACCGGCGTGCTCCACCTTGCTCTTTGAATAAATCAAGATATCATCGATGAACATAATCACTGATTTATCCAACATCGGCCGACACACTCAGTTCATCAGGTCGGCGCATTGGTCAACCCAAAAGACATGGCAAGAAACTCGTAGTGACCGTAGCGTGTACGAAAAGTTGTTTTAGGGATGTCCTGTTCCTTCACTTTTAGCTGATGGTAGCCCGATCGAAGATCTATTCGTGAAAAACAACTAGCGTCTTGAAGCTGATCAAACAAATCATCGATTCTCGGCAAGGGGTATCTGTTCTTCACCGTCAACTTATTCAGCTCGCGGTAGTCGATGCACATCCTCATACTACCATCTTTGTTCTTTACGAATAGGACCGGAGCACCCAAAGGTGAGATACTCGGTCTTATGAACCCCTTATCTAGCAGCTCTTGCATCTGCCCCATCAACTCCTTCATTTCCGTCGGAGCCAATCGATACGGTGCCTTTGCGACAGGTTGAGCACCCGATATCAGGTCAATCTGGAACTTGATCTCTCGGTCAGGTGGCAATCCCGATAAGTCTTCCGGGAACACGTCTGGAAAATCACACACAACCGGAACATCGGATAGTTGTGGGGTTGGCGTTTCTACATCTTTTACATAACATAAGTAGGCGCTGCACCCATGCCTCATACACTTTCCCGCCACAGCCATTGAGATCACTTTCGGAATCGTAGTAACCCGATCGCCATAAACCGTCACGGAACTACCGTCGGGCGTTGTCAAATGAATCATCTTCTTGTGACACACAATGTTCGCCTCAAAGTCCGCCAACCAATCCATCCCAAGCACCAAATCATAACCACCCAAGGTCATCGCGAATGGTCTAACCGGAAATTTGTGACCCTCTAATTCTACATCACAACCCTCTATTACCTCGGAAATCCTGGTGGACTTACCTATCGCGGTTTCTACATCAAACGGTATGTCGACACGTCTACTTCTAACAGGCAGTTTGGCACAGAAAGTAGCAGAAATAAAACTCCTACAGGCACCCGAATCAAATAATACAGAGGCTAAAGTTTGGTTCACCAGAAACGTACCGGACACGACATCAGGGTCCGTCCTAGCCTCCTCCTACGTCATCGTGAATGCCCTAGCGCTTGCCCTCTGCCCTTCTTCCCTGTCTTTTTCACACCGGAACCCTCAGCCCTCGGCTTCTTGCAGTCTCTGCTCATATGACCACTTTCCCCACAGTTAAAACATTTGCCTGTCCGGCAATCTTTGGCCATATGTCCTGTCTTCCCACACTTAAAGCAGATGTTTGATCCCCACTTGCACTCCCCCGAGTGCTCTCTACCACATTTGTCACACTTCCTCAGTCCCGTACCGGACGCGACCACCTGGCGGTCATCCACTCGCGCCTTCTTGTTACTCGTCGAAGTATCACCTCAACCAAACCTCTTCCCCGGCCAATTTCTCTCACCACCTCCCTTCTTACTACCCTCAGCTTTCACCACCACAACCCGTTCATCATATAATCTCCCTGCCAAATCCACTGCTGACCTAAAGGTGCTCGGTCGATCAGAAATCAGGTGCCAACGGATTTCAGCTGGCAACCCCTGAATGTACCGGTTAATCTTTCGAGACACCGGTGTTACCTGACCCGACACCATTCTCGCCATCTCGTTAAACTTGGTGGTGTACTATTGGTGGGTCATTGTCCCCGCCTCCAACTGCAGGAACTCTCTTTCAACTTTATCCATCTCTCGACGAGGACTGAACTCCTCTATCACCATCCTTTTCAGCTCGGCCCACTTCATTCTTCCGATGGCCCTGCTACCCTCGGCTTGGACTGTGTTTTCCCACCAGCATAAAGCCTAACCCGTGAACGAGTGGGTAGCAAACTTCACCTTTTTGTCCTCCCGGCACTCACTAATATCAAGGACAGCCTCCATTTCTCTCACCCATTGGTGAGCAGCAGCAGCGGTGCCAGTACCGTCAAAAGTAGGGGGCTTGCACCTCATAAACGCCCCGTAGTTACAACCTAGTGTTGTCTCCTGTACAGGTTCCTCCTCCTCTTCCTTTTCATCATCAGAAAGAACCGTTTCCTGCTCTGATTGCTGCTGTCTCCCTGAGGACCGGTTCCTCCCTCGCCTTTCATCTTCGCGTACCGCCTTTATCACTTCAGTCACTACAGACGGTAAGATCGTCTGCATGACTTGATGCACCTCCTCGACCACTGCCTCTTTTACCGAGGCCCTCAGATCAGCACTTTCGTCTACCCCCTCCGGATGGGTGGTCTCAGGTTCTTCAGGAACCTCTTTCTCCACCCTAGGTCTTCCTCTTGTGGCCCGCGGTTCCACACCACGTCCGCCACCACCTCCATCACGTGAAACTTTAGATGATCTACCACCGACCATCTCTTATCACACTGAAAGATTCAAACACCAACACGGTCATTCAAGGAAATAGCTCAGTTTATATTAAGTATAGTAAGTCCCTAATTACAGTGGCCAGTTGTGATTAGCCACTTACTTTACTATTCATACCCCGAGCATTACATGTCCTGACTACATTAGTATCTAAGTCTAACAGTACACATAAGCCACATAACATGCGTAGATAATACCATTTAACTTTAAGAAAATACCTGATGACACGCAGCTACTCAGATTGGCATTCTGTAAGGCCCCGCTCACCGGGCACCTTACTGTTGGATCTTCATCGCATGTATAACGTACATTTAATACATATTCATAAAATACGCAGCGGAATTAATAAAACATGCATTCTCATTTCATCATAAAAGCTTTTACATCATTGTCTTGATTACAAAATACAAGGCTTTCTTTACATTGCTTAACTATACTATGATTGCTGCTGATGCATAAGAAAACGAGGATAATCTCGTTTATTCGAATCCTCAGCAATCATAGGGTCATACAGCGACCTCTACCGAAAGAACATAAAAGAAGGAAAACATATTCTTCTTCATGTAGAAGATATTATGTTCAAAAATATATTTTCCTTCATAAGCAAGATTTCTTAAATAATCATGTTTATCAGGATTATCAAGAAATCTTGCACTTGCATGCAACATAATGTGTTGCACGCATTATGGGCCCACAACACATGACGTTGCATCATTATTAAATGGAGAATGCCATCCCAAAAGAGCTGAGTAGCCGCCTCGTGCCATCCTCAGCAACACTACCTGCGAGCTGGAAAACACATAAAAGTCAGCGTTGCTGAGTGAGTTCTAGTTTTATAATAAAACATACTTTCATTCTCATTAACTGCTCTTCTCTACATGTGTTCACACATCATACGTACACGTAGATAATTTATTATTATCTCATCATTCATTACTTACTTTCGTTCGTGTACTTTCATACATACATACTTTACATACTTTACATACTTTCGTATGTCTTTACTTTCATTCATACTTTCACTTCATACGTTCGAACATTCATTTCATTCATTCTTTCATTTATTACTTTCGTTCGAACGTTCATTACATTCGGTGACATGTACAATACCCCCGTTCATCATACATACTATTGGTGCTGGACCTGTGGTGGTTAGCCACGAACGTTGTGCACAAAGCTGATCCAGTCACCTGGGGCAAGTACATGCACCACTTAACTTTTACTTCACTACTAACATACGTTAGCCGAGTCTCTTGCAGTGCGCGACTGCTCACCTCAGTGACAATCTTATGATTGCCTGCTAACCGAGTCTCTTGCAACACGAAGTTGCTCACCTCATTGTCAATCTCAATGATTGACCCGATGTACATCCTTCGGGGTAGCTAACCCGTACACCGTTGAGCTAACACCTGCCAGGGGTGTGCACCTCCTTCATTTGCTTGCAAGCCTTTCTTACTCTCTTTCATTAATGCATGCATTCATTCATCATGTTCCTTCTTTCATTATCTTTCACTTTACGTTCTTAATACATTCATTTCTTTCGTTCATTCGTTCACGTAAAGTTATAAAAGATAAAACACATATACATAAGGAACATACTACATACACATCATCAATATTCACCATTTATCATGGCAACATCATACTAACATACATACATCATAACATTCATTCATCATCCTACAAGGCATCATTCATGTATGGCATACAACAGGTACGACCATGCAACATCATCATCATTATCATGCCTACATTACTCAATTTCCCCAAATTAATCAGATCTCACTAAGCCTGATCTACAATTTCGCATTCTGACTCATCCGCATTAGTCTGGTTATCCGCATTAGTCAATGCGGATGAGTAATACCTTAACCGCATTAATTTGCCTCATCCGCATTAGTCAATGCGGATGAGGATTATCTTACCGCATTTCCTGAGTTGGTCTCCCGCATGGGTAAATGCGGTTTACTGCCTTAACTGCATATCAAATGTACCCGTATGGGTTAATGCGGATGAAGGAAAGCCTTGACCGCATTTGCTTGGCCATCCGCATTAGTCAATGCGGTTGCCTGATGTCTTAGCCGCATTTTCTCTGGTCATCCGCATTGGTTAATGCGGTTGACCACAACCACATTTACTCTGGCTGTCCGCATTTGGACCATGCGGTTGAGTAAGGCAACCTGCAACTTAACCTGTCCCATTTCTACAATCCATACATCATCTCAATCATACATTAACACTGATTTATCATGTCAGCTGCTTAGAATTAACTAAACATCATGCATATCATAGGGAGGATTCCTAAAACATACTTTCGGCAGTACTCACATGGTCAACATGCTGAAATTCATCTACCTGCCCTAGGAATCTTACATACACTAGGCATAGCAGTCCAATCGGACCATACACATCTTCATACTCATACATACATACACAGATTGACGCTCACCGCTCGAAAACAGTTTTAATATGTGTTCCAGCCCCAAAAATCGTTCAAAATACTTAAAAGAAGGGGTCTTAGAACTCACATTGTGCTGCTGAGTATGACTCCTTCGAAATCAATAGCCGTGGAACCCAGTACCTCGAACTCGTCTTCCTCTTCTTCTCGTTCTTCCTTCAAACTCGTAGTCTGTTCTCTTCTCTCTCTAAAACTCTGCTGAATTTGGGGTTGTGAGAAAAGAAATGGGCAGCCATCCCCATGTATAATAGATATTTCTCTTTTCTTTGTACTTTTACACAAAACCCCTTCTACTTTCTCCTTCTTTTCCTTTTCCTCCAAACTTCTTTCTTTTCTTTTCTTCTTATTATTTCCCTTTGTCTAATAAAAATTGCGGTTGTTACAAGTCCACCCCCCTTATTTTAGGTTTCGTCCCCGAAACCTGTCATTCCTCAAATAGTCGTGGGTAATGTCGCCTCATTTCTTCTTCAGTTTCCCACGTCGACTCGGATCCCTTCCTGTGCCGCCACTGTACACGCACAAGGGGAACCACTTTATTTCTCAACCTCTTTTCTTTGCGATCTATGATCGCCACTGGTTGCTCTACATAATTGAGCTTCTCGTCTACCTCGATATCATCCAGTGGAACGACCATGTCTTCGTCTGCCAAACATTTCCTCAGATGAGACACGTGGAAAGTCGGGTGGATTCCACTTAGTTCATCTGGCAAATCTAACCTATAGGCCACCTCCCCTACGCGAGCAACTATCGGAAAGGGCCTATATATCGCGGACTCAACTTACCCCGCTTCCGGAATCGAATGATCCCTTTCCAAGGTGAGACCTTCAACATAACCCGGTCTCCCACTTGGAACTCAATTGGTCTGCGTCGTTTGTCAGCATACGACTTCTGTCGGTCTTTGGCAGCCTTCATATACGCTTTAATTCTTTCGAGCTTCTCAGTCGTAGCCTCTACCACTTCGACGCTTCCAATTCTTTTGACCAATTTCACCCAACAGACGGGGGTCCTGCATCTCCTACCGTATAACATCTCGTAGGGTGGCATGCCAATACTAGCATGATAACTGTTGTTGTACGAGAACTCAGCTAACGGTAGATGGTCATCCCAACTTCCTCCGAAATCAATAACACATGCTCGTAGCATGTCCTCCAAGGTCTGAATGGTCCTTTCTGACTGACCATCAGTTTGAGGATGATAAGCCGTGCTAATATGCAACCTCGTTCCCATGGCATCGTGGAATTTCTTCCAGAATTTGGATGTAAACCGGGTGTCGCGATCAGACACAATCGACACCGGTACACCGTGACGAGTCACAATTTCTTTGATGAAAAGATCAGCCAACTTCTCGGACGAATATGTCTCCCGCATCGGTAAGAAGTGAGCACTCTTCGTCAATCGATCCACAATCACCCAGATCGTATCATACCCTTTCGGGGTACGTGGCAGCTTTGTGATGAAATCCATGGTGATGTGTTCCCACTTCCACTCCGGGATGTCCAAAGGTTGAATCTTTCCATACGGCTTCTGGTGCTCCGCCTTCACTTGCAAACACGTGAGGCATTTACTCACATACTCCACCACGTCGCGTTTCATACCCGGCCACCAATAATCTTTCTTCATGTCTTGGTACATCTTGGTGGCGCCGGGATGAATGGAGTATCGAGACTTATGAGCTTCATCCAAAATTTTCATTCGTAGATCCCCGAGACGAGGAATCCACATACGTCCAAACCGGGTCCTAACACCCGTCGTGTTCTCACCCAGTTCTGCGACCAGACCTCTCATTCGTTCGGAGTTTAGATTATCTTCTTTCAGTGCTTCATCCTGGAACTCTCTGACTTGTTTCATCATGTCTGAGGTCATGATTAGGTGGTACGCCTTCACCGAATCGGCTCGGGCCTCTCCTTTCGGCTAAGGGCATCAGCCACCACGTTAGCTTTGCCCGGGTGGTAATGGATTTCACAATCGTAGTCTTTTATTAGTTCCAACCACCGTCTCTGCCTCATATTCAGATCTTTCTGCTCGAAGAAGTACTTCAAGCTTTTGTGATCCGTGAAGATGGTGCACTTCGTCCCGTACAAATAGTGCCGCCAAATCTTCAACGCGAAAACCACAGCTGCGAGCTCCAAGTCATGAGTAGGGTAATTAACCTCATGAACTTTCAGCTGCCGGGATGCATAAGCTATCACCTTTCCCCTCTGCATCAATACACATCCCAACCCCGAGTAGGAGGCATCAGAATAAACTACCAAGTCTTCGCTCCCATCGGGCAGTGCCAAAACTGGAGCTTGGGTCAATCTTGTCTTCAATTCTTCGAATGCCTTCTCTTGTGCCTGACCCCATTCAAATTTCACATCTTTCGGGTCAACTTGGTCAGTGGAGAAGCAATTTTGGAAAAGTCTTGGATGAACCTTCGGTAGTAACCCGCCAAACCCAAGAAACTACGGATCTCGGACGGCGTCTTCGGAGACTTCCATTGCATCACTGCTTCCACTTTCGCCGGATCGACCATAATTCCATCCGGATTTACCACGTGACCCAAGAATTGAACTTCACGCAACCAGAATGCGCACTTGGAGAATTTAGCATACAACTTCTCCCTTCTCAACGTCTCCAAAACTTCACGAATGTGACCGGCATGCTCAGTCTCACTCCTTGAATAAATCAAGATGTCATCAATGAATACAATCACTGATTTATCCAACATCGGCCGGCACACCTGTTCATCAGATCCATAAAAGCAGCCGGCGCGTTGGTCAAACCGAATGACATAACGAGGAACTCATAATGACCGTAGCGCGTACGAAAAGCTGTTTTAGGGATATCCTGCTCCTTCACCTTCAGTTGATGGTACCTGATCGAAGATCTATACGTGAAAACCAACTAGCACCCTGAAGTTGGTCAAATAAGTCATCGATCCT
Source organism: Flaveria linearis (assembly GCA_024085815.1). Lineage (NCBI taxonomy): Eukaryota > Viridiplantae > Streptophyta > Magnoliopsida > Asterales > Asteraceae > Flaveria > Flaveria linearis. The sequence continues at coordinate 33,252,982 of CM044014.1, forward strand.
TGGCAAGGGGTATCGGTTCTTCACTGTCAGCTTATTCAATTCGCGGTAGTCGATGCACATCCTCATACTGCCGTCCTTCTTCTTTACAAACAGGACCGGAGCACCCCAAGGTGAGATACTCGGTCTAATAAACCCTTATCCAGTAGCTCTTGTAACTGCTCCATCAACTCTTTCATCTCTGTCGGGGCCAATCGGTATGGTGCCTTGGCAACAGGTTGGGCGCCTGGTACTAAATCAATCTGGAACTCAATCTCTCTGTCAGGTGGCAATCCCGATAGGTCTTCCGGGAACACGTCTGGGAACTCACACACAACCGGAACATCAGACAGTTGTGGTGCTGGCTTCTCTACATCCTTCACATAACATAAATAGGCGTTACATCCACGCCTCATACATTTCCCTGCCACTGCCATTGAGATCACCTTTGGAATCGTAGTAACCCGATCCCCATAAACTGTCACTGGACTGCCGTCAGGCGCTGTCAAACCGATCATCTTCTTGCGACACACAATGTTCGCCTCGAAATCCGCCAACCAATCCATTCCAAGCACCAAATCGAAACCACCTAACGTCATCGCAAAGGGTTTAACTGGGAATTTGTGACCCTCCAGTTCCACATCGCAACCCTCAATTACCTCACAAATCCTGGTAGTTTTACCTATAGCAGTCTCTACATCAAACGGCACATCCACACGCCTACTACTAACAGGCAATTTGGCACTAAAAGCAGCAGAAATAAAACTCCTACTGGCACCTGAATCAAATAATACTGAGGCTAGAGTTTGGTTCACCAGAAACGTACCGGACACTACATCAGGGTCCGTCCTTGCCTCTTCCTGCGTCATCGTGAATGCTCTGGCGCTCGCTTTCGACCCCTCACCCCCTGTCTTCTTCACGCCGGAACCATCAGATCTCGGCTTCTTGCAGTCTTTATTCATATGACCACTTTCCCCACAGTTGTAGCACTTCATCGCTTTACATTCTTTGGCCATATGTCCAGACTTCCCACACTTAAAACATACATTCAGCCCCCATCTGCATTCACCACCGTGCTCTCGCCCACATTTCTCACACTTTCTTGATCCTGCACTTGTTACTACCACACGACGATCGTCAACCCGTGCCTTCTTACTACTCGTCGAAGTATCACCCCGACCAAACCTCTTTCCCTGCCACCTCCTCTCATCACTTCCTTTCTTGCTGCCCTCAGATTTCACCATCGCAGCCCGTTCATCGTACAACCTCCCAGCTAAATCCACCGCCGACCTGAAAGTACTGGTCTGGCGGAAATCAAATGCCAACGAATTTCGGCTGGCAACCCCTGAATATACCGGTTAATCTTGCGAGACACCGGCGTCACTTGCTCTGGCACCAACCGTGCCATGTCGTTGAACTTGGTCGTGTATTGTTGGTGGGTCATCGTTCCCGCTTCCAACTGCAGGAACTCTCTCTCAACTCTGTCCATCTCCCGACGAGGACTAAACTCCTCGATCACCATCCTCTTCAACTCAGACCACTTCAATTTCCCAATGGCCCTGCTACCCTCGGCCTGGACAATATTGTCCCACCAGCACAATGCCGTCCCCGTAAACGAGTGGGTAGCAAACTTTACCTTCTTATCCTCTCGGCAGTCACTAATATCAAGGACCGCCTCCATCTCTCTCACCCATTGGTGAGCATCAGCAGCCGTACCCGAACCATCAAAAGTCGGAGGCTTGCACCTCATAAATTTCCCGTAGTCACAACCCGGGCTGTCTCTCGTACCTGTTCTTCCTCCTCTTCCTCTTCATTATCAGACAATACTGTTTCTACCCCTGCCTGTTGCTGTCTACCCGAGGACCGATTCCTCCCTCGTCTATCCTCCTCTCGTACTGCCTTTATCGCTTCGGTCATCACAGTCGGTAGGATTGTCTGCATAACCTGGTGCACTTCCTCAATCACTGCCTCTTTTACCGAGGCTCTCAACTTGGCGCTCTCGTCCGTCTCTTCCTGGTGAGGAACCTCATTCTCCTCACGAACTACTTTCTCTTTCCTAAGTCTTCCTCGCGTGATACGCGGCTCATCACCACGTTCACCATCACGGGAAGCATTAGATGATCTATCACCGACCATCTTCTATCACACTGAAAGATTAAAACACCAACACGGTCATTCAAGGAAATAGCTCAGTTTATGTTAAGTACAGTAAGTCCCTAATTACAGTGGCCAGTTGTGATTAGCCACTTACTCTACTCTTCGCACCCCGAGCATTACCTATCCTGACTACATTAGTATCTCAGTCTAACAGTACACGTCATTCACATAACAAGCGCACATAATACCAGTTAATCTTTAAGAAAATACCTGATGGCACGCGACTACTCAGTTGGCATTCTCATTCTCCCTGTCCCATTCTCAGTTTAAGTTTAGGTTTATTATGAAAATTTACCCATTTTACTTAAACTTTTGCTCTGATACCAACTTGTAAGGCCCCGCTCACGGGCACCTTACTGTTGGATCTTCATCGCATGTATAACGTACATTTAATACATATTCATAAAATACGCAGCGGAATTAATAAAACATGCATTCTCATTTCATCATAAAAGCTTTTACATCATTGTCTTGATTACAAAATACAAGCTTTCTTTACATTGCTTAACTATACTATGATTGCTGCTGATGCATAAGAAAACGAGGATAATCTCGTTTATTCGAATCCTCAGCAATCATAGGGTCATACAGCGACCTCTACCGAAAGAACATAAAAGAAGGAAAACATATTCTTCTTCATGTAGAAGATATTATGTTCAAAAATATATTTCCTTCATAAGCAAGATTTCTTAAATAATCATGTTTATCAGGATTATCAAGAAATCTTGCACTTGCATGCAACATAATGTGTTGCACGCATTATGGGCCCACAACACATGACGTTGCATCATTATTAAATGGAGAATGCCATCCCAAAAGAGCTGAGTAGCCGCCTCGTGCCATCCTCAGCAACACTACCTGCGAGCTGGAAAACACATAAAAGTCAGCGTTGCTGAGTGAGTTCTAGTTTTATAATAAAACATACTTTCATTCTCATTAACTGCTCTTCTCTACATGTGTTCACACATCATACGTACACGTAGATAATTTTATTATTATCTCATCATCATTACTTACTTTCGTTCGTGTACTTTCATACATACATACTTTACATACTTTACATACTTTCGTATGTCTTTACTTTCATTCATACTTTCACTTCATACGTTCGAACATTCATTTCATTCATTCTTTCATTTATTACTTTCGTTCGAACGTTCATTACATTCGGTGACATGTACAATACCCCCGTTCATCATACATACTATTGGTGCTGGACCTGTGGTGGTTAGCCACGAACGTTGTGCACAAAGCTGATCCAGTCACCTGGGGCAAGTACATGCACCACTTAACTTTTACTTCACTACTAACATACGTTAGCCGAGTCTCTTGCAGTGCGCGACTGCTCACCTCAGTGACAATCTTATGATTGCCTGCTAACCGAGTCTCTTGCAACACGAAGTTGCTCACCTCATTGTCAATCTCAATGATTGACCCGATGTACATCCTTCGGGGTAGCTAACCCGTACACCGTTGAGCTAACACCTGCCAGGGGTGTGCACCTCCTTCATTGCTTGCAAGCCTTTCTTACTCTCTTCATTAATGCATGCATTCATTCATCATGTTCCTTCTTTCATTATCTTTCACTTTACGTTCTTAATACATTCATTTCTTTCGTTCATTCGTTCACGTAAAGTTATAAAAGATAAAACACATATACATAAGGAACATACCTACATACACATCATCAATATTCACCATTTATCATGGCAACATCATACTAACATACTAACATCATAACATTCATTCATCATCCTACAAGGCATCATTCATGTATGGCATACAACAGGTATGACCATGCAACATCATCATCATTATCATGCCTACATTACTCAATTTCCCCAAATTAATCAGATCTCACTAAGCCTGATCTACAATTTCGCATTCTGACTCATCCGCATTAGTCTGGTTATCCGCATTAGTCAATGCGGATGAGTAATACCTTAACCGCATTAATTTGCCTCATCCGCATTAGTCAATGCGGATGAGGATTATCTTACCGCATTTCCTGAGTTGGTCTCCCGCATGGGTAAATGCGGTTTACTGCCTTAACTGCATATCAAATGTACCGTAATGGGTTAATGCGGATGAAGGAAAGCCTTGACCGCATTTGCTTGGCCATCCGCATTAGTCAATGCGGTTGCCTGATGTCTTAGCCGCATTTTCTCTGGTCATCCGCATTGGTTAATGCGGTTGACCACAACCACATTTACTCTGGCTGTTCGCATTTGGACCATGCGGTTGAGTAAGGCAACCTGCAACTTAACCTGTCCCATTTCTACAATCCATACATCATCTCAATCATACATTAACACTGATTTATCATGTCAGCTGCTTAGAATTAACTAAACATCATGCATATCATAGGGAGGATTCCTAAAACATACTTTCGGCAGTACTCACATGGTCAACATGCTGAAATTCATCTACCTGCCCTAGGAATCTTACATACACTAGGCATAGCAGTCCAATCGGACCATACACATCTTCATACTCATACATACATACACAGATTGAACGCTCACCGTTCGAAAACAGTTTTAATATGTGTTCCAGCCCCAAAAATCGTTCAAAATACTTAAAAGAAGGGGTCTTAGAACTCACATTGTGCTGCTGAGTATGACTCCTTCGAAATCAATAGCCGTGGAACCCAGTACCTCGAACTCGTCTTCCTCTTCTTCTCGTTCTTCCTTCAAACTCGTAGTCTGTTCTCTTCCTCTCTCTAAAACTCTGCTGAATTTGGGGGTTGTGAGAAAAGAAATGGGCAGCCATCCCCATGTATAATAGATATTTCTCTTTTCTTTGTACTTTTACACAAAACCCCCTTCTACTTTCTCCTTCTTTTCCTTTTCCTCCAAACTTCTTTCTTTTCTTTTCTTCTATTATTTCCCTTTGTCTAAAAAAATTGCGGGTGTACACATTCTTTCCCTTTCCGTCCCATTCTCAGTTTAAGTTAAGGTTTATTTTGAAAAATTTACCCGTTTCGCTTAAACTCTGGCTCTGATACCAACTTGTAAGGTCCCGTTCCGGGCACCTCACAGTTGGACATTCATTGCACATCAAACACAAGTTTACATATAATAAGTAGAACAATGCAGCGAAATAGATAAAAGTACGTTCTCATTTCATCATAAAGCTTTACAATTCATTACATCGTTGATTCGAATACAAAATACATGCTTTCTTTACATTACATAACTTTACTAGAATTGTTGCGGAAGCATATGAAACCGAGGATTTCTTAGGTAATCCTGTTTATTTGAATCCTCAACAATCCAAAATAGTCATAAACAGTGCCCTCTAGTACAAAAATATAAAACTATATTTAAAGAAGATTCCTTAAGTAATCCCGTTTATCAGGATCCTCAAGGAACACTTGCACTTGCATGCAACATAATGCGTTGCATGCATTATGAGCAAAAGAATGCCATCCCAAAAGAACTGAGTAGTCGCCTCGTGCCATCCCCAGCAACACTACCTGCCAACTGGAAACACATAAAAAGTCAGCGTTGCTGAGTGAGTTCTAGTTTTATAATAAACATACTTTATAAAAACCATTCTTTTCTTTCACGTGATCATACATCATACATACACATAGATAGTATCCTTATTATCTCTTTTGTTCGTCCATTCATTCGTTCTTTATACATTATTATCATTCTGTTCTTATTTGGATCCTGTCAGGCTTTACCCACTTCACGGCACATAGCCCTGATTACTGTGGTCGAATGACAAGGATCACGTTTCTTTCATTCTTTACATCTCATCTTGCACATTGGATATCTTTTGTGCCAATACCGTATGCTATACCTCGATCAGTCTTAGCTACTGGGCCGAAGTCATTAAATGAAAAGCAAGCGTATGCCACAGTACTAGAGGTAAGCGGTAGGGGCACCATACATATGGTCAATCACAAAGAAGGACCCGTTTTCCTTATCCAATGCTTGCAAGATGTCTTTCGTTCGTTCATCAATGCATGTATTCGTCATCATATTTCATTTTCATTCATTTATTAATACATGCATTTGTCGTCATGTTCCTCTTTCATTATCTTTCACTTTACGTTACTTAATACTTTGTTCATTCATTATCATAATGCGTAAAGTTTTGAAAAGATAAACATACAGTATTATAAGGAACATACACCATCATTCATGCATCGTCATACAAGGCAATCATACATATATAACATACACCATGCATGACCATCAAGCACACATCATCATATCATCCACGACTTCAAAAGTCAACTTACATAACCCCAGGGAATCTCCTAGGTCAAATCCTATCTTACTCATTCTTCCCTGAAGACAGAATTTTGCCAAGTGTTTACCCGCATTTCCTTCTTGGTTCATCCGCATTTCCTAGCCATTCGCATTAGTTAATGCGGATGAGGAAATGCCTTAACCGCATTTCCAGACTGTCCGCATTAGACAATGCGGCTAAGGAATGCCTTAACCGCATTTCATGCCCTACCCGCATTAGTTAATGCGGATGAAGAATGCCTTGACTATTCTTCCCGACTTGTCCGCATTAGGTCAATGCGGCTGAGCAAATGCCTCGGCCGCATTTCCTTAATCATCCGCATTTAGTCAATGCGGTTGAAGTCTGCCTTGGCCATATCTCGTTGGCTATCCGCATTAGCCTACGCGGCTGAGTAAGGTGGCCTGCAACTTAACCTGTGCCCTTTTCCATAACCCGTTCATCATCATAACACCCCCATTAGCACAGAATTATCATATCATCCACTTAGAACAGGTTACACATCATACACATCATAGAATAGACTTCCAAGACATACATCAACAGTTCGCACACAAAAAACATACCGTATCTCATATATCCATCCTAGAAATCTCATATACAGAAGTATAGCAGCCTGAACGGACTATACACACACATACTCGTACGTACATACACAGGTTTAGTACCAAAAGCTCGAAAACAGTCGTACAATGTGTTCCAGCCCCAAAATCGTCCGAAAACAGGTAAAATAGGGGTTTTAGAACTCACCTTATGTTGCTGAGTATGGCTTCTTTAAAACCGGTTGCCATGAGACCTGGTACCTCGAATCAGTCTTCTTCTTTTCTTGTTCTTCCTTCAAATCTCGTAGTTTGCTCTTTCTCTCTCTAAAACGTTCGACGTTTTGGGGTTGTGAGAAAAGAGTGGGCAGCCATCCCTATGTATATCAGATTTGTCTTTCTTTGTACTTTTTACACAAAACCCCCCTCTACTTTTGTTCCTTCTCATTTCCTTCCAAGATACTTTCTTTTCTTTTTCTTATTATTATTTTCTTCGTCTAATCAAAATTTTCGGGTGTTACATCTTCTCATAATAATTTTAGTATCGTCCGTAAACATGATCATAATCTCCTTTGATCAGGAATAGATGTGGATATTTTCTACAAACACGATTACAACTTTATCCAATACGGCTTGCATACCTGGTTCATCAAATCCATGAACACTGTCGGAGCATTGGTCAGCCCAAATGACATGACTAAGAACTCGTATTTCCATAAGGAGTCCTAAAGGTTGCTTTTAGGTCTCGTCTTCTTGAACCCTTAATTGGTAATAACCTAACTAGAGTTCAAACTTTGAGAAGTACGTTGTGACAAACCCGGAAAAAAAATTTCGTTAACTTAAAATATATATATATATATATATATATATATATATTTGATATTATAATAATAATAATGATATATTATCACTATTATTAATAATAATATTAATAATAATAAAATTATTAGTAAAAATAACCCTATAAAACTTTGTTGAAAATACAATAAGTGAAACTTGTATTAAAAACTTTTAACATGAAATAATAAAAACAGAAACCGCAGGGACCATTTCTGTAAATTCTTAAAACCCAAACCTCCCGTCCCCCGTCGACCCTGTCACCGCCGGCTACCATCTCTGGCGACCCTCCGGCGAGCCAAATACCCACATTTAGTCGATTTTAGTTCAATCAAATCTCCCCGACACATTCGAGTGGGTGATTCGAACTCGTACCCCACACCAATTTGAATATTACAATCGAATTGAGTGCGATTTCCACCTAACACACTCGGCCGAAAGTTCAGCCATGATCGCCCACTTAATCGTAATTATAATCAAATAAATTCAACCTAAACAAGTATATAAATGGTATCACCCTGTTACAACTCGCAAATACTCCTGAAACACACAAAATTACACGATTCGATCAACCCCTTTGGCCGCGACCTGCAACTGAACAAACATCACGTTTCGAGCTTCAAAACAGGTAATTGAAACCATCTACACACTCGGTTTCAATTAGGGAACAAAAGCCCTATGCTTAATTTCATTAACATCTGCGAATCGAGATCAATTGATATCAATCGAGTTAGGGTTCTTCATCGATTTGGGGATTTACTGGAGTTGTGCTTAAAAATAAATAGAACCGAGAACTAATGCGGCTAGATGCCTTGGGTTCACTGGTTCAGCGCCCCTTTGACATCCTTGAGTCCCGGGTTAAACCCGGGCACCTCCAATTATTTTTTTATGCTCTTTTTCACTATTTAAAAATATATAAAAATCCTAAAAATTATAAAAATAACTTTTATAAACTTCCTTTATTTAAAAGTATCTAAGTAATTTTCTATAAAATTTATTTATTAAAAACACTTTAATAATTTTTATAAAACATTATTTATAAATGTTATAAATAGTCATTTTTATAAAAATGGACTCTAAATATAAATTAAATTATTAATTTATTATTGGATACTATATTATTTTTATTATGGATAAATCATAATAATTGTGGAAATTATAAAGATTTTATAATTTTATAAATTATTTACAAATGTTATTTTAAGTTGTTTCTTATAAAATATACTAATTACAGGTGTAGATTAATAATAAATAAATTAATTAAACTTGTAAACATTACATATTTGATAAATACAAATTAGATTTTATAAATTTAATTATAAAATCTTACTAAATTAAATACAAACGTACATATTTAAATAATGTCTAAAATTTATTTAGAACATAATGATATGTTAAAATCATTATGAAATACAAATCTTTAGTTATTAAATAATTGACAAAAATAATTAAATGATTAAATTATATGTTTATAACAAATCCAGAAAAACCAACCCTAGATCAATTGAACACCAGGTAGGTTCAAGATCTAATTATTAAGTTGTGATTTGTTTTTTTTTTTTTTTTTGTGTATCTATTTTCTTAGTGATTATAATATTTAGGATGAATTACTAGCGTCAACATCACACAAGGACTGAGGTGAGTTCATACTTAACTATTCACCTTTTTTAATCATTTAAATATTCTAGGGATGGATACATGTTATAATTGAAATTTCAAATTATTTGTGGAGTCATACTTAACTATTCCTCTTTTTAATCTCTTTTTAATCATTTAATATTTGGGGAGGAATACATGTTGTATTGAAATTTCAAATTATTTGGTGTATATGTTGATGTGAATTCATACTTAACTATTCCTATTTTTAATCATTTAAATATTTTGGGGAGGATACATGTTGTAATTAAAAATTACAATTATTTTTGTGTATTATGTTAAATAATAATTGAATCATATTATGATTACATATGGTTACTATAAAAATCCATCTCTGTAAACTGGACTATAAACAAGCAAGGATCTTTTGGATAGTATTATTAGGGAGTCACTTACCCCACAAAGGTTTGGACATGTGGTCCTTACCAAGATGCACAAAGATCTTATGTCATTCGGGATGACTGTTCTGGGTTGAGAAGGCAGATGTGCGCTATGTAAATTTTGCCATTATAGTTCCACTTACAACCCATATGAGGATAAATGTAAAGAGAGGATTCGTCCCTCTGATTTGAATTATTATAACTAACATAATATACACATAAAAAGGAAAAGGGAAAATAAACTATGATACATGGGCAAATCCAATGTGAAGGATTTGTTGGCTTGTACTTAGTAAGAATGTGGGATAGCGAGTTCACCTTTAAAAGGGTTCCGACAGGCTATTCATAAACAGATAAACTATGATACATGGGCAAATCCTATGTGAAGGATTGTTGGCTTGTACTTAGTAAGTATGTGGATAGCGGGTTCACCTTATAAAAGGGTTCCGACAGGCTATTCATATACAAAGTGATACCAGTGAGTAGTTTATACTCACACTTTTACAGTAAATCCTACTTTGAATGATAATGAATGATTTATCAAATATGTTTTATCACCTATGAATTCACCAACCCTGTGTTGACACTTGATTTTACATGTATTCTCAGTATCTACTAGGAGCTTATAGACCTGCACAGTAGGATCATATAAGAGCTCAAAGATACATATTGGTTATTATTTGAGATATGATTAGACGTATCGTTAAGAAACAATATATCTTTTATTTCCGCTACGCATGAAATTTAATACTCTGAATAATAATGAAATGGTTATCTAAAATTCATAATATAGATAATGCATCTCATGTGTGACTAATGTGTTCGATCCTCTTTGCTCACCCCTCCGTGATAATCCAGACCCGGAATTTGAGGGTGTGACAGATTGGTATCAGAGCCATGGTTATAATGAGTTAGGAATTGCATCTAGCCTATAGCCACACACAATAGTTGCACAAAGTAAATTTCCTTAGATAGAGATCGACTAGGATTAAGAAGTTATATGCTTAAACTTAGATACTTGTTTCCCTAAACTTAACTTTGACTTTTGACTTTCCCCGATAAATGAACTTCCTAAACTTATTCTCAACGACATGTGGGATCTACACTTATCGTCATGGATTCAATTCCTTAGACTTTATGTCTAATCTATGAAAATCTTATCGAGGTTTTGATTCTATGAACCAAATAAACTTGTGTGACACATAGACACTGTATTCTGGATTTCCTGGCAAAAGGCCTTCGGGCTAAGGCAAGCATATCGTATAAATCTCATTGCGAGACCAGTTATGTTTACCTGAGGATTTCTGGGATGAGTGATAAACTATGGTCAATACACAAGTCTCTAAGGCAAATGGGTCAAATTACCTTGACATGTTCCATTTGGTAATCTAAGCTACGCTTGTCCTAACCTAAGGAGAGACTTGTTCCCCTAGTACTCATGCCTTGCTGAATTTAATCAAAAAACCCAGTTTCTTAAATTCTCATCTATCTTACAGAAATTGTCCATACTTTGAATATTTGATATAGAATTCATCTATTGAATATATCAAAGTGCGAATTTTCACCAAACAATTTCATGATAGATGGACGCATCAGCGGGCAGAGGCGAGGTAGAGGACGCGGTAGAGGAACTGTCCCAAGAGGGATGACTCCTGAAGAAATACAAGTTTGGTCAACCAAGGTTTACATGTTATTAAAGTTCACATGCTTACACCATTCCATGATTAGAAGATGCTGCCTCGAAGAGTCACATGTAGTATGCATAATGGGATTATGTGTACAACAATATACATGTGAATACTTTAAGTGCATTATTGGTTATGATTACATAGTCTGTCTTACAAGCTATCTATGGTATACTTATTTAAGAACATTGTAGGCATTATATCACATATTAGTACTTTGAGATGAGTTCAAAAGCCTTGTGATGAGTACTATTACCTAAGGAATGAAATGCAAAAGTTAGAATTGTAATTCTAAAATCATGCAATGGTAGGGTTAGGTCGTGCTCTTTATACTGACAAACTTCATGAATTGACAAAGCCGATGTCATACCTTATGACATTAGACCAATAGAATTAACAAGGACCTGGAAAATCTAGTGAGTAGTAGAAAGAAGGTTGGAGTTCCGACCATTACCATCAGTGTGCCCTAGGTCGATTAGGACCCCAGGACAAGTTAGAAACAATCAGAATTAGGAAATGGCTATAACTAGAAAGTAAAATAGTTAAATTATGGAAATAAAGGTCATATAAATCAAGGTAATACATCACGCGGTCATACATTTACGACTGAACTAAGCCACATTCGACAAGACCAAATGTTGTTACATGCACGTACCTTATCATCGGTAGCTACACATCTATTTGATACCAGGGCTGATAATAGCTTTGATTCTTCTGGAACTATTCTTTAACTTAGCATTAACCCTAGTTGCTTAGAAATTATCTCTAGACATGGAGTGCCAGTGTCTATCATCTCTGATCGCGACGCACGATTTACATCTATTTTTTTAGGATAAACTTCAGAAAGCTTTAGGCACTCGCCTAGATATGAGCACAGCCTATCACCCTCAGACTGATGGCCAAAATGAAAGAACCATACAGACTCTTGAGGATATGCTTAGGGCTTGTGTTATTGAATGTCATCTACCTTTGGTAGAGTCCTCATATAATATAGCTATCATTCGAGCATCAAGGCGGCACCATGCGAGGCCTTATATGGACGTAAATGTAGATCACCGCTTGGCTGGGCAGAAGTTGGAGATAGTCAACTTACTGGCCCAGAATTGATCTTTGAAACTCATGAGAAAATGTCCAGATAAGAGAACGCATGGCTGCTGCCAGGGATCGCCAGAAAAGCTACGCTGATAAACACCGCAAGCCACTTGAATTTCAGGAAGGATATAAAGTTTTGCTAAAGGTATCTCCCTGGAAGGGAGTTAAATGCTTTGGGAAACGACGGAAATTGAACCCTGCTACGTGGGACCTTTTGAAATTGTCAGAAGGATCGGCCCAGTAGCCTACGAATTAAATCTACTGCTGAACTTGGTGGTGTGCATAATGTTTTTCACGTATCCAATCTAAGGAAGTGTTTATCCGATGAATCACTGGTTGTGCCTTTAGAGGAACTACAAGTAGATGAGAAACTCAGATTTGTTGAGGAACCAGTTGAAATCATGCATAGGAAAGTTAAACAACTAAAGCATAGCAAGATTCCGGTTGTCAGAGTTCGGTGGAACTCCAGGCGTGGTCCTGAGTTCACTTGGAAACGAGAGGACGAAATGATACGCAAGTGTCCTAACCTGTTCAAGGATGTTGCCAGATCATCTTAATTTTCGGGACGAAAATTCCTCTAACAGGGGGATGATGTGACAACCCGGAAAAAAAATTTCGTTAACTTAAAATATATATATATATATATATAATAATATATATATATATATATATATATATATTTGATATTATAATAATAATAATGATATTATTATCACTATTATTATAATAATATTAATAATAATAAAAATTTATTAGTAAAAACTTAACCCTATAAAATTTTGGGTTGAAAATACAATAAGTGAAACTTGTATTAAAAACTTTTAACATAAAATAATAAAAACAGAAACCGCAGGGACTATTTCTGTAAATTCTTAAAACCCAAACCTCCCGTCCCCCGTCGACCCTGTCACCGCCGGCTACCATCTCAGCGAGCCTCCGGCGAAGCCAAATACCCATATTTAGTCGATTTTAGTTCAATCAAATCTCCCCGACACATTCGAGTGGGTGATTCGAACTCGTACCCCACACCAATTTGAATATTACAATCGAATTGAGTGCGATTTATCCACCTAACACAATCGGCCGAAAGTTCAGCCACGATCGCCTACTTAATCATAATTATAATCAAATAAATTCAACCTAAACAAGTATATAAATGGTATCACCCTGTTACAACTCGCAAATACTCCTGAAACACACAAAATTACACGATTCGATCAACCCCTTTTGGCCGCGACCTGCAACTGAACAAACATCACGTTTTGAGCTTCAAAACAGGTAATTGAAACCATCTACACACTCGGTTTCAATTAGGGAACAAAAGCCCTAGGCTTAATTTCATTAACATCTGCGAATCGATGATCAATTTGATACCAATCGAATAAGGGTTCTTCATCGATTTGGGGATTTACTGGAGTTGTGCTTAAAAATAAATAGAACCGAGAACTAATGCGGCTAGATGCTTTTGGTTCAGTGGTTCAGCGCCCCTTTGACATCCTTGAGGTCCCGGGTTCGACCCCGGGCACCTCCAATTATTTTTTTATGCTCTTTTTCACTATTTAAAAATATATAAAAATTCCTAAAAATTATAAAAATAACTTTTATAAACTTCCATATTTTAAAAGTATCTAAGTAATTTTCTATAAAATTTATTTATTAAAAACACTTTAATAATTTTTATAAAACATTATTTATAAATGTTATAAATAGTCATTTTTATAAAAATGGACTCTAAATAATAATTTAAATTATTAATTTATTATTGGATACTATATTATTTTTAATTATGGATAAATCATGATAATTGTGGAAATTATAAGATTTTATAATTTCATAAATTATTTACAAATGTTATTTAAGTTGTTTCTTATAAAATATACTAATTACAGGTGTAGAGTAATAATAAATAAATAAATTAAAACTTGTAAACATTACTTATTTGATAAATACAAATTAGATTTTATAAATTTAATTATAAAATCTTACTAAATTAAATACAAACGTACATATTTAAATAATGTCTAAAATTTATTTAGAACATAATGATATGTTAAAATCATTATGAAATACAAATCTTTAGTTATTAAAGAATTGACAAAAATAATTAAATGATTTAATATATGTTTATAACAAATCCCAGGAAAACCAAACCCTAGATCAATTAACACCAGGTTCAAGTTCTAACTTATTTAGGTTATGGATTTGTATCTATTGCTTATGTGAATTATAATTCCTTAGGAGGAATTTACTAGCTTGTCAACACCACATAAGGACTGAGGTGAGTTCATACTTAACTATTCTTTTTTTAATCATTTAAATATTCTGGGGATGGATACATGTTGTAATTGAAATTTTAAATTATTTTGTGAGTTCATACTTAACTATTCCCCTTTTTAATCATTTAAATATTTTGGGGAGGAATACATGTTGTATTGAAATTTCAAATTATTTTGGTGTATTATGTTAATGTGAGTTCATACTTAACTATTCCCTTTTTAATCATTTAAATATTTTAGGGAGGATACATGTTGTAATTAAAATTACAAATTATTTTTGTGTATTATGTTAAATAATAATTGAATCACATTTATGATTACATATGGTTACTATGAAAATCCTTCTCTGTAAACTGGACTATAAACAAGCAGGGATCTTTTAGATAGATGTTGTAATAAAATTACAAATTATTTTTGTGTATTATGTAAATAATAATTGAATCACATTTATGATTACATATGGTTACTATGAAAATCCTCTCTGTAAACTGGACTATAAACAAGCAGGGATCTTTTAGATAGTACTATCAGGAGTGACTTACCCCACAAAGGTTTGGACATGTGGTCCTTACCAAGATGCACAAAGATCTTATTGTCATTCGGGATGACTGTTCTAGGTTGAGAAGGCAGATGTGCGCTATGTAAAGTTTGCCATTATAGTTCCACTTACAACCCATATGAGGATAAATGTAAAGAGAGGATTCACGCCCTCTGATTTGAATTATTATAACTAACATAATATACACATAAAAATGAAAAGGGAAAATAAACTATGATACATGGGCAAATCCTATGTGAAGGATTTGTTGGCTTGTACTTAGTAAGAATGTGGGATAGCGAGTTCACCTTATAAAAGGGTTCCGACAGGCTATTCATATACAGATAAACTATGATACATGGGCAAATCCTATGTGTAGGATTTGTTGGCTTGTACTTAGTAAGTATGTGGGATAGCGGGTTCACCTTATAAAAGGGTTCTGACAGGCTATTCATATACAAAGTGATACCAGTGAGTAGTTTATACTCACACTTTTACGGTAAATCCTACTTTGAATGATAATGAATGATTTATCAATATGTTTTACTCACCTATGACCTCACCAACCCTGTGTTGACACTTGATTTTACATGTATTCTCAGGTATCTACTAGGAGCTTATGGACCTGCACGTAGGATCATATAAGAGCTCAAAGATACATATTGGTTATTATTTGAGATATGATTAGACGTATCGTTAAGAAACAATATATATTTTATTTCCGCTACGCATGAAATTTAATACTCTGAATAATAATGAAATGGTTATCTAAAATTCATCATAGATAACTGCGTCTCATGTGTGACTAATATGTTCGATCCTGTTTGCTCACCCCTTCGTGATAATTCCAGACCCGGAATTGAGGGTGTGACAGATTGGTATCAGAGCCATTGGTTGTATTAGTTAGGAATTGCATCTATCCATAGCCACACACAATAGTTGCACAAAGTAAATTTCCTTAGATAGAGATTGACTAGGATTAAGAAGTTATATGCTTAAACTTAGATACTTTTTTCCCTAAACTTAACTTTGACTTTTTGACTTTCCCCGATAAATGAACTTCCTAAACTTATTCTCAACGACATGTGGGATCTACACTTATCGTCGTGGATTCAATTCCTTAGACTTTATGTCTAATCTATGAAAATCTTATCGAGGTTTTGATTCTAAACCAAATAAACTTGTGTGACACATAGACACCTGTTTCTGGATTTCCTGGCAAAAGGCCTTCGGGCTAGGTGCATATCGTATAAATCTCATTGCGAGACCAGTTATGTTTACCTGAGGATTTCTGGGATGAGTGATAAACTATGGTCAATACACAAGTCTCTAAGGCAATGGGTCAAATTACCTTGACGTGTTCCATTTGGTAATCTAAGCTACGCTTGCCCTAACCTAAGGAGAGACTTGTTTCCCTAGTACTCATGCCTTGCTGAATTTATCGAAAAAACCCAGTTTTCTTAAATTCCATCTATCTTATAGAAATTGTCCATACTTTGAATATTTGATATAGAATTCATCTATTGAATATATCAAAGTGTGAATTTCCACCAACCATTTCATGATAGATGGACGCATCAGCGGCAGAGGCAGAGGTAGAGGACGCGGTAGAGGAACTGCCCAAGAGGGCTGACTCCTGAAGAAATACAAGTTTTGGTCAACCAAAGTTTACATGTTTATTAAAGTTCACATGTTTACACCTTTCCATGATTAGAAGATGCCGCCTCGAAGAGTCACATGTAGTATGCATAATGGGATTATGTGTACAACAATATACATGTGAATACTTTAAGTGCATTATTGGTTATGATTACATAGCCTGTCTTACAAGCTATCTATGGTATACTTATTTAAGAACGTTATGGGCATTATATCACATATTAGTACTTTGAGATGAGTTCAAAGCCTTGGTGATTGAGTACTATTACCTAAGGAATGAAATGCAAAAGTTAGAATTATAATTCTAAAATCGTGCAATGGTAGGGTTAGGTCGTGCTCTTTATACTGACAAACTCCATGAATTGACAAAGCCGATGTCATACCTTATGACATTAGACCAAATAGAATTAAAAGGACACTGGAAAATCTAGTGGTAGTAGAAAGAAGGTTGGAGTTCTGACCATTACCATCAGTGTGCCCTAGGTCGATTAGGACCCCAGGACAAGTTAGAAACAATCATAATTAGAAATGGCTATAACTAGAAAGTAAGAATAGTTAAATTATGGAAATAAGGGTCATATAAATCAAGGTAATACATCACGCGGTCATACATTTACGACTGAACTAAGCCACATTCGACAAGACCAAATGTTGTTACATGCACGTTCCTTATCATCGGTAGCTACACATCTATTTGATACCAGGGCTGATAATAGCTTTGATTCTTCTGGAATTATTCTTTAACTTAGCATTAACCCTAGTTGCTTAGAAATTATCTCTAGACACGGAGTGCCAGTGTCTATCATCTCTGATCGCGACGCACGATTTACATCTATTTTTTAGGATAAACTTCAGAAAGCTTTAGGCACTCGCCTAGATATAAGCACAGCCTATCACCCTCAGACTGATGGCCAAATGAAAGAACCATACAGACTCTTGAGGATATGCTTAGGGCTTGGGTTATTAAATGTCATTTACCTTTGGTAGAGTCCTCATATAATAATAGCTATCATTCAAGCATCAAGGCGACACCATTTGAGGCCTTATATGGACGTAAATGTAGATCACCGCTTGGCTGGGCAGAAGTTGGAGATAGTCAACTTACTGCCCAGAATTGATCTTTGAAACTCATGAGAAATTGTCCAGATAAGAGAACGCATGGCTGCTACCAGGGATCGCTAGAAAAGCTACGCTGATAAACACCACAAGCCACTTGAATTTTAGGAAGGAGATAAAGTTTTGCTAAAGGTATCTCCCTGGAAGGGAGTTATATGCTTTGAGAATGAGGGAAATTGAACCCTCGCTACGTGGGACCTTTTGAAATTGTCAGAAGGATCGGCGCAGTAGCCAATGAATTAAATCTACCTGCTGAAGTTGGTGGTGTGCACAATGTTTTTCACGTATCCAATCTAAGGAAGTGTTTATCCGATGAATCACTGGTTGTGCCTTTAGAGGAATACAAGTAGATGAGAAACTCAGATTTGTTGAGGAACCAGTTGAATCATGCATAGGAAAGTTAAACAACTAAAGCAGAGCAAGATTCCGGTTGTCAGAGTTCGGTGGAACTCCCGGCGTGGTCCTGAGTTCACTTGGAAACGAGAGGACGAAATGATGCGCAAGTATCCTAACCTGTTCAAGGATGTTACCAGAACATCTTAATTTTCGGGACGAAAATTCCTCTAACAGGGGATGATGTGACAACCCGGAAAAAAAACTTCGTTAACTTAAAATATATATATATATATATATATATAATATATATATATATATATTTGATATTATAATAATAATAATTACATTATATCACTATTATTAATAATAATATTAATAATAAAAAAAATTATTAGTAAAAACTAACCCTATAAAACTTTTGGGTGAAAATACAATAAGTGAAAACTTGTATTAAAAACTTTGAACATAAAATAATAAAAACAGAAACTGCAGGGACCATTTCTGTAAATTCTTAAAACCCAAACCTCCCGTCCCCCGTTGACCTGTCACCGCCGGCTACCATCTCCGACGAGCCTTCGGCGAAGCCAAATACCCACATTTAGTCGATTTTAGTTCAATCAAATCTCCCCGACACATTCGAGTGGGTGATTCGAACTCGTACCCCACACCAATTGAATATTACAATCGAATTGAGTGCGATTTATCCACCTAACACACTCGGCTGAAAGTTCAGCCACGATCGCCCACTTAATCATAATTATAATCAAATAAATTCAACCTAAACAAGTATATAAATGGTATCACCCTGTTACAACTCGCAAATACTCCTGAAACACACAAAATACACGATTCGATCAACCCCTTTTGGCCGCGACCTGCAACTGAACAAACATCACGTTTTGAGCTTCAAAACAGGTAATTGAAACCATCTACACACTCGGTTTCAATTAGGGAACAAAAGCCCTACGCTTAATTTCATTAACATCTGCGAATCGATGATCAATTGATACCAATCGATTTAGGGTTCTTCATCGATTTGGTGATTTACTGGAGTTGTGCTTAAAAATAAATAGAACCGAGAACTAATGCAGCTAGATGCCTTTGGTTCACTGGTTCAGCGCCCCTTTGACATCCTTGAGGTCCCGGGTTCGACCCGGGCACCTCCAATTTTTTTTATGCTCTTTTTCACTATTTAAAAATATATAAAAATTCCTAAAAATTATAAAAATAAATTTTATAAACTTCCATTATTTTAAAAGTATCTAAGTAATTTTCTATAAATTTATTTATTAAAAACACTATAATAATTTTATAAAACATTATTTATAAATGTTATAAATAGTCAATTTTATAAAAATGGGCTCAAAATAATAATTTAAATTATTAATTTATTATTGGATACTATATTATATTTATTATGGATAAATCATGATAATTGTGGAAATTATAAAGATTTTATAATTTCATAAATTATTTACAAACGTTATTTTAAGTTGTTTCTTATAAAATATACTAATTACAGGTGTAGATTAATAATAAATAAATAAATTAAAAATTTTAAACATTACTTATTTGATAAATAAAATTAGATTTTATAATTTTAATTATAAAATCTTACTAAATTAAATACAAACGTACATATTTAAATAATGTCTAAATTTGTTTAGAACATAATGATATGTTAAAATCATTATGAAATACAAATCTTTAGTTATTAGAGAATTGACAAAAATAAAAATGATTTAATTATATGTTTATAACAAATCCTAGGAAAACCAAACCCTAGATCAATTGAACACCGGGTTCAAGATCTAACTTATTTAGGTTATGGATTGTATCTATTTGCTTATATGAATTATAATTCCTTAGGAGGAATTTACTAGTTTGTCAACAACACACAAGGACTGAGGTTAGTTCATACTTAACTATTCCCCTTTTTAATCATTTAAATATTCTGGGGATGGATACATGTTGTAATTGAAATTTCAAATTATTTTATGAGTTCATACTTAACTATTCCCTTTTTAATCATTTAAATATTTGGGTAGGAATACATGTTGTATTGAAATTTCAAATTATTTTGGTGTATTATGTTAATGTGAGTTCATACTTAACTATTCTCCTTTTTAACCATTTAAATATTTGGGGAGGATACATGTTGTAATTAAAATTACAAATTATTTTGTGTATTATGTTAATAATAACTGAATCACATTTATGATTAGATATGGTTAATATGAAAATCCTTCTCTGTAAACTGGACTATAAACAAGCAGAGATCTTTTGGATAGTACTATCGGCGAGTGACTTACCCCTACAAAGGTTTGGACATGTGGTCCTTACCAAGATGCACAAAGATCTTATTGCCATTCGGGATGACTGTTCTGGGTTGAGAAGGCAGATGTGCGCTATGTAAAGTTTGTCATTATAGTTCCACTTACAACCCATATGAGGATAAATGTAAAGAGAGGATTCGCGCCCTCTGATTGAATTATTATAACTAACATATTATACACATAAAAAGGAAAAAGGAAAATAAAACTATGATACATGGGCAAATCCTATGTGAAGGATTTGTGGCTTATATTAGTAAGAATGTGGGATAGCGAGTTCACCTTATAAAAGGGTTCCGACAGGCTATTCATATAAAGATAAACTATGATACATGGGCAAGTCCTATGTGAAGGATTTGTTGGCTTGTACTTAGTAAGTATGTGGGATAGCGGGTTCACCTTATAAAGGGTTCCGACAGGCTATTCATATACAAAGTGATACCAGTGAGTAGTTTATACTCACACTTTTATCGTAAATCCTACTTTGAATGATAATGAATGATTTATCAAATATGTTTTACTCACCTATGAACTCACCAACCCTGTGACACTTGATTTTACATGTATTCTCAGGTATCTACAAGGAGCTTATGGACCCGCACGTAGGATCATATAAGAGCTCAAAGATACATATTGGTTATTATTTGAGATATGATTAGACGTATCGTTAAGAAACAATATATCTTTTATTTCCGCTACGCATGAAATTAATACTCTCAATAATAATGAAATGGTTATCTAAAATTCATCATATAGATAACTGCATCTCATGTGTGACTAATGTGTTCGATCTGTTTGCTCACCCTCCGTGATAAATTCCAGACCCGGAATTTGAGGGTGTGACATACGTTGCGTCTTGCATGCAACTGATAAAACAGATCATAATTCCTAAGGAGAGGTATTGGTTTTTGATAGTCAACCTGATCATCTTTCGATAATTTATGCACACTAGAACGACCCATCCTTCTTTTTAACCAATCAGGTCGGTGATCCCCTTAGCAGTGACTAGGTCGAATAAAACTTTTATCCAAGAGATCTTATACCTTACTTGATAATTCTGTGGGGTTTGTTAGAACATAAAATCACAGTTTAACCATTTAAACTTTCTAAAAACGCAGCGGAAGTATAGCATTATAACCATGTTTATAAGCTGAAAAATATGTTCATTAGATGACATATTGATGTATAAAACAAACCCAAAGAACAAAGGATCATTTATGTGAATTAGCAAGCTATGAACATATGTAAAACTACATAAAATCACAGCTTCATTGAGCTGTGATATACCTTAATGCAGCAGCCAAAAACGACCAAAGAAGGTTGAATGATGTCCAAAATTCTGCCAAGACTTCAAGGATAGAAGTCCTCAAGCTAGTATACCCCAAGCTCCTTGCAAACACACCTTCTTGTTAGATAGAATACACCAAGAACAGCTCCAAAAACCTTTTGATTCTGCTGAAAACCCTATTTTCAGCTTGCTAAAAGCGTGGGTTTTTGGGAGAGAAAGAGGGAGAGCTGATTTGAATCTTGTGTTAGTTGCATGTGTTGAGTATGAGAGTATAATAGACAACTTAGTGGAGACACAATTGCATGTGCTTGTTCTTCCCAAAGGCATTAGTGGAGCATACATGTGCTTGGTCTTACCAAGAGAATAAAAAAACATTCAACCCATGCACAAGAGGGACGGTTTCAAGGGCTGAAATCATGTGGTTTTATACTCTTTTATAATATTTGATATTTATAAAATAGGTGGTTATATTTTATAAATGTCAAATATTGACACACACATATATGTCTAGTCTTGTAACTAGTTTATACAATTAACCATTTAATTGTATAAGTAGTATACTCTCATTATTATTTGGTGTTATACAACTAATTTAAATAACACTTCAAATAATATCATTGAACAAAATATCCTAATAAATTGTTCCATCTCATATGCAACTTATTTAGAAAACCTATTTTCTAATTTGGTGTAAATATTTAATTGCATAATCATATCATCAATTAAATATTAATTGGTGTTTGCTAAGCTTGTTATTGGGTATAACCCGACTTGGATCATACCGTACTAACCACATCAATATTCTAAGTGTCTTGGGCACATAGAATCCTACAAATTCTGCATTTGCGTTGGTGTTGATTGATGCAGTGCCTTTGCAACAGAACTTGCTCTAGGGCTCATATCATTCTGGAACTTCTATTTGACGAAGAGGGGACAATCCTGTTAAGTCGTAAGGAAGGTCTTTTAGAAAATCCTGTACAATAGGAATATCTTTCAACTTTCTTTCTTCTGCCTTCTTCTCTACTATATGTGCTAGAATTGTGCAACATCGCTTCTTTAGGCATCGACGAATCTTCATGCAAAAATAAGTCTTAAATCCTTTCCAGGTCGTTCTTATTGAATCTTAAGCACTTCGCTATTTGATAGAGAATTACGTACCACCTTCTCCTGATGGACCTTCTCGGCTTCATGCTTTGATAACCAATCCAAACGGAATTAAGTCTATGTCAAAGACATGATCTTCTTGAAATTATGTGCAACCTCTAACTATTACCATTAGCCATCTCAACCGAGTAACTAATTTATAAGAACTGGGGTTCATGCCAAGGTAAGGAGTAATTCAGGAGAATCGAAGCTATCATCTGTCCTAGTATTAAGTAACACAGACGAGTCATAACTATTGAGGAGATCTTAATCTGTACTAACGGTCGGGTCTTGGCAAACATCTTCCGCTCCGATTGCAATTGCACGACTGCGTGCTGGATTTTTCATGTGCTTGATTTCTATAGTTTTCCCGGTCCCTAATTTCTGGTGATAGCCAATACTTGAGTTTGTTTGTTCCCAACTTGTTCTGGTGCCCGGTTCAGCTTGGGCCATACATTACAATTATGGGTAAGGCCTTCATCTTCTAGTTTTAAGCATAGCTGTTGATATTCATTACAATTTCCCTTTTTCACAATCAAACGGGTCAGGGCTGTTGCTTTCCCTTTCTCGCCATACTCCTTCGACCAATATGTCAATAATTCCTTGTATGTACAACTAATTATGTCGCTTTATCATTTCTACCATTTCTTACTCCAATTCATCAAGTTTGTCACATAGCCTAGTTCAGGTACATTCTTAGTATACCGGTGATGCTTAATTATAGGGTTCCCCACAGCGTTCCCACCACATCCGTGTTATACTAAGAACAATGCTTAAAGAGTTACATGACATCTTATTACTCCACCAGGGCATAATGATAGAACATTATAACTATTAATGCTCTAAGTTTTAAGATTAATCCATCGAAAAAGTTAATACATATGTAGGGAGTAGCATCACTCTGTTGCCGCTCTGCAAAGGCCATGTACATTCCAAACAAATAGTTTATTTCATATTTTCTTAAATGCTAAAAGGATCAACATCTCACTAGGACTAGGACTGATATCACAATATGAATCTCATGGAGGCTCTAGGTAGATTGGAACTTAAATAAGAGTAAAGGTTATAAATGTTTCATCGTCATTAACAAAGTCTTACTAGGATTGTGACTCTAGTGTCCCGAGGTATAGAATGAAAGATTTGTACTAACCATGATCGTTATCTCATGGCAAGATTCACCAGGCTTCACATGCACTGCAAGTTGCAATTACGTGTGCACCTGTAATGGTAATTTGCTTTGCATGGTCACCCTTAGCTCCTCCTACCCGAATTAACATATCTTGTCAAGTACAGAGTGTTATCCTTGATTTGAGTATCAAAGATATGGTTACTAACCAAAAGTTAATTAACCGGAGTTGTACAAAGTAATTGATTAAGAAAGAATTCACTTGATCAAGGAACAACCTAAGGAATTCCTGTACAACAATCCAAAACCTGATAAAGTTGTCATATGATCTGAGCATGTCGCGTCTCTTGTTTACTGGTGTCGTATTAGCCAACGCATCCGTCTTCCAAGATTTAACCCAACAAGTTATGAATAATACGCCTATAGTAAATGTGAACATCGACAGACGCACGGTATAAAGGTTGGCTTAACAACCTAAGTGCTTTGGAGAGTTCTTATAAAAGCCCTTATTAATCCAAACCAAATAAGTCAAACACATAACGATAGGATGCGATTATCGAGTGCGTTCTCAAGGTATAAATAGATGATATAATACCTACAACCTTCTTAAATAAATATACCATAGATAGCTTATAAGACAGGCTACGTAAGCATAACCAATAATGCACTTAAAACATTCATATGTATATTATTGCACACATAATCCTATTATGCATACTACATGTGGGTACTTAAGTCTAGGTCAAATAATCCACCTAATTCTCTATAACCAATGACTCTGATACCAATCCGTCACACCCCCGCTTATAGCGGAAACACGAGGATGTAATGACCTGGTTAGTTTACAAAGACAAAATAAATGCAAAGATCCACGTGTCATGATGTCACCCGACACAATGGTGACTTGTGTCGAGGTTAGTCAATTCCACGACTAGCATAGTTTATCGATTAATCAATATCAAATCCAACATGAAATCTAACAAATAGAAATGTTTAATATAGTATTCATAAACGAGTTCAAATGATAGTCAAAACACTAATGCAGATCTATTGAAAATCCTTAAGGTCTCTGCTAAGGCATCGGTACTAGCTATCCTCTTTGATTATTATCACCTGAAAAGATATGCTCAAAAGTCAACACATGGTTGGTGACTTCACAGGTTTAAATATAAATTCAAAACTTGTTGTTGTGTATGAGTTTATAGATCATACGTTTATACAGTTTATCACAAGTAATATCACATGAGCATCACAACCAAACCTATGACGAACCACACAACAATTGTCAGAAAATATTCACCCAGAGGTCGATCATAACCACAGTCAGTCTCAACTAGTATACTAACATACATGGGTGGGGTGTCAACCTAATAATACTATCTATACCTGTCCATTGGCTCCAACACCGGAGTTAAATGGTTGTAATTAAGAACCACACAGAAACTCATGCATAAGATATAGCTTGCAAACAGTAACACCTTAAACTCAAAATAAATTAAGTTCATAGCTAAAAGAAGAGAGCATACTTTTTCCCCAAAGATTTATAAAATTGTAATAAAATAGGGCCGTGAACTCACCTTGAAAAGATACAACAAATAACAGAATTGAGAGAGCGTCTGGCAGAGAGCATAACCCAAACAGTCAAACACCTATGATTATAATTAATTGAACTTTTAAGCACAATTAATAAGACTTATAATATTTCCGCTTCTATCTCGAGTCGATTCGGGTTTCTTGTGTGACTCACACTAAAGTGTGTATATATATATATATATAATTTAATTACTCGTATAAGTAGACACGAGTTACATATATATAATTAGTTTAAATACACCACCATCATATATATTTATCTATATGTTTTAGCTGCAAAATCAAACGCAACTCATTCTTTATGTTTATATATTCTATCTATACTTATTTGCATCCATATATATATAAATATATATATATATATATGTATATATATATATATATTTGACACAATTCACAATACATATATATTTATAACTATACTCCATACTTATATTAATATACTTATACGTAATGTATAACGCCCAAGCACTCGATAATTTACATTCACATGAATCATATACACACGCCTATAAACTCATATACCACTTACATGATTACCTTGCTTATCTATATATTTGATACTCACACCACATACAACCCAATTACATACGCACTAACACACAACACGCGCTATATATAATACATATATTATATAATGTATTCATATATATATAACACACTAATCACACACACCCTCACACATCACCTACACACATATCACTACACACACAAACACACACACACACACATATGTGTGTATATATATAATATATATATATATATATATATACCCATCTCTTGCAAACACACACTTATTGTATACACACACATCACTACATATATATATATATCTATATATATATATGTTATTCCATACACTCACACACTTAATACATACACACACCACACAAATATATACATACGTACATACATATAGTCGCACACTACAAACCACCGCCGAACCGCCTCGGAACACCTGAATCCAGCCACGAACACCCACGGTTTGCACCTAAACAAGAAACTTATAACGAACCGAATCGAGATGAATGAAAACTCTTTGTTACCTGCGGTTAATGACGAAAGAACGGAGTAGACTGTCAAACACCGCGGTCGATTTCGTGGTAGAAGATTTCTGGAACGATACACGTCGAGGGTCGGTGGAGGGCTGCCGGTCGTAGCTGCGACGAGAAGAAGAAACCAAGTAGGTTTCAGTTTGACACATACATATATGTATGTTTGCACTATTTGCAATTTAGTTCCTTAACAATAAAATAATTAATCCCTCAAGTTTAATTAAATGACATTTTAAACCCTCGACTATTTATTTTCATTTTATATGAACCGATCATTTAGAAACGTAACCTTTAATGAACCCGTAAGGTTAAAAGCCTTCTCGAGCTATGATGTAGCGCAGAGTATATAAGCACGTTCAAGATTTTTGGTGTAATGAACACGGTTTGATAGATTCTCATAATAGAAAACATATATAATAACCTTAATAATAATAATAATAATAATAATAATAATAATAATAATAATAATATTAAGATTAATTATATTTTTAATATTACTTAAATCTATAATGTTTTTAAATTAAAATCTAACGCGACTAACTAATGACAATATTAAACGCAATTATAAACAAACAAACATACCGAGTATATCTTACTCAAGATTAGGGTCTGGGAGGGGTAGTTGGTGGCGAGTCTTTCCTCTATCTTGGGGGATAGAGAGACCGCTTCCAAAGAGACCCCCGACTCATAACAGAGGCAATAGTAATAGAAAGCAATAGCAAGTAATAGCAAGCATCTTATATATCGTACAACACATAGGTAAATAACACATAAAGATTTAGAAAGTGCATACAACTAAATACCCGACATGCTTCATCTAGCAAGGGCTTCCTTTATCCTCCCTATCCACAGATCCCGCTAAAGGTCCTTACTTTTAATTCTACGCCTCTGCTCACTCCTATCCTCGATCATGTGCTCAGAGATGTGCAAGTCTACCATATCCCACCTAATTATCTCGTCCCAAGTCAACCTTGGTCTTCCTCTACCCCTTCTACCCTCTACGCTAATGTTCTCTACTGCTCTAACTGATGCTGCCATGGGTGTCCTCTTCACGTGCCCAAACCATCTTAATCTTCCCTCTAGTATTTTATTTGTGATACAAGCCACCTGTAGCTTCTGTCAAAACACGTCGTTTCTTATCCTATACAGTCTTGTGTGTCCACACATCCACCTCAGCATTCGTATTTCCGCGACCTCTATTTGTCTCTCGTGCAATTTCTTTATGGCCCAGCAGTCTGTTCCATATAACATAGCTGGGAGTACTGCCACTCTATATAGTTTTCCCTTTATTTTTTACCGGAAACCTCTTATCACACAAAATCCCTGATACTGCTCTCCACTTGCACCATCATGATTAAACGTAATTATGAAAAAATTAATTACTCGAAACCTATATGCATAAACGTATAATAACGAACTTTGGATTAGTTAATGGTCCTGAGAGTGACGGATGTCACAATGAATATACTAATTCAATAAAAAAGTATGTCAAATATGGGAAAATCTAATTTCATTGTATGAATTGATTTGTTATTGATAATGTTTAGGTTGTTAGATGTTTAGGTTTGTTATGTTTGTTTGATTTGTCACATGGACTATGTTTAGGTTTGTTTGATTTGTCACATGGATTACATTTAGGTTTATTTATGTTTGTTTGATTTGTCACATGGATTATGTTTAGGTTTGATAATGTTTAGGTTTGTTTAATTTGTCACAATGGATTATGTTTATATTTGATTTTGATTAGGTTTGTTTATGTTTGTTTGATTTGTCACATGGATTATGTTTAGGTTGTTTATGTTTGATTGTGATTTTGTTATTGTTTGTTGGTTAATAGAAATAGGCGAGAAACATCAATGGTCAAATGAGCATATACAATGCTTATTAGAGACTTGTGTTAAAGAAATAAATAAGGTGGGTAGGAAAGGTTTGAGTATGCAAAAAGACTCTTGGAATAGGTTAGGTAAAGTTCTTAAAGAAAAGTTTGGCCTTGAGTTGAATATAAAACAAATGAAGAACGCCTACGATAATCTGAAAGCCAAATACATAGGAAAAGTGTATTTGAAAAACAAAACGGACAACATATATAGTGCTAAGACAAATACTTTTACCCTAACAAACAAGGAGTGGGAATAATTTAAGAAGGTATGTTCACATATATATGTTTTTTTAAAGGCTACCTATAAACATAAACTTATAATATTTTATATTTTAGGTTTAGTGGCATCCGAAGGCTGGATCTTTGAAACGACTCCATTGCCTTTTCCAGAACTTTGTGCACAATTTTTTGATGGTAATACTGCCACTGGAAATTGCAAGTGGACCTCAACCCAAACAACATCAGTTGTTGGATCATCTTCTGCTCAACGTGCCAAACCACTTATGATTACAAATACAATTCTTCATGACACAGAAGATGATTCCGGATCTTATGATTTTGAACACCACACTTCTGAGCCTACTCCTGAGGATACCACCGAGTCTACCTCGAAACCTACCCCAACCCTATTCCAAACAAAAGGGCAAATACCTTAAAATCATCTATCACTTCTAATGATTTAGCATCTGATATGCAAAATGCTCTTCAATATTTGATTAAAGGAAAAGAAGGACCAATGGTTCTTGAATGTTCTGAGAGTTAAAGCTGGTTGGGTTAGACCTAATAGATCCTTTATTCTTAGATGCTTCTCATATATTTGGAGTGTCGTCATCCATGAGAGAGGTATGGATGACATTGCTAGAAATTCCAGAAGTATTAAAGGGTGGATCACGATGACGGCTAAAAGTTTGAAACTAATATAATTGTTTATGTTTTTGGTTGTGATTATGACATTGAAAACATTAGATGCTTTTGGATGTTTTTGTTTATGACATTGTTTATGCTTAATGGTTGTGTTTTTTATTATGACATTGTTTATGTTTAATGGTTGTGTTTTTTATTATGACATTGTTTATGTTTAATGGTTGTGTTTTTTATTATGACATTGTTTATGTTTAATGGTTATGTTTATGTGTTATTAACACATGATCATATGGATTATAATAAGAATTACTTATAGTAATTCTTATGTACTTGTATGTTCATTTTTTTGGATGAGAGGTTTGAAACGAATGCGAGACAATGATTCGAAATGACGAGACATAAATACACGTTAGAGTTATTGCAAGGAAATCCCAAACAATGCATTAAATTGCTACACATGTCTCGTTGGATAGTAAACATGTATCGGTTGAGGAGAAGATGGCTATGTTTTTATGATAATCGGTCATAATCAACATTACGTGGTTATCAAGCGGTAGATTTCAACACTCAAAGCAAACAATTTATAAATTTTTTTATGAAGTGTTAGATAAAATGATGCATTTTGCCAAAGATATGATAGTACCAACTTCTTTCAATCCGAATCCAAACATTTCAGGACATAACAAAAGGCTACGATGGATTTTCAAAGGAGCGGTTGGTGCACTTGACGGAACTTTGATACATGTTGTCCCTACTAGCAAACAAGATTTATCTAGAGGAAGGGGAAATGGGATGTTATCAAACATATTAGCAATTTGTGACTTCAACATTATTTTTACATTCATTGTGACGGGCTGGGAAGGGGTAGCACATGATTCTAGAATATTATCAGAGAATTATTAGATACAATATCAGATACAAATGCTCCATTCCCGTTACCACCACCAGGTATTTTAATTGTTTTTAAATATTTGTAAATTAGTTTAATTTCTTAATTATTTATATATCTTTACAGATAAATAAATATTATCTCTGTGATGCCGCTTATGCACACATACGAGGATTTATGGCTTCATATCATAATGTTAAGTATTGGTTTGGAGATTTTCGTAGGAGTCGTGCATTGACCAATAAAGAAAAAATTAACCATGCACATGCAAAACCACGAAACGTTATTGAGCGTTCGTTTGGTGTCTTGAAAGCACGGTTCCCTATATTGAAGAGGATGACACCATTTCTGTTGGTTACACAAAGGAACATTACCACTACATGTTTCATGCTACATATTTTATAAGGAAAGAGGGTCTCAGCGATGACTTTTTTACACTATACGATCAACCCAATGTGTTGTTTGGAAATCGTAATGTGCACGTTGATGCTGATGAAAATGAGGTTGAAACACATGGTACCGCGTCAGATCGGAAATATATGACTCGGTTATGAGATAAAATTGCTGAGCAGTTAATGCAAAATGTGGAATAAACATTTAAATAAAAAGTATTTTTATGGTTTTATGAATATTTGTATTGTTGTATGACTTTTATTTAAATTTTAATGTTCAAGTACTTTTTTAAGTTTAAAAAAATGGTTTACTTTAATTACAGAATATTTTACCAGTCTGAAAATGTTAAAAAACAAACATTCTTCTTCTTGCAGACCGCAGATGTTTGGTCCACTCTTCTCCTGCCAGATGTCTGCAGATGTGGTCCGCAGACTGTAAAAATTTTTCCAGTAAAAAAAACAAACCACCTAAGTCTCATTTTAAATAAAACTAGAGACATGAAGTTTTTCAAGTTGTATGTTTTCTTGTGAGAAATTAGGGATGCCATGTCAACTTAAAAACAAATAAGTGAGATGATTAAAAAAAATCTAAATGTGAAGCACGGTTTACATTTATCTTTCAAATTTTTATTTTTTCCAAATTCCAACGTGAAAATGCCTGATTATGCAAAAGGTAAAGAAAACAAAATCGAACATTGATCTGGTTCAACTCCCCATGCTGATCTCGTAGAAACCTTCAGACAAACACAAATCGAAGCTCCATCAACCTCTCGCTCGCGCGAATCAATCGCCATTGTAGATTCTCCTCTACCAAAACCTCATCGATTCACGTCGCAAGCAAAACAAAACCAGAATATTTTTCGATGCATCTGTTTTACAACAGATGTTGGAAGACTTATCAAATTTGTTTCTAGGGTTTCAAAATCAGTGAATTCCAATGGCAATGTTACGTAAATTGTTGACCAAGAAATCGCCCGATAACCTCCTCAGTGTCTTTGAAAGAATTTACGGTAACCTTATAACCTTCCTGGAGCAATTTACTTTGATATGTGTGTTTATAATGTGATTATACCATAATGAACTTGTGTACTTGTATCAGTATTCATTTATCATTCAGCTTTAGTTTTCAAAGTGGTAAACTAATCATATGAACTTGTAAAATATGGTCAAGTGTGATAATGGATGATTTGAATAGTTTGAAAAATAATAAATAAAAGGGAATGCTGAGAATATGAAAGTAGAGATTGATTGGGGGTTGGGTCCAATAGCTAAGCTGGTGGAGTTGGAGTGGTGTAGCTCCCTTTTAGGTGAGGGTTTCGAGCCCGCCTAATATAGATTGGTGTAATTTAGTTGTGGTGACTGGTGAGTAGAGTTACATTTGCTGATTAAAAGAATTCATTTTATAGTGGTTTTATGTTGTTTTTATGAATCAAATGTGGTTATAATCTCAGCTCTGTTGAAATGTGTTGCTTCCGTTTTCAGATAATATACAAACAAACAAACATACCCAGTATATCCCACTCAAGAGTAGGGTCTGGGAGGGGTAGTTGGTGGCTAGTCTTTCCTCTATCTTGGGGGATAGAGAGACCGTTTCAGATATATAACAAATTAATTAGCCATGGTGGTTTGATTTACATTTTACCCCACAGCACCCTTGTGATGGTAGAATGCAATGAACTTTGAGAACATGACAATGGAATTTGGCTTGTTACCACCTACCAGGGTCACCATATTATTTTAATTATCATGATGTATGTTTACTTCTCTAAATGGCTATTAGAATGTAGGATCATGTGTAGAAATGTTTTTTAGCGCATTCAAGATTAGAACTTATTTCAGTTTGATATATGTTGATGCGCCCATTTTGGTGTATAGTCTTTGACTGCTGTTTCAGCAATGGAGCTTGGGAAGAAGATTATAAAGCTTATGCTGAAAACATAATAAGTGAATACATGGGAACTTATCCTGATTCTTCAATCATGATTCTTGATTTTCGGGAGGGAGAAAAAGAAAGCAGGATTACCTCTGCTTTGTCAGACTATGATATTACTATAATGGACTATCCTCGGCATTATGAAGGTTGCCCATTGCTCTCATGGAGGTGATTCACCATTTTTTGAAATCAACTGAAAGTTGGCTGTCAGCTGCACAAGAAATATTCTTATAATGCACTCTGAGCTTGGTGGTTGGCCGGTTTTGGCGTTCATGGCAGCTGCCTTCTCACTTTACAGAAACCACTTCACTGTTGAAACCAAGGCCTTGGAAATGGTTTATAAGCAGGCTCCCAATGATTTGTTACCCATGATGTCACCAATGAATCCTGTACCTTCTCAGCTGAGATACTTACAATATATATCAAGGAGGAATGCTGATTTAGAATGGCCTCCTGCTGACAAGGCACTGACTTTGGATTGTGTAATAATGAGAATGATTCCTGATTTTGATGGAAAAGGGGGCTGCTGTCCTGTATTTAGGATTTATGGACGCGATCCTCTGCTACATATTGATAAAACCCCTAAACTTCTGTTCTCAACCCCAAGGAGACGCAAGAATATTCGATACTACAATCAGGTAAGGTTTTCTCTCCTAGTTATAGACTTATAGTATGCACTACCATTGGTCTATATAAATTGTCTTATTTCCAACTATGAATGGAAGTGAGTCCTTTGTTTTCATTCCCTTGTTATGTTCTTGGATATACAAGCACTTGCTTGTGTGATACAACAATTATTATTGCTTTGTCAAAAACACCTGATGTTATACCAACCAGAAACATTAGCATTCATATATGGAAGCAACAGCCAACATGAACCAACAGTTAGTATTTAGGCATATACCACGAGTAACGGATAAGGGGGAGGGTGGTTATGTCTACCCAAAACACAACACTAAATAATCTGGTGTAATGGGTCTGTAGAACCATACATCACTTGACCTCATCTTGAAAGAAATAGTGACTGAGGAGGTTACAGTGGCTAGCTTCTAATCCACCATTTAAAGCTGAAACTACCAAATAGATCTTCTAAAAGGTTTCTTTTGAACAAATAACACCCCATGTACGTGCACAGCTGTGTTTTTCTGAATGCTTCAAATAACAATATATAATCTAGGATACATGAAACTAATAGACTTTATTTTAATAGACCTCATGTTATCACATGAAACTAGTTAACTCGAGCATGGTTTTTTGAAGAGCATTACTTATATATTATATATAGGAAAATTATGTGAAGAACTTACATGTACTTGCAGAATGTACTATGTCGTTTAACACAATATTTTATATTCCTATGTGTTTCCAGTATTTTCATATTTTAATACTTAAGTTACATGACATGCATAGTATATGTTTAGAATTTAGAGATAGAGATGAGATTTTATTATTTACTATCTCACTAGATTATAGAGTTGTGATATAGACATGCATGATATACCGTCATGCCTTTATTCTAGGAAAAGATAAACAAATCTAATAACAACTTCTCATGACTTGTGCAATGATTCAAGTGAAGGAAGCCAAAGTAATATATCCATGTCAGTTAGTTAGATAAAGATACGACTGATTTAACTTATAAGACTTGGAATTTTCTTCACTCCCCCTCAATCAGGGTTATGAATGTCAATCATAGTGTGGATCCCACTTCTAAGTTCTTCTGATAATGCTTTGTTGGGTTTGTGAAGGCTTTGGGCTTGGGCCCATGTTTAGTTTTCTTGTTCATTAAGTTGTTAAACCTAATTAGTCTCTATATATACCCGAGAGACAATAGAGGTCGTAGAAATGCGAATGCTGAGGTGGATGTGTGGACACACAAGATTGGATCGGATAAGAAACGACGTCTTTCGCCAGAGGCTAGAGGTGGCTTGTATCACAGAAAAAATAAGAGAGGGAAGATTAAGATGGTTTGGGCACGTGAAGAGGAGAACGATGGCAGCACCTGTCCGAGCAGTAGAGAACATCAGCTTAGAGGGTAGGAGGAGTAGAGGTAGACCTAGGTTGACTTGGGACGAGGTTATTAGGAGGGATATGATAGACTTGCATCTTTCTAAGAACATGATCAAGGATAGAAGTGAGTGGAGGCGTAGAATTAAAATTAAGGACTTTTAGTGGTTTTGTGGGTGGGAAGGGTATACGTGACATATGGCCGGACCCCACACGTTAGGTGTAGTTTTCCTCATCTACCCTTTTTGGGTGTTACATGCCGTTTTTTTTATGAGCGCATTATCTAATTCTTCATATGATATCTATCTTTGTGTTGTATGCTTTGTATTATGATTGTTATTGTTATTGCCTTGTTAACGAGTCGGGGGTCTCTTCGGAAGCGGTCTCTCTATCTTTCAAGATAGAGGAAAGACTTGCCACCATATACCCCTCCCAGACCCTGCTCTTCAGCGGGATACACTGGGTATGTTTGTTTGTTTTTTATATACCCTGTCATGTATTTGTAATCTTTGTACTGAGCGAATAATTAAAACCCTAGTTGCAGCCCGTGGACGTAGGTCACACCGACCGAACCACGGTAAATCCTTGTGTCTTTTATTGTGTATTTTCGCGTGATATTCGTTTGTGCGTGTTCGTGTGTTGGTTCTGCTGCGCCGCTTGAATACCTAACAAGTGGTATCAGAGCTTTGGCTCGTTGTTAACACACGCTCGCACTGAAAAACGATCGTGGGGGGAGGTTGGATTGCCGTTTACGACAACCCTTGAGAGAGCCGCTGGACCATTTTCTGTTTGAAGATTGGAGTTTATCTCTTTTTTTATTTGGGTGTGGCGGCGGCAGGATATAAACCAAAAGTGGTTAGTGCCTTTATTTAATTAGAAAAGAAAGGAGTGAATAAGACTTTTTTTTTCTTACTCCATCGAATTGATAAAGAAAGCAATTTTTTTAATTGTTTTGTTTGAGCCATCAATTAGAAAAGACAAAACAGGCTTTGTCTTTTTTGTTGTTTTGTTTGAGCAATAAGGTGGTTCAAGTAATATTTTGTTGGTGGCTTAAGGTTTTGATCATCATAATCTGGGTATCAAAGTTTGGTCTTTTGTTTGACTATTACTCATCAACTGGGGTTTTAGAAGTTAGTTTTTTTTGTGAAGATCGGTGTTCGGGATAGATTTGTCTGCAAGGTTTATTGTAGGAGCAAATCGTTTAATTGATAGTGTTAAGTAGAACAGCCTTCAAATTCAAGCCCGTGCCATTGATTTGTCTGTCCACTGTTTCGATTTGCTTCTTGTTTGCTGTTTGAGATGGCTGAAGACGGGAAGGTTGTGATTGAGAAATTTAACGGTTCTGATTTCAGTTGGTGGAAAATGCAAATAGAAGCATTGTTATGTCAAAAGGACTTGGATATGGTACTAGAAGAAAAACCTGCGAAAATAGAACAAGCTGATTGGGAATCAAAGGACAAGAAGGCTCGTGCGGTTATTACATTGGTTTTGACGAAAAACGTTGCTTTTAATTTCATTAAGGAAACCACTGCTCATGGTATGATGACTGCTTTGTCAAATATGTATGAGAAACCGTCTGCGGCGAAGAAGGTGTTCTTGATTCGGGAGCTGGTAAACACAAGGATGAAAGAAGGAAGCTCAGTGATTGCTCACATTAACAATCTAAATTCAATCTTAACAAGACTTGTATATGTTGGAATTAAGTTTGATGATGAAGTTCAGGCTCTACTGCTGTTGTCGTCGCTGCCTGATAATTGGTCTGGAACTGTGACTGTAATTTCAAGTTCTGTGGGGACTAAGGGTTTCACTCTTAATGGCATTCGAGATCTAATCATGGGTGAAGAAGTCAGAAGAAGGAACTCGGGTGAATCATCTAATAGTGAACTACTAAATGTTGGCAGGGGTCGGGTAATAACAGGAACAGTGGGAGTCGGGGAAGAAGTTCATCTAAACCTAGAAAGAATGTGAAGTGTTGGAGCTGCAATGAGGTGGGACATGTTAAGAGTCAATGTCCGAATAAGAAAGAATTGAACACTGCTGCTGGGGATGTTTCTGATGATGATGCATTGATACTCAGTGTGGAAAATAGTGTGGACTCTTGGGTCATGGATTCAGGGGCTTCGTTTCACGCCATGGACAACGGGGAAACGATGGTGAATCTGAAACATGGTGATTTTGGAAAGGTACGATTAGCTAATGACGAGATACTTGAGATAACGGGCATGGGTGATATTGATCTGGTTACTTGATTGGGTACTACTTGGAACCTAAAGAATGTCAGGGTGATTCCGGGGCTGAAGAAGAAACTGATTTCAGTTGGTCAGCTGGATGAACAAGGACTAGAAGTGAGGTTTGGTGGTGGTAAATAGAGGGTGATCAATGGTTATCTGATTATTGCTCGTGGTATGAAGCGTGGGTCATTGTATATGGTTGAGATACCTGCTGAGGGATGTTTGACCGTCCCGATTAAGCACGATAAAATCCGGTTCACTAAATCTGGTGCTAAGAGTGTTCATTTTGCAAATGTGAAGTCTGGAGCAGGGATGTTAGGTGAACGAGTTCGAAAGTCTAAACCATTCAGGGGATTCGGTGACAGTGGGAGCACAAGACGTGTTTCGGGTACAGTTACAAAGAACCGTTGGGTTTTAAAGATTACAACTGAAAAATTCTCTCCTGGTGATTGTTTGCTGAATTTGGAGAGTGATGGTGATCCTCGGTGTATCTTTGAATCCGGTGGAATGTCCAAACCGGTTAAGATGGAGGATGAGTCGTTGGCGGGACTAGCCAAGACTGAGTTGGAGCTCGGGGGAGCTTCAACTGACCCTTCTGGTACTTGATGATGAGGGGTCGCTCAACTAGGAAATATGATGAAGTCTTAGCTTGTTCTTTGGGAACTGGAGGCTTGAAAGACTTGTTTAAAGATTACTGAAGTTGCTGGACGACTGGGTTGCTTTGTACTTGAATGGCGGGCTAGAATTTATCGCAAAGCCTTCAAGTTGTAGATTGTTGGGTTTGTGAAGGCTTTGGGCTTGGGCCCATGTTTAGTTTTCTTGTTTATTAAGTTGTGCGTGTTCGTGTGTTGGTTCTGCTGCGCCGCTTGAATACCTAACATGCTTTAGTAAGCAAATCCATTGCCTTTGTGGAACACACTTTAGGCACTATTCTTCTCTTCTAACTTCTCTTTAATTAGACGTTGCATGATCTCTACATGCTTTGTTCTCTCACAGATCATGTTTTCTATTTTTCAATTTTTATAATTGCCATGTTGTCATTGTATTCCTTCATATATCCATGGTACATAATAGAAACTTTGCATTTGCCTACTAGGCTGCTACGAGTTGGAATCTTGTAATTCGACTTAGGGTTGATTGAATCTTACAACAAGAGGAATCATAAGCGACGGGGGTGGGTTTTATTTTTATAGATATGGAAAGTAGTTGCTACCGAACCACAAATTATATATGCCGACGAGTTCATAGTCGAAGAACATGGGATTAACCTGTGTGAGATCGTTTGACACAGATCAATCACAACCTACGTGGGATGTGATGAGATCTCTGAAAAGAACGAGGGGTTCTTTCGATTGGAGTAATAAGAAGTAAGAATTTCTTTTTCTTTTTGAGTTAGATTCCACAAAGTTTGAGCAACAGTAGACTTTAGAGGCATGTTTTCTTAGAGGCTATACAAGGTTATAAAAGGTCACAACTTGGAGGCGACAAATAAGGACGGACAAAGTTAATTGGTAAAACATAGCAACAAGCAAGCAATAAAGGGTATACCTGGTGCTTGACTTAGATCTCGCTTTATGCAGGGTTTGGGGAGGGGCCAAATCACTTCACGATGGATGTATAAAGCCTTACTCTACATGTTGTGTAAGAGGTTGTTTCCTATGACCAATGTTGTAAAAATCGCTAGGCGCTACTCGGGCGTTGAGGTAGGGACTAGGGATTAATCGGGATTAATCGATTTGGAATTTTTTTTAGAAATTATATATATACTTAAGATTAGTACACTTCAAACATTAATAATTAAACATAAAACTAACCATCAAGTACTTCAAAGATCACATAGTTCAAAATATAAAAATTAAAACATAGTAGTTCAAACACTTCAGAGATCAAATAGTTTCAAAGATCAATAGTTCAAAGATCAAACACTTCGTTATCTTCTCCATATTGTTCAATGATTTGAACACCATCCGACTCGTCTTCAACATCTTCATCTACTTCCTCCTCATCTTCCGACTCAAATTCTTCATCATATAGTTCCCTTGGTGTACTTGTCCTAGCACTTGTTCGATTACACAAAACTTCATCAACACCTGCGGCATCACCAACCACATCCCAAGGTACACTCGGCTCAAATTCTTTATCTACACCATCAACAATCCATTCTTTACCCCCTCTACCATCCTCGACTAAAAGAACTTCATGATTTCTCAATTCTCTTTTCTTGTTTCTCTCCATCAAATTTGCATTAAATTGTACAAAAACAAGATCATTCATTTTAGTCGCCTCTAGTCTATTTCTTTTTTTTTTTTTTGTATGTACCTAAATAGTTCAAAATAAGCAATAAATAATTAAATTCGACAAAAAATTTAAGTATAACCTATATTAAAAGTCACTAACCCCTTCAAACATGCTCCAATTTCTTTCACATCCGGATGAACTCGTAGTGAAAGAAAGTATCCTCATAGCTATTTTTTCAAATTTGGAGGTGAGTTACCATGAGTTTCCCACCAATTTGCTACATTGTTAAAAACAAACATAATATATTAATACGATAAATATAAAGTTTTAAATGAACAATATTGTTATCTTTAGAACTTTGTATTACCCAAATCAAATTTATCATCGTTGACTTCACATCCTTTAAGTGCGATTGGACGCTCAAATTTTCCTTGCTTACTCTTGTAGATTGGCAACTCAACTGACAAGATGGTGTTTTGCATTTCATAATCTCCGGGGAATAAAACATCAACCAAATCAACCACCGCATCATTGGCATCTAAATCATCTCGAACCTCCAGATTATTATAAAAATAATATGGGTTCAAAATGTACGCTGTCAAATATAGGCATGTATCAAGTCTATTCAATGACTTTTTTGAGATAATATCAATAATAGGCTCATATGCATTTTTATTATCATTCAAAGCATTAATAATATCCTTTTTTGCCTTTTTAAGCTCCCCATATATAATCCCATTGATGGCTTCCAATCTCCATCGACCATTCGAAGGACTTTGACTAATGGGGCAAAATTTTCAAACAAGTAGTAACACCGCTCCAAAATGCGGGAGATTTAACCGTTGCAAAGGCTAATTTCCTTTTAGCCGTCTTTGAAACTTGCATTTCTCCCATTCTTCACTTGAAAACATATGCCTTAGTTGAGACTTTTTTTCCAATAAACTAAGGTAAGAAATGCGGAAGCAAATCTTGTAACTCCCGTCTCACAATATTCCTTTTCTTGGTATATTTTCTCATCATGGCTAATGTTTTATGATGAGAATAAATAAACACCGTTAGCATTAAGTAGTCGCTGATTACACCGATTTGTACCGATTAATCCCGCCTAGGTCCAATTACCGATTAATTGATCCGACTAGCATTAATCAACAAGGGCCTAGGCCGCCTAGCGATTAATAACCGAGTAATCGGCCGCCTAGGCCGATTTTTGCAACACTGCCTATGACTTGAACTTATGACCTAAAGGTCACAAAGCATCAACCTTACCGGTTGCTCCAAGGCTCGCCTTCAAGCAAGCAAGCAATTGAAGACGGTTATTTTCTTGGATTGATTAAAGAAATAAAAAGTAAGCAAGCAAGCTCTTACCTCAATCAATTTGAGGCTGGAACTGTTCATAAAAATGGTAGTACACCAAGATTATAATCAATCACAAAAGTAACGACAAGGTTATGTTGACACAATTTGTTTGAGAGACGACCCATGAGAAGGAAGGGAACATATCAACCACCACGATGTTGGAAGCAAATTATCCACCCGCTAATGCAACACTTATTCCGGTTTGAGAAAACAATGGCACTTCATTCCAAATTCCACGGTTGACGTCAATGAACTACAACACTTGGATTATTTTGATGGGGTTTGTTTTTGATGCACAAGGCTTGTGGAAAGTGATTGACCTGGTGATTAAAGAAGTTGTTGATAAAAAGAAAAACAAGGTTGCAAGGGCGGTTCTCTTTCAAGCACGACGGAGGATATACTTCTTCAAGTTGCCAAGAACCGACAAGAGAAGGATATATGGGAGGCTTTATGAGTAAGATTCCTTGGTGCTAACAGAGTTCAAAAGGCAATATTAAGAACATTAAGAAGAGAATTCGAGCAACATTGAACGAAGAAGACATATTCAAGTGAATGCTTTGTAGGAAAGGTGAGTGGATTCGTTTCAAGGTTCAATGGCCTTGAGTGGAGTCTCGATGATGCAGTGATTATTCAAAAGTTGTTGGATTTAGTACCAAGTAAAATGTTTAGATTGTTGCTTCATTGAATAGTATTCGAATATTGATATCATGCCATTTGAGGAAGCGAAAGGCAGGTTGAAAGTCTATGAGAAATGGATCAAGGTGCAAGACAAGACAAGTAATAATGATCAAAGCAAACTATTACTCTCTATAATTGATGGATAAGAAAAGAAAAAAAGAGCTCGGTTGTGAATGTTGTGGGCCTCAAACCAAATTTGGACATTGCCGGGGAAGAAGTGGTCGGTTTCCACGTGTAGATCGAAGAGAAGGCAGGAACTAGGATAAAGTAAAGTAGATATTATAATTTTAACGAGTATGGTTACTTTGCATAAGAATTTCCTAAGAAAAATGAAGAGGCGAATTTGGCTCAAGAGGATGAGCCGTTGTTGCTGTGATGAGAGGCAAATACAAATTAGGATAAGGGGGAGATGATGCGGTGCATTCTAAATTTGGTTCACGTGTGAAGTCAAAAAGATTGGGGCCACACAAGGTGTTTAAATCGAGTAAGAGTCTTTGTGTTTATCTAGTTTATTTGTTTGGTATGTGTATTTTGATAGGAGATAGAGTCAAATAAGTATAGGTTTTGTTTCCTTTCTTGAGTCTAATTAGGAGTTGTGGTTTGCAAGTTATAGTTTTAGTTCAGATAGAGGTGTAGGGCTATTGTAATTCCTGGATTCAAGTTTTATTTTGGTTTGGTTATTAAATTAAAGAAAAGAGTCTTGGTGTGTTACCACAAACTACCGATTGTTTTGTTTGTTTCTGATCCAATTTCCAATATACACTGCTTAAAGAAGAAACAAATTACACAACTTACATATATAGCAATGCAACATGCCTTTATCCTAGGAAAAGATAAATATAGCTATTTATCTAATTTCTCCTGACTCATCAAATAATTCATATGAACTTAAAGTAGAATGTTCAGTTACTTAGATAGAGATAAGACAAGACTGATTTCACCTATAGGACTCAGACTTTTCTATAATATGGCTGCCTTTGGACTGTTGATTTAATGCTCTGACCTTTGCTATGCAATGCAGGCAGATAGTGAACTTGTTAAATTGATATCAATTGCCATATTCAAGGTGATGTTGTGCTGGAATGTATTAGCTTACATGATGACATGAAAGAAAAATCATGTATCGTGCCATGTTCAATACAGCATTCATTAAATCAAACATGTTGATACTTAATCGTGATGAAATTGACATACATTGGGATGCTAAGGATCAATTTCATAAGGACTTCAGAGCTGAGGTATATTTCATGAAATTAACATAAGCATTCATGTATGTTTTCATGCACACTTACAAACTATATATTAATTTATATCTGATAAACTCTATGATCAAAAACTGATTTGTTATTCCATCTTCAACCAATATATACAAGAATACAAGAGATAAATGTAGTAACTAAATCTCCTAAATAAGAGGAGATATATACAGAATATTACAGCTAATAAATAATTTAACAAAGTAAATAATAATAATATATATCGCTAATAATATTTATGTGATTTTTCAAATGAAGCTTCTTTTCTCTGAAATGGACGCCTCAGCTTTTATGGTTCCAGTATATTTGTCAAGTTTTGAGGAAGAGGGGCTCCCAATGGAAGCATTCGCTAAAGTACAAGATATGTTTGGCAGTGTGGATTGGTTTGTTCCTAGGAGTGATGATGCATTAAATAGGCTCCAGCAGATGCCTTTATCTGATGTTGTTAATGAAATGTTGGAAAGTTCTTCTCATCAAAGAACTGAATCCAGAAATTTGCTTCAAACACTTCCTAAGAGAGATAATAATCAGGATAAAGAAACCAAATCAAGCACCACATACTTGGATGCTGTTGGGCCTAAAAGTATTTCCCTTCCCAGAAAATTACCATCATCATCAGAGACCCAAACATCCATGGATGCTTCTACAAAATCTCTCTCTTTTCCTTCATCCATGCCACCTCATATTATCTTTGCATGTTCACATCCTTCCATATCTGAAAAACTGGGTGAAACTGCAACTTCTTCACTGGCTCCTCCCACTCCTATCCTACCACCAGATGGTAAGGCAGGTCCACCACCTCCATCGCCGCCGCCACCTCCAAAGAAGCCTGGTGGACCACCCCCGCCCTCTCCTCCTCCTGATACCGCGACTGGACCTCCCCCTCCCCTCCTCCAGCACCAAAACCACCAGCACCGCCAGCCCCTCCCCCACCAAAGGCTAAGACAGCACCACCACCACCTCCTCCAGCTGCTACTGCTTCTAAAGGAAATGTTAAAGGAGGTGGTGATGCACCACCTTCACCGCCATCTCTTTCAAAAGAATCCAGTATTTCTGCTCCATCTCCACCACCTCCTACTAATAAGGGGCGTAATAGGACACCTGGTGCAAAAGGTCAACCAACAAAGAAACTGAAGGCTTTACATTGGTCAAAGTTCAGTCGAGTAACACAAGGGAGTTTGTGGGCTGAAAAACCTGGTGAAGCTTTAAGGTGTTTCATTTTCTTTTCCATTTTAGATTCTTGACATTTCTGCTATTTTTGTTTCTTGATGTTCTCATTTTTCTCATGGTTGATGTGCATTAATTAGGGCACCAGAGTTTGATATGTCAGAACTTGAAATTCTCTTTTCAGTGGCAAATCCAAGATCAGATAAGGCTGCAAAACCAAAATCTCGAGCATCTAATAAACCCGACATAGTACACCTGGTAAAATAGTTTCCTTCTTGATGCATGCATTAAAGTTCTAGTAAAATTTTAATCAGATTAATTGCATTAAAGCTATATGATACTGTTACGGAATGAGTTTAAACACCTTTGTATATGTTAGTGATTAATATTTCACACTTCTAGCACAGATTGAGCACAAGCGATCATACAATTGTGAAATTATGCTTTCAAAGGTGAAGACACCATTGCATGAATTGATGGTAAGCTCAAAATCTTTGCATCTTATACTCAATGAAT
Organism: Flaveria linearis; assembly: GCA_024085815.1. Lineage (NCBI taxonomy): Eukaryota > Viridiplantae > Streptophyta > Magnoliopsida > Asterales > Asteraceae > Flaveria > Flaveria linearis. Next base: position 33,297,436 of record CM044014.1, read on the forward strand.
ACATGATACGACTAATAAACTTGAAGAAGGTAAAAGGATTTCTATTGTTACCCTACTCTTTTTAGAACTTATCAAATGCAAATCTATTTAGCCCATCATATTACGTTTTTGCTATGTAGAATTTATCAAAAGTGATAAAAGAGAAAAGTATGAACATAACATTTTTCATAATATAAAAAAGATGAAAAATACATGAAATTCTCATACATTGACAAGGTAGTTACTTTTTATTGTCATAGTTTCGCTTAACACAAAAAAATCATCAATGTTATGAAATAGAGCTAAGTGTTAGCGATTAGTTCTCGCTTATGGATCACGTAGCGTGGATATCCTAGACCACTATTGTATCAAAGAGCCTTGATGGAAAAGATCTAGGAGAAAGCCTTGGAAAGATATAGAACCCGCCTAATATATGGATCACATAGCATGGATATCCTAGATCACTATTGAATCAAAGAGCCTTAATGGAAAAGATATTGGGTTTGTAAAGGCTTTAGGCCAATGTTTTAAAAATCGCTAGGCGCTAGTCGGGTGGTGAGGTAGGGACTAGGGATTAATCGATTTGGAAATTTTATATGTATTTTTTAGAAAATATATATATACTTAAGATTAGTACACTTCAAACATTAATAATTAAACATAAAATTAACCATCAAATACTTCAAAGATCACATAGTTCAAAATATAAAAATTAAAACATAGTAGTTCAAACACTTCAAAGATCAAATAGTTTCAAAATATAAAAATTAACCATCAAGTACTGTGGAGTTGTTCGCGGTTGGAGGCTGGTCGTCGGAGGGCTGGTCGCCGGAGGGCTGGTCACCGGAGGGCTGGTCACTGGGAGGGAGGCTGGTCACCGGAGGGGTGGTTGCCGGGAAGGGGCCTGGTCTCAAGATTCAAAGTGGAGGTGGGGATGTCGGCTAGCGGGCTAGGGCTGTGGTCTAAATGGTAAGAACCGTAAATTATGGTTTTAAAACCCACATTCAAGCCTAAAGTTGCCCATGTGTATGTTTCTTGTCCTTTAAGTTATTAAGCCTTGCGCATCTCTATATACCATAGTCATGTGATTGTAATCTTTTGTACTAGAAACTAGTTATAGCATATGGACATAGGTCACACTAATAGAACCATGTTAAATTTTTGTCTTGCTTTTATTGCTTTTTGTGTGCGTGTGTGATAGTGTTTCGTTGTGTACACCGAAAGTTGTCTTAGAGCTTCAAAATAAGACGTCGTGGGAACTGAATTCTGTCACACACACCAATGTGCAATTAGGGTTTTGGAGTAGAAACCTTGGAGTCGTCTTTTTTTCCACTGGTATTCTAGCTGCCTCTATTGATTAGGGTTCATGATACGTATGCTAATATGGAAGTCAAAATACAGAGAGAATTCTAGGAAAGGGATGAATGATGTAATAGGAAAAAGGTTGAATGATTGAAAACTTGTATTAATGGAAAAGGAAAATGGAGTACAATGATGACCAGAGCAATGCTCTCTCTCCGTGCTTGTAGCAGGAGTCACTAATCTCTAACAAACTAGAACCTGCCCCACTATCAATTATTTACTAATATATATAATAGTGTGAATAACAAACTCTTAGCCACTTTTGGATTTGTCACTCTTGCCCCTCCTGGAATAAACCAGCAACTCGTTTGGCCCCTTGCTTATATGATTCGTATCAGTTCAATACCACCAACAGGTACCATCAATACTGTTGGCGTCGTGTTTGAGAGAAACTACCACCTGTGGTCTTCTGTTGTGCCATTGCCGATCGGAGAAGAAAACGTAGCCACCGTTTCCTTGTTGCCGGATTGGTTTTAAAAAGCGCGAGGCACACAAAAGCGACATGGTTTAAAACCGAGGCGCAAAGCGCAAAAGCGTATCGATTTTCGTACGCAAGGCACAAGATATTTATATGTATTTTATAATATGCATAAACGAATAGAAACTAAAAAAGAACATAATATCATACGCAAGCTGCAAGATATTTTCGTATGCAGATTTGAAGGTAAGTCTTCAAGCCCATTTCAACTTAATGGCTAAGCCTTGCTCCCGTACAAGAAACATGTGTTTGACGTCGATTTTTTCCCTAAAAAACATGCTTCACCCTCTCTTTACTTACATTGGTCTCCTTAGGTTCATGTAATGAAACTGAAATTATTGTTATTTCTGGATGATATTACAATGTTGAAACACACCTCAATATATAGAGGTGAAAACCCTAATCTAAGGCCCATCAAGGCCCATGGGCCAGAATAACGGGCTAACATAACTGGACTAACTAAACAAATAACTGGGCTAACTAAACTTATCTATTTTAATCTATTTACATTAACACTCCTCCTCAAGTTGATGCATAGATGTTAATCATGCCCAACTTGTTACATATAAAATCTATTTGAGTCTTCCGGAGTGGTTTCGTGAAGATATCAGCAAGTTGAAACTCTGTCTTAACATGGATTAGTTGAATGGATGCCTCTTCAACCTTCGTACCAACTACCCGATCCCTGATTAGATGGCAATCAACTTCTATATGTTTAGCTCTCATGAAATACTTGGTTCTTGGCTATGTGAATAGCAGATTGATTATCACAATATAACCTCATCAAGTTATTTGAAATAACCCCAAGTTCTCTGAGAAGACGACGGACCCAAATCATCTCCGATGTAACATCTGCCATGGCTCTGTACTCAGATTCAGCACTGGATCGAGATATTGTGTGTTGTTTCTTGCTTTTCCAAGACACCAGATTTCCTCCAACAAACACACAATATCCAGTTGTAGACCGCCGTGAAATGGGGCAACCTGCCCAGTCGGCATCCGAAAAGCCTGATACTCTACCATCTCCTTCTTCTGTAAAGGCGCCTACACGACAGTGCCCTTGATCAGAATACAAAATCCCCAACCCTGGAGCGGTTTTAAGATACCGTAATACACGTAGAGCAACATCCCAATGTCCTGTGTATGGGGCGGCCATGAACTGACTTAAAACACTAACCGCAAAGGAGATGTCCGGACGAGTGACAGTCAAATAGTTAAGTTTCCCAACTAGTCGCCTGTATTGCTCAGGATCCTTCATTGGGCTCCCATCTTCTAGAAGCAGCTTTCCGGTAGAGAGCATTGGGCTATCTACTGGTTTGCAGCCTAATAGACCGCATTCAGATAACATATCAAGAACATACTTTCGTTGTGATAGGAGAATTCCCTGTGGAGAACGGGATACTTCTATACCAAGAAAGTATCGGAGTCGGCCAAGGTCCTTAATCTGAAACTGTGACTGAAGAAACTGTTTGAGATTTGTGATCCCAACTTCATCATCCCCTGTGATTATTATATCATCCACATAGACAACCAGAATAATTCTTCGGCCCTGGTGATGCCTAAAGAACACAGAATGATCATAGGCACTACGAGTCATCCCAAATTCTCCCATAACATCCGAAAATCGTCCGAACCATGCTCAGGGGGACTGCTTAAGACCATACAATGAGCGACGTAATCTACATACCTTTGAAGCCTCCTCCTCAACGATGTACCCAGGTGGCTGCTCCATATACACCTCCTCCTCAAGGATGCCATGAAGAAATGCGTTCTTGACATCAAGCTGATGGAGCGGTCAGTGATTAATAGCAGCAAGAGCAATAGAAATGCGTACCGATGGCATTTTGGCAACAGGAGAGAAAGTCTCATCATAATCAATACCGTAAGCCTGAGAATAACCTTTAGCAACTAAGCGGGCCTTCAAGCGAGGCACAGGTCCATCTGGGTTTGGTTTCACTGTGAACAGCCAACGACAACCAACGAGGCGCTTCCCGGGGGAAGGGGTTGCAGATCCCACGTATGATTGGCCCGAAGAGCACCAATTTCTTCTTCCATAGCCTTTCTCCATCCTGGGTGAGCTAGGGCGGTCATCACATTCTTGGGAATCGGGTAGGAGTCAAGGGTAGTAGTATAAGCATGACATTCGGGTGACAGGTGTGCATAGGAGACATAATCCTGGATAGGGTAACGGGTGTGACGTCTGGGTTCCTTTCGGAAGGCAATGGGTATATCAGGATACGATGCACCAGGTGGGTCATAGACGGGTGTATCAGGGTGACATGTGAAATATCTGTTACGGGAGTATCGGATGTAGCAACAGGATCAGGAACAGAGGACGGACCAGAATCATGGTCAGGGTATAAATCAGGGCCGTTGTCTTATCCTTATGTCGTCTGGTATACGTGAATATCAGAGGACCCTTTGCCGGCAGGTCAGATGAAACAGGATCCGAATGTGTAGCATCAGAGACCGGAGGAGCAGATAAAACTGGAGGGATAGAAATGGTAGGGACAGTGGGTGACGTGGATATGTCAGGCTCAGGATCGGGATCAGGAAAGAAATCATCAAGACAATCGGTGGACTCAATGAAGAATGGGCAAGACTCATGAAAAGTAACGTCGGCACTAGTAAAATATCGACGGAGAGAAGGGCTATAGCACCGATACCCTTTCTGGACCCGGGAGTAACCAAGAAAAACACAACGGATGGCACGAGCATCAAGTTTAGTGGTTGTCGGACGATGATCGTGAACATAGGCAACACAACCAAAGATTTTAGGTTCAAGAGGAAAAGGGTTATGAGTAGGAAACAGAACAGAAAACGGGGTTTTTCCATTGAGAACTGAGGAGGGCATGCGGTTAATCAAATAAGCAGCAGTCAGGACCGCATCCCCCCAAAAGCGATGAGGAACATGAGAATCAATCATAAGAGTGCGGGTAACATCCAACAAGTGACGGTTCTTGCGTTCTGCAATGCCATTTTGTTGAGAGGTATATACGCAAGATGTCTCGTGAACGATACCATGCATTTTGAGATATGATGATAAATCTGCTGACATGTATTCTTTTGCATTATCAGTACGTATGGTTTTAATGGAGGTGTTAAACTGATTTTGCACATACGCATGGAATTCTCGAAAGATGGAATTTAGCTCACTACGAGATTTCAATAAGTAGACCCAGGTAGTACGAGAATAATCATCAATAAAAGTAACAAAATAATCAAAACCAAGAGTAGTTTTAACAGGGGAAGGTCCCCAAATATCTGAATGTAAAAGTTCAAATAGGTTACAGACTCTACTAGACACTCTTGGGGGATAGGGACGCCGGGTGTGTTTACCTAGCTGACACGACTCACAATGAAAATCAACAGAAACAGATAAATCCGGTCTCATTTGCCTCAGAACCGCTGTAGAGGGATGACCCAACCGGCAGTGGACTTCCCTGATGCTTGAGTCACAAACGTTTGCTGAAGGTTGTGACGATAAGGACAGACGGTATAGGCCTCCTGATTCAACACCTGTGCCAATCAGACGGTTCGTCCCTAGTTCCTGGAAAACACAATGAGTAGGGTAAAATTTGGCAAGGCAATTGTTTTGTTTGGTAAGTTGGCTTACGGAACAAAGGTTATCGGGAAACTCGGGTACAAACAAGACAGAGGAAAGGGTCAGGTTCTTCGAGTTACTAATGGATCCAATGCCTTGAACAGGGCATGAGGATCCATCAGCAATTCGAACAGGAGGGTGAGAGGTATGCTTTAGGTTGGATGATATACCTTGATTCCCAGTCATGTGATGAGTGGCCCCAGTGTCAACAATCCAAGATGAATTAAGGCTAGAGAACGTACCTGAATGAGCTGAATTGGCTTGTGGGCTAGGAGCGTGAAGCGGAAGGTTCAATAACTGCTGAAATTTGTTATACTCCTCCTGACTGAGAGTGACTGTCGGGGTAGCCGGACCGGCATGATCTGGGACATCATCAGAGGCAACTAACCTTGCTTTGGGTCGAGGAGGCGGAAGAGACCCAGGTGGACGATTCGGGCAGTTGTACTTTGTGTGTCCATCCTGGTGACAATAGTGACAAGTGATACCATTGCCTCGACCAACACCTTTTCTTGGAGCTGGCTGATTGCCCCGACCGGTGTTTCTGCTAACAGGTGCACTTGTATACATAGCAGATGTGTCGGTGGTTCCAGTAGTAGTCCCTGAACCGTACATCTCTCGAAGCAAATGGTAAATGGAAGCGACGGAGGAGGTGGCAGTGGAGTTGCTCAACAATAAAGGTCGAGCACTAGAGAACTTCGGTGATATGCCTGCAATAAAACATCATAATATCCATTTTGTTGCGCTCCTCCTGAAGCTTCAAATCAGTGGTCGGAGGGTACAACGCACGGAGTTCATCTCTGAGTTTTGAAAACCTAGTGAAATAGTCAGTAAAAGTCGAATCACCTTGTTCTGCTCTACTATATGCCTAAACCACAGAAAAAAGCATGTGACAGAGATTCTTTGGCCGAAAAGGATGAGGACAAATGATCCCACATTTCTTTCACAGTGGGAAAGTTCTGAGCTATAGTAAGTATTTGTGGCTCCATAGCATTCCACAAAGCCATCTGAATACCACTATCATCAATACGTCATTCACGGGTAACCGGTTGTGGAGGGATTGTTGTCAAGTGGTCTCCCTTGTCAAGGCTAGCAAGTCCTTTCTCGACAAAGAGACTCCATGAACTCCAATTTTGGAGTCAAGTTTCACAGGAATACGTAAAACAGGGTTGTAATTGATAATACCTGGAGCAATCTGAGTTGGGGTGGCTGAATCGGTCTTCTTTTTCATCACCCATGTTACCGATGTTAACAGATCTGAAAAAACGGGCGGCTGGATCTAAGAGCAGAACAGAAAAACGCGTGGGAACAGGAAACAGATCACAAATATCGATCGAGACAGAGATTCTGAAGCTTCTGGAGCATCGACGACGGCCGGAGGTGGCTTCGCGCGCCGGTACGCGGCGGCGCGTGGGGAACACTCACAGTCTTCAGGCGGCGCGTGGGGGCGCGTGCGGTGGTGGACGGCGGTGATTTTTTCAGGGTTCCTTAATCGAGGCTTTCTGCAGCTGATGGTGGTGGCGGTGAGTTGTATTTGTTGCTCGAAAAAAGATTGGTGTGGACAGCAGGTTCTTGACCGGAAATCAGAAACAGGGGCAGAGCAGGGATAGGTTACCTGACTAGGATTCGTACCGAGAGCCTTGTGGCTCTGATACCATGTAATGAAACTGAAATTATTATTATTTTTGGATGATATTACAATGTTGAAACACACCTCAATATATAGAGGTGAAAACCCTAATCTAAGGCCCATCAAGGCCCATGGGCCAGAATAACGGGCTAACATAACTGGACTAACTAAACAAATAACTGGGCTAACTAAACTAATCTATTTTAATCTATTTACATTAACAGTTCACAAAGCAAAGGTTGTCGCTACTGAGGTCGCCTTGTGCCTATGCGCCTCAGGCGCGCTTTTTAAAACCAAGGGATCCGGACCAATACTCAACACTCAACAACCACCGATTTTAGGGGTTGGGAATTGTGATCGCACTGATTGGGAGCACGACACTTGTTTCAATCGTGATTTGGAAAGGAAAACAGGTTTACCTGTTTCTTTTGCTTTTTTCTAATTAGGGTTTTGATTGAGCTGATTGATTGGGGTTTGGGTGTTCAAGTTTCGGGTTGTCATTCGAGTTGTTGTTAAGGTTGACTTTGATATTGTGGTCGGGTTCCCTGACAGGAGTGATGGGTTTGGTTTGTTTATATGTTTTTTTTACTATTATTATTAACCGAGGAACTATTTTTTGAACGAAAACAATAGGTTGTGTCCTTTTGACAGTGTTCAGTAGAACATCTGTCAAGTTCTGGTCCATGTCAATGTTATGTCTGTTCACTGTTTCTGTGTCTGAAGATGAGAAAGTTTAGATTGAGAGTTCGATGTAACTGATTTCAGTTGGTGGAAGTGCAAATAGAAGTGATGTCAAAAGGATTCGGATATGGTTTGGTAAAGGAAAAGCATGCTAAGATGGAAGAATCTGATTAGGAATTGAAAGACAAAAAGTCTAGGGCGATTATTGCATTGGCACTGACTAAAAGTGAGGCATTTAATATCATGAAAGAAACTATTGCTTATGATATGATGGATTCACTTTCAAACATGTATGAAAATCCTCGGTTGGAAACAAAGTCTTCCTGATTCGAGAGCTTGTGAACATGAGGATGAAAGAAGGAAAGTCACTGACTACTTACATCAATAACCTTCATTCATGGCAAGATTTGTGTCTATTGGAATTAAGTTTGAGGATGAAATCAGGTTCTACTGCTGTTGTTAAGCACGGGCCGTGTTAAGCAATACAAAATATGGTTTGCCAAATCTTGTGTTAAGAGAGTTCATTTCACAAATATAAAGTTTGGAGCCACAATGATGTTAGTTGAACGAGTTCGAAAGTATAACTATTCCGGGATTCAGTGACAGTGAAGCACAGGACATGTTAGGATACAATTACAAAGAACCGATAGGTTTTGAAGACTAATACTAAAAAAATCTCTCCTAATATTGTTTGTTGAGTTTGGGTAGTGTTGGTAATTCTCGGTGTATCTCTGGATGCGCTGGACTGTCTGAACCGGTTGAGACAGAGGATGGGTCATTAGTGGGACTAGCCACAACTGAGCTGGAGCTCAGGGTACTTCAATTGGCCATTCTGGCTTGATGATGATTCCATTGCAACTATGAGATTTGATACAAAGTCTTAGTTTGTTGTAGGGAATTAGAGGCTTGGAAGGCTTGTTTAAAAATTACTGATATTACTGGATGATTGGGTTGTTTTGTGCTTGGATGGCGGGACGGAGTTCATTGTAAAGCCTTCAAATGGGAGATTGTTGGGTTTATGAAGACTTTGGGGTTAGGCCCTTTTTTTGTTTCTTGCCTAAGTTATCAATACTAATGTGTCTCCATATATACCATAGTCATGTGACTGTAATCTTTTGTACATAGATAATAAAGTGAAACCCTCGTTGCAGCTAGTATGGACGTAGGTTACACTTAACCTTGTTAAATTCTCATGTTGTTTTTACTGTTTTTCGTGTGTGTGATAGTGTTCCATTGGGTATGCCTAACAAAATATCTTTGAAGAAATCCTTGGAAAGATATCGAACCCTTTAGAATAGTATGGAGATTCCATCGGTATTTCCATAGAAGTCCGTAAATTCATATACACGACGACCGTATAGAATTATAAAAATTTTCTAGAATAGAATATTCTGGACTAAGACTCACTAGTATATATATAGGGGTGTGTTTTTTTACCTGAAACCGAATACCGAACCCGATCCGATGAACCCAAACCCGATTAAGGAAGAACCCGATCAACCTGAACCCGATTTTAAAACTACACAGAACCGATGTGGTCTTTAGGGTCGGTAATTGAGTTGCTTTATCTGTAAATCAGGTTAACCCGAAGAGCCCGATTTTGGGTTTAAAAATCAAAGGCCGAATTTTTTTAGGTTTCAAGTACGTGGAGCATTGCAGATTTGTATACATGGTCGTGCCATATTGAAAAACCGAAGATGGCAGTTACAATTAAAAATCAAATTAATTCAAAGAGTGGTAGTGGTGCATTGAACTTCAGCTATAATCAGAAACGGTCGTCGGCATTGCTTCGATTCACAGTTTAACATTCTTTTGAAAGTGGTGTTTGCCAGCTTGTGCTTTAATCACGTTTCAAAGTTAAAGGATCAATTACTTCAAGTTTAATTCCTTTAAAAATGTAAATCAAGAAGTATATGTAATTTTATTATGTTCATACATGTAACATATGTGTTTCATAGTTATACATATTACATACAGTAAATCAGTAACAGTTTGGGTTTGTAGTCGCTATAACTTTTTACAGTTTGATTTGTGTTTTGCTACTTTAATATTATGGTTTATTTAGCTCGACATATAAGTATATTTTAGTAGTCCATGTAGTACTTCATTAAAAAAACATATTAACAGCTCATTAGTATTCTAATTAGCAACCGGATCACCGATGATACCGACCCAAATAAACCACTTCTCCTTGCTTTGGCTGCGCTTTGCTTGTACCAGGTATCGGCCGGGCATGAGGGTTTACTGTACAAGTGCGTTCCAGCTGTTAAAAATACAACCATTATCAAATTTCAATACTTATTTAAAATCAAGATTTGACATGTCTCTGCTTTTAGGTATATATGATAACTCCATCTCACTATTGTAATGTGTATGTTCAAATATTAGTTTCTGCTGTCTAATAAATTGCTTTTAATCCTTTGTTAGATTATTATATAATTATCATATGTGGAAGGCATCCAAATATAATGTTATTCTCTCTATAAGTCTATATAGAACCTAATGTAACCCTGTTTATAGTTATATAAGTAGTCTAATATGCTAGAATTGCAAACCTTGACAGGATCATGTCCTTGCTTTGGATGATTCAGCGATGGATGTTGAAATGGTGGATAACCTTACAAAATTCTGTCCAACCAAGGAGGAGATGGAACAGATTAAGGTGTACCAGTAGTGAGCTTATTAATTTACTAGTTTAGTATGAGGTTACATGTGGCCAATATTAAGCTAATTTCTCTCTCTGTTATTATATTTTTCGTTTAAAGTTTGTGTCTATTAATTGAATTTATGCATCCATAGCTTTTATTTGTATAATAAGTAGATTCCTTATGCTTAGGGTTATAAAGGAGATAAGGATAACCTGGGCAAATGTGAACTGGTATGTAATAACTATGCTGCCCTGATTCTTCTAGTAACTGAATTCATTCATATGGATTATTTCTTATTTCTGGTAACAGTTCTTCTTGGAGATGATGAAAATTCCACGTTCAGAAGCTAAACTCAGAGTTTTCTCTTATAAGTTACAGTTTAGTACACAGGTTAGAATATACTAGACATGCATTTTTCTGCTTATTATAATACTAGATAATAATTTAGTGTTCTTTTCAATTTAGGTTTCAGATCTTTGTACGAACCTAAACATTGTATATTTGTCAGTAGAACAGGCAAGTTTTATGTTTTACTCTAATCTTGCACTTAATCAGTGACAATATAATTGAATAGAACTATACTTTTTCATGTATGTTGATGGTGCATTGGTGCTTATATCAGATCAGGAGTTCTATGAAGTTGAGAAGAATTATGCAGACAATTCTTTCTCTAGGAAATGCTTTGAACCAGGGAACTTCCAGAGGTGAGTTATTAGTTGAGTTTATTTTTCTATGTTGGCCTTGATCTTCAAAAAATAAAATATTTCAATATCTTATTTTTGTTTCGGTTTAGGAGCTGCTGTTGGGTTCAGATTGGATAGTATCCTTAAACTTAACGACACACGTGCCAGGAACAACAAAACGACACTGATGCATTATCTTTGTAAGGTGCAGCTTTTTATAGATTTACTTTTTTCCTTCATCATATATATTTGATTTATGAAGTTGATAAATCGTTTCTTTTACTTTGTTCTTGGTCTCTCTGGTGGTTATCTTAGGTGCTTGCAGAGAAACTACCCGAACTCCTGGATTTTTCCAAGGAACTTGGCAGTTTGGAACCTGCATCAAAGGTTTTCTTGTCAGAATTCACGTATTATCTAATGGAAGTTATTTTAGTTCGTTTTTGTTGATTGCATTGATTATTTCATTCCAGATACAATTAAAGGCATTGGCAGAAGAAATGCAATCTATTACCAAGGGACTGGAGAAAGTAATTCAGGAAAAGAGGATGTGTAAAAAAGATGGACATGTGTCCAAACGTTTTCGGAAGGTACACACATAATCTAATTATTGTAGCAACTAATATATTTTGATGAAATGGTTAAAATTTGTTAGGAAGAATATGTTGTCTCATTCTCATAGTAACAATGATAAGAAAGATTATTGAATTCACATCATGATGTTATTTTTCATTCATACTTACGGTGAAATGTAATTGGTTTTTTTTTCCATGTTCAGTCTTTAAAGAAGTTTCTTACTTCTGCGGAAGGTGAAGTAAAGTCCTTGGCTTCGTTGTACTCTGGGGTGGTATGTACCAAAATCTCTTGTAGAGATAAAGTAGAGGTGGCATGGAGGCCGGATTGGGTTACATGTCAAAATAGGCAAACTTTTCTATAGGTTAAAACAAGCTGGGTTGAGTTGATCTGTAAAAATATATTTGTCCACTTTTTTAAAGAAGATTATGCAATTAATGCGCTAAGTATGATTTGAAAAACAATATAATTACAGTAATGATCTAAATCATTGTAGAAAATCACTTAGAAGGTTGTATGCACTAAAAGCAGACATTTGACCTCATATGTACCCATCCGCGAGTAAATGGGTTGAAATAGCCACCTTTGCCTAAACTTGCCTAGATTTGTTGTAAAGATGCACTGTTTTATAGGGTAAAAGTGTGGATGCTTTAATTCTCTACTTTGGAGAAGATCCTGCTCGTTGCCCATATGAACAAGGTAATCATCAAAAGGACTGAAAATTTGATAATATTTGTGTTCCAAATTCTATAATAAGCTGACATTTGATGATGTTATGATATGATTTTCAGTTATTTCAACGTTGCTTACGTTTGTGAGAATGTTTAATCAAGCCCATGATGAGAACTGCAAGCAAATAGAGGCAGAAAAGAAGGTGGCCAAGAAGGAATCCGAACTTGAAAAGCTAAAACATCATAATCCTCCGAAACAAGAGTCAGAATTGACAAGAAATACCAATAATCAGTCAGAAAGTGTTAAATAAAAATAATAAAATTATAATATTTATTATACCTCTTCATGGAAGTCCAATGGTTAACGGGTGCATGTGTAGTGGCCAACAAGGATGAAAGTCTGAAATGTGAAGTTGTATAATAACGTTTTTTTGCTGCAACTGACCCGTCATTCAACTGATGGTCCAAGTGAAGGTTTCATCTCAGTTTGTTTGAATTACATGTTGAAGGGGCAGCAAAGATGAATGGGCGCCACCGGAGAATATATAGGACTTTTGCAGCTAAAAGGCGAAGATGGTTTGCCCGTGTGGTAGATGTGGTTTATGCAATCCACTTGGGTTTGTTTTTTTTGTACAAATCAGACGATTAATGTATTGTTAGATGTTAAGAGAGAGAACTATTTTGCTAACGGATGGAATTATAACTTTTTGCTCTTTAATCAATCAAAACTCCCATAAGTCCTCACTATTGTATATTAGAATTACAAGACATTTTCCACATCTTTTAATATGTATGAAAATAGAGTTTACTGCTAATTTGGTATATAAAAGGTTTAAAGCATATTGTTAAATCTTTATGTTATTATTCAACTTATCTCTCTAAGTTCTAAGCAAGGATAAGAAACTATCTAAAAATAGAACCCACAGCGAACCACTTTAAAAGCATTCATAATGAACCACGTAGGTGATATTCCAAACTATAAAACTCAAAATATGAGGTGCATGTTATGCGATCCAAAAGAAATTCCAATGCTAATTATATAACTTATTAAAAATGGTAGTGGTTGAATAGAATCATCACTATGCACCACTTGTTATACTTGTATCTTTTTCTCTTAATTCTTTTGATTATTGTTGTTGTTGTTATAATTGATGTTTCGTTTATTCAGATTCGACCAATGACCACAATAAAAAGTACAAGTCTCTATTACATTCCGCTTAATTTTGTCTACAATTGAATGTAAATTCATTAAAAACCGAGCCAGGTTAAAAATATGGTTTTCTTTCATGAAATTGGGTAAATTTTTATTAAACTCTTGATATACCATGGTGACATTCTTATTGTTTTCCTATGATTCAATACGAATTTTATTCAAAACCTATCTAGTTGTAAATAATATACATAAGCTACAAACTCAAATTCAATCCATCGAGAGGCCCCTTTACTCCTTTTTAATCATTTTTGCAAAAAAAGGCCCCAAGTAAATATGTAGCGGGTTTAAAACTGAAAACGATCTGCAAATGTTTTCAAGTTAAATATTAACTTAAATATTACTATTTACTTTTGTTGCTCACTAATAAAGAAAACTGTTATGTACTCCTCATATCTTTGCATGTATATATATTCATCTCATAAATATAAATCCAACACTTATAGAATTTACAATATGTACACCCATCATTTATAAAGACTTTTCTATACACTTTACATATCTCTCTGACCAACAATCCGAGGTGATATTTTTAAAGTCGTACTCCAAATAGTGATAACAAGCAAACCAAAAACTTAGAATGATAAATAAAGTTAGTCTACAGTTAGTGTTAAGTCATTTGCATAGAAGTTCAAAAGTGTCTAATATTGAGCCCTTCTTACAATACTTTCTTGTTATATTAAAGTCTGGTTCATGCTTTACACTACTTGTAATATTGAAGTCTAGCTCATGTTTTACAATACTTAACGTTGACTCGACCCAATATCTTCTATGCAATTCAACGACTTTGTCTATGTACGATCCTCGAAATCAAACTTTGAATATTGTAAAGTTGCAATTTATAGACATTGAACACAATGTACTTAAGATTTGTTAATTTGTCATTTACTTCATGACTCCAGTGTACGTCTACTGTGACAATGTCAAGGCTGTCTATCTAGCCAATAACTCGATACAACATCAACACACTATATATAATAAGAATAATATTCATTTTGTTTGGGAAAAAGTGGCTATGACACTGCTTCCTTCTTGTTGTATCAACCTCCCAACATGTTGACATCTTCACCAAAGATTTATCCTCATCACTATTTAGCAAGTTTTGCTCCCGTATAATGTTCGTTGGGTGAACAAACGGAATTGATTTTAGCTATTCAAAATGGGGTACATTAATTTGCTCATAATAATTCATATTTAACAATTTAAGTGAGATCATTAGTGAAACAATATCACTCGCATAGTCCTCATAACTTTACACTTTAATTTACTAACAACGATAATTATTAGTGAAATGGAAAAGCATACCATTAAGCGAGATCAAGTGCAAATCGCGTGTAAGCTTATGTTATTTTGCAACACTTTTGCAAAAAGACAAGAAATCAATAAAAGGCATAAAAATTACACAAAGGAAGACAGACTTATTCAACATTGGGTTTCCATCTAGGCTGAGATTTTGTTTCTAACATAATATAATTTGTAAGATAAAAATGATTAAATTTATATGCAAATCGATCGGTATTGGATGTGACATCTTCTCATACATTGCTCGTTATATCAAACAAGAACCTTTTATCCTATTTCATTGTTGTAGATATTCCAGTGACATCACAATATAAGGGAGGAGGGGGCATTATCCTGGGACTACCCTGGACTACCCTGAAATCCGTCAATCACACACTGTCACGTCACAAGTACCCTGAACTAACATGAAACACCAAAAAAGCTGGAAATGCAACCTGAACTACCCTCGAACTTTTATTTTCACATTAAATAATTCAAAAAGAAAATTAACTTTTACTACAAAATTAAAAATTACATAATTAAAAATAAAACATTACATAATTAAAAATAAAAGATTACATAATTAAAATTAAAATATTATATAGTAAATTAAAATTAACCTATTATTCGTCCGAAGCGAGGTACACTATATCTAAACTTGAAAGGTGTTCGACAAGATCATATCGAAGTCGGGAATGTGTATCTTGATCGTGTATTTCCGAAAGAGCATTAACGACAAAAACCGGTTGGACCGGAGGGTCCATTATGTATATCGGTGATATCGCTCTTCCTTCATCCTTCAGGATCATGTTTGTCACACCCTAAAAATCCACGTGCGGAGTTTTACCACGAGGCGTGTGAACAAACCAGGATCCTTATCATTAGTTACTTAGAACGACACTATATGCAACATTTAAATAAAAACCAATCAGAGTTTAAAACTTGAAAACTGCGCTGAAGCATTTGTAATTAAATCAAACCCAAAGTATTTAAAATGTAACATTGGCAAACACGCGCCAAACCATTATTTAAAACATAAATAATAAAACAGATGTCTTGACACAACATGAAACTTTGCAAAGCATGCTGGTCTGTGATGTGTTCCTACTGGCAATCAGAGTTGTCGACCTGAGAATAGCATACTAAAAATCTCAACACAATGGTTGGTGAGTTCAAGAGTTTGCGTTGAACATAAATAGTAACATTTGTAAAACATAAGAGGTGCATTGAAATAGATACATATTCACAAGAATAACAATAGTGATTTCACGATCGAAGCTGACATGTGTATCATTTGTTTGCCTCCCATCATAAACTACCAAATTTTGATGATGTTTGTGTTTAGGACAATATTGCACTCGTTTGACCTCGAGTCGCACGTGTGGGGCTAGTTAGGCCCAGTAGTACTACCCAGCATTTCCCGCTAGTTACCAATACTAACGATTCGAAAGTGTGAGGATTTTCAAGGTATATCACACTACGTTACACTATACACAACTTACAATAGTAATGCGTTTGTAAACAAGTATGCTATCTCCCCCAAAAGAGAGAGTGTATATAAAGTGGGGCATGAACTCACCTGATGCGCAACGAACAATACACGTAAGCAAATAGAGAGTGAGAAGACAACCCTTCAAAGGTTACCTAGATCACATGAGTTTGTAAGTATACTAGAGCAGAATAGTTGAATAGAGCCTAAGTGCTTAAGGTAGCACTTTGAACTATGTGGTTTAGAAAGAAAGACATAGTTGACCAACTTGACCCATTGACCGTTGGTGACATATTAGTTTCAATTCCATTTAAGCAAGTGTAACAATGAATCATACATGATAATCATACAAATAGTTCACGTATATCACATCAAATCTAGTTCTAACAAGATCCTTATACTACTTTAGTTTAGCATAATCACATTGATCAACAAGATTCATACTAACCAACATTCGTAACAATGATCAATTTCAATCCCAACATGACTTCCTAATCACACACAATAATACATCACCATGTATGGTCATCAAGGACCAAAATTCTCTAAATGACCAAACAAGCATCCATACAACCCAAGTAACACATTCCATCACATTAGACATCATCCAAAGTATTCTAACATGATCCTAATAGCATAACCACGTCCAACTCACAATATCCAAAGTTCTACATAAATAAAGTTTTTCTTTGGGAAAGTAATATCCCAAGGTCAATCTAACACTCAATTCTTCCATGAATCCATCAAAAACATACCTAATCAAGTCCATGCTAACATCTAGACATGACCAATATCATCAAATCATCATAATCCACAAATCTCATATCTAAAAGTTTCTACTGATGGCAAGGTATGAACTATACGATCAGTTCATGGATTTCTTGCATAATAATCATAGTTCAACGTTCATACAACATCATTAACATCATAACATTATCAATCTATCATCAATTCACCAAGTTCATGCACAAAAGTTACTATTATTAGTAAGGTATGAACAACACATCAAAAACACGAATTTCTTGTATAATCCACGTAAACTATCATCAATACAATCTAACTAACATCATACAATCAACAACATCACAAAATTCGACATTCATCATGATTTTCGAACTAGGGTTCGGCCATGATCAAAATTTCATGAAAAACCAATAAAATCTAACCTTAAATCGCGTCATGATCAAGAATTGAAGTTGCTAACGTGTTATAATGATTGGAACCAAGCAAAATCGAATGATTTCTTGTTGTTGGAAGCTTGAAATCTCAAAGTGTGTGTGTGTATGGTTGTGATTGCAGCCGAAAGGGTGGGGAGGGATTAGGGTTGGGTTTATTTTGTTAAGTTTTAGTTTAAGGTAATTACACTTAAGCCCCATTATTTATATTTTTTTAAACTAATCTTTTTAACACTTTTAAGAGTCTTAACTATAAAATACAAACATTAGAAATTAACAATAATAAATATGCATAATTTTCACTAGCCACAAAATACACGAAAGAAATAAATATAACACGTTGGCACGTTACAAGGTAAAATTCACAACTAATGTTTTAAATCACGTAAGCACATAATTACAACGTAATAATCACATTATTAGTTAAATTATTATCTATTTATAATAGATAATTGTTATTAAGTCACCAACATTCAACGACAACTAGTGTGTGCTCATGACACGTGTATGCAAGACCTAACGGAACTAACGGAGTTTGGTTACGGAAAATTACCGGATGTCACAATGTTGTGCAATATCATGCATGTGTAAACCACGCTCCGAATCTTGTCAACTGTCATAGCCTGCATCAATCGCCTAAGTATGCCCCATTTTCCTTTTAGTGCACCAAAAGCTCTTTTAACATCTTTCCTAGCCGACTCTTGCACTTTCTTGAATATTTTTTGAATAGATCCCGTTGGTAGGATAGATCCCGTTGGTAAGACAGTATCCCCGTTTGTATAGATGTCTATTTACATAAAATGAACACTTGGGTGCGGTATCATTTCTTTCAGGTACAAATGTTGGGGATTGATTGAGAATATTGATATCGTTGTTCGACCCGGACGGACCACAAATACCATGCCAAAACCACATATCATTTGAAGCCACCGCTTCGAGCATGACCGTCGGATATTGGTGATCACCTCTCATATATTTGCCACGCAACTTGGTCGGACACATTCTTCAAACAAAATGTGTACAATCTATACTGCTAAGCATACCGGGAAGGTGATGCTTATCCTCGTGTGCCTTGTATAAAAGTGTAACATCATGGCTTGTAGGTCTACGAAGGAATTCCCTACCATGTAACTTAATAATGACATTGCAAAAAATTTTAGACACTCATGCGAAGTGCGAGCAGACATACATAAATACTTATCATACTCATCTGGAGTGTTACCGATTACGAGTTGTCTGACCATGGATGTGCATTTTCGTAGCGGGGTGAAACGTTTTTTCATTCTCCCGTCAAGGCCGTATTGGAACCATTCTTCTTTTGATTTGACATCGCCGAATATTTTTAAGAATAAACGTTTCGACATACGATACCTTCTTCGAAATGTTTGTTCATCGTATTTTTAATCGTCAACGAAATAGTTGTTCATAAGTAGCTCGTGTCCCATTACACGATCGCGTGGAACATATCTTTTTTAGAAGAACTGCTTGTTGTATCCTCCAGGGCTTTGTCGACAATTTTTTCATACAATATAAACTGTTATCATTCGAATCAACGAATCCAAATCATTTTCGGGAATATACTAATTGGAAACTCATCAGACATTGTTGTGTTGTGTAATTGTTATGTTTGTATGATTTTGTTTGAGTTTGTGTAAATAATAGTGTGTACGTGTGTGAGTATTTATAGGGTAAAATTTTATTTTTTTAAATAACGGCTATATAGCCGTTAAAGAACCAAACCCGCATCAGCTAATATAACTCCCGCCCCCTACCTGCCTGGTACCCGATTTGGATGGCGGCGGTGTACCCGCCTGGGTACCGGCCTACCCGCAAGGGTACCCGAGGGTGCCCCCTCCTCCCTAATAAATATATACCAACACTAGTGTGACATCCCTATAGTTCGAGGTTAGATAAAAACGTTTAAGATTATTATTTGATATATATTATGTTGTTATATTTACCTTACATGTATATATATAAGATGAATAAGTAAATTGTGTGTGTATGGTGTGCATGCATGCATTATTACGTATGCATGTATGTATATATCTTAAGACTATGACACACACACATATATATATATATATATGAAATAAGTTAAGAACAAAGATTAATCAAACATTATCAAATAAGATTTCATCAAGAAACCTTGAATCAAACTAAACCAAATCACACCTTAAACATCTAAACACCAAAACAAACTTAACTATAGATATAACCACAGTTCATTAGGATATAAGCAACCCGATTAAGCACCACTATTATCACTAACCCGCCACCTAAAGCCTCACCCTTAATGTTAATTAACTTAACCCACCATTAATGCTCATCACTACCCTTAATCACCACTAACCCCTCGCCACTTGTCAAGCACCCAAAACCACCACCTTAGTCCCTCCTTGACACTAAGCCGCTTCTCCTAATGACACCTCTCCCTAAATTGCTTCCTAAGCAAGTCTACACTTACCACCTTACTAACCTAGAACCTAGGCTTCATGATGGAAGCTCCGCTACATGGAGCCTTCACCCGCATGGGGTTCCCACACCTTCACCACACAAAACCTCAACATCCTCTTCTCATACTCTCTCTCGATTTGTTGTCTACAACCGCAAACCACCACCCTAACACCACCCTTCTCTCAGTTACCGAACAACACCAAAACCATCATCTCTTTCTCTCGATCTCCATATGCCCACAACCATCACCATTTGAGATCACCACCATCCTCTCACTCCCTCTTGGTTTTACAGCACCACCAAACACCATCATCATCCAAACACTCATCATCTTCAATCAACCATGTTCATCTAAGTGTTTACTTTCAAGATCAAGAACCTTCACCTCAAGACTAGGACATCAAGAATTTAGAAGCTTTCATCAACCACCCTTCACCATCTTCTCATCAAACAAGGTTAGAAAGCCTTAATTTATGTGATTAAAAGAAGTATGTGTTTAAACAAACACATACATGACTATCATCAAAGAAAACTCATAAACGCATGTTATTCATTTCAAAAACTCAGTAAGAAATGGATAAAGAACTTAAAAATATAAAGGTTTTAAACCAAAAGGATTACAAATAAAATGTTTAAAATCTTAGTATTCTTGATAAAATTAAAAAATATTTAAATGACTGTGATTGTAGGAATAAATTCATAAATATGTTTAGAAATACTAGTATTATCAATCTGTAAATTTTGGTACATTAAAACTGAGTAAATTAATTTATGTGATTTAATCAAGGAAAAAATAAGAAAAATACTATGTGGAAGAACCAAACCTGGTAAAATCTGAAAAAATTATATCATGACTCTTGTATATTATAGAAGTTTTAGAATAAAATTCGTGATTAAATTCCTTCATATGACTGAGATTTATATTTTATATGATCTGTAATAGTAAAATCAAAAGAAATATCTAAATAGTGAGATAAATTATGAAAATTCACATAAGATTATGATATTATTGAATTGATAGTATGTGTAAATTTTATGATTTTTGAAGATATATAACTATTTTTCTTGAATTTTATGAAAATTAGAAAAATTATAGTAAACTGTTTATTGTGAATTATAAACCAGGAAATTTATAGGATGAAATAGACTTCAAAATAATCATTTTGGAAAATTTTGGGGATTTTATATTTTTTCCTATTTATGTTAAGTTTGTATTAATTTTAGAAAATTATTTGAATTTAGTTAATAGCTGAAATTATTATATGTAGAGGTGGCAAAATGGGTGGGTTGGATTGGGTTGGTTGTTAGGTTAGGATGGATTTGTGTCAGGATGGGTTTGGGTTAGGATGGGTCATTTAAAAAAAAGGTCAGGATGGGTTTGGGTCAATATGGGTTTGGGTCAATATGGGTTTGGATCAGGATGGGTTCGGATCAGGATGAATCATTTTTAAAAAAGTCAACACTATTTTACTACTATTCTACAATCCAACAACACATATAGATAGATGCATATGCGGACCCGTGGCGACGCGGCGGACCCTGGCGACGCGGCGGACCCGTGGCGACGCGGCGGACCCGTGGCGACGCGGCGGAACGGTGGTGACGCGCGATGAAACTCGACAGAGGTGGGAGGTTGTATGTGTGTTGGTGGTGTGGTGGAACGGTGGTGATGCGGTGGTGGTGTGGTGAACCGGTGGTGATGCGGTGGTGGTGTGGTGGACCGGTGGTGATGCGGTGGGTGTGGTGGTGGTGGTGGTGCGGTGGTGCCGTTGCGACGGAGGCGATCAATTTGAGTGAAAGAAACGTTGACTTAGACTTGTAGATCTATTTTGAAAACCCATCTTGACCTATGTTTCTTTTTTTCCAAAAATACTTTTAACCCATCTTGACCCACTTGTGTTTTTATTTAATCCATTCCAACCCATCTTTATTTTTAAAACACTATTATGACCCAAAATCACATCTTTGGATCTTTTTTGCCTCCTCTAATTATATGTTCATTGGTATTTTTGGATGATGTTGCTACTAAACTTTTGGAAAATATGAGTAACAGTGGTTATTGTTTTGTAATTTTAACTGAGGTGCTGAAACTTTTAAAGAAATATATTTCTAACTTATAATTATTTTATAGGTTGTCACTGGAATTGAGGTGAAATTCATAGTACCGTTTTTATATTAAGAGTTTTAGGAGAAAAGCATACTATTTTGTGTTTGATACAAATAAATAAGACTTTTAAGATAAACTGTCATGTTGCCGTAAGATATAACCATTAATTCGGATGAGGAACCTGTCACACCCCGAAAATCACAGCGGAAGGTTGCGTGACGTGGTGGTAATGGAAGTTGGATTTATTCCAACAATTATAGTCAAACGTTAAAAATCAAGCAGTTGACTACGAGTGTTGGACCTTTATACGTTTTCAAAAATATCATAGAGAAATTCATGTACTAATTTCACCGACGTGTCCAGTTAAACGACCTATTTATTTATTATAAAGTTTCCGATTACAGGTAGTCAACCTAACACGTTTGACCCTCCAAAGACCCATTCTGTTTAGACCTCAATAGAGCTTACCAACAACCCTGAAAAGCATGAGAAATACTAGTCAACATAAAGTTGGTGAGCATTCGGGTTTTTAAAACTTTATAAACAAATCAGTTTTTCAAAAACCGTTATGATGTAGCGAGATAATATACCCAACATAGACTAGCTAGGTCCTATGATAACAATCAGGTCATAAGTCCATAATCAAGCCAAGAAACACGTCGTTGCCCCACAACAGTCCAAACATATAAACTCCCTCGCCACATATATCCCGACCAGCACGACTGGTCGCGAGAGCGGGCCCTTCTAACCGGATAGATCTACCAATATAGTCTGCGGCCTCAACCCTAAGGTTAATGATTATGGGGGGATTTAGGGCTCAATAGTCATACACTTTTAATATTGACCAAAACTTATACCGTCATAAATATATTATCCTCGTTTTACCCGTCATGTAAATAAAAATAGTTTATCATGCTTTTCCCTCAAAACAGTTTAAATAAAACAGTATTTAAAGAAAATAGGGCCGAAGTACTCACCTTCGTACGTGATCAATAACCGATCAGAAATGTCTTGCACAAATCTATCCAGATCCTAAATTGGAAAACTTAATTAACATAAAGCATGTTAATTAGAATGCTTGTTTACCTACTTATTTGACTCTTATCAATGAAACACTTTTAAAACTGTTTGTAGATGTTTTTTAAGAAATCGTTTTATTTTTGAAAGAGTTATCATTTAGTAGACATTTTCTTAATTTATAGATCATCACGTATAATTAAACTTATTAATATCTAATAATATCTTAATTTATTTCTAATTCTACTACTATTTCTTATAAGGACTATCCTAATTTCTTAAACTAACCAATAATGTCTTGATATTCTAATTAGTCACTTATTGATTTTACATTGATTTTATACAAGATTCGAAATAAAATTTTTATTCCAAAATATCATATTTTTCATTTGTAAAATAATTCAAAGATATATTAATTTGAAATTTACTTTATATATTCTTTTGATAAAATAATATTATTTATGGATATTCATTAATGGGTTTTTAAAATGCTTTAGTTTGTGTTTAATGTTTTAAAATATATACTCATATACGTTTTCCTTTTATTCGATGTTATTTGTCCAAAATATATATATTAACTTTTAGTTTTATATATTATATTTTTAAAGTCTTGGAGTCTCATTTGTCGTCTTTTGTAGAGTCATACATCCTTTTAATCTTACGTGCGGTCATGATCATGGTTTCTAGTCTTCCGTTTATTTGTCGATCTAGTCCTCTAGTTTATGTAAAACATTTCTAATGTGTTCCGGTATCAGTTTTTATAACAATATTATCAACCTAAACAATCTTTTTTATAGTATTATGCTTAACATTATTTTCCAATGTTCCAACTTAATCGTCATCTTATGATATTATGTCCAACAATATTTTCCATCCCAAAATTCTTAACTAATCAATCTTGTGAGCTATAATCAACCAATCTTTCTACCTACACATACATATATACATACACATGCATATATACATACATCTAGATATATTCTTACAAACCCAAATCATACAAATAACATGATTTCATCAACCCAAATCCATTTCTAAGACACATTTTAGATTATGAACCACTTTAAAACCCAATTTTATCAAGTTATCAACTTTTATAAAACATCAAGTGGGTGAACTAAGGTTCTTCAAGATTTTAATCTTGACTACCAATACATGGAGAAATATGGATGATCTAACCTAAAAACAAGTATACCTTTAGTGTTTCTTAGACTAATCCCCCAATGCCTAACGTTAGCACTAGGATTTCCAAAGCCTGGTTACACCTTCAAGCTTTCAGCTCAACTTTACTTGAAAACCCTCTTGTTCTTGACTCAAAATAATGAAAATGAAGGTTCCCTATGGTGGTGGTGGTGTGATTTCGAAGGTGGGGCAGTGGTGGTGCTCACGGTGGCCGAAGGGGGTGGGGGTTGGGCGACCGATGGTGGTAGGGTGACGGGTTGGTGGAGGTGGTCGATGGTGCGGGTGGGAGAGGTGGTCACGGTGGCGGATGGTGGTTGCGGTGTGGCGACCGGTGGTGGTGGTCTCGGTGGGTTGGTGGTGACCGATGGGGGAGTGGGGGAGGGGAAGAAAGGAATATGAAGAGGTTGTGGGTGTGTTTGTGTTATGTGTGTGTTACTGTGGTTTATGTATATAAGAGATTTGCAAGATTTCATGGATGATATGTGTCATCCATGCAACAACAATTATTATTATTATTATTATTATTATTATTTTATTATTATTATTATTATTATTATTATTATTATTATTATTATTATTATTATTATTATTAAACGTATCAGTTAACCGATTTTGAGGTTCGTTAGAACCGTTAACTTAGGTTTTTCAATTAGTCTGGCACAATAAATAATAATTAAAGGACTATTATTAAAATAGTCTAGGATTATTATTTCAATTAGCTTCGAGCCTTTTCCTAATGTGGACAATCTTATCTGTCGTCTCTTGAATGATCTCTGGTTCGTTAATTGTCTTTCGCCGATATCTGCCCAACACAAAGGCGAACGACATTTCCTTCCATACAGTACTTCAAATGGAGCAGCTTTAAGGCTAGTGTGATAACTATTATTATATGAGAACTCAGCTAACGGCAGGTGAGTGTCATAATTCCCTCCAAAATCAATCACACATGCTCTTAATAAATCTTCCAATGTTTGAATGGTTCTTTCACTTTGGCCGTCCATTTGTGGGTGATATGCCGTACTCATATCTACCGAGTACCCATGGCTTCGTGTAAAGATTACCAGAACCTTGAGGTGAATCAACTATCTCTGTCTGATATGATTGAGATTGGTACTCCATGACGAGATACCACATCCTTGATATATAAATCGGCCAACTTATTCATGCTATATGTCTCTTTCATGGGTAGGAAATGTGCAGACTTTGTTAATCTATCAACTATTACCCAAATTATGTCATGACCACTTGACGTTCGAGGTAGTTTTATCACAAAGTCCATAGCAACGCACTCCTATTTCCATTTTAGAATTTCAGGTTGTTGTAAGAGTCCGGATGGTTTTTGGTATTCCGCTTTACCTTGGAACAAGTCATACATTTGTTTACGTGTGACGCTATATCACCCTTCATATTAGGCCACCAGTAGAATTCCTTCATATCATGATACATCTTATCAGATCCTGGATGAATTGAGTACCTTGACTTATGCGTTTCAGCTAGTATTACTCTGTATAAGTCTCCATACTTTGGAACCCATACTCGGTTTGCAAAATGCATCAAATTGTCAGAGTTAGGTGTTAACTCTTTGATCATTCCTCGCAGACCTTCATTTTCCAAATTTTCATCCTTTAGCGCTTCAAGTTGAGCGTCACGGATCTGAATAATAAGGTTAGAGTGTATGGTTAGTTCTAACGCTCGTACTCGTAGAGGTTTCTCTCTTTCTTTCTTGCTGAGCGCGTCTGCAACCATGTTAGTCTTGCCTGGGTGGTATCTGATGTCGCAATCATAATCGTTTAATAACTCCACCCAATGACGCTGTCTCATATTTAAATCCTTCTGATTAAAAATATGTTGTAGGCTTTTGTGGTTGGTGTATACGATGCATTTGGTCCCATAGAGATAATGTCTCCAAATTTTAAGAGCGAAGACTACGACTCCTAATTCTAGATCATGGGTGGTGTAATTCTTTTCACGCACCTTTAATTGTCTTGATGCGTAGGCAATAACTTTATCTTTTTGCATTAATACACATCTGAGACCTAATCGAGATGCATCAGAATACACCACGAATCCATCGATCCTATTAGGTAGAGACAATATGGGTGCACTACACAACCTTTGCTTTAGCATTTGAAATACTTCTTCTTGGTTAACACTCCACTCGTATTTTCTATCCTTACGAGTCAATAGGTTTAATGGTTGTGTTATTTTTGAAAAGTTTTCAATGAATCTACGATAGTATCCGGATAACCCTAAAAATTATCGCACTTCTGTTGGAGACTTGGGTGCTTCCCAATTCTTGAATGCTTCAATCTTGGATGGATCTACGTGGATACCTCTTTCATTGATAACATGTCTGAGGAATCGGACTTCTCGAAGCCAGAACTCCACTTTGAGAATTTTGTGTATAGCTTTTTTCCTTTAAAACGTTCAGAATGAGTCTGAGGTGACGCTCATGTTCCTCCTTGGATTCTGAATATATTAGGATATCGTCGATAATACTATCACAAATTTGTCCATAGGGTTTGCAGACCCTATTCATGAGGTCCATGAACATGGCAGGTGCGTTAGTTAGACCAAATGGCATCACTAGGATTCATAGTGTCCATAAAGTGTTCTAAATGCTGTCTTTGGAATCTCCTCTTCATCTATCAGCAACTAATGATAACCGGATCATAGATCTGTAGGATTCTATATGCCCAAGACACATAGAATATTGATGTGGTTAGTACGTTATGATCTAAGTCAGGTTATACCCAATAACAAGCTTAGCAAACACCAATTAATATTTAATTGGTGAATGATCATGCAATTAAATATTTACACCAATTTAGAAAATGGGTTTTCTAAATAAGTTGTATATGAGATGGAACAATTTATTAGGATATTTTGTTCAATAATATTATTTGAAGTGTTATTTAAATTAGTTGTATAACACCAAATAATAATGAGAGTATACTACTTATACAATTAATTGGTTAATTGTATAAACTAGTTACAAGACTAGACAATACATATGTGTGTGTTAAAACTTATTATTTGTAAGAAAAAACATGTTTTTTTCTTCTTGTGGCCGTCCACCACAATACACACATATGCATGTGTGATAGTGTTTGATTCCCTTGGTAAGAACATCCAACACATGCATGTTTCCACTAAGATTATTCCCTAGATGAACACACATACATGCAAGTCTTGTCTACCACTACTAACTAGAAAACCACTCTCACATTCTCATTCATTCTTACATATGCAAGAAGCAACAAACTCAGCTCTCTCTCTCTCTCTTTCTCCCTACGGTTTTTAGCAGTTCCATAGGAGGGTTTTTGTGTTGAGTTTTGAAGCTGTTCTTGGTGTAAAATCTTCATAACAAGAAGGTGTTTGCAAGGAGGCTTGGGGTATACAAGCTTGAGGACTTCTACTCTTGAAGTCTTGGCCATTTTTAACATCATTCAACCTTCTTTTGATCGACTTTTTGCTGCTGCAGTAAGGTAGTTTCACAGCTCAATGAAGCTGTGATTTTATGTAGTTTTACATATGTTCATAGCTTGCTAATTCATATAAATGATCCTTTGTTCTTTGGGTTTGTTTTATACATTAATATGTTCATCTAATGAACATATTTTTCAGCTTATAAACAATGTTATAATGCTAAACTTCCGCTGCGTTTTCAGAAAGTTTAAGAGGTTAAACTATGATTTTATGTTCCAACAAACCAAACAATGGCATCAAGAGCCGGTTATGTGGATAGCTTGCTTGTTCTTATCCTTTAAAAATCATTTTAAAGGATGTTAATCAACTAATTAAGGGCTGATTTTGGTTGATTTAATAAAGCCCAAGTCTTTCAAAGTTATATCTTCATGCTTATGATTAAACTTTGAAAGATAGAAATGTCAATTGGTTGATATATTTGGATGTTGTTTGTTTGGACAAACAAACCCTAATTTTCAGTTTATGTTGGCTGAAAATTTGGGGTTTGGTGGGGTTTATTTTGTTTATTGAATAATGTTTATGATTGTTCATATGATAGTGCATAACCTAGCCTTTGGCCTTATGTTATTTGGATGATTGGAATGGTTATTTTAATTCATTCAATTGGGTTGTAATATTTATGTTTATTATTTGGGTTGTAATTATTTATTCATTTGGTTATGTAATAAATAGATTAGGTGCATTTCTTTTATTGTAAAAATGTATTAGGATATAATTTTGTAAAAGGAAGATGCACAAGATCAAGACCCAAAGATGGGCATCAAAGACATGGACCTTGAAGTATTTGGATATGGATTCAAGTGGGAGTCCATGGGCACATAT
Organism: Flaveria linearis; assembly: GCA_024085815.1. Classification (NCBI taxonomy): domain Eukaryota; kingdom Viridiplantae; phylum Streptophyta; class Magnoliopsida; order Asterales; family Asteraceae; genus Flaveria; species Flaveria linearis. Next base: position 33,325,968 of record CM044014.1, read on the forward strand.
AATGTGTCATTACAAACCCTTAAGAAAGACCTTATGACAACACTTGTGATGGCAAACAAGTGTTGTCAACTTAGTAGCTATGGTTATGCACTCATGTTTATATGTTTATGCTTGTTTGAATGTTTGTTGTTTGATTGTTTGGTTGATATTTAGACATATATTACAAACTCATTAACAAACTTAACAAGCTGAAAATTCATGGTTCTTAATCACTAAAAGTTAATAAAAGGTTATTAAAAGGATTAATGATTTTATAATAAAATGGGTTTTATTAAAAGAACCATAGGGTATCTTGTATTTGAAAGCATGCAAATACAAGTACATAGAGTTTTCTAAACTAGAATTATGAAACCTCTAAATATTCAAATCCCTTTTAAAATAAGTCAAACACCATCCTCTTATACAACACTCGAATCATTTGAGAACTTGATGTGGGACAAAGGTCACCTAACCACATTAGAGGGAACTTATGAGTTTGAGGTGGGTTTGCCATATTTATGGGATAAAGGTCACCTAACCATTAATATTAGCAAATCCACACGTGTGTCTAAATAGAACGACTTAATTTGGAAATCATGCATTAGGATCACCGAAGCATGACGTACAAAGGGTGTTGATGGGATAAACATGCCAAACAAACATAAGATGTTTAACCGATCCCATACACTAGAAATTGTAATAGGTTACAATTGTCAAACGTTGACTACCTTGTTAATTTAAATAAAGGGATAAGGTCACCTAACTGATATTTAAATATAACGTTGGATTCTAGATTTTAATTATTAATTGTCTATGAGACGTAAAGGGTATTAATGATTAAAATGTAATTTTTCAGAAATACTAAAATAGATCTTTGTTAAATTTTGTAGATGGCCACCAATAATGAAAATCACGATAACTCATCCGTGTCCAACCAATCATTACGAGCGATCCTCCAAAAGGAACGTCTAAATCATAACAACTTTATTGATTGGTATCGAACTTGAGAATCGTTCTCAAGCAAGAGAGAAGATCATATGTTTTAGACAACCCTATCCCCGATCAACCTACTGAGGATGATGAGGAGGCCTATAATGATTGGCTGAAATACACTGAGGACTCCGTCCAAGTGGCTTGTCTCATGCTAGCGAGCATGTGTGACAACTCATCCAAAAACTCACTCGATTTTGATTTCTGTGTGCCAATGCAGTAGACCAGTGATGGAACACTCTCACCGTGTGATGGAACCACTCACCATGTAACGCAATTTTCAGGACGAAAATTCTTTCAACATGGGGATAATGTGACATCCGGTGATTTTCCGTTAGCAAACTCCGTTAGTTCCGTTAAGTTTTACATACACGCGTCGTAAGCACACACTAGTTGTCGTTTGACGTTGGTGACTTAATAATAATTAATAATGTTAATTTAATAATAATCTAGTTGGTAAGATGATAACTATTTTATGTTTATGTTTTTACGCGATTTAAAGACTATTCGGGAATTTTATCGCGTAACGCGGAAACGCGCGTGTTATTTCGTATGTCTTGTGTTTTTACAAAATAAAATATCTAAGGGTTACCATTAGTTTATATGTTAATATTATTAAGTTAAAAACACATTACAAATAGTTAAAAACTTAATTTTTATAAAAATAACAAAATGCAAGTTTTAGAGGGGGTATTCTTGTAAATTAGCTAAAATAAAACACCCCAAACCCCACCCTTTCCCCCATATCACGACCTGCAGCCCTCTCCCTCTTCTCTGCGAATTTCAGCCAAGAACACCAATTCTTCATGGTTTTGATCGATTCCAAGCACTAGAACGCGATTTGGACCTTCCTTGACAAGTATATACGTGAATTGAAGGTTAGTTTTGATGTTTTTGTGGATTTTTCATTAGGGCCGAACCCTACTGCGAAATTAGTGTTCATGGGGCTGAAATCTTGATGTTGTTGATGTTAACATGTTAGTTAGGTTGTATGTATGTTGATTAAGGTTGATTATGCAAGAAAACTACACTTTTGGTTGATTGATCATGAACCTTGATGAACATGAACCCTAATTCGAAAATTTTGGGGCTTTTATGGAATTATTTGTTTGATGTTGTTAGGATGTTAATTAGTTAGTATGAATGCTAGGAAACATGAAACATGCGTATGTATATGCTTTCATGTGAAATGTGTACACGTTCTGATTTCTGGCAGATTGCATACCCTGTTTTCATCATGACAAAACCAAATGAAGACGAATCCAAAAACTGGTTTTCTTGAGTCTAACATGTTCCTCATGGAGTCTAGTTTTCAAAACCTCCAACCTTGTCCAATTTGGATGTGTAAAACGTGAGTTATGATCATTTTAGTGAAGGGTGGTCAGAAACAAACTTTCTGACAGATTCTGAGTCTCATTTTGTATGTGCCACAAACAGGTCATAACAGGTCCAAATGATGTGTTTCTAGTGCCCAAATTTTTTTACTGAGTCTAGTTTCCAGAAAGTGTAACCACACTCCAATTGGAGGTGGTTAAATTGGTGTTTTACCTGTTTTGACTAGAAGGGTCAATTCTGTCCTCTTGGACAGAATGTATGTGTTGACTTGTTTGATATGCCATTTTCATTTATAAAACCTGAGACCAAACCCTATGGTCAAACATTTGTCCTTGGAATCCTCTGAACTCCAGAAAAAGAATTCCAATAGCTATTTTCAAATGGGAGTTATACACAATTTGGCAAGCTAACTCCAGCAGCCCTCCGGTTGAGAGCTGCTGTAACATTTTGAGTTTTTCTAGTAACTCCAGGCCCTTAAAACCTAAAAAACTTTTCACATACTTAATTGACTCATAGGAGAGCCTACTGGAGTTTGCCTTGGCCTAAATCCTTGGTTGGTTATGTGTTTGACCGTATCGTCCGAACACCTAGAATCTGCCAGAAAACGCAGATTCTGGAAAACGAATACCTACAACCTGTAACATATTTACTTGGCTTTTGCGTGTAATGTTAGTACTACTAGAACTTATTTTGATGGTATAAGTTGTGAATTGGACATATTGAATGTGTTGTGATTAGTATGGATGATTATTTGGTAGATTATCTGTTTTGACCCATATGTGCTAACTCATGGTAATAGGTCATATAAGTAGGTTATGCATGATCTAACCTGTTATATGACACACTAGTTGTATTATGAACACACTGAGTATGCTAGATACTAAGAACTTACATGACTTGTATGATATATGCTCATGTCTGTTTAAATGGTCTACAACACATAATGTCACCAACGGGTCAAACGGGTCAACTGGGTCAAACATGTCTATTCTTCTAAAACCTTGAGTCCTTGGTTATGGTGCACTTAGGGTTTCTCATATTCACTGTTTACACAAACTCATGTACTTACGTGATCTAGGTAACCTCTGAGGGTTGACTGTTCACTTTGACTTTCAAGTAAACTCTAGTACACAATACGCGTATCAGGTGAGTTCATGCCCCACTGTTTTACTAAATCTCTTTTGGGGGAGATAGCATACTGGTAATGTTACAAACGCTTTTTATATATTTAAGATGTGTATGGATATTAATATAGTGCTGTTTATCATGATAAAAGTCCTCACACTTTCGAATTGTTAATATTGGATAGCGGGGAAAGTTGGGTAGTACTACTGGGTGTGACGAGCCCCACCTGTGTGACTCGAGGTCAACCGGGTGCAATTTGTCCTATGAATATTTGTCACGATATGGAGACGTCGTGACAGGAGGCAAACATAACACAGTCAGCTTCAATGTCGAAATCACTATGTATTAATATCAATTTGTGAATGGACTAGCTAGCCATTACAATGCACATGCTTATATATACGCTATTGATAAACTGTTATGTTTATACGCAAACTCTGGAACTCACCAACCATTGGGTTGATATACACTATTGTTAAACTGTTATGTTTAAACGCAAACTCTTGAACTCACCAACCATGTGTTGACTTTTTAGTATGCTATTCTCAGGTCATTAATCTGGACTGCTGATAGGAGCACCACACGAGTCAGCATGCATTTTAGAGATTTAAACTTCAAACATATTTACTCGTCTTTTATTTATGGTTTAAACTACTTGGTTGGCACTTGTTTTGCCACGTGGTACTTTCACATGTTTTGGGTTGTTTTATTTACTTTACGCTTCCGCAGGTCTTTTAAAGTTTAAACTCTGGTTGATTTACATTAAACGTAGCATATAGAGTCGTTCCGAGTAACTATTGACTGTGATCCTGGTTTGTTCACCCGCCTCGCGGTAAAACTCCGCACGTGGATTTTGAGGGTGTGACAGATTGGTATCAGAGCCATTGGTTATAGAGAACTAGGATTGCATTGCATCTAGACTATAGCCTTAGACACAACACTAGTATCGCACAGAACTTTTACACGATTGCAACTGTTGTACGAACATATTCTTGGTATACTAACATTTCGTTGTTGAACGAACACAACCATATCGGTATGATATGTGTATCATTACCGACTGACAGAGGGGCGGAGAATCCCGCTCGCTCACATCCAACATTTACACATGATTTTTCACTCTCGGAGTGGAAGCAATGATGAATTGAACCAAACATTACCACGTTGGAACACGAAACTCTTCCCTAACACACCCGACAAGCTTAACGATGACAAACAAAGAGAACAACACCTCACTCTTCCAACACTTTTACACTTGTTACCATTCCCGACATATCCTACATACTGCACTGGTCTGAGCAGTAAACGAGGGATAACTAAAAGATACAAAGTCTATCAGAGGATAGGACTTAAACATTTAAACGCCTAGAACTTCAAAGGGAAAAAGGCCAAATCGTCTTGATTCCCCGTTGATATCTTAACAGAATCCTTTGTACAACCTTAGTACAACCATAGTTGTTTGACTCTTGGTATAACAAATATATCTTTGATACCTCTATCATTGATAACACTCGGTACTCGACAAGGTAGGTTATCGCAAATAGGAGGGACCCAGGGTGACCATGCAAAGCAAATTAGAATCACGGGTGCACACGTAATTGTGATTTGTTGTGCATGAGAATTCTGGCAACTCTATCGGGTGATAACGGCCATAATCAGTACAAATTTTCAATTTCTATACTTGGAGACATGAGGTCTCGGTTCTCATAAAACCTCCCAGTTGATATGGTAACAAATCCTTCATTCCTACTCGTATGAAAGTTCTCATCCACCTCGAGCCTTAATGAGATTCGTATTATGGCATTAGCCCTAGTCTCTATGAGACGTTACCCTTTCTGTCATTTCAGTGATCGTGCATAACTATCTATCAACAACGTACCAGATCTTCAAATTTTGTAATAGAGTGGTGATACTCTCCGCCGTATGTAGTCCTTGTTCATTGAATTGATCATAAGACTTAGAATCTTGGTAATTTGAGCGTTCCAACATTCATTTCATTTGATATTTATCATGTTTAAGCGTACATTATATTTGCTTGTTCCCTAGTGGTGGGACGCAATCGGATTTTTTCGGCTAACTACGTTTGGCGTAGGACCAAATAACAAGATATTATGACGACCTCGTTCATTTCATCTCTGCCTTTCCATTATAAACAGCAAGTACAATTATAACCGCCACCCGTGTGCTTGGCAGTTGTGATCTAGGTGTGACTAGACATTCGTTCGATATAAGTCTGATTTCTATTACCCATGGTTACTACGATGTCGTTGGCATGGACTGGTTATCGAAAAACCAAGCTGAAATTTTCTGTCACGAGAAAATCGTTCGGGTACCACTCCCTAGTGGTGAAGTCTTATCCGTTCAGGGTGAGAAAAGTGGTGTCGTTTCTAGCATCATTTCATATATGAAAGCTCAGAAGTGCTTACGCAAAGGCCATACTGCTATCTTAGCTATGATCACTGAGAAGACCACTGAAGAAAAGAAGATCGAAGATATCCCTATCGTTCGTGACTTTCCTGAAGTGTTCCCTGAAGACTTACCTGGTCTTCCACCGCATCGTCAAGTCGAGTTTCAGATTGATTTGACGCCTGGAGCCGCACCGATAGCTAGAGCACCATATCGACTAGCACCAAAGGAACTGCAAGAACTGGCTACGCAACTGCAAGAGCTCTTGGATAAAGGATTCATCAGACCTAGCTCATCACCGTGGGGAGCTCCAGTCCTGTTTGTCAAGAAAAAGGATGGAACTTTTCGCATGTGTATTGATTACCGTGAACTGAACAAAGTGACGGTTAAGAACCGTTATCCCCTACCTCGCATTGACGATCTGTTTGATCAACTTCAAGGGTCAAGCTTCTATTCGAAGATAGATTTAAGATCAGGATATCATCAACTAAAAGTCCGAGAGGAGGACATATCAAAGGCGGCATTCAGAACTCGATACGGTCACTATGAGTTTCTGGTAATGCCATTTGGTCTGACTAATGCACCAGCGGTTTTCATGGACCTCATGAACCGAGTGTGCAAACCTTATTTGGACAAGTTCGTCATTGTCTTCATCGATGACATCCTTATTTACTCAAAGAATAAGGAAGAACATGAGGAACACCTTAGGTTGATTCTGGAGCTGCTGAAACGAGAACAATTGTACGCTAAATTTTCAAAGTGTGACTTCTGGATACGAGAGGTCCATTTCTTGGGTCATGTGGTCAATGAGAATGGGATACACGTTGACCCGGCAAAAATAGAAGCCATCAAGAACTGGGCTACGCCTAAGACTCCGACTGAGGTACGACAGTTTCTTGGGTTGGCTGGCTATTATCGACGGTTCATTGAAGGGTTTTCAAAGATTGCTCAACCACTTACCGCATTAACTCATAAAGGCACTACGTACAATTGGGGTGACAAACAAGAATCCGCATTTCAGGTTCTGAAGCAGAAACTTTGTACGGCACCGATTCTATCCCTGCCTGAGGGAACAGACGATTTCGTAGTTTACTGTGACGCTTCTATTCAAGGCCTCGGTTGCGTGCTAATGCAACGCAATAAGGTGATTGCTTACGCATCCCGACAATTGAAAGTCCACGAGAAAAACTACACGACACATGACCTAGAGTTGGGAGCAGTCGTGTTTGCACTCAAGATATGGAGACACTACTTGTACGGTACCAAATGCACCATTTACACCGATCACAAGAGTCTCCAGCACATCTTTGAGCAAAAAGAGTTGAATATGAGGCAACGACGTTGGGTGGAACTTCTGAATGATTATGATTGCGCTATCAAGTACCATCCTGGAAAGGCGAACGTAGTTGCCGATGCCTTAAGCCGAAAAGAAACAGCTAAACCCAGGCGTGTGCGAGCCTTACAACTTACAATTAGTACTCAACTACCCAACAAGTTAAGGAAGCACAGATAGAAGCCTTGAAAGAGGAAAATATTGGTTCTGAATCATTACGGGGAATGGATAAGCAATTGGTAGTGAAAGAGAATGGAATTCGGTACTTCATGGATAGACTTTGGGTGCCTGTCTATGGAAACCTGAGAGATTTGGTTATGAGTGAGGCACACAAGTCTAAATACTCCATACATCCTGGATCTGACAAGATGTATCACGATCTAAAGGCGCACTATTGGTGGCCTAATATGAAGGCGGATGTAGCTACGTATGTGAGCAAGTGTTTGACCTGTTCGAAGGTGAAGGTGGAATACCAAAAACCATCTGGACTGTTACAACAACCCGAGACACCAATGTGGAAATGGGAGCAAATTTCTATGGATTTCATCACGAAATTACCCGGACTAATACTGGTTGTGACACAATCTGGGTCATTGTGGATCGGTTGACTAAGTCCGCTCACTTCCTTGCAATTAAGGAAACGGATAAGATGGAGAAGCTAACCCGATTGTATCTTAAGGAAATCGTGTCGAGACACGGCGTACCCATCTCAATTATCTCTGATCGCGATGCTCGCTTCACGTCACACTTCTGGCAGTCACTGCAGAAATCTCTGGGTACACGCTTGGATATGAGTACTGCTTATCATCCACAGACGGACGGTCAGAGTGAGCGTACCATACAGACTTTGGAGGATATGCTGCGTGCTTGTGTGATTGACTTCGGGAACAACTGGGAAGTTCACCTGCCTTTAGTGGAATTTTTCTATAATAACAGCTATCACACTAGCATACAGGCAGCACCTTTCGAGGCTTTGTATGGAAGAAAGTGTCGATCACCAGTTTGCTGGGCTGAAATTGGTGATAGTCAACTAACGGGTCCCGAACTAATACACGAAACAACTGAGAAGATTGTACAGATACGAAATCGTATGGCTGCAGCGCGAGATAGACAGAAAAGTTATGCTGACAAGAGACGGAAACCTCTAGAGTTTCAAATTGGCGACAAGGTCCTATTGAAAGTCTCACCGTGGAAAGGCGTAGTTCGGTTTGGCAAGCGAGGAAAGCTAAATCCGAGGTATGTTGGACCATTTGAGATATTGGAAAGGATAGGTCCAGTGGCCTATCGGCTAGCCTTACCTGATTCACTGAGTGGAGTCCATGATGTGTTTCACGTTTCAAATCTGGAGAAGTGTTTATCTGATGAAACACTAATTGTACCACTAGAAGATGTTCAAGTGGATGAACAATTACGCTTTATCGAAGAACCAGTCGAGGTGATGGATCGTGAGGTGAAAACACTTAAGCAAAGCAAGATACCCATAGTCAAAGTTCGTTGGAACTCGCGACGTGGACCGGAATTCACGTGGGAACGTGAAGATCAAATGAAGCTTAAGTACCCTCAACTGTTCGAGACGATGCCTGCAGACAAAGGTATTGATTTAAATTTCGGGACGAAATTTCTTTCAACATGGGGATGATGTGACAACTCATCCAAAAACTCACTCGATTTCGATTTCTGTGTGCCAATGCAGTAGACCAGTGATGGAACACTCTCACCGTGTGATGGAACACTCTCACCATGTAACGCAATTTTCGGGACGAAAATTCTTTCAACATGGGGATAATGTGACATCCGGTGATTTTCCGTTAGCAAACTCCGTTAGTTCCGTTAAGTTTTACATACACGCGTCGTAAGCACACACTAGTTGTCGTTTGACGTTGGTGACTTAATAATAATTAATAATGTTAATTTAATAATAATCTAGTTGGTAAGATGATTACTATTTTATGTTTATGTTTTTACGCGATTTAAAGACTATTCGGGAATTTTATCGCGTAACGCGGAAACGCGCGTGTTATTTCGTATGTCTTGTGTTTTTACAAATAAAATATCTAAGGGTTACCATTAGTTATATATTTATATTATTAAGTTAAAAACACATTACAAATAGTTAAAAACTTAATTTATATAAAAATAACAAAATGCAAGTTTTAGAGGGGGTATTCTTGTAAATTAGCTAAAATAAAACACCCCAAACCCCACCCTTTCCCCCATATCACGACCTGCAGCCCTCTCCCTCTCTTCTCTGCGAATTTCAGCCAAGAACACCCAATTCTTCATGGTTTTGATCGATTCCAAGCACTAGAACGCGATTTGGACCTTCCTTGACAAGTATATACGTGAATTGAAGGTTAGTTTTGATGTTTTTGTGGATTTTTCATTAGGGCCGAACCCTACTGCGAAATTAGTGTTCATGGGGCTGAAATCTTGATGTTTTTGATGTTAACATGTTAGTTAGGTTGTATGTATGTTGATTAAGGTTGATTATGCAAGAAAACTACACTTTTGGTTGATTGATCATGAACCTTGATGAACATGAACCCTAATTCGAAAATTTTGGGGCTTTTATGGAATTGATTGTTGTTTGATGTTGTTAGGATGTTAATTAGTTAGTATGAGTGCTATGAAACATGAAACATGCGTATGTATATGCTTTCATGTGAAATGTGTACACGTTCTGATTTCTGGCAGATTGCATACCCTGTTTTCATCATGACAAATCTAAATGAATACGAATCCAAAAACTGGTTTTCTTGAGTCTAACATGTTCCTCATGGAGTCTAGTTTTCAAAACCTCCAACCTTGTCCAATTTGGATGTGTAAAACGTGAGTTATGATCATTTTAGTGAAGGGTGGTCAGAAACAAACTTTCTGACAGATTCTGAGTCTCATTTTGTATGTGCCACAAACAGGTCATAACAGGTCCAAATGATGTGTTTCTAGTGCCCAAATTGTTTGTTACTGAGTCTAGTTTCCAGAAAGTGTAACCACACTCCAATTGGAGGTGGTTAAATTGGTGTTTTACCTGTTTTGACTAGAAGGGTCAATTCTGTCCTCTTGGACAGAATGTATGTGTTGACTTGTTTGATATGCCATTTTCATTTCATAAAACCTGAGACCAAACCCTATGGTCAAACATTTTTCCTTGGAATCCTCTGAACTCCAGAAAAAGAATTAACCCAATAGCTATTTTCAAATGGGAGTTATACACAATTTGGCAAGCTAACTCCAGCAGCCCTCCGGTTGAGAGCTGCTGTAACATTTTGAGTTTTTCTAGTAACTCCAGGCCCTTAAAACCTAAAACAACTTTTCACATACTTAATTGACTCATAGGAGAGCCTACTGGAGTTTGGCCTTGGCCTAAATCCTTGGTTGGTTATGTGTTTGACCGTATCGTCCGAACACCTAGAATCTGCCAGAAAACGCAGATTCTGGAAAACGAATACCTACAACCTGTAACATATTTACTTGGCTTTTGCGTGTAATGTTAGTACTACTAGAACTTATTTTGATGGTATAAGTTGTGAATTGGACATATTGAATGTGTTGTGATTAGTATGGATGATTATTTGGTAGATTATCTGTTTTGACCCATATGTGCTAACTCATGGTAATAGGTCATATAAGTAGGTTATGCATGATCTAACCTGTTATATGACACACTAGTTGTATTATGAACACACTGAGTATGCTAGATACTAAGAACTTACATGACTTGTATGATATATGCTCATGTCTGTTTAAATGGTCTACAACACATAATGTCACCAACGGGTCAAACGGGTCAACTGGGTCAAACATGTCTATTCTTCTAAAACCTTGAGTCCTTGGTTATGGTGCACTTAGGGTTTCTCATATTCACTGTTTACACAAACTCATGTACTTACGTGATCTAGGTAACCTCTGAGGGTTGACTGTTCACTTTGACTTTCAAGTAAACTCTAGTACACAATACGCGTATCAGGTGAGTTCATGCCCCACTGTTTTACTAAATCTCTTTTGGGGGAGATAGCATACTGGTAATGTTACAAACGCTTTTTATATATTTAAGATGTGTATGGATATTAATATAGTGCTGTTTATCATGATAAAAGTCCTCACACTTTCGAATTGTTAATATTGGATAGCGGGGAAAGTTGGGTAGTACTACTGGGTGTGACGAGCCCCACCTGTGTGACTCGAGGTCAACCGGGTGCAATTTGTCCTATGAATATTTGTCACGATATGGAGACGTCGTGACAGGAGGCAAACATAACACAGTCAGCTTCAATGTCGAAATCACTATGTATTAATATCAATTTGTGAATGGACTAGCTAGCCATTACAATGCACATGCTTATATATACGCTATTGATAAACTGTTATGTTTATACGCAAACTCTGGAACTCACCAACCATTGGGTTGATATACACTATTGTTAAACTGTTATGTTTAAACGCAAACTCTTGAACTCACCAACCATGTGTTGACTTTTAGTATGCTATTCTCAGGTCATTAATCTGGACTGCTGATAGGAGCACCACACGAGTCAGCATGCATTTAGAGATTTAAACTTCAAACATATTTACTCGTCTTTTATTTATGGTTTAAACTACTTGGTTGGCACTTGTTTTGCCACGTGGTACTTTCACATGTTTTGGGTTGTTTTATTTACTTTACGCTTCCGCAGGTCTTTTAAAGTTTAAACTCTGGTTGATTTACATTAAACGTAGCATATAGAGTCGTTCCGAGTAACTATTGACTGTGATCCTGGTTTGTTCACACGCCTCGCGGTAAAACTCCGCACGTGGATTTTGAGGGTGTGACAGATTGGTATCAGAGCCATTGGTTATAGAGAACTAGGATTGCATTGCATCTAGACTATAGCCTTAGACACAACACTAGTATCTACAGACACTTTTACACGATTGCAACTGTTGTACGAACATATTCTTGGTATACTAACATTTCGTTGTTGAACGAACACAACCATATCGGTATGATATGTGTATCATTACTGACTGATAGAGGGGCGGAGAATCCCGCTCGCTCACATCCAACATTTACACATGATTTTCACTCTCGGAGTGGAAGCAACGATGAATTGAACCAAACATTACCACGTTGGAACACGAAATTCTTCCCTAACACACCGACAAGCTTAACGATGACAAACAAAGAGAACAACACCTCACTCTTCCAACACTTTTACACTTGTTACCATTCCCGACATATCCTACATACTGCACTGGTCTGAGCAGTAAACGAGGGATAACTAAAAGATACAAAGTCTATCAGAGAATAGGACTTAAACATTAAACGCCTAGAACTTCAAAGGGAAAAGGCCAAATCGTCTTGATTCCCCGTTGATATCTTAACAGAATCCTTTGTACAACCTTAGTACAACCATAGTTGTTTGACTCTTGGTATAACAAATATATCTTTGATACCTCTATCATTGATAACACTCGGTACTCGACAAGGTAGGCTATCGCAAATAGGAGGGACCCAGGGTGACCATGCAAAGCAAATTAGAATCACGGGTGCACACGTAATTGTGATTGTTGTGCATGAGAATTCTGGCAACTCTATCGGGTGATAACAGCCATAATCAGTACAAATTTTCAATTCTATACTTGGAGACATGAGGTCTCGGTTCTCATAAAACCTCCCAGTTGATATGGTAACAAATCCTTCATCCCTACTCGTATGAAAGTTCTCATCCACCTCGAGCCTTAATGAGATTCGTATAATAAATATACTTGCGTAATAATAGATATAAATTGCGTAATTATGTACTTTTTATGCATAATTAAAGCGCGAACGAAACTACACCTCGGCCAAAAAACACGTGTCATGCTGGGTGTAACACCCGTATTTTCTTTAAAGAAATAAAAAAAAATAAAAGAGAAAGAAAAAGGAAGAAATGAAAGTCAAACCTAAAGTTGAGGGGTAAAAAAGTGCCAAAAGGACAAAGAGAATAAAAGTTGGTGGATAAAGGGGTATGGCCGCCCATTTGGCCTGTCAAACACTCTCATTCGGTTTTTAGAAAGAGAAACAGCAGAGGGCTTCGGTTTTAGAGAGAAAAAAAAGAAGAAATGAATTCAAGGTAAGAATTAGTGTTTTAAGTTGTGTTTTGGCTAAGAAACTGAGAATGCATGTTCTTATGTGTGTGTTTTTGTGTTCGGGTGTGTTCATTTGGATTTTATAGGTGTTGAACTTGTAGTAAACTGGTTTTGAAGAAGTCATACCCGAGAGACTTAAGACGACTTTTTTTAAACTCTTTGGGGCTGAAAATTAAACGATTTTTACCATGTTATCTATTGATACCCGTATGTGTTTTGGCATGTTGATGATGTTTATGTGTAGTTCATGCTTAGAAGGACCTTGGTAAGCTTAGAACATTTAGGCCTGATGTTTGGGTTTGGAAATATCATAGTAATAGGCTGGACAGGAGGTTGATGAGTCTACACAGTAACCTCTTACGCCCAGGATTTGCCTTAGAAATGTTCTAAGTAGGGTCATGAGTCCAAATAGTTCTCATATGCCCAAACAGTACCTAATACGCCTA